>CM028135.1:558442500-559042500 GCA_016271365.2 Neoceratodus forsteri | reverse complement strand
CAAAGATATTATCTCCAAATTAAATTTAGAAACAAATCTGTAAGTTTTTTATTATATTAATTCTTATTATATCAGACATGCTGGAGGAGGGTCTAGTTTACCAATCCAGTTTGAGGAATGTATTTCTTTATTGTAAAATCAGAATTATAACCTTTGAGCTAAAAGCTCATTACAAAGGATTCTTGTCGAATTGGTTACATCCATCAATTTTGTGGCATCAAAGAAGATCCCTAAGTCTCATGGCAATTAATTTTTAAAAGGCATTATAAGGAGAGATAGCATCAATCTTAGGCCAAGTATTTCATGAAGCTGCTAAACAGGGGCCCCTTCCAGAATGCCACAGTGGGTATGACCAAATAGCCTAGTAATCACAACATACAGTACTTTGTGTTGCCTGCAGTGGATTTTCTAATTTCAACATTTTTGACAGGCTTTTGACCACCCCCTTTGCACTCAGGCAACAGTTTTTCCACAATCCACACTATTCACTTAGAAAGCTCATTTCTTTGTCTATGCCTTTATAGCTACCTGTGAGTAGTCAAGTCTCTTGTGAAAATTGCCCTTCAGTGAATTGACATCTAAGACTGAAAGTTATGAAGGCAAAATAAAAATGAAGCATTGAGTATTATATTTCTGGCTTTGTCTGACTGTACCACCTACAGTATGTGTATCATGTGAAAGTTAAGGTCTAAGTGTGCACCTCAGAAACCTTTTATGCATTCAAATTGTGGGAGTCAAGTAATCATCACATACTACCTAGCTAACCATTAGCATGCCTAATAGTGGCAATAGGGTATACAGTAGGCCAGTATGATGACTGATTAGTTGATGGGTATGTAGGCCACAAATATTGGACAAGATCAAGTGGGTTTCATGGGGGGGGCACATTTTTCAAACTCTCTTAGAAAGGTATTTCAAATGATCTCCTTATCTGGTGACTTCAACATCATAGTTGCACTTGCATCCCTGAACATTCTGAATGCCTTTGATAGGGTGTCATGGGGTTACATGTTTGCTATACTACAACAATTTGGCCAACCAGAAGTCTTTATTAGAAATACAATAATGCATCAATCACCTAGCAACAAAATCAGTTCTAATGGTATTCTTTCTCTGCCTTTTTTTATTTACAGAAGGGCATGCATCAGAGATGTGCTGTGTTCCTCTGTTGCCACTGGCACATATTGTAAATCGAGTAGCTCCCATAAATGTCAGGTGCAGGAGATGGTTTCCTTATTATATTTGAAGAGTGTCTCTTTAAAAGTGTTTGTGAATGCAATCATGTCTGAGGTCCTCTATTTATTGATTTGTAAAAATTGTTAGCTACTACAAATGTTTGTGAATGCACTTTTGTATGACGTTTTATTTACTGATTTGTATGTTTATATCTGTATATCTTTTTTTGTATTGTCATCTGGTTGCCCATGCAAATGGGTCTTAGGCCCATGGAGATTTCCAGATTTTAAATAAATAAAATGAAAGGGTTTCCAACTGGTGTGAAATAATTTCAACTATCTGTATATGAGGACCGCACCAATTAAACTTGATAAGTCTTCTAAATTCTTGACAAACTTCAAGGAAACATCCACTTATAAACTGAAAATAGAAAAGTGGTATATCTGCTGAATACAAGTGTGAGAGGAGCTAAAACAGAAGAACTGGATGAACAATGGTACTCATATTTTCTGGCATTTCTGTGGCTCCTTTTAATTTCAAAAACAGGCTCAAAGAGGCTAAATGTGGAAAAAGTATTGATAACATTGAAATAGGACATGCCAAGGTGGATAACCCTCACTATAAGTACTGTATGTAGAGTAGATTTAACATTCTCAACATTAATATTCTGCCCCTTTTGAACTGTCCTGTAAGTATGCTCCCACTAGCCTATACTAGGAGAGAATTTCATAATATCTGTTCTACACTAACTAATTGTGTTGTGATGCTGTTTGGCCATGGGGAAAATATATGACTCCTTGACTCTGGCATGTGAATTGGGGTGACTAATACCTGCACATTTGTACACATATCTCTGTACCTCAAAGGTTAATCAATATTTGAAATGGAAGTCCAACCCATTGATTGATTCCAGAGATCATTATACACCCCAGTGGCTAGAAATAAAAATGGTCAGTTGCAGGAGATGGCATCCTTATTATATTTGAAGAATGTTTCTTTACCAAGTGTATTAAAAGTCTCCCGTATCTGTGTCCCACTGGTTAGCTACCAGTAACTGGTGTGAGACATAGTATAGAAGACACGTTAGCTTCCCACTCACTGTGAGCAAAGCTAATGCTTAAGAAAAAGTGCATAGAGATTTCATCAATGGAGGAGTAAGGGTATCAAACTGATTGCTATTTGATGAACATTCCACATCTACTGTTATTTCATGAGCTGAAGGTGACATTTAATGTTGGAAACAGAGTCACTTTCTGTTATTTACAAGTTATGCAACACTGTTTGGAGGGCTGCGCCTCCGGGGCTACAGCATGTGAGCATAAAGAACAACTTTTAAAATGTATACTGTAAAAAGCCAATATTAACTAATGAGCCAGGATGGCTTGAGTGTTTTTGCAAGGAAGGAGAAAGGAGGGATTTTTTTTGCAAGGCTCTCTTCATTGCGAGTATCCAGTCTGGTGCATATAGAAAAATATACCCCTAAGCAAGCAAAAGGTTAACAGTCATTACCCAAAACATGTTACAGTACATACCCTGAGCACAATATGTTCTTAGTACTGAAAAGAGACACAGCTGTGTCTGTTGCATTACTATGAGCATGGTGTGCTCAGGGTATGTGTTGTAGAGTGTTTTGGATAATGACTGTTCCCCTCTTTTGTTTACTTTGAGTGTTTTGCTCCATCTGGTGAATTTGGGTATAATACTACAAAATGAGTAGAGGAAAGAAGGTGGAGGTAGTGGTCTAGTAGCTACAGTTCTAGCTCTGGGAACAAGAAGAGCACATATTTAAATCTCACCACAGCCAAATACTTACTGTGTGACCTTGAGCAGGTCACTTAACCTCCCAATGCTCCAGTTTACCCAGTTGCAGAAATGTGCAAAAACAAGACCCGACTGAAAACAAGATGCAGGATCTCAGCTGATCTATCCTTGGTGAAGATGAAAACAATATATATCTGTAGGATGGCTCACACAGGATCAAAGTCTTAGAGTCTATGAGTCCAGCACTGAAAAAGAGAAGGGAAGGTGGACATTGGTGCAAAAATTAAAAAAAAAAATAAGTTTCCATCTGGACTAAAAGGAAGACCATAACAGCCTGTTAAATTTCAAATCTGCAGTTAACAGAAATAAAAAAAAAAAAAAGTCTAAAAAAAAAGTAGTAGTGGCCCATAAGGATGTGGGGGTCCTCTGTAGTGGAAACCCCAAAGAGGGTAGTAGAGGCCCCCAGAGGAGGAGGAGGAAGCAATTCTTTGCAGGGGACTCAATTTTAATGATGATATATTTGGAAATAGGAAGGGGCAGAGACAGGTCAAGTGCCAATGTGGCACCACTGACCATGCAGATGGGAAGCAGATACTGTGGCTCACCAGGGAAGCAGGACAGAAAGGAGATCTGGATGTCATTATCCACCTGGGGACCAAAAATCTGGCTAAGGACAGGGTTGGGATAGTGCAGGGGAAGTTTAAGTACCTGGGGAAGGGTTTTAGACAGGTAGCATGCTCAGTGGCTTTTGCTGAGGTGCTGCCTGTCTACAACATGGGTTCTCCACACCAGGAGGTTTAACTCATGGTTGAAAGAATAGTGCAGAAAAGAGGGGTTCAGCAACACTGGGGACAAGGGATCCACCTGGAGGGATAAGGGTCTATACAGGGGTGATGGCCTGCATCCATCCGGGATGGGAACTACAGCTGTTGGTGAATGGTTTAAATGCTACTTTGACAAAAATTTAAACTAGCCTAAGGAGGTGGTGGAGAAAATTGAGGAGGTAGAAGCTACCCTCCAACAGGCTGAACTAGAGTGTGGGAGACTTGAGGGGAGAGAAAACCCCCAGGGTGCAAACTAATAAGGGAAGCAGGGTGATAGAAATGAAGTGGGATGGAAAAAGGAGCACTAAAAAGAAAGGGAACAGGAGGGGGCAAAAAATGGAAAGAAACTGGATAACAAGCAGAGTGCTATCCAAATCTGGAATGCCATGCTTGCAAATGTGGAAGGCTAGGAAATAAGATTCCAGACCTAGAGGCCATCATAGCAGAGGCCAACCTGTGTATTATGGCCATTACCAAGTTATGCTGCACTAAAAACTCTGACTGGGACATGGCCATACCAGGCTATACTCTTTTCAGGAAGGATAGTGAGGAAAGGAAAGGATATGGTGCTTTATGTGAGAAAAAAAACATAAAAGCAACATAGATATAGGAAAAACAGGGGAGGCAGAGGTACTGTGGGTCACCCTAGAGGTGGGGAGCAAGAATTATTATTTGTACATGTGTGACCTACAGACCTCTAGCATGGGGGAGGAGTTAGATAAGGTACTGGTGGATGCCATTGGCAAGATGGCAGAAATGTGGATGGTGGTGCTGGTGGGGGATTTTAATCTGCCAGGTGTAGATTGGTGCCTCCCAGCTGTGCTTTCAGCTAGAAACAGGAACATCCTGGAATCTCTGCAGGGGGTATTCCTCAGGCAATTAGTCTGTGAACCCATTCAGTATGGGTCAATACTTGATGTGGTTCTTACTAATCGGAACAGTGCTGCAGATATCAAAATGGAAGGTCACCTGGAGACCAGTGATCACTGTATAGTATGGTTCAGTATAGGGATGGCTGCAGAATCAAACCACACAAAGGCGAGTATCCTGAACTTCAGGAGGGCAGATTTTATAAAGACGGGTGAATCTCTCAGTGATGACCAGATGGGGGGTGTCTTGGGTGGGTTGGAGGAACAGAAGGAAAAGCAAAAAGGGGGCTTAGTGGCGGCAACAAACCTCTGCATCAAGCATGTGAGCAAAAGCAAGAGGAAAAAAGAAGACACTTTGGTTCTTTAAAGAGGTGGCTGAAAAGGTAGCAGCTAAAGGGGTAGCATTTGGTAGGTAAAAGAAGATGCAGAGAGAGAGGATAGGGATGTGTATCAGAGAAAACAGAGGGAAGAAGAGAAAGTAGTAAGGAGTGCAAAGGTGCAAACTGAGGAGAGAATAGCCCAGGAGGTAACAAAATGGGGCAAAGCATTTTTTTTTATATGTAAGCAAAAGAAGAAGACCATGAAGGGATTGTAAGTTTATAAAAGGAAGGTGGAGACTGTGCAGAGTGGGACCTGGAAAACTCAAATATCCTAAACAAATACTTCTGTTCAGTGTTCACAGAGGAAGGAAAAGGGAAGGGGCAACAAAAAAGGTAAAATGAGCTTTGGAGTGGGAGGTGGACACTAGGTTTTTTTTGAAGGAGAGAGTCCAGAAGGGACACGCTAATCTGAAAATGGACAAAGCAATAGGGCCAGACGGGGTGCATCCATGAGTATTGAGGGAGCTCAGGGATGTACTGGCTACATCTCTGACAGTCCTATTTAATAATTCACTGGAAACAGGAGTGGTTCCTGAGGACTGGAGGAGGGCCGATGTAACCCCATTTCACAAAAGTGGTAGCAGGGAGGAAGGTGACAATTATAGGCCATTCATCCTGACATTAGTGCTGGGAAAGTTAATTGAATCACTGATGAAGGAATGGATTGTGGAATATCTTGAATCCAGTTGGTTACAATACCTGAGGCAGCATGGATTCACAGGTGGGAGGTCATGTCAAATGAATCTCAAAGATGTCTTTGAGTGGGTGACCCAGGAATTAGATCAAGATGAAGTGGTGGATGAGGCCTACCTAGATTTCAGTGAGGCTTTCAACACCGTTCCACATAGAAGACTGGTAAGCAAGCTGAGTAAATCAGGAGTAGGTCCTAAAGTTTTAAACTGGCTAAGAAACTGGTTAGGGGATAGGCACAGAGGATGGTGGTAAATAGAGTTCACTTTGAGGAAGGGAGGGTAACCAGTAGGGTGCCTCAGGGATCAGTGCTAGGACTGGTCCTCTTTAATGCCTTTATAAGTGACATGAATAACACCAAAATCAGCAGTAGGCTGGGCACTCTGAGCAGTGGAAAGGATGAGTAGAGACCTGAGAAAACTTAAGGAGTACACAAGGGTATGGCAGCCAAGTTTCAATTCAGAAAAGTACACAATAATGCACTTAGGGCACAGAAACTCAGGGGCAGAGTACAAAATAGATGGAGTGGTATTGGTGACCACCATGCAGGAAAGAGATTCGGGGATAATCATGTCTGATGACCTAAAGGTAGTCAGGCAGTGTGACAAGGCAGTTGGGAGGGCTAATTGGATGCTGGGGTCCATAGGAGGAAGTATCACCAGAAGAAAGAGGGAGGTAGTGATGCCCTTTTACAGATCATTGGTAAGAACCCACCTGGAGTATTGTGCCAGTTCTGGAGACCACATCTTCTGAAGAACATAGACTGAGTAGAGATGATCCAGAGGGTGAAAACAAAAATGGTGAAGGATCTGCATCGAAACCCCTATGAGGAGAGACTAAAGGACCTCAATATGTACACCCTGGAAGAGAGGAGGGAGAGAGGGGATATGTTTGAATACCTCACAGAGGTAACAAGCTTTAGCCAGAGCTGATATGACTGTGGGGAGCTTGAAGAAGCTCCAAGTAATGAGCACCATGAACGCTGCTGAATGCCATCCCACATACACCATGCAAGGAAACCTTCAGCATTGACAAATGCTTTTTTTTTTTTGTTATCTTTGCAGTTTCCAGCTGTCTAACTGAGATGAAGACATAATCTCTGATTGTACACTGCAGTCACTAAACATTTTAGTATAATTCATCTTGCTCTGTGCTGTATATTAGAATGTAATCCAGTCTACCCATGTGCTGACCAGGGAATTTCTAAGTTGGAAGAGCGTCTCAGACAGATAGCAATGGTCACAGACTGGGGTGCAAGAAGATTGAAATAGACGGGGGTGCTGAGAATTGGAAGTGCATTTGTTAGGGTATAAAGGGCATTTTTTTACAAACTGTTTTTCAATATACACCATAATACAACAGTATAAGATACTGTCAACCACAGAGATGAAGTATTGCCAGTAGCAGCTATTCTAATGTCTAGAACCATTAATTGCAAATACAGTATAATGATAAAATCTGCTTTTAAGTATGTGAAATAGTTAGAAATATACTGATTATGAAGGCAATGCTTCTTTTGCTAAAAAATAAAATTGATGTTGATAAACAAATACTGCTGCTTTAAGTGAACAAACCCCTAATAATTTCATGGAAAAAAATATGCAGAAATGTGAAGTATCAGATTTTAAAAATGTGAAATAATTACCATTCATGTGTTATTCAGACTATATAAAATAAGAAGCATTACTCCACTGAAAACAGGGCAGTGCATCTCAACTGGACAATATGTATACACACACACACACACACACACACATACACACATGCATGTGTTTAGTAAATATGAGCTATGCTTTGAAGTTTTACACTGAGGTGTGAAATGGTCATGGTGACTCTAATCCAGTAATGCATAAAGGGCCAGATATTCAAAACTTTGCACTGGGCGCAAACTGTTTGCACAGGGTTAGCGCCTGGTTAGCAAGGGTCTGCTATATTCAAAAGGTCAAATAGCATGCGTAAACTGCATTAGCGCAGGGCAAAATGATAATGTATGCAAGGGGTAAACTGAGGGGGCGTGTACATGAATACAGGTGCAATGCTATATTCAGTAAATAGCACCACGCAAAGTGTTTTTGTGCGACTTAGCACAACACTTTGCGCGGTGTGAATTACCACCCAGAAAAGGGTAGTCTTAACTCTGGGCAAACCAGCTTTGCGTGACTTTGTGGCTTTGCATGACTTTTGCGAGGCTTTGCATGACCCTAACTAGTAAGCATAAAACACAGAAATAAGCCAGATATAGAAGAAACATGCTGCTTATGGTTGGCACCCCTTTGATGCCATCACCTGCCACCAGTCCCAGCCATGCCAGGCAGTAAATGGTGACCTGGCCCACAGTGGACACCATGGCAGTGTGACCATACAGCACACACCTGTAGACCTCCCTTCGGTGGACACCAACAGAAGTCAGCACACACATGCAACACTGTGGGCATGGAGGATGTTGAGGGGAGGGTGTAAAAGTGACCAGGCTGCACTGAAGACTGGGTGTGACCACAAGGCTAGAACAAACCATGCAGTGCAAATGGTCTAGTGTTGGGAATATCCCAACATCAGTGTGCCTATCTGATGGTATGTGCCCCCCCAGCCACATACCACACATCTGTACAGACACCTCAGCACACACAGCCAGTTGTGTATATGTCACTGTGAGTATCCCATGCCAGTGGAGCAGCATCTGTGGGTCACACAACCGCATAACAGTAATGTCCACTGTCAGCACACACTTGCAGGTTGGGCCTGTCACTGAGTATAGTGCAGTGGAAATTAATGCCTTACACACCATAGGCATTGCTGTGTCCCTCACACTACTAGCCCCCTTGCTACTGTAGTGTTTGCTGTGTACTGTAGCATGAACTACTGTTTGACAATTGCATGCAGCACCACCACCTGTGCCTGTGCTGTGTAGTCCCCTGGGGCACAATATTTTATGCTGTACTGTATAACTGTAGCCTACAACTACCACCATGCACTGCCAGCCTGACCTACATTTGGAGCTGTGGCAGACCGAGCCAGCCCAGGTATTTCCAGACTGACCTACAGGTGGAGCTGTGGGACCCTGCAATAGCACTGGGCAAACTGCATGCAAATCAAGTCATAATGAAATGCTAATCTGGATGTTTGCCCATAGACTACCTAAGTAGACTCATTTGCATGTCACTTTTGAATATAGCAAATTTTTGCCCCAGGCAAACATGATAACACTGGGCAAATGGCTTAGCTCCATGCAAAACCTGCACAAATGTGTTGGTGCCATGCAAATGTTTCATTACATTGATTACATTGTACATTTCTGCACAAAGTAGTTTCACATACGCTGATGCTTGCAGCTTTATTGACTCCACTCCTTTGCTAGCACACACATTGGCCATATAGTTCACCTCTGCCTTCCTTCACGTCACTGTGAACTGGGATGTTGTTGTGGTTTGCACTTCCTGGTTGCTGTATTCAGAGCTGTCATAGTCCTGGGCAATTTTTGCACTGCACTCCCAACCCAGTTTGCTCGGCTTCCTTAGCATGCTATATTCAGCAGGTTTAGCACTGGGGCTATCCCTTTTAAATATAGCAGGCTATTGGTTTCAGGCTAATTTAGCATGCCGGGTAGTGCTAATTTAGCCCTGGGGCAAAGTTTTGAATATCTGGCCCAAAGACTTAGTGAAAATTAATACAGTAGGTTATACTAAATCTTACCAGTAATCTCACAACATGACATTGCTGGAGGGGCATGTTTACATCTTTGCACTACTTCTGTTATAAGAAATGTGACTTATTTCAGCTTCAGACAGAAAGACTGTATTTTTCTGACTAGGAGGCAGTGTAGCATAGTGCTTAAGAGCACTGATCTGCAAAGCTAGAGATCTGGGATTTGAATCCCATCAGCTCCCACTTGCATACTGTGTGACCATGAGCAAGTCATGCAGCTTTCTTGTGCTCCCAGGTCGCACCTGGAAACAAGCTTTGGATTACCGTGCCTTTCCTGGTTAAACAATTCTCCCCCCCCTTTACTATACATTGGCTTGCTAAATGAAGTTTGGCTATAAATAAGAGCTCTTGCCTGGACATTCAGGACTTCATGTAGTATAATAGTGTACTGAAGAAAAAAGACTTTTTGCAAGAGAAATGCTGCATGTAGTGGATACATGACTGAACCCAAACAGAAAATGTATAATGTCTATACAAGTAGGCAGTATAGTGCTGTGGTTAAGAGCACCGAGCTGCAAACCTGGAGAGTTGGGTATAAATCCCATCAGCCTCCACTTGCATACTGTGTGACCCTGAGCAAGTCACTTAACTTCCCTGTGCTCCCAGGTCACAGATAGAAAAAGCTTTGGCTTAGTGTGCCTTTCCTGGTTAAATAAGTTCCCCTTTTCCTTTCCATACACCTGTATGGGTTATATCAGGAAGCTGGTATGCACAAGAAAGATGGTAAATAAAGTGGTATTGGAGGCAGCCACATTTGAATGAAAATAAGTGCATCGGATTGTGTATAACATTAAGTGCTGCAAATATAGTTCTGTTTGTCATTCATGCTAACAAAAAAAATATTACAGTGATTACAAGGTCTTATAAAGGTGACAATTTCCCTGTTTCACAAAGGAATTTTTTTTTACATCTATATCAAAATTAAATCATCACTGGATCTCATTTTCAGTACCACCCATATGGCTTTTTAATACAGCAAAAATCAAGGTGAAGTGTCAAAAAAATGCCCTTTCAATAAGTGTAGGTATTTATTAATGCACCATTCATGGTTGCATTTGTTGGGTTTTAATTCATTCAACTTTAGAAAAACATGTTGCTGCAGGGGGAATCTTTATTTAAAAAGAAACACAGGTTAACAGTTGAGGAAGCAAATGAAAATAAAGACATTCACCTGTTAACAATGTGCTGGACTGCTGTGAAGGCTATTAAGAAGAACTAGCAACTGACTAATTACTGTCATAAAACTCTCAGCCAACCAACTTCAAAGGTATAAAGTGGGATCTGCTGTTAAATTAGGCATGACAAGATATTAACCATATGTTGGTCTCAGCATAGTAATTTCACAAAGCAGGCTGTCTGAAATGCAACTGAAGTTAAGCAGAAAGAAGAGATTTGTAGAATGGAAGGATA
Source organism: Neoceratodus forsteri (assembly GCA_016271365.2). Lineage (NCBI taxonomy): Eukaryota > Metazoa > Chordata > Ceratodontiformes > Ceratodontidae > Neoceratodus > Neoceratodus forsteri. The sequence goes on along the minus strand of CM028135.1, from coordinate 559,031,688 downwards.
CACTTAAAACTCATAAAAGATGCATTCCATGGAAACATCTTTTTTCAAGGGAAAGCAGGATGTCTGTTGGTTTCACGAACAGCCATAATAAGGGTACAGAATGGAAGTATTTTTTTTTAGGAAAAGGGTGCTCAAGAATAAGGGGACATGCTATGATGCTGGAGAGGGCTAGATTCAGGAGAGTTTAAGGAAGTACTTCTTCACAGCAAGGGTGGTGGATTCCTGAAGCAGTTTTCCAGTAGAGATGGGGAGGATGAAAACAATGCTGGGGTTCAAGAATTCATGAGATTGGCATGAGTGAATCTAAATCTTCTCCCTCCCTCTGGGACGAGGCTGAAAATAGGTTGATATGCCTAGTCTTCCTTTCCTGATCAACAAAAACTAAATAAATAAATTGATTAATGAAGGGGGGAAGAGCTGGAGATCAAGTGGGATATGTAGTGATACTGTTGTACTTAAGCCATTGACAATGCACTGAAGGACTAGAAATAGTGTAATGTCTCTAATTTTACCCCCCCCAAAAAAAAAATAGATATATGTAAGAGGGCATTCTCTTGGTTCTGACCCTCTATTTTAAATGAGTTTGCAAGCCTGGTTACTGAAACAAACAATGTAACTCACTTTAAACCTTTGTTATTTAAATTTCTTAGCTCTGTTAATAGTGTCAATGTATGCAAACATGCTATTATATGTTGTAAGTTATTTATTGTACTATGCTGAAATGCTTTATGTCAGACATGGTTGAAGAAAGGCTGTGCCCAGACCACCTCCTGGTAAAATAAATAAATAAAACAGTAGGGAAAAGTGGACAGACTGGGTGGGCCAAGCAGTCATCTGTCATCAAATTCTATGTTTCAATGTCTAGTGTGCATGGGTTTCTCTTCCCTATTTTAGTAAGAGTACAGCAAAAAGAATATGTTTGGGGGAGTGAGAATGCATGTTCAGAGACATTTTATTGAAGGATCTAAGGTCTGGTTGACTCTAGAGCATCATGGTTTATATACAGTAGGCTAATGAAATACAATATCACTCATGAAATGCATGCAGTATTTTACACCAGTCAAGATGACCTGGTTGGATTTTGTCACCTTCAACAGGTATTGAAAGCCACTGGATCTTTGCTCCATAAACATAGAAACATAGACCATGATGGGAGAAAAACACCACATGTCCACTCAGCCTGCCTATACTCCCTATAATCCCTGGATCCTTCCCTGGAACCTATTGTTCCTCCAGGGTACTCCCCATCTTATCCCCATTCACCACCCTGGTGTTGTCACCCCAGGTGACAAGTATTCCCTTCATTCAACCTCATGCTTGCTTGAACCCCTGACTGTGTTTGCAACCACCACCTTGGTCAACAGACTGTTCCAAGGTTCCACCACCCATTCCATAAAGAAGTACTTTCTCACGTCCTTCCCATTAATTTCCAATCATGATCATGTTGAGACCCCGAGTTGGTATTCAGGGTAAATAATTCCTTGCAGTTTACCTTGTTAATTCCTTTAAGGAGCTTGAAGGCCTCTATTATATCTCCCTTCTCCCTACTGGTTTCAAGTGAGTACATATTTAGTGCATGAATGTGCTCTTCATAGGATCTGCCATGCTGGCCCTGAATCATGTTTCTTACTGTGCTGCACTATTTCTAACATATCCCTCTCCTTTCTGAGGTGAGGGCTCTAGAACTGGATGAGGTACTCCATTTGAGGCCTCACCAGCGATCTGTATAGGGAAGTATTACCTCTTTTCTTCTGCTATCAATACCTCTCCTGAAACATCTCAGCATCCTTTTAGCCTTGCTATAGGCTTTGTCGCACTGGCTCATATGTTTAAGGGAGTTATTGATGATAACTCCTTTATCCCATTCCTCTTCTGTAGTGTTAAGTCTCACCCACTCATTCAGTGCTCTGTCTTTGAGTTCCTTTTCCATAGGTGTATTACTTTCTGGCTTTGAAGTTTAACTGTCAGACCTTTGACCACCTCTCTAGTTTTTATTGGTCCCTCTGCATATCCCTTACTCCCTCATCACTATTCAGCCTTCCACATAGTTTTGTATCATCTGTGAAGAGACATAGCCTGCCCTGGATTCCCTCACTAGTATCATTAATGAACATGTTGAAGAGGACCAGACCCAGGTCAGATTAATGTGGATCCACACTCATAACTTCCATTTTCTATGATTTAACCCCATTAACCTCTGCTCCCCACTCCTGCTCCATCAAGACAACTGCCCACCCTGTTCATAATGGTTTTTGCTGTATCCAGGTCTTCAGTCTTTTTGATCAACCTTTGGTGTGGTACTAAAACAAAAACCTTGCTGAAGTCAAAGTACTTCAGATCCACAGTGTGACCCTTGTCTATTTCCTTGGTCACCCAGTCAATAAAAAAAAAAATCAGGCTAGGCTGACAATACTTTCCTTCCACGAAACCGCGTTGTTTACTATTCTGAAGCCTGTGGTTCTTTAGGTAGTCCATGAGGTCTTCTTTGATTAGTGATCCTGTCAGTTTCCCCATGATAGAGGTCAGACTGATGGGCTTGTAGTTTGCTGGTTGCTCCCTATTTCCCCTCTTATGAAGCAGTACAATGTCTGCCATTATCTAATCCATTGGAACTTACCTTAACCTAATTGAGCTGTTGAACAGCCCAGGTAGTAGTTCAGCCAGTTCAGCTGCTAATTCCATAAGTATCCTTGGATGCATTCCATCTGTCCTGGAGCCTTGCCTATCTTAAAGGCAGGCAGCCTTACAGGATACACTCACTATTAATTATTGACTGCCTCACATCTGGGACAGCATTAGCGGCCGCTTTGATGCCACTTTCTGGCATGGACCCACAGTCCTCTTCAATGAATACTGAGCAAATGTAATCATTCAGGATGATGGCCTTTTGCTCATCTTCCTCTATCACTCTACCCCCCTCAATTAGCTGTGCAATGCCCCCCTTTTTTTAACTGGTATATATAGCAAAAACTGTTTTTCTCTGTTCTTGACCCCATCTGCAATATGCAGCTCCATGTATGCTTTCACCTTCCTGATGGCTGTCTTTGCCTCCCTACTTTTCTGTAGATAATCCTCCAATTCTGCCTCCCCCTGCTTTTCCTTTTATTTATAGAAAGCCTTCTTTTTGGCCCTAACTGCTTCCCAAACCATAGCTGAGAACCATAGTTGTCTCTGAAACCTGTTTTTTTAGATATTGTTCATATGCTTGCCTTTGACACCTCAAGGATGGCTCCCTTTATTGCTCACATCTCTCTTCCACCTCCCCTATGTCCTAAACCACAACTAACTGATCCTTGACCACTTTCCTCAAATTATCAAAGTCTGCCCTTCTACAGTGAATTACTTTTGTTCTTGATTGTGGGTTGCTGGCCGTGAGAGTCAATTGAAACCACATGGAGTTGTGGTTACTGTTCCCTAGTGTCTCCCCTACTCCCACAGTACCCACCACCTCTGATTTGGTGAGTTTCACATCAAGGATTGCATTCTGCCTGGGAGGTTCCTTAACAAGCTGCACCATTAGGCAGTCTTGGAAAGCATCAATTAATTTCGAACTCCTAGCACTCTTAGCCAAAGGGACCTCCCAATTGACATCAGGCAGGTTCAGGTCACCCAGTACTACTACCGTCCCCTTTGCCACCCCTTCATTAAATTCCTCAAATTCTTTGTTCCTTTCCTCCTCTTGCCCTGGAAGCCTATAGATCACCCCTAAGCACACTTTCCTGCTTGAGGTTGGTAAGAGTTGCAACAATACTGACTCAGCCACCCCACTGCTACCCTAATGATTCCATCTTCTGCAACTTCAATGCCCTTCTTGACAAAAAGAGCAACTCTTCCCACTTCTTCTATCCCTCTTGAACAGTGAATTCTCAGGGACTGTCATCTTCTAGTCATTTTTATCTATGGTCCATGTTTCCATGATGGTCACCAGGTCCACTTCAGTGACTGCCATCAGCACTTGGAGCTGGCTGAGTTTGTTGCCTAGACTTCTGGTGTTAAGTCATAGCCCCCTTCAATTGCCCCTGCTGTAACTCTGCTACTGTCCTTTTGCTTTATGCATTTTCTTCACTCCTTGTTTGTGCTTATACCTTTTATTTTCCTTCTCACTGGTATTCCTCCCCTTGGCCCTGTAAATGCTACTGCATTTCCTGTACCCTCTTTGCAGTTAATGTCCCCTGGATGTGGGGAAGTTCTAACTAGGATCCCTTCTGCTCACCATCCACCATGGATCCCCTAGACTCAGACTCCTCCACAGTCAGTTTAAACATCTGATGTAGATATCAAACATCTGCCCTAGTATGCTAGCCCCCTCTCTTGTCAGGTGAAGTGTGTCACCCTTGAAGAGCTTCTTGTCCCAGAAATCCCTCCAATCCCTGATAAAGTAGGAGTCAGGAACCCATGCCACAACACTACCCCTTAAACCAACTGTTAAATTATTCTATTTCATTACTCCTAATTCTGTCCTGCCTCCCCTCCCTGCCCCACTCAGTGAGGACCTTGGAAAAGGCTAGGGAGGCTGAGTGTGTTGCCAATCTGTGACCCAGTCTATGGAAGTTCCATTTCACTGTCTCTACCAACTGGCTGGTCAGATCATTGGTACCCAGGTGTACCAGCCCCCCAGCCCCCCACGCCATCTTTCTTCCTATTCTTTCTAAATCCCAGTTAACTAATTCAAATTATAAACTGTGGGTCTATGAGAAAGAAGCCCACTTTGGGAAACATTAAGATAATGATTAGCATTCTTCTTAGGACTAGACACTGTTTTATGATACCCAGGTGTTCCAGGTTATAAGACTAGAAGACAAGCTTGACCATGCAGAGTATCCATTTACTAAATATTGAGCTGCTCGGCAGGGGGAAAAAATAACCTGACACTGGCCAGACAGTGAGACCCCTATATACAGAGAATAGAATATGGAGGCTTGGAATACCTTGAAAACAGAAAATCAGTGTCCAATTGCTCAGTTATATTAATACACTATAATTATTGGAGGTTAAGTGGGACTCATTTCTGACCTTTTTACAAACAGGACTTAACCCCAGGAGCAGCAAAATTATGCTGTATTTTGTTTTAATACCTGACACTTTTGATGGGAGTTGATAGTGTCTCCCCCAAAGTCAAATGCTCTGTTCAGATAATGTAATGACTGTACTTTGAATCATTACTGTTCATGATTGCAGCAGCAGTTATGATTTTTGATAGCAATCCCCTATAAAAGCTAAATGCTCTATTCAGATAATGGGATGATCTACTCAGCTGCACATTGAAATATTCTTGTTCCTGATTGCTGCTGCTATTAAGCATGCTTATTCTAGTGCTTTCCTATGCCCTGCATTTTAAGTAAAATGTGTGATGTTATGCCTAAAAAATATAAAAGTAATAATGCATATTGAGTAAAAAAGGTAATGGTGCAATATGTTCAGGGTAACATCAACTGCTGTTTTAAGTCTTGGAACCAATCAATACTGCGTGTTTCTGAATAATTATCCAATATTTACTCTGAGCATTCAGGAGCTCCAATAAAGATAACTAATGGCTGCATAATACTTAGATATTTCCCACCGTAGTGCATTATCATTAATGTCCTGCAACCAGAACCAAAGTAATAGGAGCATTCACAAAAATGCACACAACTAGACAAGAATAATAAATACTAATGTGCAAAGGCAGTTCTTACTTTATTTTGTTTTGCTACACAGAATCCAAGCTATATCCAGCGGTATTGTAGCATGCAGAAATCAAACTGGAAAGTATGTTTCAGGCAGTTCTGAATACTGTCCACTCCTTGTCTCCATGGGTGCTGCACTTTTGAAAAAGAACTTGTAATAAAACCAATAAAAGTGTACACACCATCAGAGATTGCCAATGCTTTATAAGTATAGAGAAATGTGGAACAAATTCTAGTATGTATCACCTCACAACATGAATCCTTCTTCAAGGGGGTGGAGGCAGCCAGTAGTAGTCACTCAAAATTACACATCATAACTTGCATAATTAATTACAAAGTGCAAGAAGCACATGATGGTGTGTAAATTAATTCCTAAACTAAGTGAAATCACTTAAATGAGTGATACAAAGTCTTAGTGTATATGCAAACAGATAAAATTATCAAATCCATTAAACCAAACAGCAGTTAAAGCTAGCTGAAAACTGAGCCAGGTCATGTTTCTCATAAATGGCCTTTTTTAATTTTACAGAGAGGGTAGCTGATTTATTGAGCAACCTCCTGGCAGAGGACAGTAGCGACCAAAACCATTAATGGATTAAAGTGTTGCTGGGACAGACTTAAGGGCTCAATAGTTACTCAGGGAGGTAGTGATAAGACAGGAGACAAGGGGGAAAGCAGAGGCAAAAAATCCCATCTACTGTAGATTAGTCTCAGGGTAGGACAGAGAATAACAGGACAGATTGGATGGACAGATAGTCTTTTTCTGCCAACATTGTCTATATGTTCTATGTATAAATAGAATAATATATAGGAGAATGTGTATTACAAAGGAATTATCACATTGAGAGGTTCTGGGGACATGGGAACTTTAAGAGCGAAGCTTGATAAGTTCCCATGTCCCCAGAACCTCGAGATGGGAATTATTCCCTTGTGATAAACACTCACCTATGTTTTATTTTTTGTAATATATGGATCTGATTAAAAATACCTGGCTCTTAATTTTTTTCTGACAGATTGTGACAATGGCTGCCCGAGCACCGCAGTGGACACTCGCTGGCCCCATCCCCCCCAACCCTGCAATCTTGAAGTTTGGCAGCCAGTCCTACCCATTAGTTGTTTTTTCCAGAGTCTAAGTGCAGAATCAACCAGATAATCCAGAAGCAACCAGATAATGCTTCACATGTGAAAAAAAGAATGATACAGATGAAAGTGAAGGGTACTAATTACTCTCACTAAGCAAGAGACAACCACCATGTTTTAGAAACTGTCCTGCCCACTCACAGACAAAAAGTGTGGCCAGCCATGGAGCATGCTTTGAAAGTGTCACATTGGGAGTATAATGACTGCAGTTGGCAGCACAGCAACCAGTGCCAAGGTAGAGAGAGTCCTGTGCTTGCACTGTTCTGTTTAGCTGATAGTACTATTGTTCAGACCTCCAGCAATAGTATTATGGGCTCTGAATGACAGCATTATGGTGAAGAATTGATGGTATTACCACATTTGAAAAGTGGTACTACCGGGATTGTTTTCGTATACTTTAGGAAAATACTTCCATGCATCCATATATTACAATACCTTACTAAATGTTCTCAAGAACATCACAGGGAGTAGCAAAGCAACCCTAAGAGCTGAACTGAAACATTAAAACTGCAGTCATAGAGGCAACAAGCCTTTGTGTGAAGCAAATAAACAAATCAAAACTAAAGAAAAAGCCACTATGGTTCTCAAAAGAGGTGGCGGGGAAGGATAGGGAGAAAAAGATAACATTTAGGAAGTATAAGGAAACACAGAAGGAGCAGGACAGAGAACTGTACCAGTTAAGGCAGAAGGAAGCAGGGAAGGTAGTCAGAATAGCAAAGGTCCAACCGGAGGAAAAGATAGCCAACTCGGTTAAAAAGGGGGATAAAACCTTTTACATGTACATTAGGGATAAAGACAAAGGGAAGAATAGTGAGGCTGAATAGAATGGTTGGTGGGTGGGCAGACAGGAACAGTGAAAAAGCGGGGATACTGAATGAATACTTCTGCTTAGTATTCATAAAAGAGGAGGGGGGAGGTACCTACTCCAATTAAAAGAAGCACTCTGGATAGGGGGGGTCGATCCCAGTTCTTTCACAGAAGAAAGAGTTCCGAAGGAACTCCTAAAACTGAAGGTGGACAAAGCAATGAGGCCTGATGGGATTGACCCCAGAATTCTAAAAGAATGAAGGAGAGAACTAGTGACACTACCAACTACCCTTTTTAACAAATCATGGGAGGATGGTGTGGTACCTGAGGACTGGAGGAGGGCAGATGTGATTCCCCTTCACAAAAGTGGGAGCAAAACAGAGGCAGGAAACTACAGACCTGTCAGTTTGACCTCTGTGATAGGAAAGGTGATGGAATAATTTCTGAAAGAAACAATTGTTAAGTACCTAGAATCCAATGGGGCACAGGACCCAAAACAACACGGGTTCACAGTGGGAAGGTCATGTCAGATGAATCTAATTGACTTCTTTAACTGGGTGATCAAAGTAGTAGACCAGGGAGGGTCTGTGGACATGGCTTATCTAAACTTTAGCAAGGCATTTGACACAGTCCCACACAAAAGATTAATAAATAAATTAGCCAGCCTGGGAGTGGGTCCCAGGGTGATAGGCTGGGTAAAACATTGGCTGGACAATAGGACACAGAAGATAATAGTAAACATAGTTCACTCTGAAGAAAGGGGGGTCACTAGTGGGGTACCACAGGGTTCAGTACTGGGTCCAGTCCTCTTTAATGTCTTTATAAGTGACATTGCAGAGGGACTGGAAGGAAAAGTATGCCTCTTTGCAGATGACACAAAGATCTACAGCAGAGTTGATACACAAGGAGGTGTGGAAAGGATGAGAAGGGACTTGGCAAGGTTGGAGGAATGGTCAGAAGTATGGCAGCTTGGATTCAATGCAAAGAATTGCAAAATAATGCACCTGGGAAACAAAAACCCAGGGGAAGATTACACAATGTAGGGGGAGGTAGTAACAACAACAAAAATGGAAAGAGACCTCGGGGTAATCATATCAGATGACCTTAAGGTTGGCAAGCAATGTGAGAAGGCAGTAGGGAGAGCTGTGGGGATATTGGGATGTATAGGTAGAGGCATCACCAGCAGAAAACAGGAAATTGTTGTCCTTCTGTACTGACCACATCTGGAGTACTGCATCCAGTTCTGGAGACCCCACCTCCACAAGGACATAGAATGGAGGCAGTCCAGAGGAGGGCAACTAAAATGGTGCAGGGTCTGCAAGAGAAGCCATATGAATAAGACTAAAGGAGCTTAATATATATACCCTTGAGGAAAGGAGGTGGGGGGGCATGATAGAAACTTTTATGTACCTCAGTGGAATCAACAAAGTCCAAGAGGGTAGCAACTTTCAGAAAAAGAGATGTGCAAGAATAAGGGGACACAATTTGAAGATAGAGGAGGGATGGCTCAGGGGCAATGTGAGGAAGTATTTTTCCACAGAGAGGGTGGTGGACACATGGAACAGCCTTCCTAAGGAGGTTGTGGGGTCTAAAACTGTGGAAGAATTCAAGAATGCATGGGACAGACATAAGGCAATTCTTGTTGAGGGTATGAAGGAATAGGCGGTTGGTTAACTAGGAACTGCAGCTTATCCAGTAGGTAGGGAAATGGGCAGACTAGGTGGGCCATGTTATCCTTTCTGCCATCAAAGACTATGTTTCTATGTTTCTGTCCATAGTAGTTAGAAAGCAAATAGTAATTTTACAAACAGAAATTGTCTAACATGATCGCTGTTGATGTATTATGGAAAAACAAAATATCAAGACCAGCAGAGTATCACAGCAGCAATTCAATGTGTTTTCACCAGGAGACCAGAGTCCCTTTCAGCTGTGCTGCACTGCACTCCCAACCCAACAGAGTTATAGGAGCCCTGCTGAGAGTGCACCCCGCATGGCAACAATCTGTAGGACCAATGGGGGTGCCCAATCCCCCATCGGCTCCACCGGCCCCTCCAAACAGTCTTCTAAGTGCCATGCTGGGAACCCACCCCAGTGTGGCAAAAGTCCATGTGCTGCCCCCCCAACACACTTCCAGGTGTCACACTGGGAGCCAACCCCAACGTGGCAAAAATCTCTATGGCTGATGGGGGTGCCCAATCCCCAGTCGGCTCTGCCGGTCCCCCCAAAAAATGTCCAGCTCCTGCGCTGGAAGCCCACCCCAGTGTGGCAAACGTCCTGCATCGTCTTCCTAAAAGGAAAAGACCTAGAAAGAAAAAACAGTCCTTCGCTGACTGTCTTGACCCCCACCCATGCGCACCCTACCTCCCCACACCCCCCTCACCACATACTTACCTCTGGAGTCCAGCGGGATGATCTTCGATGGACCAGGAACACGTCTTCAAAGCCGACCGCAAAAAAAGGAAATGTCGGTAAGCTGTATAATGGCATAAATAGGGTTTTTTTTTTCAAATTTGATGCATATCTCGGGCATTTTGGAGAATTTTTTCCCAAAATTTTCAACGTGGATTTTTGGGATCCCACTTCATGAATTCGTGCACTGTCATTTTGTTATTTGGTCCAGAAAGGTGATTTTGTGATCACTGCACAAAACCACCGTTTGGGACCGATGTACAAAATTACAGTGTCACAGCTCATGAGGTACTCCCTCAAAAACCCTATGTTGAAAATTTTGGGGAAAAATTCCCCAAAATGACTGTTTTATGAGTGTGTGTTGCGCAGTTCCTACGCACGCTTGTAAGTCTGCCAGTTTTTAATATTTGCACTCCAGATTTTCAACATTGCCATTTTACCACACCTCCTTATGAGTGGTACAGCTGTCATTTTTCACATCTCCCCCAAAATGTGTTTCTGTCATGTAGCACACAATGGTGCAGCCAGAGTGCGAAATCAATGTTTGGGACAGATTAAGAAAATCACAGTGACACTATTCATGAGCAGAGGTCATAAAATGTCGATGTTGAACATTTGGTGGAAAATTTTCCAAAAAGGACTGCTTTACAAGTGTGCATTGTGCAGTTCCTATGCACGCTCATAAGTCTGCCAATTTTTAATATTTGCACTCCAGATTTTCAACATTGCCATTTTACCACACCTCCTTATGAGCAGTACAGCTGTCATTTTTCACATCTCCACCAAAATGTGTTTCTGTGCATGTAGCGCACAATGGCGGAGTCGGTGTGCGAAATTAATGTTTGGGACAGATTAAGAAAATCACAGTGACACTGTTCATGAGCAGAGGTCTTAAAATGGCTATGTTGAAAATTTGATGACAAAAGCCCATAAAATGACTGTGTTATGAGTGACCATTGTGCTGTTTCCACACACCCTCATAAGTTCATGAATTTGTAATATTTTCAGTCCAGATTTTCACCACTGGCATTTTTCCACACTTCCTTATGAACAGTACAGCTGTAATTTTTCACAACATGGCCGAAATGTGTTTTCACACTTTCTGCTCAGAAATGCGTGGTCGCTGTGGGAAATCAGTGTTCGGAACAGATTAAGAAAATGACAGTGACACTGTTCATGAGCAGAGGGCCCAGAATGCCTGTGTTGACAATCTGCTATAAAAAAATCCCCAAAGTAATTACATTAAGGGTGTGCATTGCGCGGTTTCTATGCAAGCTCTTGACTTCACCAGTTTTTTTACTACTTTCACTGCAGATTTTCAACATTGCCATTTTTTACTCCTCTCCATGAAAAGTGCAGCTGTCATTTTTCACATCCTGTTCAAAATGTGTTTTCACACCTGTGGTGCCAAATGCCGTAGTCACTGTGGAAAATCAGCTTTCAGCTAACAAACTGATATTACCACTGTTCATAAAGTGGGGGGTCACAAAAATCCCATGTTGAAAATTTGGAGTGAAAATACTAATGAACGCCTGAGGCGTTAGGGTTTCTGACCATAATGCTCCACCCTGTAGAGACTGACAGGTATCATGGATGTGACATGGGATTGTCACCTGTAATGCTAATACCATTCCACCCCCACCCACACCATGCAGCAAGTGAGAGGCATCGAGGTGTGCCTTGGGCTCTTCGGCCCCAAAGTTCACCCCATTCTCCTATACTGCACCCATCTCACTGTATTTCCTGATGGAATGGGGTGAGCATAAGGGCCAAAGACCCCAAGGCACACCATAACACTTGTTGATGTCTGCAGGGTAGGGTGTGGTGAAATGGCATGGCCGTTATGTCTGACGACCCAAAGGCACACCCCACCAATACCAATGCCAGCAAGCAAACATTCGGCATTTACAAATGCTTGTCTTTCTCTGCAACAGATGTAGTTGTAGAACTACTTTGTGTATCAGATGGAGTTGATGCAACTCTTTGAAAGAACAGGGTGGACTGTTTTTGCTTTTTTTTAGGAGAAGGAGGCAGGTGACCCTGACCGGCCTGCTTGCCATGACGAGTAGCACTGCATTTTTTGGCAGCTTCACGTTCACCCTTCTCATACAGATATGCAGCATATTCGGCCTCTTCGTCAAAATTCGCTTAAGTGGGTATCACCGTCAGATGATGTATTGAGCAAGACTTATTGCTCTGTAAATATTCAGAATCAGATGAATCCTCTTCTTCTGAATCCTCCACATCAGCAGAAGGAAATGTGGTGAGAGGAAACTTATGAGGCTGAGCAACAGTACATTTTGGCAACACAATTGGTGCGGTCATTGTAACAGTCTCGTGGTTAGTACTAGTTAAAGTACCTATAGTCATGGGGACAGTGGCAAGGTAGTAGCACTGTCGACAGTAGTCCTGGTGCCAGAATTACTATCAGGAATTACAGTCAAAGAAATTGGAATCATATTACAGCTAGTTGTAATACTGGCAGAAGTAGTCATGGTGACAGCAGAACACTCAGGACTACTAACGGAGACAAAGATTGTGGTGACAGTGGCTGTGCAAGGAGCACAAATAACAGAGCACACTGTTATGGCAGCAGTGGTATCAATAGTACACAAAGGGTTTGGTCTGGTTGCTGAAATCACGGCACTGGTGGTGATGGTGAGGAGCACACTGATAGGCGATGTTGCTTTTATGGGGGCAGTTGTGTGAATAGCACTGCCACTGGTAGTGGGGGTGGGTTCTTGTTCTTTTATGACTGGAGATGTCAGCTGTAAAGCCCTCCTACTTTTATAAAATAATGGTGCTGTAAATGCAGTACTAGCAGTAGTAGTAGTGGTAACAGTTGAGGTTATAGTAGCACAAGTACTAACCCCAATCCTACTGACACCAGAACCTGAAGGCTTATCAGGGGAGAAAACTATTTTAGAGCAGTAAATACAAACAGACCTTCTCTCACCCTGTTCTTCATCGCTTATGACTGGTGGTGAAGATGGCTTGCTTGGGCTGGACAATGCACGTTTAACGGATTAATGAGACATGGTCTGTAACTTACTGTGTATTTGTGATTACTGTTTTTGTTTATGTTGGTGCTTCTTGCAGGAAACAACAATACCCACACCACTCAAGTAGCAGCTAACAAAGACAGGCTGATACTAAAGAGAGAGCTGGAGTCAGCAAACAAATTCTTACTAGTACAGTGTCAGTTGTGCAGTTCTACAGTAATTCAAGCTTTGAAGGCTCACTACACAACTTACAACACACAGAACCCAATGAGTTATGCCCAACACACACAGAAATACTAAAGCAGTTTACAGAAAATGTATGTGTACACACTCACAACCGTGATCATAAAGAGGCTGAAGACACACAAAAAAGGAAAAAACTCACATGCACAGGAGACCACTCAGGTGAGTGAGTTGTGGAGGGAGGAGTCACTTGAGGCACCCTCCTCACCAAATTGTACAGGGAACTGAGCCAAGAACCAGACCACAGTCAGCAACAATTAAATGGGCCAAGCCTGACCCAATGAGAAAAAAATACAGTGCTTTATAAATCACAAAACAAATGCACGCAGACAACTGTGCGTGCACTTACAGGACACAGATTACAAGAGCAACAATATAACACATGCACAGGTGAGGTATGCACTGCGGTGTGCTGTGATGCAGACAAGAGGGAGTCAGATGACAATTACACCTCAGTTATGCAGGGAACCGAGCATGGAACCTGATGACAGCAACATGCAAATTTGCTCCACAAAAAAAGTAGAAAATAACACTGGGGATGTGTGTGGATTTGGAAGAAAAAGCTAAGCAAGCATAGCAGTGGGGATGGGGCAGTTAGCAAAAACATCAATCACTCAAGGTTACTGAGCCCAGTATCAGTTACTCACTACATGTAAAAGCCAAGCTTGAGTTTGTTGACAAAAAAAATCCTGATAAGAAATGAAGAGTGCATGCCTGTGGTTAAGTGGGGGAAGAGCTCCTCCCCTACATCCTATTTCAGCCAGCAGGCTGACCACCGCCCTGCTTAGATCAAGTCACACTCGCTGCTGTGCCATTGCTTGTCCGTGGCTGCTCTTTGTCCCCCACTTCCCCCATTTCGTCCTGCCTGACTCTGTTTTGTTTGTTTCCAAGCCCCTCTTTTCCACTGTTCCTGTCTATTCCTTCTGTGTGCTTTGCCTTTTTTTTGGGGGGGTGTTCCATGGTTGTTCCTGCACACTCCTTCCCTGTCTTTGCACTCTGCTCCTCTCTACGCTTGCTTACCTATGCACTTGCCTTCATTTCCTCTCCTGAGCAGCCCAGCTCCATACCCCAGACCGTTGGTGCTTTGTTTCTTTTCTGCTGCTGGAGGCTAGACTTCCTCCCATCCACACCACCACTGCCTGAGGGGTTTACGCATCCCTGCCACTGTCATTGATTGTGAGCTGCCTCCAAAAGGCACCATCGCACCTGCCACAGACCTCTCTCCTAACCACGCTTACTCTACTATGCTCCACCTGGCGGCTGCTTTCCTGGACCTTCCGCCGTGGAGCTGCCATGCACCTAACTTTGTTATGTTTTCGGTGTTGCCATGCACCTTAACTTTGTACACTTTTGGAGCTGCCATACACCTTAACTTTGTATGCTGTGAAACTAGGACGCTTGCTTTCACCTGCTCTACTCCACTGAATCACTTTTCCTACTCAACGCAATGCTTTCAACCTCCCCTCTGATAGCACATCATATGGCTGTATGGTATTTTCAGCTACATACTTCTCCACAGGAGGTTGGAAAAATGCCTTCTTATTTCCTGCTCTGGTAGTCTATTTTTTTTTACCACCGCTTGTACCTTCTGCTCTATCCTGGATCTCGGGATACCTCTAATTGGGATTGGGTTTTCTCCTGCTTAACCTCATATCTGGCGCTCCGATGCATACATACTGTACATGTACTGTAATCCATTTCCCATTGCCATCACTGAAAGCGTACTTAGCGTATGTTTGGGGATTGTTGTACCTAGAAGACTACTGATGAAGTAATGTTTCCATAATAAATACTACACACTGGGAATTTGCAGCACCAAGTTTATTCATGCTTGACTTTCTGTTTACTCTGTTGAACCTGACCAATTATTCGTAGCCTGGCTAGCTTTGCCTTTCTGCCCGGCGTGTGGATTACCAGTCCTGCTAGCCTTCGTGGGGTCTAGCTGCAGCCTTATTCCATTCTTGGCTGACCTACGTGTGTCCAGTTGCTCATACCAACCTACGTACAAGCCTAGCTGCTGCCTTGTCTTCAGCCCCGGGCATTCCTGTCATGTATTTCTCCCTACAGACCTCTGCCCAACTTTATCCTTCAAGAGTGGATATACGCCAGGATATATCACCTTTAATTTGCTATCGAGTTCTGGACGTTGCAGCTCAGCTTGCTTGTTCTACCCCTCCAGCCATCTAAGATATTACTCAGTGCTCCTACCTAGAATTTCTATTAGAGTACGACTTGAGAATTTATATCATTGTCTCTAGATGCTTATTTTGTTTGCATTTTTTTACTACTACCTCACTTTCTAGCTGACCTACGTGTGGTCCAGTCATACTGGCTTACCTTTATGGGGCTTCATTGCCTCTCTTTACTTACCTCACCAGCTGACCTACGTGAGGTCCAGCTGTGCATGCTAGCTTATGTGGGGCTAGCAGCCAATCTTGCTTACCTTACCAGTTGACTTCGCATGGTCTAGCTGCATGCTAGCCTTCTTGGGTTTAGCTATTAATTCTATTTACCCATTGGCTGACATACTCTTTCAATCGTACCATCTACGTTCATCGGCTGACATACATGTGGTCTTGCCACACTGCCTTACCTCATTGGGCAAGCTCCCCCTTCATTCCATTGGATGCTTCCTACAAAGCTGCTTTTCATTTAGACCTACCTTTCCAAATATGCTTCCTACAGCTTCGGCCTTCCATTGGATTATTTCTGGAGTACATCAAGAAATTCGCTTCAATTCTCTTGGATGCTCCTTGCCATGCTACTTCAACTTCCCAGAGTTACTACTATTATTTCCGCCAGGATTCCCTGCTGACCTTTATTCCATACTGTCTTCCTTGGTTGAACTGATGCCTAAAACATTGAATTACTACAGTTTCAGGATGCTTATTACCTTCGTTGAGTTGCCAACTCTTCCGCCAAGGTCTCTTCACTGCAATCCTTATCATCCTCGATCTTCAGGATTCGACAGTATACAGTACCGTTCTGCTCTCATAAGTCTGCCTTAAAACTACAGTACTACTCCGTACAAAACTGACTCAGCATACATCACCATTATAAAGCCATTTACAATTTAGTCCTCACTACTTCACTGCTTTTTCTGCATTGCATGCAGTTCAACATTTCCTTTGCGTTATCTACCACTGCTCTGCAACCTGCCTCACCCTGCTGGGCCAGAGGTTCGCCATCACATTTCACCAGACTTACGGCCCTATGGGCCCGGAGGTTCTTTGATCCTATATTACTGCACCATAATTGCCTACTTCTGTGACCTGCTTTTGCCCATTGGGCCAGGGGTTTAACTACTCCTACTCTACACCTGCCTCACCAAGCTTGGGGCCTGGAGATATGCATATTCTACTATATGCCTACCTGCTGCCATGTCAGCCAGCCCTAGGAGCTCCTTTACTATGGACTCACATCTGGATTGCTTAGCCATTTGTCATCTATTCTTTGGATGCTTCTGTCCTGCTGCTACAATCACAAAATTACTACTACTACACTCTTACCAGGACACTTAGTTGAGCTTATCCAGAAGACCATCAATATCCTGATTTAATCTCTAAGGCTTCTTGGACCCTGTGACAATGCTACTTCATTTGACTCTGCCTCTTCAGTTATCACCATCTATGACTCATAAGCTCGTCTATTCAGGACTCATCAGTATATTCTTACCAAGTCAATTCCAGCTAAGTACCATTCTGGTTTGAAACGTGGATATCAACATTGTTACGCAATCATTTGGATCCACATGAAGCTTTTCGATTCCCATGCTATTACCATTTTTCATACCCCTCACTGTATACCATACATAAGCTACGCAATACTACTTTCCTGCTACTACGTCTGCATCATGCACCTTTACTTACTACTACAACTGACCTACATACAAGTCCACTTATTTACATTACTTGCTCATACTGCCTGCTTTGCCCCTACAGGGCCTAGAGGTCATCACAATTTACTCGCCATTTTACAACCTACTTCTCTCCTCGAGAGCTGGAGGTACATCTGAATTTTGTCTACCTATTCACACTACGATCTCTACCTGCTTCACTTACTTGCTTCCCCTCTATGGATTGGAGGTTCCTACCACTCTGTCCTTCCCGATCACGCAGCATATGCCAGTTCCTGTGCTTCATCGCCATGGCCTTCTTTGGAAAGCTTGTCAAGCAGAACACGGTCCAACTGTCGTCCTTCTCTGGATATGGATGTTTATCCTTTGATTTCTGGTTCTCCTCTGAGACGTCCTCACCTGATAAAGTGCTTCACTACTGCAACTCATCACATCAAATTCATATCAACCATGAATTCCACTCTACTATCATTCCAGCCTGCACATGGATTCTCGAACTTGGAGTTTACTAGAAGGATGGTTGCTCTATTCACCTACATGTCACGATTCATTACTTCTTCAGTTCTCCATTTCTCTGGATCAGGTTCTACAACTTTGGGGTTCAGTTTAACTAATTAATTTAAACATTTTATTTAAGATTACTCTCCTTTAGTATGCCCAGAAGGACAGGCACGTCAGTAGCCATGGGTCCTCAGAGGTTCCCCCCAAGGGGGGGTTTTCTCTCCTGCGTGCTACTGGTCACACCCTTCAGAGTTGGAGAAGGTAATCATACTGCCACACATTTCTCTTGGGGGTGTCATCCTACTCCACTCCTTCTAACAGTCGGATACAGAACAATCATATGATATCATTAGGGGGTCTCATCCTTCCTATGGTGGGATACAGAGAAAGGCCAAAATTATCAAATTATAACAGTGACTCATCAGTTTAAGCATCTAAACACCTTGCATATGCTATTCAGTTCATATGTACTATAATCACTGACTTGCTCATGTCTATGCTGAAGTATCTAAGCATGAATCATTTCATACTATTAGTACCTTGCAAGCATTGTCCTACTTACTGGTCTGGTCTCTGTATCCAAGCACAACCTACATCATCCAGCTACAGTATGTAACATAAGCACTGAGCTCTGAACCACAGTTAAATGAAGGGTGCATGGATGTGGTTAAGTGGGAGAAGAGCTCCACACCTGCATCCTATTTCAGCCAGCTGGCTGACCACCGCCATGCTTAGTGCGAGTTGACTTACTCCCCATCCTCCCCTGATAACTCCTCCTTCTGCAGCACTCTTATCCCACCGGGGGGGGTCTCATAATACTTGACTAATCATCCTTCCTATTGTGGGATACAGAGAAAGGCCAAAACTATCAAATTATAACAGTGATTAATCAGTTCAAGCATCTAAGTACCTTGCATATACTATCCGGTTCATATGTACTATAATCACTGACTTGTTCATGTCTATGCTGAAGTGCCTAAGCACAAATCATTTCATACTACTAGTACCTTGCAAGCATTGTCCTACTTACTGGTCTGGCCTCTGTATCCAAGCACAACCTACATCATCCAGCTACAACATGTAACATAAGCACTGAACTCTGAACCACAGTTAACTAATAAGAGAACAGAAAGGTTATTGAACAAAAAATCAAATCACACTGCTTCAGCTGAGCTGTGAAACTGTTAGCAGTGGAGGAGGGGAAACAGCAGCAGTGCACACAGTCACACACACAGATTCACTCACACATACAGAATCTCTTTTTCCTTGTGACTGAGCCCAGTTTCAAGGATGAAAAACAAAACTGCAGTCCGAAGATGATCAGATGTCAAAACTGGATCACACACAAAATGTTTTTTAAACAGTTATAAATGTCACAAATAGTAAACTAAACAGAACTAGCTCTCTCAGAAATGACTGTCTCCTCTCATCTACACACTCAGAGTGAGGAGATCACATGGTGTTCCTGGCTGTGAGCTCCAAAAACAGCCTCTGATTGGCCAGTGAAGCTCTGTGAGATTTTGAAATGTCACCCACCAAATAGTGTATCCCCAATAGTGGATGAATAGTGAACTATTTGGGATGTCCATCCAAATATTCAGCAAGCCCACTATTCATAATATTCAGGAAATACTATTTGGACCATGCACTTCCCTACTGACAGGAATTACCCATACCAGAGGAACAGCCCATAGACATTGAGCAGGCATATAGAACCCAGGGACCAGAACAAAAACCCAGGGACCAGACCTAAGAAGGGTGCCCCCAACCATCCCAAGATGAATCCTGGTCAAATGCTCCATTTACCCTGTAAAAGAAATGTTTGCTAAGAAGAACCTGGGAGAAGGGACCTCAGGAACAGCTAATATTCTTCAGGTGAAGCTACCTCTGGCTGGAAGCTGCAATACTGAACATAGGATTTGCAAGAAAGCAAGTTGTGTTCTCAACAGAGGGAGGTGAATCTTACAATTGTCTTTGGTTTGTAGCAGATATTCTGCAGGTGGAGGCTACTTCTAACTGAAAGGTGAAATAAGGAACTTAGAATTATCAGGAAAGACAGTCTTTCAAGCAACAGAGGAAGGTGGATCTAGCTTTACTTTTGTTCCAATTCTTAAGATTTTCAGTGCAGGAAGAGTTTAAACCCTGGTCTAAGAATTTGTCATAAGTCCTGAAGTAAGTGCAGGTACAGGCTGTGTATTTGACCCAGACAGTGCCCCAGGGGGTGGAAACTGTTTTTTGTGTTTATCTGTGTGTGCCTTAAAAAGCCAGGCCAGACTGTTTCAGGAAGTGCTTACATCATAGCTACTTATCAGCCAATAGCTTTGGAAGAGTCTTACAGACCTGAGAACAACAGTATTGTAAGTAAGTGTTCTATAGAAATCTCATCAGAACAGCTAATATTCTTCAGGTGAAGCTACCTCTGGCTGGAAGCTGCAATACTGAAAATAGGATTTGCAAGAAAGCGAGTCGTGCTCACAACAGAGGGAGGTGAACCTTACAATTGTCTTTGGTTTGTAGCAAATATTCTGCAGGTGGGGGCTACTTCTAACTGAAAAGTGAAATAAGGAACTTAGAATTATCAGAAAAGACAGTCTTTCAAGCAACAGAGGGAGGTGGATCTAGCTTTACTTTTGTTATAATTCTTAAGATTTTCAATGCAGGAAGAGTTTAAAGCACAGCTGACTTATTTTGGGGCTGACTGCTTTCAGAGCACAAACCACCAGGCTGTTTTGGGGCTGGGGAGGTTTACCTGTGTCTGACTTTGATGTCTGGATATTTCTCTGTTTGATTAGCAGGGTATTTTCTCTGTCAAATTGTTGTGTAGGGCATCTTGCTGACAGGAAGGCACTCATCACAGCAGTGGGTCAGAGCTTTTAGCTGATTGTTTCGTGAGGGCACAGTTTAGGCCCAACCCCTGCCCACTGCTCACCCCACCCACCCCTGGAAATAGTTCCTTTATACATGGGGTTCTGACATCATTTCCTCAAGAATGCAAGGTGCATATCACGGTCATATCCTCTCTAGCACACTGCACTGACAATATAAGCATACAAATTGTATAATATATATATTTCTATATAACAAACCAATCACACACACACACACACACAAAAAAAAGTAGATAAACATGTGGGGAGTAGTGAAATGTAATGGCTGTGGGGCAGCAGTCTTCCAGGAGTCTTTCTGGAGGCTGAGATGCTGCCCTATTTGCAGACAACTCTCTGCCCTGAGGGAAGAAGTTGCCCGTCTTCAGGCCACACTGAACAGTAGTAAGGGAACCTTCCCCCAGGCCACACTGGACAGTAGGAAGGGAACTTCCCTCATCCAGGGAGTACCAGAGCCACCACCACTACCTCAGAGGTTGTGAAGAAAGCACAGCAGTTGGACCACAGTGGGCTCAGGGAGGGTGAGGATGGTGGAACAGAGGCACACCCAGTCAGTTGTTCCACTCCACAATCCATACATCATTCTGGGGGAGTATAGCTCCCCTATGGATGTACCCGCAGAGGAGACTAAGGAGGCTCAGGACAACTGTCACAAGGGAGGCCCACAGGAAGGAGGCAGAGGACACCACAGGGAAAGGAAGCAGTTCCTGGTGGGGGGCTCAATTATTAGGGGGATAGAACTGGGGGGAGCAGGGAAAACTGAAGTAAGATGCCTACCTGGTGCCATGGTTTGGAGGGACAGGAAGAGCATCCTCAGGATCACGAGAACAGCTGCATGGGAGTCTGAGCTGGATGTCATTGTCCACCTAGGGACAAATGACTTGGCACATCATGAGATTAGAGCAGTGCAGGAGGACTTTGTAGAGTTGGGGAGGGGCCTAAGACAAGTAGCACACACAGTATCCTTCTCAGAGGTGCTGCCTGTCAATGGCATGGGTGAGGTGAGGGTACTTTGCACCATGCAGTTTAATGAATGGTTGAAAAAAATGGTGTGGAGCACAGGGGTTTGGCTTCATTGGGGACTGAGGTTCCGCCTGGAGGGACACCAGCCTATACTGGCAGGATGGTCTGCATCTGTCCAGGAAGGGAACAAGTCTTTTGAGCAATCAGTTTAAATGCTTCATTGGCAAGCTTTTAAACTAGTCAGGGGGGAGGCACTGATAAGCAGCAGGAAAATCCCAGCCTCTCCCTACAAAACAGGGTACTAAATGAGAAAAAGACAGAGGTAGAAAGGTCACTGGGGGATGCTGCAACAGAAGGTAAAGCCATCAAAAAATGGAGAGCAATGAGTACCAATGCCTGTAGTCTGGGTAACAAGCGTCCTGAATTAGTGGCCTTGATGGAGGAAGAACATCTGGATATTGTGGCAGTCACAGAAACATGGTACACACAAAACCATGACTGGGACGTAAACATACCAGGATACGCTATCTACAGGAGGGACAGAGAGGGTAAAAGAGGAGGAGGAGTAGCTCTTTACATAAGGGAAGGAATCAAAGCAACAGAACAAAAGGGTAAACAGGGAGGAGAAAAAGCACTGTGGGTAAATTTGGAGACAGACAATGGCACCACAATCCGCACAGGGCTGTACACAGACCCCCTTCTCAGGGGGAGGAAATGGACAAGGAAATGATAGAAAGTATACTTAGAATGGCAGAAAAAGGGGAGATATTGCTGATGGGTGATCTGAATATGCCAGATGTTAACTGGAGTGCAGTTGCAGCAGCCACTTCGAAGAGTGGGGTTATTCTAGATGCCCTACAGGGGGCATGCCTTAGACAACTAGTACTGGAGCCCACTCGAGAGGGAGCAATCTTAGACCTGGTTCTCTCAAACGGAGATGGAGAGAGGATCACAGATGTAGAAGTGGGTAGCCATCTGGGAACTAGCGACCATCAAACAATATGGTTCACAATAAACACAGCAATAGAGTCAAGCCATGCAAAGGCAAAAGTAATGGACTTTAGGAGGGCTGACTTTGCCAAAATGGGTGAGTGCCTAAGGAATGCACTAGCAAATGGGCAGGAAGGAGGGGTGGAAGAACAATGGGGAATAATAAAAACTGCCATCACAGAGGTAACAAGCCTTTGTGGGAAGCAAATAAACAAAACAAAATGATGTAAGAAACCACTATGGTTCTCAAAGGAAGTGGCAGTGAAGGTTCAAGAAAAGAAAGCATTCAGAAGTACAAGGAATCACAGAAGGAGCAGGACAGAGAACTGTATCAGTTAAAGCAAAAGGAAGCTGGGAAGGCAGTCAGAACAGCAGAGGCCCAAACCGAGGAAAAGATGGCAACTCAGTTAAGAAGGGGGATAAAACCTTTATAGGTACATCAGGGAGTGAAGGAAGACCAAGGGAGGGATAGTGAGGCTTAATAAAGGGGAGGGGGGTGGGCAGAGGGTGACTGTGAAAAGGCAGAGATACTAAACAAATATTTTTGCTCAGTATTTACAAATGAAGAGGGGGAGGTACCTAAAACAAACAATAGAAATACTCTGGATACAGAAGTTGATACCAGCCCATTTACAGAAGAAAGGGTTCTGAAAGAACTCTTAAAACTGAAGGTGGACAAAGCAATGGGGCCTGATGGGATTCATCCCAGAATTCTAAAAGAACTAAGGGTAGAACTAGTGACACCACTGACTACCCTCTTTAACAAATCATGGGAGGATGGGATGGTACCCGAGGACTGGAGGAGGGCAGATGTGATTCCCCTTCACAAAAGTGGGAGCAAGGCAGAAGCAGGAAACTACAGACCTGTTAGTTTAACCTCCGTGGTAGGGAAAATAATGGAATCACTTCTGAAGGAAAGAATTGTTGAGTATCTAGAGGCCAGAGGGGCACAGGACCCAAGGCAGCATGGATTCACAGCGGGAAAGTCATGCCAGATGAATCTGATAGATTTCTTTGACTGGGTGACCAAAGTAGCAGATCAGGGAGGGGCTGTGGACATGGCCTACCTAGACTTTAGCAAGGCATTTGACACAGTCCCACACAAAAGATTAATATACAAGTTAGCCAGCCTGGGAGTGGGTCACAAGATGACAGCCTGGGTAAAGAATTGGCTGGAGAATAGGACACAGAGAGTAATAGTAAATGGAGTCCACTCTGAAAAAAGGGTGGTTACTAGTGGGGTACCGCAGGGTTCAGTATTAGGAACGGTCCTCTTCAATGTCTTTATAAGTGACATTGCAGAGGGACTGGAAGAAAAGTATGTCTCTTTGCAGATGACACAAAGATCTGCAACAGAGTTGATGCACAAGGTGGAGTGGAAAGGATGAGAAGGGACTTGGCAAGGTTAGAGGAATGGTCAAATGTATGGCAGCTTAGATTCAATGCTAAGAAGTGCAAGGTAATGCACCTGGGAAACAAAAACCCAGGGGAAGAGTACACAATGGGGTGTGAGATACTAACAACAACAAAAATGGAAAGGGACCTGGGGTTAGTCATATCAGATGACCTAAAGGTGGGCAAGCAATGTGAGAGGGCAGCAAGGAGTGCTGGGGGGATACTGGGATGCATAGGGAGAGGCATCACCAGTAGAAAACAGGAAGTTATTATCCTTCTGTACAGACAGCTGGTGAGACCCCATCTGGAGTACTGCGTGCAGTTCTGGAGACCCAACCTCAGCAAAGACATAGACAGGATGGAAGCTGTCCAGAGGAGGGCAACTAAAATGGTGCAGGGTCTGCACCAGAAGACATATGAAGAGATACTTAAGGAGCTTAATATGTATAGCCTCGAGGAAAGGAGGGAGAGGGGGGCATGACATAAACTTTGAGTACCTCAAGGGAATCAACAAAGTCCAAGAGGGTGGCATCTTTCAAAAAAAGAGGTGTGCAAGAACAAGGGCACAATTGAAGATAGAGGGAGGACGCCCAGAGGTAATTTAAGGAAGTATTTTTTACAGAGAGGGTTGTGGATGCATGGAATGGCCTTCTGGAGGAGGTTGTGGAGTCAAAAACAGTGGTGGAATTCAAGCATGCATGGGACAGTCATAAGGCAATTCTAGGGGGTGGGGACAGGAAGAAGTAGGCTGTTGGTTAACTAGGATCTGCAGTTTATCCATTAGGTAGGGAAATGGGCAGACTGGGTGGGCCAAGCGGTCCTTATCTGCCATCAAATTCTATGTTTCTATGTTTCTATGTAGTCTAAATGGGAGACAACTTTACATTGACCATGACTACCCCAGCGTCACAGTGCAAAAATGTAACCAATTTCTAGCTGATATCAAACAGCTCAGATAAAAAGGGCATCACACCTCAACTTCAGTATCCTGAAAAGCTTCTGGTGCACTGGGAAGATGGAACCAGAATGTATGCCATGCTACTACAGGCAGTGAAACAGCCCCAGAAACAAGGCATTACTCTCCCTGACTTGGAACAAGAAGCCTACAAGAGATCAATCAAGCAGATGGTGTGGCAGCCAGTCATTGAAGATGGGGGCTAATTCTAAGGACCACGTGGTACTGTGACAGAAACTCTCCACAAAGTTTTGCAGAGACTGTTCAATGGGATCAAGGATGGACAGAAACCATAAGGGCACACAACTGAAAGTACTCTATTTTCACTATTTTTGTTATCTTAGTTGTTTGGTCTACAGTCAGGTTCCCCCATGTTGCCCCATTTGGATGCTGATCTACACCCCCACCTTCAGAAATGACCAGCAGGACTCCCTCTTGCCTCTCACTAGTTCCTCAGTTCACTCTAAAATCCCTCCACACATGTTCTAGAGGTTGTACATTGAAAACTATTGAATCCTGCTAGTGCAAAAACACAGTACACAGACTGCCTCTCCTCAAAACTCTGCAGGCACACACTGGCTGCCATACAAAAGCACTGTTAAATCCTGCAAGCAATAAGGAGGTGTTCAGCAGCTTGAATTAAAGGACATGAGATTGATAGGTGTTGGTTAGTGCAGCAGGCCCCATTAAAAAAATGTGAGGGACATCCCACGGACCAAGACTGACTCATTCAGGCAGATAGACCTGTCAATTAACATCACGCTCCAAAGGTGGCAAATGAGGGAGGATTCAGGCGTCACTGGAGGAGGTTCACAAAAGCGCCCTGATAACTTGACAGGCAGCATGTTTTACACACACCATGGTCAGTGGATGTCCTCCACATGTTTTCAAGAAAAAGGTGTTTTAAAGATCTCGATGACCTCTCAGATCCCAGGTGGGAAGAGACATTGCAAATCTGAAGGACATC
The DNA here is from genome assembly GCA_016271365.2 of Neoceratodus forsteri. Lineage (NCBI taxonomy): Eukaryota > Metazoa > Chordata > Ceratodontiformes > Ceratodontidae > Neoceratodus > Neoceratodus forsteri. The sequence goes on along the minus strand of CM028135.1, from coordinate 559,005,909 downwards.
AACTGAACTGGGGGTTGGTGGGGAGGCAGTGGAATGAGGCCCTCACGGTGTTGACAAGCAGACTGAGCAGCACAGCTTTTGGATGCCCTCCCACTCCCCAGCAATAACAAAATGTAATAGTTAAAGATACCAACCTGGCTATACAGCTTTACCTGAGACAGGTAAACTGGTTTGAGGGTTTCAGCAAGATATGACTTAGGGCTGTCAAAACAGAACCCTTGAATTTAAAGACAGGACAGCATGAAGCATGCAGACTGGTTTGAGCTAGTTTTTTCACACCCTGCACACCGTTGCTGTTTTTTGACTCAGAAACCTTAGTGGTGACCTGGTGAATGATCTCTCTGACCCCCAGTTTTGACATGGGTGGGGGTGCAGATACCAGGGTCACTTGACAGGAAGGGCTGGAGTCTTAAATGTAAAAACTATGTAAACAGCTGGTAAGAGCACCACTTGGTGAAGGGACAATGGACTGGATGATAAGATGACATTGAGGGTTGAATGCCCCAGGATGGTAGGAGTAGTTATTACAATCTGGAGCAAGGTGTTGGGGGTAAACCACTGGCTGGCACATGTACTGTCGAACCTTTTGTTCAACAGGGAATTAAGTTTATGATTTCATTTGGAGTCACAACAACGGAGTTGAGAATGATACTGATAGATAAATAATGTCTGTGTTATCAGTAAAACAACACCAGAGGTAAGTCTGGGGAGGTGAAACAACACCTTCCACACACTTTACCTCACTTATGCCTTGGGGTGTATGACAATGATTGAGACTGGTAATTTAGCCCTGTAGGGTTGGCAGTGTGCTGAACACTTAGGTTCAGGGTCCAAGCTCTAGGGAGGAGGGATAGTCCCTCCTGTCTAGTGGCATTCCAGAACCAACCACAACTGTGCCTACATGCTTCTCCCTTAATAAGAAGTCTGTGTGTTCATTGTGCCATAATGAGTTTTCCAATGTTGAAATGTTCACATTTGTGCTTGAAAGTTTGTATGTTGCTAACGTTATTCTTTTTTTTTATTTTACGAGACACCTATATTTGAGTGGGAATGAATGTTTAGTGGCTATAGCCCAGAATCTCATGGTTGCTGGGAAATCACTTGTACAGGAAGGGGCTCATTACCAGGGGCCCTCCGGATTAAGGTAAGCATTTCTGGAATAGATATTTCCCTAAACAGAGATCATGGACTCCCTGAAGATGATCTCTGTTAATGTTATGTGGGTTAACTCTGTGATCAAAAGAGCCAATATTTTCAGGGACCTTGCCATGGTTAATTGTGATATGGGGTTTCTTCAAGAAACCCACCTTACACAAATGGAACATAATAGGTTAAAAAAGAGCAGAGTTTGGGAAGTGGTAGCCTCTTCTAACCAAATTGCAAAAAAAGTAGGTGTAGCCATATTGGTGATAAAGGGACTTAATTTTAAAAAGTACTTATTCCTGCTCAGACAGGCAAGGTAGGCTGGCTGTCCTCTTGGGGTGAGTCACCAGTAGAATGTTGCACTTTGTTAATTTATATAGCCCAGCCCTAGCCACCTCACAGTTTTTCAGGCATACATTTGGTAAGGTGGCAAACCTTCCAAAAGGGTAGATTGTTTTTGTTGGTGACTGGGACTGCATGGAGGATGCCAGCCTGGACAAGTCTCAGGGTGTATCAGTAGTACACAGAGGTGGAGTTAAGATCCTAAAGGCTTTAATGGAAGAAGCAGACCTTATAGATACATTGTGAGAATGCTACCCTAAGGAAAAGAATTAGTCATTTTATTCACACGCACAAAATATCTGTTCCTGAATAGATAGGATATGCAGTCAAAAAGAATGGTGTTACACAGTAACAGAAACTGAGATATATTATAGTGGTGCAATAGCGCCACTATAGTTAGGGTTGAGCAGGCTGTTTAATGTTAAACTCAATTTGTTGCACCTTAATAACTTTGCCGTCATTTAAAGAATTAGCACAAACTATGGCATTCATGGTCAGGCTGCTAGAGGCTCAAGATGTGAAAAGTTTGATTAGGGCATCTTGTATGGTTTTCGAGATATGGAGGGTCAAAAAAGTAAAAAAAAAAAAAAAAACGCTTTTTTTTTCCTATACTTAACATGAGGATTTTTGCTCTCACCTATAGCCTAGACAGTATGGATTTTTTCATGATTTTTTTCTGGAATGATGGAGTGTATGCCAATAGTGTGCCTTTGGAGGGTTTGGTTAAGAAATATTGGATAGTTTTTGAATTTCAGCTTGTTTTTTGATAATGTTGAAATGCTGTTGGAAAAAGAACAAAATGATTGATAAAAAAACAGATCGATACAATACAGATCGATTTATACAAAACTAAAAACAATCGATTTATAAAACAATATCATTCACAGTAGCCTTTCCCCTGGTGTGTAGTGGCACCCCACACCCACCCATCACCTTTCCCCATTCCCTGATGTCTAGTAGCTCCCCCCACCTTCTCCCTTACTGGACGGAACCCTTGCTGAGTTCTTCATCAGGTACAGTTTGTGGAAATTAGCTTAGATGGCAGGGCTCTGTTATCTTTAGATGGGGACTGGCACAGTGATTGTGAGGCTGACTTCCTGTAGGACAAAAAGAATCCAATGTGAGAGATTGGTGAGATGTATGTTTTGTTGCGGTGGTCTTGCTGTGCTGGTCAGTGTGGGAATTTCACCCCCCCCCCATCCTTTTGTGTCTTCTATTGATCAGCTCCTCCGGGCATGGTTATCAGTCACAGTGTAGCCCCAGAGGTGGGCAGAATTCAGTGCAGTTAGGGAGAATGTAGGGCATAGGTTCTGAGAATTGGGGCTGGCTCACAGCTGTCTGGCTGGATTCTTGGTCATTCATACAAAACTAAAAAAGCAAACAAACAAACAAGGAAGTAGAGCTCAGGGTTTGTGATGGGCCCTAGCCACCCTGCCTTTGTTGGTTGCCCACCAGCTGTCTCTCCCCATGGGCACATATCCCTGGGGAGAGCAGGTGAGCAGGCATTAGAAACAAAATAGAGAACAAACTGTAGCGCCCATGAAAGCCTCGAAACATGAACTCAGAGGTCTGTCATTTGCAAAGTCTTTTTTGCCCTATGTAGCCTCTCAACACAAGGTAGAAATAGTTTAAGCTGTACAAATCAAAATAAACTTCTAGGCTGTTCAATTTAACTGGCACTAAATACATTCTGCATGACTATATACAAATGTGCTAAAAACATGTTGTCTCCATATTGGTTTCTTAACTCGGGAGGCAGTATAGAGCAGTTGTTTAAGGCTCTGTGCTGCAAATCTGGTGACATCTAGCAGACCAGACCTGGGTTTGAATCTTACAGCTTCCACTTGCATACTGTGTGACCCTGAGCAAGTCATTTAACTTCCCTGTGCTCCCAGGTCGCACCTGTAAAAAAGCTTTCAACTTAGTGTGCTTCTCCTGGTTAAACAACTAAAATAACAAAATTAACTCTATGAATGGAATCTTGTATTTGTATGAGTCTAGAAATTGGAAGGTACGGCCCTGTGCTGAAATAAGCAACAATGGAATCCATTTATATATTTTTGAATATTACTCTTGAAAACGGGTTGCTGTGACCGCAAGGCTTACACTTGAATTATTTGAATGGTGGCTGAAAAGTATTATTGGCTTGGGTATAACAAATGTGAAGTTCAGACGAGGGGGGTTGCAGTGCAACAATGTTCTCAAGTCATAAAGACATACTTGGTGCACTTGACCTCCTTGTCGCACAGTGCCATTGAAATAGTCCCAGCTAATATAATAGAGGGTGGGAAGGATTCAAAGTTAGTCATGGTTGGAGATGTGACTGAACCAAATATAAAAAATGCTTCAGAGAGCCAGCCTACTCACCCTAGTGCTGATTTCATGGGGGCTTCCATAAAGGCCTTACCTTTGGGCTGGCTGACAGTTGTTCTGTCTCTGGCATTTTAATTTACACTGGCTTCAGGAACTATGCATGGACATACATTATGCTATTGCTATATGTTCTCATACATAATTGATATATATTCTTTCTAACTAGTTATCTATACATTGGTTTTATGCCATGGGGGGGGGGGTAAGGCATGGTGGTGGGTGGTAGATTCCATCAGTTTTTGTTTTAGATTTCTAGAACTGTTATTGTATATACAGAAGATTTGATATATACTGACACATTTTGATACAGGGACATATTAGGATACAGTATTTCACTTACGAGGGAGTCTTTGTTAGGTTTGATTTTTAATTGTGCACAAACACTTGCCATTTGTACAAAATTACAGATGGATCATGGTTAAGTAGTATAAGTTTTACTATTCATGAATAATAATGACTTGTTGAGCACAGGGCTGAGGACATACATCTCCTGATAGGGCTAACACTTTATGAAACTGTGAAACAACTTTTAAATAGTTATTGTTCACACTAGGGCAGCTTATCGTTAAACCCACTAATTGCCATACACAAAGGTAAATTCTTATTTATTTATTTATTTTACTTACTATTTTTCTGCCTACCCCTGCCTCCTGCTCTCCTCTTCTTCGGGAGCACCTGGCATCTACCTTGGTTCCTTCCATACCTGGAGCCCTGCGGCAGTCCCCCCATGTAGCCTTGGATTCCCCCCCGGGAAAGGACTAGGTGGGGCTCCAAGCACCCCAAACTAACGTCCCTTTGTCGGGGCCGCTGCATGGGACAGGCATGGGACCATTTAGGTCTGTGCTGGAGCTCCGTCTACCTGGAGTGAAGGAGGTATTTTTCCCTGTTCATTCCTGGGTGTGCCATGCACCCTGATGTCAAGGTGGAGCTCCACCGACATCTGGCACACCCAACCCTCCTGGAATGGCTAAGCACTTGCTGTACCCCAGGCCTCTGCCTGGGGTCAGTCAAGTACCGAACCTTGTCCCCCTCCCTCCCTGGAGAAGGCGAGCAGTCCACGGATGCTCAGCCTTCTCCCCCCGGCCAGCCTTCCAGCTCCCAGGCTTGTTCCCAAACCTGGGTCACCTGCGTTGCGAGCGGTAGCACTACCGCTGTGCTGATGGGCCGGCTGCAAATTCTTATTTAAAAGACTATTTAGCATTATATACTTTGATTTCTAAGCCTATTCTAACTTAGGGTTTAAAATCACAGTTATTTTCAAAAGCATGCACTAACACACAGAGGCAAGATCTTAATTGAATTAGGTGTGTTCTGGGATTTCTCTCGGATAAAGAGTTCTATATTCTGCAACTTTGACCTTGAAATGCTTTCCTTTTGGATGGGACTGCCTGTTTTATGAGTTCTGTCAAGAAGGCAGTTATCTAGTCTGTGACATTTAACCTTGAAATGCGTTTCCTTGATAGTAGTTAGCCTGTGTTCTCTGTATGGTTTTAAGTTGACTTTTAAATGTAAGTTTGTTGGCCAATAGGATTCTTTATAACTTTTTTTTTATTTATGTATGATCTGGTCTTTAATAGAATGGATTCTTCCAAAACAACTGGCATTAGCTTCTGAAGGACTGTGTGTAGTCCAAAAGCTTGAGCACCTGTTTTCTTTTGTAACATCTATGTTGGTCCAATAAAAGGTATAAAATCATGAGATCTTTTGTTACAAGGACCAATACGGCAATTAAAAACATTTTTCTGTAATTTTCATCTTGGCACAGAAAAAACTACATCAGTTGTGGGCATAGTTCTCTTTAAATAGGAAATGCAATCTCCAGCACTTGTAGTCAATGCCTGGACTACAATAAACTTAAAAATTAGCTGTCCCTGCAGGACTGACATGACCAGTCATTCTACCTTAATGGGTTTATTGTCTCATAAAAGAAGAGAGAGGTGATCCGTCAGGAGTTTCTGGTATGATGGCAATTTGTAGGCAGCAGGGTTGGTGACCACTTGTAAGTGCATTCTGAAGCTATTCATTCAGATGCAGTATGTGCACCAAAGTGGCACTAAACTCACAGTTATTTTTGTAGACTAAAGCTGCTTTTCCCTTAGGCAGGAAGCACAACATCAAAATAAAGAAGCCTCCTGTCAAAGGCGGACATGATCTGACATTTCTAACTTGAGAGAGAGACAGAGACAGAGAGAAATAACTTGCATACCAGAGACTGAATGCCCAGCAGTGAGAGAAAGAAAGAGAAATAAAGAAATCACTCACACACCAGATTGAATGCTCAGTCCTTACCATGGAGGTGAGGTGGTTTTTTTTGATCCCCTATTGCACTTTCACACACACACACACACACACACACACACACACACACACACACACACACACCTCTTTGCTGTATGTTATGAGAATAAAAAAGGTATCCTCTGTTATTTCCACAATTCCAATATCATTAGAATTAAGCTTTATATTCAGCCGAAGTCTCCATGTATAAAGCTTAAGGCACTAACCAATAGACTATACTGACTTCCACACAGTAACCACTGTAATATTCTTTCATATAAATAGCCTACATCATGCCTTCTCTCAGCATGCATAAACTTTATTGTTACTATTTTGCCTAGATACACTGAAATCACGAGTGGTGAATCATTTGGATGGGCACTCTCTTATAATGAACATGCTGTGAAGGTATGATTTTCTGTCTGTCTGTCAGTCTATCTATCTATCTATCTATCTATCTATCTATCTATCTATCTATCTATCTATCGTATCTATCTTTAGCACCATGCAGTCAGTATACCAGCAAATATTCAGCTGTGTACTATTAACATCAATATATGAAACTGTCATTGCTTAAGTAACTGAATCACATGGAAGATTTAAGAGTAAAGATTGTCTTTCTCCTTTTAAAGTATACTGTTCTGACATAAATCAAATATTTGTTTTAATTATAGCGGTAACAGTTTCTCCTAGTAAATATCTTTTAAAAAGTATATCCTTGGGCCGGCCTAGTGGCACTCAGGTTTGAGGCGCTGGACACCACACCTCGCTCTCCGCTGGTGACCCTGGTTCGGGAATGGACTCAGGTCACTGGGGGCTGGCAGGGGCGGAGAGGGATTGAGTGTTTAAGGGACTGCTCTTCCTCTCTGGTGAGGGGGGTTTCAGTGGCCTGCATACTGGTGCTCCTAGTAGAGACAGGGAGGTAGTGCACTGGCACTGTGGTTGGTGGAGTAAGTTGTGGTACTGCACCGGGAGGGAGCATGTGCAGACATGTGCGCACTCCCCCCTTGGCATCATTGCACACCCCACTCACACAAGCCACCAGTAAAGAGGAAACTGGATATGATTGCGGCAGCTTGATGGCCATCTACGGGATGCCCTACCTTGGGACTACCGCTGTGGATGCTGGATCCAATGTCAGCAGGAGTGAGGGAACTCTCCACTGCCCCGCTGTGGGGGTAATTGGCAGCGGGGGCTCTACATGGGGCTGAAGCAGACTTGACGGTGGCCAAATGAACAGGATGCCAGGATGTGTAGGGAAGATCTGAAGCCACAGGTAAACAAGCATTTGTCAATGCTGAATGTTTGCTTGCTGGCATTGGCAGTGGTAGTGTAGAAGTTACAGAGCTGCGTAATAGGAATGGCAGTGAAGTATTGAACTGAAGCCAACCCCACCACCACCCTGCAGAGAGTGACAGGCATTGGGGTGTGCCTTTGGGTCGTCAGGCATAACGGCCATGCCATTTCACCACACCCCACCCTGCAGACACTGACAAGTGTCACGGTGTTTCTTGGGGTCTTTGGCCCTTATGCGCACCCCATTCCATTAGGAAATACAGTGAGATGGGTGCAATATAGGAGAATGAGGTGAACTTTGGGGCTGAAGAGTCCAAGGCATACCTTGATGCCTCTCACTGGCTGCAGGGTATGAATGGTATGAGCATTACAGGCAAGAATCCCAAGTCACACCCCTGATGCCTGTCATTCTCTACAGGGTTAGGCGTTATGGTTGGAAACCCTAATACCGCAGGCATTCATTGGTATTTTCACTCCAAATTTTCAACATGGTTTTTTTGTGACCCCACCTCATGAACAGTGGCAATATCAGATTGTTAGCCAAAAGCTGCTTATGCACAGCGACTACGGCATTTAGCACCACGGGTGCAAAAACATTCCGAACAGGATGTAAAAAATGACAGCTGTACTGTTCACGGGGAGGTGTAAAAAATGTCAATCTTGCAAATCTGCATAAAATATTAAAAAACTGATGAAGTCACGAAGCGTATATAGAAACTGTGCAACGACACCCGTAATATAATTAGGTTGGGGATTTTACAGCAGATTGTCAACTCAGGCATTTTGGTGCCTCTGATCATGAACAGTGTCACTGTGATTTTCTTTATCTGTCCCGAACAATGATTTCCCACAGCAACCACGCATCTCTGCGCTGAAAGTGTGAAAACACACTTCCGCCATGTTGTGAAAAATGACAGCTGTACTGTTCATAAGGCAGTGTGGAAAAATACCAGTGGTGAAAATCTGGACTGAAAATATTACAAAGTCATGAACTTACGAGGGTGCGTGGAAACTGTGCAATGCTCACTAGTAACACAGTCATGTTATGGACTTTTGTCACCAAATTTTCAACATAGCCATTTTAAGACCTCTGCTCATGAACAGTGTAACTGTGATTTTCGTAATCTGTCCCAAACATTGCTTTCGCACACCAACAGCACCATTGTAAGGCCACATATGCAAAACACATTTTGGGCAAATATATGAAAACTAGCAGCTGTACTGTTCATAAGGAAGTGTAATAAGATGGCAATGTTGAAAATCTGGAGTGAAAATATTAAATTCACAAACTTACGAGCATGCATAGGAACTGAGCAACTCACGCTCGCAAAACAGTCATTTTTAGGAATATTTTCACTAAATTTTCAACATAGCCATTTTAAGACCTCTGCTCATGAACAGTGTCACTGTGATTTTCTTAATGTGTCCCATACATTGATTTCGCACATCGACTGCGCCATTGTGTGCTACATGGGCCGAAACACATTTTGGTCAAGATGTGAAAAATGACAGCTGTACTACTCATAAGAAGGTGTGGTAAAATGGCAATGTTGAAAATCTGGAGTGAAAATATTGAAAATTCGTGAACTTATGAGTGTGCGTAGGAACTGTACAATGCACGCCCGTGAAACAGTCATTTTTGAATTTTTCCACCACATTTTCAAAATAGGCTTCTTGAGAGCCCACCTTATGAACACTGGCAGTGTCATTTCATTAATCAGTCCCGAAAGGTGATTTCATGCAGTGACTGCGAAATCACCCTTCGGGCCCGAATAACACCATGACAGTGACAACATTCATGAGAAGGGGTCCCAAAACCCCATGTGAAAATTTGGTGCAAGAATTCCAAAAAATGCCTGAGATATGCAATAAAGTTGAAAACCCTATCTATCCCATTATACAACTTACTGGCATTTTCTCAACTCGGTCGGCTTTGAAGAGTGCAGACGTATTCCCCGTCCACCAAGATCATCGCCGGATCTGGAGGTAAGTATGGGGTGGGGAGTGGGGAGGCAGGTGCGAGGGTGGGTGCGGTTGTGGGGAGGCATGAGACTGCTTGGGACCGTTTTTTCTTTACAGGTTTTTTTTTTTTTTAAATGACGACGCGGGACATTTGCCACGCTGGGGTGGGCTCCCAGCATGGCACAAGGATGGCTGGTTGGGGGGCGTGGAGCCGATGGGGGATTGGGCACCCCCATCGGCCATAGCATCTATTGCCTTGCTGGGGTGGGCCCCAAGCGTTGCACCCTGTACTCTGGGGGAGGGACTGTGGAGCCGACTGGGGATTGGGCACCCCGTCGGCTATACCATGAGTTGCCACGCTTGGGGTGGGCACCCAGCGTGGCATGTGGAAGGCATTGGGGGGAGCGCAGCACAGCCGACGGGGGATTGGGCACCCCCGTCGGCTATACAGTGTGTGCGTGGGGGGGCAGCACGCACTGTGCGTGCATGTGTTTGTGTGTGTGTGTGTGTGTGTGTGTAGGGGGAGCTGTGCATGAGCAGGCGATATCTGATCACTGCTTACTGAAGTGTAGCACCCCCTTTCAACTGTATGCCACTGCATTTTGGAGCTGTCATAGACAGCTCCAGCATGCATTGGAGGACTGGAGCTGTGCCTGCCAACACACTGACTGATTTGGTTGAGGCGGTGACACACCTCCGAAAACTCGGATGATGGCACTATGTTTCTTGCACATGCGTGCAAGCAAACATAAAAAGGATCATGTTTGAAAAAAACAAATCTTCCACACAGTTCTCCAATGCTATTTTCTAGTTTTGGGTGTTGTGCAATAATTTTCTGTTGAAAAAGACTCATTGTTGGCCAGTGGCAAACATACAACCTTAGGTACTTTCAACTCCCTGTTATTTATCATAACAGGAGTTTTTTTTTTTTTTTTACAGTTAGCAAGAAGCAACATTTTTATAGCAAATGGCCATATTCCTATGAATAACTCTGGTTATCACAGGCAAAGCTACTGGTTTTTGGTTTTTACTAGAAAACTCAGTACAATTCTGCAATTTGGAATGCCTGCATACCAGTAAGGACAAACAATTTTACAGAAGTTGGCACTTTATACCAGATGTGTAACTCTACAGAACTTGTGTACATATATACATATATTTATATACAGTATATATATATATATATATATATATATATATATATATATAAAATAACTGGCCAGCAATTTCTCTCAATGTACTTACCAGGTTGATATTTTCCATAACAACCAGCTGGTTGTTATGACATTCATGAGCTATGCCAGTCAAACTATGCTGCTGCCTCATTGGCCAACATTCTGTATGTGGTGAGACAAACAGTCTCACAAAGTGCTGGGAAAAATTGCTGGCCTGCTATTATAAAAAAATAAAGAGGGGGTTATATGAGACTTATCGAATACTGCCAGGATGCTCTGATAAACCCCCCGGATTTGCCCTTGGGGTTTATGTAGCATCCCACAACTCAGGTGTGCATTAAATTTCATATCAAACCCTTCCCCATCCATTATTCTCTATATACATATATATATATATATATATTTACAAAATGAGTAGAAAAAAAGTAGCTCATCTAGTGGACAATCATCATAACATGACCTGCATATATCAGAGCACGACCGCACACCTGCACTTTTACACCCCACAAAAAAAAAAAAAAAAATTGCCTTTTTATAAGATAGATAACCCACCCTAGGATGTGCAGTTGTGCTTTGATATAAGCATGCCTTGAGTGGTTGACGCTCGGCCTGCGTCCTCCTATGTACAACAAACACCAAGGCGTGCATATATCATAGCGCGACCGCACACCTAAGAGTGGGTTATCTATTACATATATATATATATATATATATATATATATATATATATATATATATATATTGTTAAACTATGATTGCTTCCTGTACTATTTTTAGTTTGCTTCATTCAGTGCTCTGTATATTAAGCCTTCTTTTATTCTGATCATGTATACACATACTGAAAGAATGACAGTATAATCCCTGCAAAATCCGGAAAGTAGACATGGGTTAAATTGGGCAGAAGCCCACAGGAACTCAGTTCCACCACCTCTTAAAAAAACGTATGACACTTCCACCACCTCCATCATCTTTCTCCACTGACTACTATAAGAGAGTTACACCATAAAAATGATAGTTCTACCACCTGGAAATCTACATGTTAGAGCCTCCCACACCTAAACATTCCCAATTTAACCTCTGATTAGACTAACAATCACCGGTGCAATTTGGAATTTTCAAGTCTTGAAAACTGAATTTCATTATTTTAATCACCTAAATCAGTGACGTTGATCATAGTAGTGATCTGTGCAGGAACCATAGGGGCAAGGAGAAGTTAATATTAGGCTGTCAATGGGCATATCAGTAGTAGACAGGGAGGTCCTGTGCCTTGCTCCATAAGTGATGATGTGTCCAACATATTATATGACATTGCTTGCTCCAGCTTCCCCAATTTAGCACACTCAATATCAGTAAAAAACTTGCTTCCCATGTGATGCATTTAAGTTCTGCCAACACAATGTTGAATAAAGATTATGCTGCCCAACACAAGTGTTGTCGGGTGAACAGAAAACAGAAGTTGGTGCCCCTGTCGTATAGAACCTCTCAAAATGTCATGAGATCTTTCTAAATGTAAACTTACCTTGGATTCCTGGAGATTGCTGGACACGGATCCAGGTGAACTCTGCAGATCGGTGTTTTGAGGGTCATTCTCCTTCTCACTGATTTCCGTCATGGTGGGGTCCGATCGCTCTGTGCGTCCATTTTGTTTCCCCTTCCCTGACTGTGGTTTAAAATCAAATTGCAAACATCTTGGCACCTGCACTGATGCAATGCTGGGGTGAACCTTCCGACTGAAATTACATCTTTTTTTTATTGTCCCGGGTTATTGTTGAATTTTTTTTTCTTTCTTGCACAATTGCTCAAAACAGTGTGTATGTGTGTGCAGAACGATTAAAGTGAGGAGTATCCGACAGACCAGGGTCCCGCAAGCTCTGCTGCTGCTTCCACTCACTGCATACTCATCCCTTACATCCAACGTTCGAGACACGCACACTCACACTCGCACACACTGAGCCCCAGCGTCACGTTTGCTACAACTTTGATTCATTAGATCCTTCACCCCACCCCCTCCAGGCAGATTAACCTTATCTGCCTTTGATATGTTAATGAAAAATGGCTGGGCGCGATACGATTGGCCATCTGTCCGGTGCTGGCCGGGATCATGGATGATGACATCACCGAAGGGCGGGTGTTCTCGCACTGTTAGAGAAAGCTTCTTGGAATAGGTTGTTGGTAGGTGCTGCATAACGGGACAAGTGGTCCGATTGTGATGACGCATAGAGCAGGATTTTCTCGTGGTTGTATGTTCACAGTCGCTACCTTCTTAAGTTTGTTCATGGTCTGGCCGCCTTAGTTCTCAGAAAGGAAACCAGACTGCAGCGGCTCTTTCCTTTCAAGTGAAAGCCACTGCAGCCAAGATGCTGTCATCCACAGCTCGCCCATCCATTGGTGCAACTCAGACATGCCCACTCAAGCAAGCACTACATTGGGCAGCTCACGCACACACCTCCCAGAGTCGCATTGTCGCAAGATGTTTCTTGCGCATGCGTGCAAGCAAACATAAAAAGGACTAACAAAAAAAAAGGTATATCCTTTATAAAATATAAAAGTAGTAGACATTGGTATCATTCTACTAGAATGGTAATTTACTAATAAACATCAATGCCTTCAAAATATTTTCAACAAAAAGGAAAAAAATCACCAGAAGGTGTAATACAGTTTCCCTTTTATAATGGAAAATAATTCAACATTCTGAGGCAGTCCAATGTCAGTTTTTGAAACACTTTTTTTGGTGTTTGGTCCACAACAACTGACTACAAATTAAAAAAATAAATTACTATATGCAATTTACATCAACAAAGACATGAACAACAAAAATGGCTTCTCATAAATCAGAAGCATGACCAGTAACTCATGGTCATATTCAACTGATGTCTTATGCACCTTCTTATGCCAAAGTCATATCCCATACATAAGTCAACACAGGTATTTAGAAGACATATAACATATTTTAAACATGTAAGAAGCACCCCCATAAATGGTAGCACCAAACAGCTTGACTGATGGCCATTTGGTGCTACTGTTTTTTTTTAATTTTTATGTTGGCTGTTTGCTTGTTTAAAATATGCAACAAATTGCTATATGCCAATGTTATATGTTTGCTATATGCATGTGCTGACTTATGTATGGGATTTTACTTTGGAGCACGAAGTTGCAGAAGAGGGCAGCTGAATATGCTTGAGAGTTACTGGTCATGTTGCTGATTTTGTTTGCTGATTATTTTAACTTGTTGGATGCACACTTAATAAAAAGGTTTCTTGCACTATAATAAATTGATTGAATCTATGGTCCATTTTTTGTTTATGTGTTGTTGGTGTTGACTCAACTCACTTTGTGGAGTCTCTCTGCTTGTATATAACGTCAGTGGAGATGGGGTAACAGTAGACATAAAATGCAATATAAAACAAAAACACAAAGAGAGGGCTTATACATAAAATCTGTCCATTTTTTTGTGCACAAACCCTGGAGTGTAAGGTACCAGTAAACAAGCACAGGGACTCCAGAAAGTGAGTCGGGTCAGCACCAACACATAAATGAGAAATGGATTGTAGCCTCCAATGAATTTATTAAAGTGCAGGACACCTTTTTATTAAGTGTGCTTCCAACAAGTTAACATGCATGCAGCTTAATAGTTCATTTTTTCCACAACAAAAAGAAAGTTCCTAGTGTGCATTTCATTTCATCTACCTATTCTTTTCTCAGGCAGCACTTGAATGTGTTTTGCATTAATAAAGCTACATATGCACATGCAGGAGATCACTGTTGTGGCAGTATATGAACTAAATAACATTTACTGTGGCCATACAATTTGTAAGAGGTGGAGTATATGTTTGATTTTGATATACATTTTTAAGGAATCTGGTCTGGTTCTCCTGTTTCTTGTCTGTGTTCTTCCCTCCCCCCTTCCCTACTCTTCTTTTCCTTTCACATTCTCCATTTGGTCTTTCTCAACTTTGTAACTTAACCAGAACTTAGACCAACACTGTTTTTTCATGAATGCTAATTTTATTAAGAGGCTGGATCATATTAGAGCATGTTTATTTTTTTTTCATGCATACCAGTGTTAGTGCATATATTACATATTTATGGTATGAAATATTACAACCTTTAGATATATCTTATAGTTAAATGAGTACCTGGATTTGATTTTCAGTTGTCTAATGGATGTAAGCTATTTTATTATGAGATTGGATCACACCAGAGTATGTCCAAAAAATTGTTTTTCATGAGTGTGAGTGCCCACATAACTACGATATAATCATTCCAACTTTTAGACATAAAATTAGTCAAATGAATGTCTAATGGATGCAGTACACATAGTACAGTTAGCACTAGAATTATCTTATTTATACTTGTTCCCCTTTTCTGAGTGTTTTCAAATCACCTTTGTGTATGATTTCACACTTTGTGACATTGTTCTTTAAAGCAAATGCTTCTTTAGTGAGCACTCTCTTTTCCTTTTCTTTTTTGCTAATTTCTTTTAGCTCCTCTGCTGACCGGTCCCCATGCACCAGCCCCCTCCCCACAGCCCTGTCACCCTGGCATCCACTGGTACTCACCTCATGGCTCAGAAGTGCCAGCTAGCCAGGTGCAGAGCCTGCAGGGGACCATCTTCATCTCACTGGTTGGTGGGATTTTCATCTTCTGTTTTTCTCCCATCCCTGGGAATGCATCACGGCAATGTGCAGTGATGCCAATGGCTGAGCTGTGCACACTTCTGTACATGACATGCTGGGTGTCTGCTCTGCCTCTTCCCCTTGCTTTCTATGGAGCTGGTGTGCCAACTCCAAGCTGCTACTAGGGGTCAGGCATGCGCTGGTCTCCAGTCCCACCCCTCCATAGGAGAGGAGAGCTATTCTCCAGATGCTCAATCCTCTCCCTCTCTGGCAGACCTCCAGCAATCCGCTCACTCAGCAAACATGGGTCACTGGCATGTGAGGAGGTAAGGCAGTGATGCCTCAGCCCTCAACATCACTGGACCAGCTAATCCTCTCTTTTCTGATTGGGGTACACTTGATTCATGTATGTCCCCATAATTTTCTTCCCTTACCCCCTCCTCTGTTTAACCCCTTCTTTTGTCCCTTCTTCTTCTTTACATCATGGGACCTGCATATCTAAAAGGAAAACATAACTTTATTGGAATTAAATAGGTCACACAATAAATTTAAATGGCTACTTAATAACACTGTCCACTACGTTACTACAATTTTCTACAACTTGATCTTTTGTCTTAGTGTCTCACAACCACTTCTGCTTGTGATTTCACATTCTCATATATTTCATTCTTTTATGAGCGCTGTTTTAGTGTCCCCCATTTTTCTCTGTAATTGAGCTACACTCAGTTCATAACCTTGGTCTTTCTTTCTTCCACACCCCACACCACCTTTCTTTTCCTGAATTATTATATTATGGGACCAGCATATTTAAAATTATATTATAGTACTAAAAAAATTGGGTATATATCTGGGAGAATTTGTCGGTCTCAAAATGAATTTAGTTGCTTTCTAATCACACATTTTTGGGGGTTGATATGGATCTAATTAGATGTTATTTCGTTACATTAATATGCTTATACAGTTGTTTGTACTGATATCTATCTGAACTAATGTGCTTTTTTTATAGTGAGATTTATTCATGTATCTTTAAGACTTAACTATTTACTGAAGTCAATCTTAGGTACTATGCCTTGTCCCCTGATGAAGCAGTGGGGTTTAATGCAGTGCTCTGACTATAAAAGGTTAGATTTCATTTATTTAAAATGTTTTCTGTGTTTTTTTGCCAAGTTCTGCTGCATTTGTGTTTGTTTTCTGTTGTGTTTCAGTTTTGGTTGGCACCTTCTGATTTGAGAGCACTTGGTGTTGTGCTGTGGACAGGGTGTCTTTCAGTGTGGGATTTAATGACTTCTGGGGTGTGCTATGAGGCCGAGGAAAAGTTGATTGCCTTAAACGCCCCCCATGAAATAGCCTTATAAAACTCTTACTTGTGTCACAGAGTGCCTAGGTACATAATTGTATTATAGTTACATGCTTTTGGAAACTCAATGACCAATGAAAATCCTTCAAATTCCAAGTCATTATATAATATTAATTTGTAAAAAAAGACTGTTAAATATTTCTGCTGAAGTGTAAAGAGACCCAAGCATCTATGGGGAAACTGAAGAAAAAAAAAAACAACAATGTGTAAACATTTTTTCAGCTTATATTTTGTATTCCTTGCAAAGAACTACCTTAAAGACCAACAACCAATATGTATGTAAAAGTACCCATTTTCCTTAATATAAGTACAACTAGGCTTTTTTATTACACATAAAATGCAGGAATGATCACTTTTCATGTATGAATGCTATTTTATTGTCACTCATAGTTTTATTTGCTAGTTACACAGACAACCCCACAGACCTTTTCATGTCAGCTGGTGGAATTTTGGAACAAACACATACACACACAGACTCTCTCTCCCTCTCTCTCTCTCTCTCTCTCATATTGTAAAATGACAAGCATGTGTCTTCACTACCCAGTTGTCTGAGGATCTTTGTCAGTTTGATGTGATTGATATAACACTACATATAAATATTTAGCAGGTTTCAAAGAGTAAATAGGAAAACATTTATAACAATATTGATTAAGAGATGAGGAATCCAAATGCATTAGGTCATGTATATTTTGTTATTCATTTTCCTGACCAATCATAAATGCAGCCCCCTGCAGCTCTATACTATAGTGATTTACCTACCCCCTTTTCTAAGGCTTACATACAATCCTGAAATCTGCACATCTGCTCTGTAAAGAGTTCTCCTCTACCCATTATTGGGCCCAATTCACAAAAGCAAAAAAATGACGTAAGGTGCCTGCGTCATTCAGAATGACGCAAGAAGCACCATGCGTAAAAGTTATGACAAATGGTATTCAGAAATGCTTGGTGCATCAATACCAGAATAGGTTTGATAAACAGCCCTTACATCGCTGGTGCATCTGAAGGTGGCCAGTGCCATGATTCAAGGTGCGTTTTGACAGGAGCATGATGCAAAGGACGCAGGACTGCAATTCAAAAAGAGGTAGCAAACAACAAATTGCAAACACCTGTAAGACCAGCCACAAATGATCCAAGGGGACTTGGAAAACAAATGAGTGATGCAGAGCAGCCTGATAGAGGACTGACTGATAGTCAAAACTGCTGCAGCAGGAGACAAAGCAGAGGACATATTTGTGCCAGTGGCCCTACTGGGCATACAAATGGCCATGCTACACCACAGGAGGAGACTTGCCCACCAACAAGCCCAAAAGTATTGCCCTGCAGAGGAGTCCCAGGAAGACAGGCAGCAGGAAGACAGTCAGCAGGAAGGTAGACACAGGAGGCATGTGAGGCATGTGTACCACACATGTACCACCTACATGGACAACACAAAGAAGCAGTGCATTGCTCGTTACAGGCTAGGCAAAGCTGCCATTGCCTGGTTATGCCATGAGCTGGATGCTGAACTAAAAAGCAGGACATGCAGAGGCCATGCCATAACAACTGAGGTAAAGGTCTGTGCAGCCCTATGTGTACTTGTCAGTGGTGGATTCCAGGTCCCAAGCGGGAACACAGTGGACATATCCCAGCCCTCTGTGTCACATTGCCTGAGACAATTTGTGGATGTCCTCATACACAAGGCACACAACTACATCTGCTTCCCCACAGATGCCAATGAGCAGCTTATGATAAAATAGGGGCTCTACAGCATTGCAGGATTTCTACACATCCTGGGTGCAATGAACTGCACACATCTCACCGTATGTGCACCGTTGGAAGAACCAGACATGTATGTAAATCACAAAGGGTACCATTCCATGAACATTCAGGTGGTACGTCACAGCTGATGCCAAATCCTGCATGTCATGGCACAGTATCCAGGGCATAGCCACAATGCATATGTATTCAGAAACAGTGGACTGTGCGAGGCATTCGAGAATGGAACACTGACGGATGTCTGACTGATGGGTAAGGTGCCCAACAGCACAGTGCCATCCTACACAGGCTGCAATGGTGAATGTACACCCAACATGTGGAGTATGAGGACACAACAGTAACTGTAATGTCTACATGCTCCCCACAGGTGACAGTGGATACTCCCAATAGCCATGGCTCATGATGCCAGTGAGATGCCTGTGACAGTGGCACAGCAACAATACAATGAGGCCCATGCAACAACACATTGTGTGTTAGAGTGAACCTTTGGCCTACTCAAGATGTGTTTCTGCTGTCTGGACAGGTCTGGCCATACATTGTAGAACACACCACAAATGGCATGCAAGATATTCATGGCATGCTGTGTGCTGCACAACATGGTACTGGAAGACAGCATACCAATGCCAGACCATGAGCTGCCACCAGAAAAGGATGTTGCCAGTGGGGAAGAGGAGGATGGGATGGCTGCCATAGAATGACTGGGCAATGTATGTGTGCCAACCTTATATTTGCACACTTTGGCTAACCACACAACAGCATGTGACACACCCCATGTGGCGTGTGCCAAACCACAGGCACTGTGACACCCATGTAATGGACTGGAGAGCATGTACTGCACCACAGAGGATGAAGGAATCCCACAATCATGTATGTATGGTACCCACTACAGAGTCATTGTGATATCATTGGTTACGGTGCCAATGTGTACATGTGGATGCAGCAAGCAACCTCTGACTAGTGCAAATCACTTGTGGTCCATTGTGGAGGGACCACAAAACACCATGGGACTGGACTAGCTGCCGTGATGGGGAGGTGTTGCTGCCTAGGGCTGCAGACAGGCTATGGCAGCACTGGCAGCTGAAAGATGCCCATCACCTGTGTTCAGTTCCAGTTTGGCACCTGAACAGTGTGGCAGCATAACAAGGATGCACACACACAGACACACACACACACACACACACACACACACACCATGTGGGGAGGGCGGCCATAGCATGCCCCATGTCAGCTATTGGTGGGTTGTTGTGGGCTTGGGAATTCAAAGGAAGGCCTGAAATGTGGTGCCAGAACAGGTGGTAATATCCAGTTATGGTCCTCCCCACAGCATGCCCTGGTGGAGTCCCAGCAAAAGTGCAGCTATGCAGCTCAATCATATCATACTGTGTAGTGTGGGCCTCCATACAACTAGAGGTGCATGAAGAACAACATTCACGCTGCGAAATGGAAGCAAAAGTCAGACTTTTGCTTCCGCGAAAGTTTGGACATCCATTTCCAAACTTTTGCGGACTTTCTGCCTCCCATGCGTGGCTGCCTGATATATAAAGTAAGTAATTCCATGTTGTCTAGTGCCCCCCCCCACGATCACCCGTCCCATGTTTAAGAAACAAAGCCCATGTAATCCCTGGTGGCTAGTGGTCTCTTCCACCACCCAAGCACCCACATGGTGCACCTTGTATAAAAGAAATAAAAAAAATCCCATGTAATACCTGGTGGCAAGTGTCCCACCCAGCACCTGATCACTCACCCCCAGTTGAAAAGAAAAGCCCATATAATCCCTGGTGACTAGCCGTCCCTCCCTCCAACCGAACTCCCCCCATATGTATAAAAAATAACATGGAATCCCTGGTGGCTAGTGGTCCCTCCCCCCACCCCATCACTCTCCCAACCAGTCGGGATAACAAGCCTTTAGCCCATCTAAATAACCCCCATCCTGATCCCCTGCCATATACAATAGTGAAGTAAAAAAAAAAGTGTTCCTAGGTGGTCTAGTGACCCTCGCTATCCCAAATCCCTGAAGTAACATCTGTATCCCTGGTGGTCTAGTGTATCCCACACCCTTCCCACCCCTGGATGCAATGTCTCACCATCCAGCCCCCTCATTCCAAACCCGAGAGCAGGAGAACACCATAGCCCTCCACTCTCCTCCATAGCCAGCAGACCACTGAGCTTGTACAAGAACGTGCTCATCCATTGATAGCTTGATGGGCTGCTGGCTGTGGAAGAGAGAGGATGGATGTGCCGGGGTTCCCTCTCGGGTTTCAGATGGAGAGAGCTGGGTAGTGGGTCATTGCCTACAGGGGTGGGGGGTGGGGTACACTAGACCACCAGCGATACAGATGTTACTGCAGTGATTGGGGATAGGAAGGGAGGGTCACTAGACAACCTGGGAAAACGTTGTGTTTATTTTTTATTTTCACTATTGTATATGGCAAAAGAACTGGATGGGGGTGACTTAGAAGGGCTAAGGGGATGTTGTCCTGACTGGTTGGGCAAGTGATAGGGTGGTGGGAGGGACAGTTAGCCACCCGGGATTCCGTGGTTTATTTTTCACACATAGCAGGTGACTGGCTGACGGGATGGAACACTAGCCACCAGGGATGCCATGGGCTTTTAACTTATCCAATTTTGTTTTTAGACATGGTGCACCATGCGGGTGCATCACACCCAGCATGAAAGAGCGACCATACCGCACCTTGCACAGTGAAAGGTAGTGACGCCTCATGCACTGTGCATTGGGACACATTTGCACTGGCCACATGTTGCATTAACCACGGGCTACACGGCATGCACTCTGTACTGAGTGAAACGGTGTTTCCGGTCAGGCAGCAGGCATATCCAGCCTACAGCAGAGAGATGCCAGTACACATTCAACAGGTGATACAGCACATGCATTAGACCCAATACAGCACTGATACTGCCCTCCAGAACTCTAACCAACAGGTGTGGGATCCACTGGCACCATGCATATTGGTAGGTTCCAGTATGGCACGTTGCATCTAGGTAAATTCACACAGCATGCACCTTGCATTGACAAAAAGAGTGTTTCCCGTCAGGCGGCATGCATCACCGGAATAAAGAGGACAAGTGCAACTCCACATGCGCAAGGTGTCATAGCATATGCTGTAGGCTCAAACGAGCACTGCTGCTGCAGTCACTGACAACAAGCAGCAGGTGTGGGAGCCACTGCAAAACCCCTCAGCAGACAAGACTGTTGTATACCCTGCAGAAATGTCCCAGTGGAACAAATCATCAAACTTTACTGACAACAGGACAGTGATTTTAATCTGTTTAGTGGAGCAGTGGTCCAGGGTCCTGTTCCCACAGGGGAGCCAGTGCTCCACTCCCACACAGAGGGAGGGGGTATGGTCCGCAATATGTGCCTGGAATGCAAACAGTGTCAGGCACTCGAAGGGCAATGTGGCAGATCAGGCATAGGTGGAATGACCTTGCCTGGATGGAGACCTAGTTCCTAGCACACCTACAGACCATGGCACGTGACACAGATGTCCAGATGTGGGGGGAATGGCCCAGACAGTCCAGTATGTATGGTAACACATAAAGTAGTGCCACACACCAACACGCTGCACTGCTGGAAACACTGTATGTGTACTGACGTTTTTCCCA
The DNA here is from genome assembly GCA_016271365.2 of Neoceratodus forsteri. Taxonomy (NCBI): domain Eukaryota; kingdom Metazoa; phylum Chordata; order Ceratodontiformes; family Ceratodontidae; genus Neoceratodus; species Neoceratodus forsteri. The sequence continues at coordinate 558,983,989 of CM028135.1, read as the reverse complement.
CAATTATGTCTCCACAGGGCAGGAGCAAGCCAGGACAGGTGATGGGAGGCCCAGGCCACTGGGTCAGGATGCTGAGGCCATGGAACAGAGGGAAGGGCAACCAGGACAAACACGCACAGGTGAGTAAATATGTTGGCAAATATGCATGGAAGGTTCAGGAGGGAAATGAGGAGGCACCTTTTCATGGAAATGGCAGTGATCATGCAGAACACGCTGCCCATAGAGGTGGTATCTTGCACATCAGTGGGCATTATTAATGGAGGGTGGTACAAAGTGATGGGGAGGGTCACCATTATGTTGGTAGTGGAGGGAGTGATGGCTGCAGTGTAATAATTTCTAACTGTACACTTGAGCAGAATACGGCCACTATCTGCTGGCAGTTTTGTATGTTCATATGTTTGTATGCATGCAATGTGTGAACTGCCACATGATGTGTGGTTGGATATGGCAATGGCCACATACATTGCCCAATCGTTGCTGTGGTACCAGGCAGGTGTCTCTATGGTACATGTCCCAGTGCCTATGTTTTGTAGTAATATAGAAATATTGATATCGTTGGCAGATGAGGACTGCTAGGCCCATCCAGTCTGCCTGTATGCACTGTACTTGAGTACGACCTCTGTCCCTAACCCTGCTTTGCCTTTGTGGTTCCCCTATGCCTGTCCCATGCATGTTAAATCCAACAACGCTGCTTGCTCCCTACATCCCCTGTGGCAGATCATTCCATGCATCCACCACCCAGTTTGTGATGACAGAGTTCCTCATATTCCCTCATAACCTGCCACCTTTCAATTACCTGCTTTGCCCCGTGTTCTTGCATGCCTCCTGATTTGGATGATATCTCCCCTTGTGTATGGCCTTGAGGTATGTGATTATTACTATCATGCCTCTCTCTCCTACCTCTCCTCCAGCATGTATGTATTCAGGTCCCTTAGTATCTTCTCATATGTTTGGGCGTGCAAGCACTGTACCACCAGAGTCACCCATCTCTGGACCATCTCCAGCCTGTTAATGTCACTCTGAGGGTGTGGACTCAAGTACTGCATGCAGTGTTCCATGTGAGGCCTGACCACTGTTCTACACAATGACATAAGTACCTCTGGCCATCTGCTGCTGACACCCTTGCCTATGCATCCACGCATGCTATTGGCCTTCCCTGCTGCATTTGTACTGTGTTTTGACATTCATAGGTTATCTGACATTATAACCCCCAGGTCCCAGTCTTCCTTGGTGACTGCCAGCAACACTGTCCCATCCTGTCACACTCCCCAGGGGTACATATGCCCCATGTGCATTACTGTACACATCCTGGAACTAAAACTCATGTGCCACTCCTAAGACCATGTCTCAGGCTTCTTCAGGTCCATCCTTATATTCCACACCCCTTTTGGAGTATCAATCCTGTTACAAATCTTGGTGTAATCCAAAAACAGGCAGACCTTTCCTTCCAGCCCCTTTACAATGTCACTACTGTATAGCTGGCCATGTCCATGATGTGCAACACATTGGGGGTTCAGTCAGTGCCACACAGGTCATGATGACAGGGACGTCCAAACACGCTATGCAATTCCTCACAGGCATGAACTTTGTTTTGCAGGTGCTGTTGGCAGTGTGCATAGAGGTCAGCCAGGCCATGATACTAGATGGCATTCCCTGGAGTGGGCCATGTGTCATCTCAATAGGACAGAGGCCAGGACATATGCTGAATGGACAATGAAGCGGGTACAGGCTGCAATGGGTGAGGCACAGGATGCACAACATGAGGGCTGGAATGACACCTCGGACACTGCTCATGGACATGCAGCACAGCCACAACTGCCACCACCAGAAGCTGACACAGCAGACGAGGACAACATGGACACAGATGGGTCTCAGGACATTGGTGTGGTGAGCATGGAGGGGCAGCAGGCTGAGGTAGTGGAGGCCAACCATGATGATGATGAGGGTGGTACTGTGCTTGTGGAACTGGTGAATGACAATGACAGCCAGGATGCAAGTCAGCAGGTGGCTGGGCCAGGTGTACCAAAGGCACATGCATCTATGGAGGTCAGCGACGTAACACCGAACAGTCTGGACCTGTGAGGGTTTGCACAGGGACTCAGCCTGCACCTCTGGCCACTCTCCACCCACCCATCTAAACATGCTGCAGTCTGACATTCAGGACCTGCTGGTGTATCTGGACAGCACTGGTGGACAATGATGTGCAATACCATGCACAGTGGCCATGGCATTCCAATGTAGACTAGTCAGTCCTGACAACACACTGTGTACCCTTTGATGGGCACTGATGGGGCTAGAATGTGTGTATTACAGTGTTGTGTGTTGTTATACTGTTGTTGCATGATTCACAGCTGGTAAAAGTTTGACAGTTGTTACATTATTTACAGGGCACAACTGTTCAACAGTTCTTACATGCTGTACAGTTATTTAATGTTTTGCAGTTATTGTTCGGTTTTCCTTTCTGTTGTTTGATAATGTTGTTAATACCATTATAAAGTTGTCTGTGTTTCCATTAGAAACATGCTTGCCAGCACACTGACTAGGGAGTGTAGAGCTTAATGTCTGCCACATGTGTTCCTATACATTTGTGTGCACCTGTCCACACATGTCTGGAACCGTGTGGTAATGCACCATGTGCCACATGCCGTGTTTGTCACAGTGACAACGTGTACTACCACACACACCTGTGGCACTGTGTGGTTCACACTGTATTGGCTCAATCATGACATATGACTAGGTATGCGACCTGTAATTTGGGTCCTCTTAGTTCCACAGTAGCATGCCACTGTGAGTAAGCCAAACCACCAGTCAACAAGGTGGAGCCCCATGGTTTGGGCCTGCAGGTGTGTAGCATGCTGCATAGCAACACTTGTGGTGTGTCCTTGCATTGTTGGACATGTGCAGGTTAACACGGGTTTGGATGGGGGTGGGGGTCCATATGCCCTGAGGGTGGTTGACCACCCATGGACAGTCATGTGCTACCACTGGGTTATGTATGATGGCACATGTGGTCCCACTACATATGTGCAATCCACTGGATGACACTGGTATCCATAGTCTGGTCTGCCTTCCCTCGATGGTCTTTACTCACATGGGGAATCTAGTACTGCACTGTTTTGTGTGATACATCGGGCCAGTATGTCCACATGAACAGACATGTCATGGTTGTGTAAGTGACACTTAGTGTTGAGACACACTGATTGTGTCCTTTGGTGTGACATGAGGCTCATCAACAATGGCCAGGCAGGGGACATGTATTACCTATATTGTGTCATGGCTTTCACAGTGGTACCACACAGTGTTGCATGTGACAATGTTTATTCAAGTGGTGGGGATGTATAAGTTAATGTGGCTGAACACTGTTTGACCTGTGGAACACAGACAGTTGTGGTCATTGTTGTATAGGGCCATGGCAGGGAGTTGTGTGGTCAGGAATATGGCTGCATGGTTCAATGCCACGATGGCAATGCTGCAGCACATATGTACCAGGACACCAGATATGAGTTGTACAGGGTATGGGTACCATTACCAGAGTTTGACCATGATATTGGTCTAGAGGTATTGACAATGTGTGACCTGTCACACACATACCCTCAGTTTGACTGGGTGGTGCTGATGGCTGAGAGGATTCTGGGGTGTATTGGCTAGTGGACTAAGTGTTTGGTGGTGTGTGGTGGCATTACCATTGAATGGGCGATTGGTGGGGACACATTGTGACTTTAGGGTGGCGTGCTGGCTTGCACACCTTACAAAGGATATAGGCAGTCTGATGTAGTCCATGGCCATGATGCATGGCCATGATGAACAGGGGTACAGGACACATCCTCAGTGGAACATCTGTTGGTCCTGGAATGGCATACACTGGTTGTTTGTTGTCAGTGGTGTGTCATGGTGTTGCCATGCAGTACCGTGTATGTGGCTCCAAGGAGGGTGGGAAGTATGGATTGTGTGTCATGGGCAACACTTGTGGCAACTGCCTACATATGCTGTGGTGGGGGTTCTGAGAGGTTGCAGGTTGCAAGCTGCAATCCTATATGGGGGGGAAGAGCCTGCATGACTTGAACTGCCGTTGAGGGGTGGTATGGCCAGGACCACTGGCCGTGGTCTACAGGGCAGGATAATTGCATATCAGGTGCACATGGTACATGGGTAGGGGGATGTTGGGGTGGGGTAGGTGCTTTAGTTGGCTGGCCAGTGTCGTGTTTGTAACATGTATGGCCATACCCTACCTCACTTGTTGGGCAGCTATGATGGGCTGGGTGTTATTACTCTGCTGGGTGTTTTGGCCTGTTCTTATTGTCTTATCACTATGTGGCTGATGGGGAGTCATTGTGTGTGGTCTGCTCCATATCTGGTTCTCTCTAGGGATCCCGGTGGATTCTCGGCACTACCACCGAAAAGTGGCGCTCAACGGCCGCCGCACTGACTACAAGCAAGGAAAACAGCCCGCCTCCCTGGAACTCGCACCCGGATCCAGTGCTGAGGTAGGAGTGCCTAACCCAGTGGGAGTTCCATAATTAGCGGCTCTTCACTGATTGGCGCAGTATCGCTGCAAGCAGCCCGTGATTGGGTCACACAGCCTCTGCACCTAAACCATTGGTGCACTCACGGACTGCTGCCAGGTCTGCATTCTCCTGTACTGATATCTGGGTGATTTTTGCTGATACTATCCTGTAGTTATAATAACTGTATAGCAGCACTGTTTAAAAAGCTAGCATAAATTCATCTAGAGATACATTTGACTCTGCAGTAACTGCTAGCCATTTCGCAGACAGTGTGTAGGACCACTGTTAAAACTTGATTACAAGAGTGCTGTAATTCTGTTTTGGTAGCCACTGTTTTTAGAAATGCTGTAAATCTGTTTTGGTAGCCCACTTTTCAACTCTGCACTCTCTCCTACCTGTCTCGCTTTTCTGGGATCCCCTCTATATGCCCCACACTTGCATCGATTCTCTACTAAAACCCACAGCCTGCCTAGCTGTATTTTCCGACCCCCCCAGAGGGGGCTGGATGCTGAATTCCAGGCCTGGACCCATTTTCTGCAAGCCCCATCTTTACCTGAGCTCTCGCCTCCTCTCCCCTCCCCTGCTTATTTGTAAAACTTTTTCTCCCCTATAAACAGTGCTACATGGCTCCTTTGTGTCTCTACCCCTCCCTCAGCCATGACACCCCCTTATTATTGTAATTCTTTCTAACAGCCCCGCCCCCAAAGACGAGCTGTTGCTAGTCTTCCTACTGCACCAGCCAGCTATTTAACTACTGTGCTCTTCTTTTGACCCTAGGGATCCTGGTGCGTTCTCGGCACTACCGCCGAAAAGCAGCGCTCAATGGTCCCCACACCAACTACAAGCAAGGAAAACAGCCCGCCTCCCTGGAACTCGCACCCAGATCCAACGCTGAGGTAGGAGTGCGTAACCCAGTGGGAGCTCCATAACTAGCGGCTCCTCACTGATTGGTGCAGTATCACTGCAAGCAGCCCATGAGTGGGTCAAACAGCCTCTGCACCTAAACCATTGGTGTGCTCATGGACTGCTGCCAGCTCTGCATTCTCCTGTACTGATATCTGGGTGATTTTTCTTCCGTCCCCACCAACCCCTCCCAGGCCTCCTTTAAATACACTCTCGCCCCTCCCACTTTTTGGACTACTAATTCCTACTGGTTACAGCACAACCAGCCTCACCCTTTCCCCCTTGCACAAATGAAGCACCTAACCTATTGCCTCATTTCTGTCTCAAACTCTCCCTTAGTGCCCATTGTCAACTGTAGATTCCTCTCTCTCTCCCTGCCCCCCAACAATCTGAACCTAAAATAAAGCAACAAAGTAAATCACCTATTTTTACCAGTGAGAAGATTAAAGCACGACTGCCACACCAAACTAACTAATATGGGGCAAAACCACATAATACCACTTCTACTCCACTCTACCTCCCTTGGCATTGCTGGCACCACTTACAAATTCAGTCCCCAAACTCCACACCCTGAAACCTCTTTGGGTGCATCCTGGCCCAAAAGCATGAACATGGCCATGACCACCTCCGGTAATATCATGCCCCCCATTCCCCCACCTCCCATTCACAGTCACCACTAAGCTAGTCTACCCTCCATTAACCATAATAGTTAACCTTCCCCCTTGTGTAATGCATGCATCTAGACACCCCCCCCATCTAAAGCATAAGAGACGGTCACAAGTGAAAATAAACATCACCCTATCTGCCAGGAAGGTTACCCTCATGCTACTGCTACTCTCAGGCAACTTTCACCTAAATCCTGGACCTACAACCCTGAGAAGTAGGGACAACCACTCTGTGGCTGGCCTAAAAATAGCATCTCTAAACATCCGCAGCCTAACTGCAAAATTTGACCAGCTCCCGGCTTGGGTGACCATTCACACCCCGGACATACTCTGCCTAACGGAAACCTGGCTGTCAAAAAAGATCAAAGATGGTGAGGTGTCCATTGAAGGATTCCAAATTTTTAGACTAGATATAATAGGCAAGAAAGGCCGCGGCTGCCTCGTGTATGTCAGAAACACGCTGAGCTGCTCCCTCCTCCCGATCTCCAAAGTTGCAGAGGATTATGAGCTATTAGTGGTAAAAACTCAAGCCAGCCTAAATGGCAAGACCATTACCATTGCCACAACCTACCTGCCCCCAAAAAAGCCAAGGAAGGCCTTCCAATGGTTATGCAAGAAGTAAGTGGCCTCAAAAAGAGCTCAGATCTCATCTTGACGGGTGACTTTAATATAAACTGGCTCTGTAAAGAGGCGACAGCCACCAAAGACCTAATCACCTCCCACTATCTCACCCAACTCGTAACTCACCCTACCAGACAGAACTACAAGGCTGGCATCAGCACCCTAATTGACTGGGTTCTGGTCAGCACACCATCCAGATTCTCTGAACTCAGAGTTCTCCCAGACATTCTGAGCGACCACTCACCAATCTCCTTTCTCTGGAACAGTAAAATTGCAAAAAGCCCACCACATCTCATCGAAAGCAGGGTCCTGTGAAAAGGCAAACTTGGTTCCCTCAAATCAGCACTGTCTGCCTACAACTGGTCCCCCATACACAAGGCACCCATTCTGGACCAGGCACTCAGCTTTTTCACGGAGGGTTTCAACTCCATCTGTGATATTCATTCCCCACGCACTAAACCGAAAATTCGAGGAGTGGAAAATGGCTGGCTGTATGGTAAGCTCCTCTCTCTCCTAAAAGAAAGGGACTGCCTCTGGGCCAATGCCCTAAATTCTGGCTGTAAGCACGATCTACAAAGTTACAAAACTGCTAGAAATCAGTGCACTAAACTGGTCTGGCTTGCAAAGGCCAACTTCCATAACACCCAGCTAAACAATGCTTGGGGAGATGTAAAGAGGTTTTGGGATAATCTCAAGAACACCCTTGGCAAAGACCAGAAGTTTATTCCTACAACACTCAATATCAACAACGCACCATCCACAGATCCTCTAGTCATTGCTGATGCCTTTAACCAGGCCTTCACTGACCTGTCTCCAGTACTACCCCCCAAACTACCTTCTGCTGGTGGATGACCAAGGTTGCGCCAACCATACCACTACAAACCACCCAACATTCTACTTTAAGAAGGTGACGGAAAAAGAGGCCCTAACAATGGTTAGGAAAGTCCTAGGAAAAACTAGGTTGGGGATTGATGGGATAGACATGACGATACTATCTCTGACACTTGATGTTCTGATCAAACCCATTACGATGATATTTAACAAATCCCTGGCCCTAGCTCAATTCCCAGAAGTCTGGAAGCAAGCCCTGGTAACTCCAGTGCATAAGAATGGTGACAAGGCACTGATATCTAACTACAGGCCAATATCTATCCTCTCCCCTCTATCCAAAGCGCTGGAGAAAATCGTGGCAAACCAACTCACAGAATACCTAAACAAGTACAATCTGCTCTGCCCAAACCAACATGGTTTCTAGCAAAAACACAGTACCACCACTGCATTGCTTGCATACTTTGATTATGCACACAAGGCACTAGATGAAGGCAAATTGGTGGGGTCCATCTTCATCGACCTCACCAAAGCCTTCGATACTGTCAACCACCCTCTACTGATATTCCAGCTCCAAAACTGGGAGTGGCACCAAACGCCCCTAAATTGGTTCAGTGATTACCTATCACAAAGGAGTCAGTGAGTCAAAATCGGGCAGACATTATCCAGCTCCAGAGAGGTACTCCTAGGAGATCCTCAGGAAACAATCCTTGGTCCCTTGCTTTTCAGCCTCTTTGTTAATGAACTGCCCACGGCCTGTAACACCAATCTCATTCTGTATGCAGACGATGCTGTGCTGCTGAGTAATGGCACCTCCCAGGCAGCACTACAAACAGAACTACAGACCTCCTTTAACAAACTCGAGGACTGGTTCTGTAGGAAAAGACTGCTACTGAACTACAAGAAAACCAAGGCCGTGCTCCATTCCAGCCATTACAATAAATGCAGGCTCCTCCCCCCCCAATATTAACAATAAAGATGGTGAGCAGATTGAGCAGGTACAATCATTTAAGTACCTAGAGATCACCATCGATGACTCTCTCACGTATACGAACCATATTGACTCCCTTGTCAGATCAGTAAATACAAAGATCGGGGTCCTCTACAGACATAAGAAATCCCTCACTCCGGAAGCACTCAGAATCTCAGTCTCCAGCTCAATACTCCCCACGATAGACTACGAGCTTGTGGTCTATGGAGCTGCCACTGACACTGCACTCAACAGGGTCCAAATTGCATTAAATAAGGCATGCCGCCTCACCCTGTGCGCAGACCATTACACTCACACTTGCACCCCATATGAGAGCACTAACTGGCTTAACCTAAAAGATAGGCTCAAATATCAAACCTGTCTACTGGGTAAAAAGGCACTCCTTGGAAAAACACCACCCTGCATAGAAAACCTGTTCAAGGCCTCTCTCTCATCCCATATCACCAGAAGGAAGAAGAATGGAGCACTGTCCATCCCATTCCGGCGAACCTCACTTGGGCAGCATACTTTCTCCTACCAAGCCCCCCTCTGGCTAAATGAACTCCCGCAGAAACTACAAACACGCAGCTTGCCACAGTTCAAAACAGGCCTCATACAGCACCTACAGTCTAGCTCACAATGCACGTGTTCCCTCAGGCCAAACCTGAAAGACTAACCCACTCCCACTGTTAAACACAGCACTGACACCAAGAAAATGTGCCCTCATCCTAGCCTAGCCAGGAGCACTAGTAAGCTACTAGTCCTCCTTTCAGGCTCTGCTACAGCCCCAACCCCCACCTTTTCAACCATAGTCTATCAATAGACCTCCCGAGGTTTCTAGGGCTGAGCCACTCCTAGAATCTTCCAAGACTTAACCAACTTCCTCTGACGCTAGATTTGTTTTCCACTACTTGCCAATAAATCTCATACTACTCTTTAACTGCCTAACGTGATGAACCCATTAATAACTGTATTTGTTCTGAAATCTGTAACTACTGTATTTGTGCTAAATCCTATAACAACTGTATCTGTTCTGAAATCTGTAACTAGTGTACTGGTGTTTTGTAGTATTTGTCCACCCTGACATGGAACCTTTGTAACTGAATTTGTTCTGAAATCTGTAACTACTGTATTGGTGTTTTGTATTATTTGTCCAGCCTGACATGGAACCTTTGTAAAAGAGCTCACGTTCAAAGGTCTTCTGAAAATTCATAAATAAATAAAATAAATCTCTTGGGATGTGCATGTTCGGCTGCTTTTGTACATTGCCACTACAGTATGCATCCTGCAGGTCTCCACTGTTGGTGTGTGTCCCTGTAGATGGCTTCATTGCATGTCCCATGTGCCCCTGTGAGTGGCATGGTGCAGCCACATGTCCTGGTTAACATTTTGCAGCATCTGTGGCTGCCCCAGGGTTGTTGTCCTTGTCCTGTCTTTTCTGTGTCACTGGTTGTGCTGTCTGTGGCATATGTTCAGCAGTGGTATTTGTATTGTTCGTTGAGGTCCCCTCCTTGTCCATGCTGATGGCACCAGCGGTCCTCCTCTTGCATCCTCTACACCTGCTGGACTCCATTTGTACTGGCACCTGTGCAGTGTGTCAGAGAGTGTGGTCAATGAGGGTGTGGCCTGCACTGTTGTGTTCTTTGTGCCCTTGCACTGCTCCCCTACACTGTCTGCCTGTTGTGCACCATGACTGCTGTGTCCCTGTTGGCCATCCACACTGGCCTTGTCCACTCACATCTGTGCCCATATGCTTCCTTATGGTGCCATTTGCATGCTCCTTGTCATGTGTACTGCTGCCTCCATGGGATGTGTGTCGCTGTGTGGCCACACCACACTGCTCAGCATCTTCCCTATGTTTCTCAGTCATTGGCATGTTGTCCATGTGGAACACCTGTGTGTTGTCTGAGCCAGTGTCATCCTGCCTCCATCCATGTGCAGGCAGCCTGTGTCTCCTGCTGTTGATGTGTGGTGGCCTGCACGGCTTGCAAGATCCATCTGCAGCACACTTCCTTTCTGTGGTATGGTGCATTGTGCATGCAGTGCTGCTTCCTGTCCCCTATTGTCCTGCTCCACTGTGATTTGGCATCCTCTGGGTGGCTGACATGTGTCAATTGTGGTGTGCTGTGACCCGTGCTGTCCAGTTGTCACTTCCTATCTGTTCTCCCTTCCATTGTGTTCCATGTCTGTAAATGGGACCAATGTTGTGTGACCCACATTTCAATGCATGCAGTGTGCAATCTCCTGTGGTGCAACTGACATTGTAGTGATTGCCTCTGTCTGTCTCCCATACAGTGCTATGCTGTGGTCCACGACTATTGTTTGTCTCTCAGTGGCATCCGTCTGCCACTGAGCACACAAGTTAATATTGTACAGGACCTCTGCAATGTGTGCGTAATGGCCTGCCCCTTCTTGGAGGCCTGATATGATGACTGCATGAATGTCCATCATGCTACCTGCAGCTGGCTCATGTGGGCCACTGTGGCAGTGGTGTACTCTTGTACATTGTTTCTGATACCTTCCAGCTCCCGCTGTGAAGCCTCTTGTGTGAACATGACATCACTGCAGCAGCGGCTCAGGTCCTCATCAAATTCAGTGTCCAGTGGCAGTGGTGTTGTCACTGGATGCTTGGCTGTTGCATCACCATCACTGGCCTGTGTGATGTCCTCCTGGGCTGCTTCATCACCTTCACCAGTGGTGTGTGCCCTAGCAGGCTGTGTCCCCTCATGTGTGTGCTCTTCAGTGTGTACCTGCTGCTCTCTGTCTGTGGGTGTTTGACAGCTGGTTACCATTGTGCTGCAGCACTGCTTTGCCCCGTGTTGTTGGTGCCATCCATTGACTCCCCATCAGCGTCACTGTCACTTGCTCATTGTTGATCCCCATGTGCATCAGTGTCACTTGATTGCTCTTGGCTCCGATCGGTGTTACTGTCACCTGATTACTGTTAGTTCCCCCTCAGTGTCTGTATCAGTGGTTTGCTCTTGTTCCCCATTCGTGTCACTGTCAGACACTTGTTACTGCCTTCCAGAAGACATCCATGTGGCTGTGTAGTGTGCTGCAGGCTGAGCACATTGATTTCCTGCATGGAGTACGGGCACATGAGTGGTGTTAGTGGCTATGTTGCCACATGTCTAGGTATATGACCATTGTGTACATGTACACTTGTGATGTCACCTTGTGGTACCACCATGGCTGGTGGTTGCCCACTGGCCTCAATGACCACATGCATGTCATTAACCTACCTTGCGGATGTTGCTGGCAGAACAGGTCTAGGTCTGTGTCACCCTGGATGCTGCATGCACTCATCTGTGCAATGATGTGTTCCTCATGTCCGGGTAAGAGTTGTGTTTGGGATTGGGCATCTGCCTTTTTCCCATAGTGCATCACCTATTGTGGGTCGCCTTCTCCTTGACAAAACATTTCAGGTCATTATGGCCCTTCTGCAGCTCCCTTATGCTGCACTACATGGGGTGACTGTATTGACTTTTCATGCAACCTCTTCCCATGCTTCCTGTCACAGTCTCCGTACCTCAAGACCACCTCCCTGGGACAGTAAAAGGTCCACCTGTTTGGTGGCACATAAATGTCACATCCTCTGCCCCAGTTACTGCCCTGCACCTCTGCAGTATGCCTCCCCCTTCTCACCTAGCTTGGACTTTATGGCATCAACGAGGATGTCTACCTCCTGTTCTGTGAAGTTTTCTTTCTGGTGTGTCTGGGTTTTCTCCTTGTTGCTCCCTAGGTGGTCTGTCCTCTCTGCATCCTCTGCTGTTCAGCCATGTTGCTGTCCTTGCATGCTGACACTGCATGCACCATGTAGGCAGCATGCGCCCTTTTGTATGACACACCATGCACCCTTGCATCATATGCACTGCATTTGACACAAGAGGGCTCTGTTTGTGTATTTAGCACATGGGCATTGTCACAGGGAACATTGATGTATGCTACATTCGGTGCACCATGTGCCATTCTAAGGCTCGTTTGAGAATTGGGCCCATAATGTGTACTGCTACCCTTGTAACCCTTCCAAAATAAGTACTATTGCCATGCAGCTCTTTCTAATTCGTAATTGTAGTCTGCACCTCTGCTTATGTTAGACATTTTATTTTATCTTTCCCAACATATACACTTGTCTTCTATTGCACCCTTGCCGATATTTTGCCCTTACCCATCCTCTTTCAAAACTCACTCTTTTGCTCCTGAATTCCTTTAAATCTACATAGAAACATAGAATGTGATGGCAGATAAGGACCGCTTGGCCCACCTAGTCTGCCCATTTTCCTACCTAACAGATAAGCTGCAGATCCTAGTTAACCAACAGCTTACTTCCTCCTACCCCCCACTAGGACTGCCTTATGTCTGTCCCATGCATTCTTGAATTCCCCCACTGTTCTTGACTCCACGACCTCCTCAGGGAAGCTGTTCCATGCATCCACAACCCTCTCTGTGAAAAAATACTTCCTCACATTTCCTCTGAGCCATCCCTGCTCTATCTTCAAATTGTGCCCCCTTGTTCTTGCACATCTCTTTTCTGAAAGATGCTGCCCTCTTGGACTTTGTTGATTTCCTTGAGGTACTTCAAAGTTTCTTTCATATCCCCTCTCCCCCTTCTTTCTTCAAGGGTATACATATTAAGCTCCTTTAGTCTTTCTTCATATGTCTTCTGGTGCAGACCCTGCACCATTTTGGTTGCCCTCCTCTGACAGCCTTCACTCTGTCTGTGTCTTTGTGGAGATGGGGTCTCCAGAACTGCACACAGTACTCCAGATGGGGTCTCACCAACTGTCTGTACAGAGGGATAACAACTTCTTGTTTTCTACTATTTATGCCTCTCCCTATGCATCCCAGTATCCCCCCCAGCCTTCCTTACTGCCTTCTCATATTGCTTGCCCACCTTTAGGTCATCTTGTATAATTACCCCCAGGTCCTTTTCCATTTTTACTGTTGTCAGTATCTCACCCCCCATTGTGTACTCTTCCCCTGGGTTTTTGTTTCCCAGGTGCATTACCTTGCAACTTCTTTGCATTGAATCTGAGCTGCCATACATCTGACCATTCCTCCAACCTTGCCAAGTCCCTTCTCATCCTTTCCACTCCATCTTGTGTATCAACCCTGTTGCAGATCTTTGTGTCATCTGCAAAGAGACATACTTTTCCTTCCAGTTCCTCTGCAATGTCACTTATAAAGACATTAAAAAGGACCGGTCCTAGCACTGAACCCTGTGGTACCCTGCTAGTAACCCTCCTTTCTTCGCTGTGGACTCCATTTACTACTACCCTTTGCATCCTGTTGTCTAGCCAATTTTTTATCCGGGCTACCACCTTGGGACCCACTCCAAGGCTGGCTAACTTGTGTATTAATCTTTTGTGTGGGACTGTATCAAATGCCTTGTTAAAATCTAGGTAGGCCTAGAACTCCCTTTTTGCACCACTCCCAAAATGTTCACTTTTAGCCAACACCTCCACAAAAATATGTGCCTTTAAACAAAGGGCTATTAAGAGCAGTGGTGGTATGATGGTGCAGGGGGCCAGAGTGTCATGTCACCTGACTTCATATAGACTTGTCTACCAGGCTAAAATCACTCTGAACAGAGATGAACTTAGTACAACAGATGATGGTTGGCTGGTACCCTTTGAAATTCATGCAACAAGCTAGCCCGCTTTCTACAAAGAAAACATAAATGTGCCAATGTTGCTACAGTGGAGCTGTTTATTTTGTCCTGAAAGTCAAAGTTCAATACCGTATCCTGAGATTATATGCACTGAACTAGACAGTATTTTTCAGTTTTTAAAGCAGATGAAAAACAATGGTGCAGGTGTTTCCCTTCTACATACGCATCAATAATGTAGTTTAAGGTAAAGATTAAGTCTATAGTGTTATATTGCATTCTGAATCCACACTGAAATTTTGAAATCAAATTATTCTCTTCTGTCCAAGTGTTTAATCTGTTTAGAATCAGTCGTGTGTATATTTTTTGTACTACAGGGAGCAGGCTAATTCGTCTATAATTTTTTGGTTCCTGCTTATCACCTTTTTTGAATAGTGGAACAATAACACCTAGATTCCAGTCGTGTGGTAAAACTAAATGATGACTTATCATAGTAAATAATGGTGCCAGTAAACCTGACCAAATGTCTGGGTTATGGAGCGATACTTCTGCTGATAGTCCATCATGTCCAGCTGCCTTATTCCTTTTTTGAGATAGGATAGCCCCTCTTACTTCAGCCACAGAGAATATAAATTGATTTAAATATTCTTTATTTGAAAAGTGCTCAAGTAAAGGTACCATCTCTTCACATCTCTTCGCATGCCTTTGCATTGTATATATTATTGAAATACACAACCCATTTGTCTTCATTGATCATTCCATACAAGTTATAGCTTACATTTTCTCATCACATCCATAAGTGACTAATGTTCAAAATGTTGTAGAATTCTTTTCCCAAATAGCTTTTTGTAGCTGGTGCCAAAGCTCATTTTTATATGCTTTTTTCTTAAATTTTAACAGGTTTCTGTACTCTGTTTTTAGGTTCTGAAGGGCATATAATACAGGCGGTATAGTTAGGTTAAATCTTAATTTTCCAACATTCCTAATTTCCACCATTAATTCTTTACATTCTTTATCAAACCAGGGTGTGGAAGTACCAACATTTATTGATGACCTTGTTATTTTTTCCTTACACAGTTGATTTCCACAACTGTCCATGAAGGTATCAGAGGCACTTAATACCTTAACACAGGTAACCCTTATCTGCCGCAGATGTGGGAGAAATTATGGTCATAATGGTATTATTATCCTCTCCACCATTGCTATAATATGTTCATTCCACTTTATTTTTTTTAACCATACTTTATAAACATTGTTCGATTTACCTCTTCTTCTACATTTTTGTCTTTGACAGATTTTAGACATTCTAATCTGCTTTTACATTCAAGCAGGAAATGATCACTGTCCCAAATTGTATGTATTCTACATTAGGATAATCAGAGGCATCTACCATACAATAATCCAGCACACTTCCCCCTTTGATTGTAGGAAATGTTATT
Organism: Neoceratodus forsteri; assembly: GCA_016271365.2. NCBI lineage: Eukaryota > Metazoa > Chordata > Ceratodontiformes > Ceratodontidae > Neoceratodus > Neoceratodus forsteri. Next base: position 558,968,450 of record CM028135.1, on the reverse strand, counting down.
TCACCTATTCAGTCTCCTTTTATATGGCCATTTAAGATTCTAAAATTATTTTTACCCAAAAGCTGCATCAGAAGTGTACTGTACCATTAGCTATAACAGTTTTGTCTAATCTATATATTTAGTGTATCATCCATTCTCCATTCATTTTTTTGCTCTTTGATCATGTCGCCTATGCATACATTAAGGTCATCTACAATGAATATAAAAATACCTGGATAAAGTGACTCAATAGAATCCAGCTCATCACCTAACATTTTTAGCAGATCACTGAATTATTTTTGCTTTAACTGAGGTGGAATATAAATGTTAAAGAACACCACAATTTTACTCTTAACAGCTAATATTATGTACGTAAAAAAGTCATTATATAGACTTGTTTCAATATTTTTGAGACCAAGGGTTACATCAATAAAAACAGTCAGTCTCCCCCGCATCTCCCAAATTTACTTTGCCTGTATGCAGGATACTCCAAACAATATAGCCTCTATCGGCACTCCTCCAGTCTACCCATCTATGTTTCTTGAAAATCTGAATTGAAATGTTGTCAGCCACACAAGGCACCCTTTGTCTTCTAACTGAGATTTTAATCCTGCTACATTCCAGCTTATCGAGGATGTTAAACTATTTACTACATTAGATTTCAGTCACTTTGACTCATCTATGATATTTATAGAGCTGTCCAAAGAGTCACTGGTTGCCTTTGAGAATTCCACCCCCCCCCCAAATAGGGTGCTAATATCAGAAGAGTCTTCTATATCCACCACATCACTAGTATTTATTCTCTTACCTACCTGCTTTCTGCCTCTTATGTACACTAGTTTAAATTCCTCTCCTTCCAAACTAAGTTCTGTTTCTGCTGGTTTCATGTAAGCAGTAATAAGAGACTATTTAAGTGCAATATCTTCCTTTCTCCCATTATCTAAACCTTTAGGGTCTTTTCTCAACTGCTCAGTTTTTTTTTTTGAGCGGGAGATGTTTAAGCAATAAGGCATGACAGGGTGTGTGTTATTGTCTAATAACATCACTCCTGGGGTGGGTTGAAGCATGAGGAGTAGTCGAGTGCTTCCACCACCCCAGGAGTGATGTTATTAGACAATAACACACAACCTGGAGTGCCTTATTGCTATTGTACAATGGCTTAATGTATAATTTTTAGTAGGACAGTTGTGGAATTGACAGACACACACAGATTGCTTTGTTTGGAAATATGTTTACTTTTAAAACCTGTGTTTCATTACTTAGACATAAAGTAGTCCCTAACAAGCCACTGTATAATTGTAGTTACTGTGTGGGCTTATTGTCTCCCACCTCCCCCCCCACACACACACACACACACACACACACGCATCTCAGTGCATTTCTTTAAGTCTTTTCATTTAACCGATCGCTGTTGTGGAACTGCAAATTGCCGAAAGATGTGTTTACCAGCAGGAAGTCGAGCGGAGAATTCTGTGTTTCGGGTCACAATCACAGGTCAAGTCAGAAATTCACCTGACAACCAGAGAAGTTTTTGGCAGGGATGAGGAGCTGGAACTTTGATTGGAATAAGCTGCTGTATGCAGTTTTCAGAAGAAATACAGTATTGCAGTAAGGAGTGGGGAAGAGTTGCATTTTAGCACTGATGCTGAAGCGGACGACAGGTATGGCTGTTTAAACTGAGTGCATGACCGGCAGTTCACTGAAACTGCTCACTTCTATGGCCAATTTTTGTTTGGACTGCCAGTAAACAAATAGTATGAAATTAAGTGGGACACAGTAGGGCAGGCAGAAATACTATAGGGTTATATGTGAGGAATTGAAAGTAAAACACAGCGGAGTGTTGGTTTGCAGAGCTTTCCTTAAAACATAAGGAATGGTGCCATGTTTTTTTAACCGAGAGAACAGAGGGTGAGAACTAAATTTTGTATTTGTCCCAAGTGGTGGATAGAAGTAAGAAATTACAGGGGGCGGGGCTTTCATTGCCGCTTCATTGTCCGGTAATGTTTTGCACTGTTTGCAAAAGGCAGTGTCGGCTTTGCTGTGCCTTGCATGGGGAAGGAGGGATTTCTTACTGTTATCTGGTCATCTGTATGCCTGGCCTTCATACAGTGATGTTGTTGTTCAATAACATTACTGTACCAGGCACACATTGACCAATCAGGAAATGAGAAAATGTCTTGCCATTGTATAATACCTCTTCTCTTATCACAGAATCCAGTGCCATTCCCACTGCAAGAAATTCCTTCCTTTTTGCCATTAAGTATAGTCTTTTTGCAGATAGTTTTAGTACAAGGCATATCCATCCTTTTAGAGGTTTAGCCTTATACCTATACGCAGATACAATATCCTGCCATCCCATTTTATGGCCTATTCTTCCCTTTATTAAGTTATTGGTTTTCAGTTTCACAATATACCAATTTTCATTTTTACCCTTGGGGATGCCCTTTATATAGACAGTTGGAAGGATATCACCTGACTCTATCAAGCAATTTTTCCTTTCCTCATTTGATTTTTTTTTTCTTTTCTACACCAATTTTGCATTTTTTACAGTTCCCATTGAACGTCACCTTTTTGATAGTCATCCTACCCTCATGTTCTCTCTCCTTCATTATCTTATTTTTTTGGGTAGTTGGTTTATCACTGCTATCTACATCAGAACATTCACTCTGGGTTTTATTTTGTGTGCTAACAACTTTATTGTCCTTCTTTATCTGATGTTTTCTTTGATTTAATTTTTTAATTACATGGTCTATTTCCCTAATCTCTTTACTAGCTACCTCTTCAGTTATTGTTTTTATTGACTTTGTTCCTGTTCCTACCTTGACTGGGATAACATTTTTAACTTGATGTTTACTTTCGTTTTTTTCTTTTTTAGATTGTCCCTTCCTCTGCTCCTTCATTTAGGTACGATCTAATCTGGCTTCCTCAGCAGTATTTACGAACATATGAACATATGAATGTGCCAGCAGAAACAGACCACCAGGTCTATCAAAATCTGCTCAAGTGTGCAGTCAACACCCCTAGTTTGCAGCTGCCCCACCCCCTTCCCTTTGTCATCCCACTGCTACCCCCACCTCCCCCACCCTCACTCTCCCCTGTTCACTGTACAATTATTTTCACCTATTAGTTTTTTCCAAAAGAAGTCTAAAAATGCCCAGAACAAAACAACTAGTTCCATAAGCTGTGTTATACCAAAGCATATTTCTTTTTTAAACACATTAAGTTTGTCAGTAAGACAGCTGTTTCCCAATTGAGAGTCTTGTTCTTCCTGATTAGTAATCTGATTTACATTACCTTCACCCAGCTGGGCATTTTCATCAATAGACCGCAAATGTGGTACTTTACCCATAAGTTTGGATGGAGGGTCAAGGTTACTGTCATTCATATAAGGTGAAAGAAAATAATTAAAATCTCTTAGATATGAACCATTTTTACTAGAGTTTTGTAATTTTTTTTGTGGGAGATCTATATACCACTTCGGTTTTTATCTACAGCTTCTGTTATTAGTTGGGGCGGAACAATTGCTTCATTAGACTCATTAAGGGTTTTAGCATATTTCTATTATTTTGTATAACATCCTTATTTCTTCTAACAGCCCCCTTATCACAATCAGTTGGTATATTTTTTTTTCATTTCTATAATTCTTCCAGCAACCTTATTTGCGTAATTTGTGCTCTTTGACACATCTAGATCTGATCTGTGTAATTCTGGGCCAATTATATCAATCGACTTATCAGGAATTGCATTGCCTGGTACCATCTCACATTCTTCAACATTCCTAATTTCTTCCAATAATGGTTGTGGTCATCGTTGATTAACCTCAAGACAATCCTTATGAACTGGTGATGAGGTAAAATTAATATAAATGCCTCTAAGAATTTTCTTCTGGATCTAGAAACTGGGTTATTTTAGAAATACCATGTTTAACAGCATTTTTCAGATCAGGCTTTGCAGATTTATTAGGCTTGTCATGTATTTTATTATTTTTGTGACTGTATGTTTTCACTTTTTTAACACTTTATTATACATTTTCATTATCAGTGCTTAGATAATTAAGTAGCTGCCAGTAATAATTTATGATGTTGTACAAAAAAAAAAAAAAAATATATATATATATATATGAAGTATATATACCTTATTTTTTCCTAAGCGCAAACTAGTACTTAACTCAATGAATAAATATTTATAAGATATAATTATAACAGAAGATAACAATGGGCATGGGAAAATCCACTTATCCACCTACTGATCTTCACAGTAGGGAATAATGAGAGACGTTCAATCACTTTAAGCAGGTACAGTTATTATAACCAGTTATTATTACCAAATTATGTCCACTGATATATGGGCTTACATAAGCCTGATTAAAGCCACCTTATTATAAGGAGTCACCAATCACTACAAGCTGGTCGACCAAATGATCAAATATTGTGCAATGACAGTTCTTCTTAAAGGAAGAGGGACAGGACTTGGGTTGTCTTCCTCACAAAATTTTCTGGTTTCAGTGTTCAGTTTTAATTTAAATGTCCACAATATCCAGCTCCCAATGTTCTTATTGTCTTGATTAGCAGGACTAAAGAGCTCCATCACTGATTTAAATAAGGACACTAATGAGCAGACAAGAGGGAACAAGAAAAAATAAGGGGCTTTAAGTAATATCTATTGCTGTAGTAAGTGTATATATCAGCAGTGTTCAGCTAAAATATCATAAAAGCTTTTGTCACCAACATTTAAAAAATAATTGGCTCATATCAATGAACTATACCCCAAATCTGTTTAAATCTAAAAACAGTTAAAAAGCTAAAATCCTGGGAACCAGTATTTCTATTTAATTTTACAATTTCAAGCATACAACATACATACAAGATACATTTTTATAAATGTCTACACACTGCTTATATACTTTCAAGACTGCAGACAACAGCAAACTAGAGGCTGTAATAGTAGTGATAAGAGGCTATACTGAGGCTATACTGATAGTAAGGTTGGCAATAATAATAGCTGCTAATGCAGCAATAACAATAACTCAAAGGATAACTTGTAGAACAAAAATGAAGTGATGGAAATACACTTAGAACTAGTGTCACCTGTAAACACCTTTAGCCACCTCTATCAGCCTCAGCCTCAGCTACTCCCATTAGTTAACTTCAGCTTCAGCTTCGAAGTTTAATGCCTGAAAAAACTAGAACCAGGCTCCAGCTTTAACAATTTAACACATACAGCACAGCACCACATACTTGAATCAGAGAAAAAATTAGTAGCAGCTCCAAAGACACAAAGGGGACACTATATATGACATGCAGTGTCTGTAACACAGAAACATAGAAGTCGATGTCAGATAAGGACCGCAATGCCCATCCAGTCTGCCCATTTTTTCTACCTTATGAATGTGCCATAGGCCTTTACTCTGTCAATTGTCTATTTACTCATACTCATCTGTACTGCTCCCTTATGACTATCCCATGCCTGTCTGAAACCCTGCATTGTATTCATATCCACCATTTCTTGAGGTAGGCCGTTCCATGCAACCACCACCCTTTCTGTGAAAAAGAACTTGTTCACATTACTCCTTAAGAGCAGCTAAGGCAAAAAAGGAGCAGTCCTTGGCCATTGGGATCTGGAGGGGGACAGGGGGTTCTTTAGATACATAGGGCAAAAAGGAAAGTAAGGGGGCAGATCAGCAAGATAAGGATAGGTGAAGGTTGGGCACAGGAGGTGGGGGAAGAGGCAGAAGTCCTAAATGAGTACTCTGCCTCAGTTTTTACTGGGGGGATGGAGAGGCTATGTCTTGCAGGGGGAGCGGGCAAATTGGAGCAAGGAGTGGGATCTGTAGAGACCAGGGGCCCTGATGGGTCTGGAGAAAGGGAATGGCCACCCCAGACAGGTGGGGGCCTAGCAGTGCAGGGTGAAAAGGGGGAGGATATGGAGGCTGAAATCCCAGTAGAGAGAGAGTAAGGGAAGCCTTCAGGTCCCTTCGGATGGAGAAAGCACCTGGTCCAGATGAGATACATTCCAGTGTGATGAGGGAACTGGTGGATGTCCTGGCAGTCCCTCTAGTGGAGCTTTTCAACATCTTTCTGAGGACTGGGTGGGTGTCCCAAGACTGGTGGGTGACCCATGTCATGCCGATCCACAAGAGGGGATCAAGAAAGGAGGCAGGGAAATTACAGGCCCATCAGCCTGACATCGATGGTCAGCAAGGTAATGGAGGGTATTGTCAAGGAAAGGCTATGGGGGTTACTGGAGCAAACTGGGTATTTGGATGATAGGCAGCATGGCTTTGTCACGGGAAGATCATGCCAGCCAAATCTTGTTGAGTTCAATGACTGGGTGATGAGAGCCCTGGACCAGGGTAAGCCAGTGGATGTCCTCTTTCTGGACTTTTAGCAAGGTGTTTGATTCGGTACCCCACAGTGGCCTGCTGGTTAAGCTGAAGGAAATAGGGGTAGGGAGACAGTTGTTAAGATGGATAGGAAATTGGCTCTCTGAGCATACTCAGAAGGTGGTGGTTGGAGGGTTAGCCTCATCCCCAAGGTGGGTTACTAGTGGGGTTCCCTAGAGGTCAATGCCTATATCTCAGACATCAGGAAGGGGATCAGGAGTGAGATGAGTCTCTTTGCAGATAACTCAAAGCTCAGTGCAGTGGTAGATGGGAAGAAGGGGAGGGTGGCCTTGCAGGAGGACCTGGAGGCTCTGGAAAAGGTGGTCAGGAAAATGGAAACTAAAATTCAATGTGGGGTAGTGCAAGGTTCTGCACCTGGGAGTCAGAAATCCAGGCCAGGGTTATACCCTGGGAGGAGACATGATTCAAGTCACAGAGGGTGAGAGGGACCTGGGGGTAGTGGTAGATGTCAAAATTAACAACTCATAGACCAATAGGAGGGGAGGAGCAGCAAGGGAAAATAGGATGCTGGGATGCATTGCCAGGGGGAGTACCTCCATAAAGGCAGAAGTCATCCTTCCATTGTACAACTGCTTGGTTAGGTCACTCCTCAAGTATTGTTCACAGTTTTGGAGACCACATTTAAAGAGGGACATTACACTACTAGAGAGGGTCCAAAGGAGGGCAACCAAAATGATCTGGGGCCTGGGGGAGAGGACCTATGAAGAGAGGCTCAAAGAGCTTGACATGTACACCCTGGAGGAGAGGAGGGACAGGGGGGACATGATAGAGGTCTTTAGGTACATGAAAGGGATCAATAAAGGAGGCCCAGTCAGGGTGTTCCAAAGGAAGGAGGTTGGGGCAACAAGAGGTCATGGGTGTAAGCTAGAAGGAGGGAGGCTCAGAGGGGAGAGGAGGAGATGTTATTTCACTGAAAGGGTGGTGGAGCCATGGAATGCACTGCCCAGGAAGCTGGTAGAGGTGGAGACTGTGGACGGGTTTCAGAAGAGATGGGACAGGGACAGGTACAGGGGGAGGGTAAATCAGATCAGGCCCAATACAGGTGAAACATCTGGGACTGGGGACAGTATCACCCAAGGGGGAGGGGGGACACCAAAATTGACCCTCAGTGTGGGTGCTGAAAATTGAGCAGACTTGAGAGACCGTTAGGCCTATTCTGCTGGCATTTTAGCATATTAGTATGTTAATCACCCCTTCCTCTAATCTCATGCTGTATCCTCTTGTCCTGCTATTGTTCTTATATTGAAACATTTAGACTCTTTCACCTTGTTAATGCCCTTAAGATATTTGAATGTTTGTTCATATCACCTCTCTCCCTCCTTTGTTAGAGGGTATACATATTGATCTCCATTAATCTGTCCTCGTATGTCCTCATATGTTTTCTGATACAGTCTCTGCACCATTTTGGTTGCACTTCTCTGGACTGCTTCCATTTTGTTAATGTCCTTGTGCAGGTGCGGCCTCCAGTACTGCACACAGTACTCTAGATGGAGCCTAACCAGTATCTTGTAAAGAGGGATTATTACCTCCCTCTAATGACTTGTTATACCCCTACTAATACACCCCAACATCCATCTAGCCTTACCTACTGCTTTAGTTGTCTGCTTGGATGATTTCAGGTCATCTGTGATGATGATGATGCCCAAGTCTCTTTCTTCCCTTGTGACTGCCAGCAATTTCCCTCCCAGCCTATCAGTGGCTTCAGGGTTTCTCTTCCCTATGTGCATGATCTTGCACTTCTTTGTGTTAAATCCCAGTTGCCACTCTTCAGACCATTTTGCCATTTTTTTCAGGTCTTTTCTCATTCTGCCCACCCCTTCTGAATCATCTACTCTGCTGCAGATCTTGGTGTCATCTGCAAACAGACAAACCTTACCCTCCAGTCCATCTGCAATGTCACTGATAAAGATATTGAAAAGGACTGGCCCCAGGACTGATTTCTGAGGTACCCCACTTATGACCTACATCTCTTCTAACTCTCTGTTTTGTGCTCACCAACTAGTTTGCCACCCAGTTGACCAAGTTCTGACCCACCTCAAGCCTACCCAGCTTATTAATCAATCTTCTATGCGGAACAGTATTGAAAGCTTTGCTGAAGTCAAGGTAGGCAACATCAACTGCACCCATTTGGTCCACCATTCTGGTTACTCAGTCAAAGAAATCTATGAGATTAGTTTGACAGGACCTTCCTTTTGTAAACCCATGCTGTCTTGGATCCTGTTCTCCTATGGATTCCAGGTGTTGCACTATCCTTTCCTTAATGCTACAAGTCTCAATGGCTGAGAGGGACCTGGGGGTGGTGGTGGATGTCAAGATGAACAACTCGGAGACTTGTAGGAGGGCAGCAGCCAATGCCAACAGGATGCTGGGATGCATTGCTAGAGGGATCACCTCCAGAAGGAGGGAAGTGATACTCCCTCTGTATAACTGCTTGGTGAGGCCGCACCTTGAGTACTGCATGCAGTTTTGGAGGCCACACTTAAAGAGGGACATTAAACTCCTGGAGAGGGTCCAGAGGAGGGCAACCAAATTATTTGGGGCTTGGGGACAGGACCTATGAGGAGAGGCTCGAAGAACTAAATATGTACACATTGGAAGAGAGAAGGGACCAGGGGGACATGATAGAGGCCTTTAGGTACATGAAGGGGGTAAATAGAGGAGGAGCAGTCAGGGTGCTTCACAGGAAGGAGGAGTGGGCCACTAGAGGGCATGGGTGGAAGCTGGAGGGGGGAAGATTCAGGGGAGAAAGGAGGAGGAGGTGCTACTTCACTGAGAGGGTGATGGAGCCATGGATTGCACTTCCTAGGGGGCTGGTGGAGACAGAGACAGTGGAGGAGTTCAAGAGGGGGTAGAACAGGTACAGGGGAAGGGTTCTGGAAGCAAAATCCAATGCAGTGAGAATATCTGGAACTGGGAAGGAAGAAGCCAGAGAAGGCAAGGGGGCAGCAAGGTCAGCTCCCAGGGTGGGGGCTGACCAAACGAGCAGACGTGAAAGACCGTTAGGCCTATTCTGCTGGCATTTTAGTATGTTAGTAAGGAGTGCCTCCATAATCTTGCCCACTACTGAGGTAAGACTTACTGGTCTATAGTTCTCTGCCTCCTCCAATCTACTACTTCTGTGGAGTGGGATCACATGAGCCCTTCTTCAGTTTTCTGGGACCTCTTTTGAGCTCAGAGACTCACTAAACAGTTCTGCTAATGGCTCTGCTAGTTCCACCCATAGTTCCTTTAGTACCCTGGGATGTATGCCATCAGATCCCATTGTCTTGTCCACCCTGAACTTAGTGAGCTCTTGTAGGATGTTTTCTTTTGTGAAGGGACTTGTGCACACCTTCCTCTCCCCTGTGTCCATGGTGCTGAGCTGTGGGCCCTGTCCTACCTTCTCCTCAGTAAATATTGAGCAGAAGTATCTATTTAGGAGAGATGCTGTTCCTTGGTCCTCCTCCATACACTCCCACTTATCCCCTTTGATCTTAGCAATACCCTCGCTGGACTTTCTCCTTTCACTAATGTATCTATAGAAAGTCTTGTCCCCTTAGTTTACTGTTCTTGTTAGTGTTTCCTTGATTTGGGCTTTTGCCTGCCTTACTGCCTTCCCTGCTTCCCTTAGGGAAGTTTGGTATGCTTCCATATCTTCGTCCCGCTACATTCCCTTATATTTCTTGAAGGCCAAACCTTTGGCTCAGATCTTTTCTGCTACTGTTTTAGAGAACCAAAGTAGTTTCCTCCTTCTTTTGCTCTTGCCTTTCTCCCTAACACAATGGGATGTTGCTTGAAGTATTGCATCCTTAATGCTTGCCCACTTTGCCTGTACCTCTCACCTATATTTCTTCTTACCAGGGCTAGCTTAACTCTGTGGGCCATCTTATCAAAGTCATCTCCTCTGAAGTCCTATATTTTTGCCTTGGAATAAGACAATTTAGTTCTAGTGGCCAAACTAAACCATATCATGTGATTGTCATTGGCCCCCAAGTGACCTTCTACCTGGAGATCTGTGATCCTTTTCTAATTAGTCAGTACTAGATCCATGATAGCCCTGTCTCTTGTGGGTTATTGTACCAATTGTTTGAGGCTCTCCCACTGCAGGGAATCCTTTATGTGCCTAGTTCTGGCAGATGTTTCGGCTGGTATTGATCAATCTGTATCTGGCATGTTGAAGTCTCCCGTTAGCAGAACATCCCCTTTAGTGGTCATGTTTTGTATATCTTCTAACAGTAATTAGTCTTTGTCCTCCCCTTGGTCTGGAGGCCTGTAGATAACTCCAGTTCATATGGTTGTCCCATTTCCTGTTTCCAGAGTGACCCACAGTTCTTCTGGCTCCTTATGTCTATTCTGAATTTCTGTAGCTTTGATATGTTCACTGACATAAAGGGCCAGTCTTACACCCTTTTTTTCACCTCAGTCTCTTCTGAACAGTACACAGCCAGGTACTGTAGTCTCCCAAGTGTGGTTACTGGTGAACCATGTCACGCTAATGGCTACTATGTCCATTTTAGCCTCTGTCATTGTTGCCTTCAGGTCTGGGATCTTGTTTTCCAGACTACAGGCATTTGTGTACATGATCTTCCATTGGCCAGATTCTGGTGCATTAGTTGTGGGGGGCGAGGTCTGTCTTTTCCCCTGTGCATGGTTAGAGATGCAGCAAAATTTAATTCTGCTGGCGAAGTGAATGTAAAGTGGCCACTTCACATTGCCACTCCACTATGAGGAGTGGCCAATAGAAAAGGCTCACTTCACCTTGTAATTATTACTTCGCAGTGTCATTCTGCCTTAACGTGAAGTAAGGTGGAGTGGCAACAATACTGGCAGCCTCTCAGTGCCCCCTCCACACACACAATCACTAGAATTAATGTGCATCTGTCTTGTGTACAGAAAACTCCCCAGTGCTGATGAAGTAAAATGAAAGCACAACAAGAAATACAAAGTCTCCCAGAATTAATGGTACACTCAGTCATGAACACAGTGGATGTGGTCACATCACACACACACAAACACCAGAATTAATGTGCATACCCAAAATGCTACTGTCTTGAGTCCAGAAAATTCCCCAGTGCTGATGAAGTGAAATGAGAGCGTAATAGGAAATGCAAAGTCTCCCAGAATTAATGGTGCACTCTGGCATGTGAGCAGTGGCCACACACAGTCACCATAATTAATGTGCATCCCCAAATGCTACTTTCTTGTATCCAGAAAAGTCCCCAGTGCTGACAAAGTGAAATGAGAACATAATAAGAAATGCAAAATCTCCCAGAATTAATGGTGTACTGCAAATGCACAGACAGATTAAGATTGCACTGTGCACTCAAGAGATGCAGAGTGAGATGCAAAGGTACAACAGCACCTAACCAGTGCTCACAAGTCACAAATCCAAATCTGGAAAAGTAAGTCCTTTTGCCGGTTGGGGGTGGGGTAGTGCACGGCAGTAACATTCCACTACCAGTAAAGATACCACAAAGCAGTATAAAAAATTAATGCAGGTACGGTGAATAGCAGGTTCACACTGCTGCAATTACTCTGGCACAATAAAAGTTGTCTTACATAGAAACATAGAAACGTAGAAGTTGATGGCAGATAAGGAACACAAGGCCCATCCAGTCTGCCCATTCCTTTTTCTGCCTTATAAATGTGCCATTGGCCTTTGCTCTGTCAGTGGTCTATCTATTCATACTCGTTTGTATTGCTTCCTTATGCCTATCCCATGCTGTTTGAAGCCCTGCACCATATTCATAGCCACCACTTCCTGAGGTAGGCCGTTCTATGCATCCACCACCCTTTCTGTGAAAAAGTATTTCCTCACATTCCCCCTTAATCGGCCTCCCTCTAATCTCATGCTGTGTCCTCTTGTCCTGCTATTTTTCTTATATTTAAACATGCTAGACTCTTTCACCTTGTTAATGCCCTTAAGGTATTTGAATGTCTCGATCATATCACCTCTCTCCCTCCTTTGCTCAAGGGTATACATATTGAGCTCGGTTAATCTGTCCTCATATGTCTTCTGATGCAGTCCCTGCACCATTTTGGTTGCCCTTCTCTGGACTGCCTCAGTTTGGTTAATGTCCTTGTGAAGGTGTGGCCTCCAGTACTGCACACAGTACTCCAGATGGGGCCTAACCAGTGTCTTGTAAAGAGGGATTATTACCTCTCTCTTACGACTTGTGATACCCCTACTTATATACCCTAACATCCCCCTAGCCTTACCTACTGATTTAGAGGTCGGCTTGGATGATTTCAGGTCATCAGTGATGATGATGCCCAAGTCTTTTTCTTCCTTTGTGACTGCCAGCAACTCCCCTCCCAGCCTATAGGTAGCTTCAGGGTTTCTCTTCCCTATGTGCATGATCTTGCACTTCTTTGCATTAAATCCCAGTTGCCACTCTTCTGACCATTCTGCTAGTTTATCCAGATCTCTTCTCATTCTGCCCACCCCATCTGGATCATCTACTGCATTGCAGATCTTGGTGTCATCTGCAAACAGACAAGCCTTACCCTCTAGTCCATCTGCAAGGTCACTAATGAAGATATTGAAGAGGACTGGCCCCAGGACTGATCCCTGAGGTACCCCACTTGTGACTTGCATCTCTTCTGACTGTATACCATTTACCATTTACCACCACTCTCTGTTTTCTGCCCATCAACCAGTTTGCCACCCAGTTGGCTAACTTCTGACCCACCCCGAGCCTACCCAGCTTATTTATCAATCTTCTATGTGGAACAGTGTCAAAAACTTTGCTGAAGTCAAGGTAGGCGACATCAACTGCTCCCCCTTGGTCCACCACTCTGGTTACCCAGTCAAAGAAATCTATGAGATTAGTTTGACAGGACCTTCCTTTGTAAACCCATGCTGTCTTGGATCCTGTGCTCCTATGGATTCCAGGTGTTGCACTATCCTTTCCTTAAGGAGTGCCTCCATAATCTTGCCCACTACTGAGGTAAGACTGACTGGTCTGTAGTTCCCTGCCTCCTCCCTGTTACCACTTTTGTGGAGCGGGATCACATGAGCCCTTCTCCAGTCTTCTGTGACCTCTCCTGTGCTCAGAGACTCACTAAACAGTTCTGCTAATGGCTCTGCTAGTTCCACCCTTAGATCCTTAAGTACCCTGGGATGTATTCCATCAGGTCCCATTGCCTTATCCACCCTGAGCTTAGCGAGCTCTTGTAGGACCCTTTCTTTTGTGAAGGGAGTAGTGCTCACCTCCCTCCCCCCTGTGTCCATGGTGCTGAGCTGTGGGCCCTGCCCTACCTTCTCTTCACTAAATACTGAGCAAAAGTATCTATTTAGGATAGATGCTTTTACAGGGTCCTCCTCCTCACATGCTCCCTTTCCTCCATTGAGCTTAGCAATACCCCCTCTGGACTTTCTCCTTTCACTAATGTATCTATAGAAAGTCTTGTCACCTTCTTTTACTGTTCGTGCTTGTGTTTCCTCAGTTTGGGACTTTGCCTGCCTTACTGCCTTCCCTGCTTCCTTTAGGGCAGTCTTATTTAATGGTATGCATCGCACACACACACACTCACACTCACACACACACACTACAAGTATTGAGTAGCAAATTGAAAACCTTTAGCAATATAACCAAATGTTTTAAACAAACTGAAATTATACACTGCTGCACCACTACAATCAGCAAAAAAGTCAAGAATTACTGAAAATATTACTGTGTGTACAGTAACAAGGTTATGCAAGAAAAATATAACCAAAACAGAAAGACTGCATTTTTCTTCCAGTTAATCTACCTACACCACAGATATGCCTCTCCCCCAAAGCACACTTCACAGTACACAGACTAACTGTTCTAAATTAACATTTAAAATCCACACACAAACAATAAACACTCGATGATATGAGCACAGGAGGGTTTCCTACAATTGATGCACTAAATTGTGAGCAAAAAAAAAATGGCTCAAAAAGGCTTTTTTAACAGATTTTAGAGGACTTGAATCGCAGACCTTTGAGAGGAAACTGTCTCCATCTTCCACTATACACATACTACACAGACCTGAGGCTGTGCAGAACAGTCTAGAGCCCATGTGACCTGCAATCCCATGAAGCACTGCAATTTCGCCTTGGAGCTCAATAACAAGGTGAAGTGATGCAAAGTACATTGATTTCAATGTACTTTGCCTTAAAATTGGTTGAGAAGTGGTTTGGGGAAGGCGGAATAATGTGAAGTCATTGGTTTTAATGGATTTTGCGTTCCCCATTATGATACAAAGTACTCTGCATCACACTGCAGAGCACTTCACAGATTCTGCATTACTCTGCGAATCACTCCGCTGAGCGAATTTCACCCACTTCGCCCACCTCTATGCGTGGTATGGGGAGCCAGACCTTTTTCCTCACCTGGTAATGCAAATGGAGTAAAAACATGCTGAACTCCTGTTTGATCACTAGCTGAGAGGGGGAAGGGTGCTCTTCCTGTTTGATGTAACTGGTGCTGCACCCCTTTCCGCATTTGCTAGTTTAATTATTCTGCAAAGACATCAAACTTCTGCCCCATCCTTAATCAGATGAAGTCCATCAAATTTAAACAACATTTGCTCCCAAAACTGTTGTCAGTTACCTACAAATGTGTGTAATTTTTCCTGGCACCAGCCCTTGAGCCATATATTTAGCTCCCCTGTCTTTCCTTCTCTGACCTTCAGCCGGTCTGCCCCCTCTCCCAGACTGGCAGAACCTCAGAGAAGGAGATGCTTAATGAAATGGATGACAGTTTGTCTCCCAGCCTGGTTAGGTGTTCCTTGGTCTCCACAACTGACCAGCTGACAAGATCATTAGTACCTATGTGTACCAGGATGCCAATGTTTTCTCCTGCTTCCTGCATGATTTTAGCAATGCAGTCAGTGTCTCTCCATGCTGATGTACCTGGGAGACATCTGACAATTACACCCAGCCAGAGAAACATAGAAACAAAGAAATATAGACTTTGATAGCAGCTAAGGACTGCTTGGCCCACTTAATCTGCCCATTTTCCTTCCTAATGGATAACAAAACCCAGGGGAAGAGTACACAATGGGGGGTGAGATACTGACTAAGTGAAAATGGAAAGGGACCTGGGGGTAATTATATCAGATGACCTAAAGGTGGGCAAGCAATGTAAGAAGGCAGTAAGGAAGGCTGGGGGGATACTGGGATGCATAGGGAGAGGCATCAATAGTAGAAAACAGGAAGTTGTTATCCTTCTGAACAGACAGTTGGTGACACCCCATCTGGAGTACTGTGAGCAGTTCTGGAGATCCCATCTCTGCAAAAACATAGACAGAGTGGAGGTTGTCCAGAGGAGGGCAACCAAAATGGTACAGGGTCTGCACCAGAAGACATACGAAGAAAGGCTAAAGGAGCTTAATATGTATACCCTTGAGGAAAGAAGGGAGAGAGGGAACATGATAGAAACTTTCAAGTACCTCAAGGGAATCAACAAAGTCCAAGAGGGCAGCATCTTTCAGAAAAAGAGATGTGCAAGAACAAGGGGGCACAATTTGAAGATAGAGGGGGGATGGCTCAGAGGTAATGTGAGGAAGTATTTTTTCACAGAGAGGGTTGTGGATGCATGGAACAGCCTCCCTGAGGAGGTAGTGGAGTCAAGAACAGTGGGGGAATTCAAGAATGCATGGGACAGACATAGGGCAGTCCTAGTGGGGGGTAGGAGGAAGTAAGCTGTTGGTTAAGTAGGATCTGCAGCTTATCTGTTAGGTAGGAAAATGGGAGGACTAGGTGGGCCAAGCGGTCCTTATCTGCTGTCACATTCT
The DNA here is from genome assembly GCA_016271365.2 of Neoceratodus forsteri. NCBI lineage: Eukaryota > Metazoa > Chordata > Ceratodontiformes > Ceratodontidae > Neoceratodus > Neoceratodus forsteri. The sequence continues at coordinate 558,952,321 of CM028135.1, read as the reverse complement.
ATGCTTCTATGTTTCTATGATAAGCTGCAAATCCTAGTTAACCAACAGCCTATTTCTTCCTACCCCCACAAAATTGCCTTCTGTCTGTCCCATGCATTCTTGAATTCTTCCACAGTTTTAGACCCCACAACCTCCTCAGAAAGGGAGTTCCATGCATCCATCACCCTCTCTGTGAAAAATACTTCCTCACATTGCCCCTGAGCTGTCCACCCTCTATCTTCAATATGTGTCCTCTTGTTCTTGCACATCTCTTTTTTGAAAGATGCTACGCTCTTGGACTTTGTTGATTCCACTGAGGTACTTAAAAGTTTCAATCATGTCCTCTCTCTCCCCCTCCTTTCCTCAATGGTATACATATTAAGCTCCTTTAGTCTCTCCTTGTATGGTTTCTCTTGCAGACCCTGCACCATTTTAGTTGCCCTTCTCTGGACTGCCTCCATCCTGTCTATGTCCTTGTGGAGATGTGGTCTCCAGAACTGGACACGGTACTCCAGATGGGGTGTCACCAACTGTCTGTAAAGAGGGTTAACAACTTCCTGTTTTCTGCTGGTGATGCCTCTCCCTATACATCCCAGTATCCCCCAGCCCTCCTTACTGCCTTCTCACATTGCTTGCTAACCTTAAGGTCATCTGATATGATTACTCCCAGATCCCTTTCCATTTTTGTTGTTGGTACTACCTCTCCCCCCCACTGTGTACTTTTCCCCGGGTTTTTTGTTTCCCAGATGCACTATTTTGCATTGAATCAAAGCTGCCATACTTCTGACCATTCCTCCAACCTTGCCAAGTCTCTTATCATCCTTTTCACACCCCCTTGTGTATCAGCCATGTTGCAGATCTTTGTGTCATCTGCAAAGAGGCATACTTTTTCTTCCAGCCCCTCTGCAATGTCACTTATAAAGACATTAAAAAGGACTGGACCCAGTACTTAACCCTGCGGTACCCCACTAGTAACCCCTCTTTCTTCAGATTGGACTCCATTTACTATTACCTTCTGTGTCCTGTTATCAAGCCATTGTTTTACCCAGGCTACCACCCTGGGACTCACTCCCAGGCTAGATGATTTGTTTATTAATCTTTTGTGTGGGACTGTGTCAAATGCCTTGCTAAAGTCTAGGTTGGCCATATTTACAGCCCCTCCCTGGTCTACTACTTTGGTTACCCAGCCAAAGAAGTCAGAAGTAGGTATCAACTTTCTGAATCAGGAGTCTCCTATGATCAGAAGTGTTTTGGATTTCCTTTTTGTTTTTTTTTTGTTTTGGTTCCTATTATGGGTGAGTTTTGTAGTGCTAGCTCCTGTCTTGCAGTGTCCTCTTCCCCTTTGTTTGATTTTAGAGATATAGGCGGATACCTCTTTGTAGTTTCTATATGGTTTATGGAGGTGATACCCTGGTGAGCATTGAGTAATGGTGTACCAGATTTGCCCCTCCTAACCACTTGCCAACCTCCTGGACCAACTACCCTCTGTGGTTGAGGTGCTTCATTTGGATGTTGAGGAAATGGCATTCAGTTCTTATAATATATTTCATCCTGAATATGTGATTTAAGGTGTGCAATCTCTGCCCATGCTGCCTGGAGTTGAGCCCTTAGATCTCTGATGGTCCAGCATATAGGACAGCATTCTAAATCATGTATAACTGCCCTTTTGAAAAGTGTCCTGCAGTACCTGCAGTTAATTATATCCATTCCAGTTGAGTTGCCAAGCTTATAACCTGGTTCAAGTAATTAGAATGAAAATGAAAGTAAAAGTTTACTTGTTTTACATAAATATACATATTTGTTTGTTTGTTTTTATATAACTTTTTATAACAAGTTAAATTTACTGTGCCCCTTTAAGTGAAGCAACTGTGTGGACACTCCTCCGATCCTCCCCTTCCTGCTTTGCTACAGGAAATTTCATGACTGTGCTATTCCATAAGAAGAGTGCAACATGGGGTGGTTGGGGATGGGGGTTGGTGGGTGGGCCCTTCCACTGCCAAAAAAGAAGAACCATGGACAAAAGAAACAAGGAGCTAAGAGCAGAAACAAGCAACCAACAACAAATGCAGATGCTATCCATCAGTTTGTATCTCATATGTGCTCCTGTATTAGCCCTGAAAGCTTAGCCTAATGATAAACTAACTTGTAAAACTGTAAGCACAAAAAGTTACAAAATATATAAGTATCACCTGTAACAATTTAACAGAAGAGATACCCTGCAAAAAACACTTTACTACAGATAAAAATAAAACAGTAGTCTGTAAGTACAAAAAGTAACAACCTGTAAGCACAACATTCACAACAATTTAAGAGAAAAAATATCTTGCAAAAAAACTTGAAACAGAAAAAATAATGCAGTACTCTGTAAGCACAACTCAGTATCAACCTGCAAGTACACTCTGTAACTATTTAGCAGAAATTATACCATGTCAAAAAATGATTTCAATCAGAGAAAAAAATAATGCAGTAAACTGTAACACCTGTAGGCCTAACACAGTAACAAAAACCTGTAGGCACAACCTTGAATAATTCCATAGAAAATATACCCTGCAAAGAAACAATTTGGAACGAAGAAAATAATTCAGCAATCTGTAAACACAAAACAGTAACAAACCTGCAGGCACACACTATAACAATGTAGCAGAAAATATACCCTGCAAAAGTAATTTGAATCAGAGAACAATAAAGCAGTAATATGTAAGCAAAAAACAGTAACAAAACCTGTCATCACAAAAGAAATAGCAACACACAATAAATCTGTCTAGTCAAAGGAAGCCTTAATTTTACTCCTTGCTCTGATAATGTTGTTCCTGGTCTGTCCATACAAGAAAACCTAGAAGAAAAGCTTTCAGGTGAAGCTAGGTGCTTTTGCAAGCAAACATAGTCTTCCACCTCTGTAGCCAAAGAACGCCAGCAAAAAAGCAAGTAAACAGGAGAATGGCTCATACACACACTGCTCAAGCAGTGTCTGACTCAGATTGCCTAAAGCCAGACTAGCGTATACACCTTTTGTATCTAAGCAATAGATACCACGTGATTGTGTATGGCACGAAAATAAAAAAGGAAAAAGATATCAAAAATATCAAAAAGAAGTTATTCACAAATCTAATCTAAATCTATATTCCTAAAAATGGAAGGGTAATGTAAGGTTAATGTTCTGAGTACCCATCTAAAAAGTTAAAATATCAAAAAATGTATACTTTTTATAAACTTTTTAAAACATTATATACAATCCTGAGGCATTTAGTGTTTAGCAATTACAGGGATAGCAAGGGTTTGTAAGACAGCAGGGTTTGTAAAATAATCAAACTTAGTAAACCAAACAACAATGAAATCCTCTGAGGACTCCACGTTCAAGTAGCGTCTGCAGAAATGCACAGATTAGAAGATATTCAACTACTTCAGCCACTTCAGCCAATTCAATAAGCTGACGGCTTCCATCTCCATTCTGCCTCAGTTCCACTTCTCCATTTTGCTTTGCTCTGCTCCACACTCCACTCACTGGCTCATAGGCTCATAGGACCCAGTTGCAGTAGTTGCCATCTGGCAAAAGAATGCTCCTATGTCCAGTCTTCTCCAAGGATTTCTGAGGGCTCCCCCTTGCTTCGATGGTCTGGTCAGACTCCACTACCATCAACTTTCCTCCCTAATAAAACAAAGGAGACACAGTGAGCAATCCACACCACAGGAGCATTCAACTTAAGAAAAACTGGTAAGACTGCATGGCAACAGCCGGCCCGGTGGCACTGAGGGTTGAGGCGCTGGACACCACACCTCATACCACGCCAGCGACCTGGGTTCGGGTACAGACTCGGGTCATCGGGGGTCGGCAGGGGGAAGGAGGATTGAGTGTCCCTATGGATGCTCTCCCCCTTCAGGGTGGGTTACCAGGGGTGCTGTATGCACCCGATGTCCCTGGGGGCTGGTGGGAGCACCGGCTCTCACAGGGCACTGGCAGCTTCAGAAAGGCTGGAGTAGGGGAAGGGAGGACGTTGTTAGGCACTTGGCAAGTGTGCGTCAGCATGCACTTGCCCGAGTCGACATCCTCAGGGGAGGGGGGAAGGGAAGCACAGAAAATGGAAACCAATCTTGGCTGTCCTAGATGACAGCCGGTCCTGCTGCCCAGTCCAGGAACCATGGGCAGACCCCGTTATGCCGGGGGGGCTCCACGAAAGATGGGAGGAAAGGTAGAAGTCACCCATGGGCACTCTAGGGGCAGAATCAGTGTTAGGTTGGGTAGCATGAGCGAGTCCGAAGGAGTGGAATGACAGGGCGATAGGAGGGGATAAAAAGAAAGTAAAAAAAAAAAAAGACTGCATGGCAAGCAATGGTGGCTTACCTATTATTTCATACAAAACACACTTAGTAGTCCTACTCTGAATGCTACTCCACAGTGTTCAAAGTGCAAATGTCTCCAGCCTCAGAAAAAGCATCCTGGTTCTCTATGGCGGGCTCAGAGAGGTAGATCCATCATTTATCATTTAATTTGGAACACAACAGGTTTGGCAACAAAATTAAAAGTCATTAAATGGTTACAACACATCAAAGGATACCAGATTATTATGCTTCAAGAAACATGTTTAAAAAAGATAGAGCCAAATATTGTGGAAGGCTACTGGGTGCAGTATAACCTAGCCAATACTACTGTATAGCCAAGTTTGGAAGGGTTAGTGGTGGGCTAGCCACATTAACTTATATGGAAGCTTTTGAAGATGTATCCAAAAAAGAAATAGCCCATACATATTAGGTAGCATTGTAGGCAAAAAGGAAAAACCCATCTTGATATGCATTAATGTTTACTGTATCTTCCCCAAAAATTATCTAGGGAGGTGGAAAATCTGCTATTTGAGAAGCTTCTTTAAGGAAGAGAGATGACCATGGAAATATTTTGCACTGTTCCTATTTGTACTACTGGTGATGTCAGTCCTAGACCCTCCACTGTTATAGAGATCATGTCAAATAATGTGGAGTTGTATGACATTATACACATTCCTATAAGGGATTTGCAGAATAAAAAAAAAATAAATATTAGGGATTAAAAGCCACTACATTTTGCAGCTGATAGTGGAATGAGACTACTCAGTTAAAGGGTTGAAACAGATATGCATGGCAGCTGTACACATTATACTAAAAATGGAGTCTCTGTTATTGATGTGACTCTGATAAATGTATGGTCATTTCATCTAGTAAATACATTTAGGGTAAATGAGGAATGGGACAGTTACCATTTTTTGTTGACAATGTTATTGGATTTGGAATATGAGAAACAGTGCCTTCCAACGAGAGAAGCTCAGGATGATGCAAATGATCATATGATGACTGTAAACAGGAAAATAATAAGCTGTACTCCATATAATGATGAGAAAATAAAAATATTGTTCGGTGAAGCTGGTGTCAGGAAGGAGGTGACCAATGTAGTAAACAGTGAGATGGAAAATAAGGACTGTATTCAACATCTGGAAAGCATCTGTGATATTATACTAGAGATGCTAAGTAAAGAACATAGAATTTCATGGTTTTATGGTAAACCAAATAAAAAATCATGGTATGATAGGGAATGTGTACAGGCAAGGAAAATGCTAGTGAAGGCTGGGAGATGTAGCAAATATCTGAAGGATATTAAGCTAAGAGAGGCAGGTTTCCATGTTAAAAAAGACTACAAGAGATTGCTTAATTAAATATAAAAAAGCACAATATAGGAAAGAGCTGTGGGTAGATCTGCAGAATGCAATAGAGAGGAAAGACTGCAAACAATTCTGAAACTCGGTAGCCTATGACACCAATTGTAGAGAAATCAATACTGAATGTTTTATTATGCACATTATTTAGTATGCCTATTATAAGGAGATGTATGGAGGGAAGTATACTGCCCCATACCCTGAGGTGATGTCAAATAATGTTGAATTATGGCCAAGGATAACTGAATCTGAAGTAGTGTGGGCTATAAATTGGCAAAGAAATAACAAATCCCCAAGGAACTGACTGGATACCTGCGGAGATCTATAAATCCAGTCCTGAATGTTGGGCCTGGATTTTGGCACCAGTATTGACTTGTATTAATAATAACTTGGTTATCCCAGAGGTCTGAAAAGAGGGCCTAACTGTGGCCATATTTAATAAAGGAGACAGATTAAATCAGGCCTTTTATAGACTCATTGCATGCCTATCTATGAAAATATACACCGGAATTATTTTAGAAATAATATAACTGTGGATAGCAGAAAAGAGAATGATTTCTTTGAACCAGGAGAGCTTGAGAAACCAATATAGTACAAGTGATCATTTATTCACCTTGCAGTATGTAAGTCATATATATGTAGAATATAAAAGAGGGCAATTATTCTTGACACTTTTTAATTTAAACCATGCTTTGATAACCTAAATAGGGATATATTATGGCAAATACTGGAAGAATTAAATATTGAAGTAAGGCTGTTATTGATGCTAAAGATGCTGTATATAGAAAAATCTGCCAGGGTATGAATTTCAAGGATGTGCAGTTACAGAAAAAAAATACAAACATTGGGTGGAGTTAAACAAGGGTGCCTCTTTGCACCAGTGTTATTTTCCTTATATATAGAAATTTTGGTCAAAAAATTGCATACTATAGACACACATCGCCCACATAGAGGATTGTGTATGATCGCTCATACACAACAAGAATATTTTTCACTCAAGCTGTTTCCGTGCTAACTGGAGACCTCAAGAGAGTAGCTCAAGAGGTCCATTACCACAGAAACTGTGAGAATTAAAAAAATATCCTTGGAGTGTATGATTGATCATGCACAATCTTTTCTAATCTATGGTCACTCATACATTCAGTTGGTGTCCTTTCTTTTTTCTTTTAGCGCCTCCTGTATCACCTCTCACTGCCATGACTGTTCAAGCTGGATCACAGATAGCCAGAACACAGATGTGTGACTGTGTTCTAATTTGTTATGCTGCTCTAGCTGCATAGCTAGTACAGCATAACAAACTAGCTGATGTAGCTAGTGCAGCATAACAACATTTTGGAATGGATGGATTTCCATCCATAACAAAGTTCCATCATACACTATATATTAATAACTGTGATGTAAAAGTAGTGTTATATGCAGACGATATCTTTCTGCTGTCTAGAATGCCAGTGGGACTTAAAAGAGATATGTCTGTTATGTCACAACATCTAGAATCACTAAAACATCATATACATGTTGGTAAAAGTAAAGTTTTGGTACAGGGAGAGAAATCTAGGAAGACAAGAAAATGGGTACTGATTAATATAGAAATAGAGGAAGTTCCAGAGTTTACCTATTTAGGGATAACAATGCACAAAAATGGGACATCATTTATTGAAAACAAAAGAGGTGGGGATAAGTGTGGCAAAAGCAATAAATAGATTTGGTAGGTAATTTGGTGGGAATTATTTTGTGGCCATGTGTAAAACCTTTTTGGCCGAATTTAATAGTGCACTTCTGTAAGGATGTGAGACTTGAGGAATTTTGACCAATACGCAAGGGGTGGAAATAGTTCAAAAGTTTTTTATTTGGAATACACTGGGCCTTTCATATGATACCCCGGCATTGATCTTATGTCTGGAAGAAGGCATGGAGTCTCTTAAATCCCAGGCCAGTTGTAGAGCCATCAGTTATTGGGACATAATTATGCAGATGGGCAAGATAGGTTACCCAGTCATTACTGTGAAGAAGCAAAAAGATATTATGATCGTGTTATGTGATTTGATAAGCTTAATGATAAGCTAAGGGCAGTTGGTATGTGGGAACAAGAAAATAGGGGTTCATTCAGAACTCGTGGAAAGTGCCAGGCAGAGATTGAGAGCTACTTACTTTCAGAGAGACATACAGAAGCTTGGAGTGCTTCCAGGTATACAGTTATATAAGCTGAAAGCACAATATAACAAGATCCACAGCTACTTAAAATATATTGAAACAAAGGGAGAAAGAAAAGCCTTATGTCATTTAAGGTCAGGCTTTGTTAAACAAAAAGGATAGTGCCACAGCCATTGGTCTGGGACTTGTGCTGATGACTATTGTATCTGTGCTGTGGATGTAAGGAAAGCTGTAATACATTTGTTATTGCATTGTTCAGTATTGTTGGAACCAAGAAGAAAGTTTATTTTACCCTGTATTAGGGAACATATGGATACTAATGCCAAGAAAGTACAGTAGATGCACAATTGTACACAGACTTCAATATTATTTCCTTGGCTGCTGCTAAATTTGCACTCAGAATGTATACTACTTTTAGTATGTAGTGAATGATGTTTTTAACTAATTTTAGAGTTTGCATGTAATAAACTGTTTTTTATACATGTTTTGAATAAAAAGAATCTGAATCTGAATATTTTATGTATACAGTTAGATACAAATAAATTCTTATGGTCTGAAGTACTTTTCCAGGTTAAACTTCTACTGCAGTTTTACCATGACTGGATATTCATGACCTCTGTCAAAACAGCCTAACTCCTTCAAATATCCTCACTATATTTCCACAAACTAACACATACGTATGCTCATAATTGCTAAGAAGTCCATCATTTTTTGAAAGATTCCACTTAAAAATCTATTTTAAAATTTAATGGGTTATTTATGTGTCCTCTCGAAATATAGTGCCCTAGTCATTCATCTGATACAAATACACATCACATAGTAGATTCTTTCACCCTTTCAGATCAGACTTGAGTCTTGTGTTCATTATAATTTTTTCAACCCTATTGTAAACAGATATTCATTTTCAACCAGCTTAGCCTCCTTATATTGCAATGGATGAAACTTAATATTCCAGCTGAATTTAGATGGATCCTGTCATGTTCAATGGACTAGCTCTACTAATGACACTTTCTCACAAAAAAACAGTTTATATTCATAAATCTGAGTTATGATCTAACAAAGATGCTCCTTAGTCCACAGTTATTTCATTATAGGATCAGTTACCATTCAACATATTCATTCAGTTCATATTTTTGTTCAGTTGTCTGAAAATAGTTAATATAAAAAGCTTCTCTTAATAACAGTTTTGTGTTAAAATCCCCTCCCTTCCCCTTCTATCCTTTTTTACTTTTTCAATTCCAAAAAATCTTAAGGTTGGAAGCTGATGTTCTTTGTCCACAAAGTGTCTCACTATAGGTGAATTAGTGTCCAAATTTCTCACATTACCCTTATGTTCACCTATTCTCTGTTTTTGTTGGCATTGTTTTCCCTAAGTAGATTCTGTCACCTGTCCATGTATCATTCCATTGCTTTGGCATGTAATAAAATATTTTATCTCAAAGTGCACATTACGGTTCACATTCTTAATCTTTTTTTAATTTATTACTTATGTTACAATGTATGCACCTACCACAAGAAAAATTACCTCTCAAATCTTCATTGGTAAAATACCCTGTTTGTCTCTGTGTGGGAATAATGTGGTCAGTTTGCATAAGTCTATTCTCTCCAATACCATTTGATGTTAATATGTGTCAATGTTTTTTTTTTTATAGTTTTCTTAATGTCAAAAAACATATCATTAAACTTCAGAGACAGAAACAACTTCTTGATCATTGCTTGTACATTTCTGACACCAGTGGCCAATAATTCATCTTTGTTTTTTTGCAATATTTTTTCTTTCACTCTGTTTAATAGGTCCTGAGAGTAACCCCTGTTTCTAAACCAGTCCTGGATTTGATCTACTGTATCTTTAAAATCCATCTCTAGACTGCAATTTCTTTTGACATACAAAAATTAACTATATGGTATCGAATCAATTAATGATTTAGGATGGTAACTTTTAGCTTGTAAAAGAGTATTCCAGTTTGTATCTTTCCAATACAGTTTTGTGCATAATTTAGCATTTTGTTTAAATATTCTCAGGTCCAAAAATACAATTTTATCTATATTTTGTTTCATAGTACATTTTAAGTGATCTGTTCGTGTATCTAGGCACTGATGGAATTCTTCTAATTCTACCTCTGTGCCATCCCAAATAACCAAAATATCACCAATAAAGCACATCCATAATCTTATTATGTCCCAAAATATGTTATTGTTATATATGAATGTTGTCTCAAAGTTTTCATAAAGAATTGGGACATTAAAGGGCCATGCTTGACCCCATAACTGTTCCCCTTATCTACACATAGAAGTCCTTCTCAAATTTAAAGTAATTCTGATTCAACACTATTTCAGCAAATGTAACTAACAAGTCATTTGGTGGTTTTAAATTTTCTATTTCCTTACCAATTTTGCTATCAATGCTTCACGTCCTATGTTGCGAGGGATGGATGCATATAAATCCTTAACATCAAATGTTGCTAACCTTGAATTTGTAACTGTTAGTTCTTCTTTATTCATTTCCTCAAGAATGTTAATTAAATGTGAGCTGTCACTTAATTAAGACTTTGTTGTTTCCACACACTCCTAATATGATAGTCCACACCAGACACAATCAGGCTGCCTGGTGGTCTTAGGGGATCTTTGTGTGTTTTAGGCAAGGTATAAAAAAATGGAATAAGGAGATGGTTCCTCAGTAAAACCCCAAGTTCCCACTTCAGAATCCAATCATTCTCCAATGCTGCATTCAGGGCTGCTCTATTCATTTCTTTAATTTTCTGTGTAGGGTCTTGTACTAATTTTAAATAATTCCTTTTGTCACTTAATAAAAAGTCACATTTTTCTTTGTATGTCTCATAGTCCTCTATTATGATACCACCTCCCTTATCTGCCTTCTTAATGACAATTCCATGGTCATTTTCTACATTCCTAAGTGCTCCAAATTCAGTGAGAGAAAGATTAACTTTAGTTCTATGGTTCATATTTTTCTCTTTCTAATGAATTGTTCTGTATCCTTGCTTACCAAACTTATAAAAGTCTCAATGTTATGTGCAACTCCCCCGGGTGGAAGGAACTGTTTTTTTCTTGAAGTCGCTGACTCAGAATCCTTTTCTTTTCACTCTCCCCTGGTTTAGTTGTTTCTATCAGATTATTTTCAAAATAATACCTTAAACTTAATTTTCTAAAGAATCTATTGAATTCTAGCTTAATCTCAAAATCAATTATTTTTCATGGGGACAAAAAGGAAGGCTCCTTCCTAGTAAACCATTTTTGTGTTTTGTTAAAACTCTTTTTGATAAGTTATATATTTTATTTTGATCTGAGACCTTGTTGTCACCTGTGAAGGTTATTCTAGTTTTTCTTTCTTTGTTCTTCCTTGCTTTGTATATATTTCTGTTCTTTCTAATACTGATCCTCCTTCCTCTGGGTCCCCCAATCTTGTTGCTGTTCTTGTATATTGGTAACCTCTCTTCCCTCTCCACTGTCCTTATCTACTAAGGTTCATACTAAGAGTTAATAGATATACAGAAGGCCGTTGCCCATATGAATATATCTCCAGCAAGCTGTTACTTCATCCCTGATGCAGCAGATAACAGTCCAAATTGTGTTTGAAATTTGTTGGATTGGTAGAATTGACTAGTGATTTTGGAAGTGAATTCCATAACCAAATTATTCTTTGAGTAAAAAAGAAACATCTATTGTCTGTTTGGGGAAGGTTAGTGCTAGTTGGTATTTATGGCTTCTTAATTTACAGTCCAGTGGATTATAAGACATGCCTAGTTCAATAATTAATTCAGGATCATTTGATTCTGTGTGCATTAGTAACAGATCTCCTCTTTTTCTCCACTGTTACAAGGAGTATAGGTTAAGTCCATCCAATCCTTTGACATAGTTTTTATTATGCATATTAATTATCATTTTAGTGACTCTCTACTGCACCCCCTCTAACCTGTTTACATCCCTCCTGAGATATGGACTCCATAAGGGTGAACAGTAGTCCACATGTGGTCTGACATAGGCTTCATAGAGTGGCAAGATACATCCCTGATTTCTTGAGGTAAAGGACCGCTTAATGTTACCTATAAGTTTATTAACTCAAATGATGACATGGTTACAGTGGCTTTGGAATGACAAGTCAGATTTTATAATAATTTCTAAGTCATTTTCTTCTGATACTGATTTAAGTGCGTGCCCATTCAAGGTAAAGTGATTATATTGGTTTGCAGCTCCTAGATGCATTATAATACATTTACTGTTGTTATAGGTCATATCATTCTGCAATGCCCATTCCTCTAGTTTTTTAAGATCATTTTTGAGGTTTAAGATGTCTTCATCAGTATTCACTTGGGCTGCTAGTTTTGTATCATCTGCAAATTTGATTGTTAAACTATTAATGTTAATAGGCAGATCAGATATAAAGATGGAACATAACACTGGGCCCAGAACTGATCCCTGTGGTACACCACTGCTAACTGAGCTAGAGTTGGACATGTGTCCCCTGACACATACCTTTTGAGTATGGTTGTTTCACCATTCTTCCACCCAATTTGTGATTATACTGTTTATTTCCATTTTTTGCATTTTAGCTATTAATGTTCCATGTGGCATTTTGTCAAATGCTTTACAGAAGTCCAGGTAGATGATATCCACTGGGATCTTATCCCCAATGGTTTTACTGATGTTTTCATAGAAAATCAGATTGCTAGTTAGGTATGACCTGTTATTTTTAAAGCCATGCTGGGAGTGGTCTAATAGGTCCTTTTTTCATATCCTCCTCAAGTTTAACTTTAAGTAAGGATTCAGAGAGCTTTCCCAGTACACTAGTGTGGCTAATTGCTCTATAGTTAGCTGTATCTCCCTGACAACCTTTCTTAAAAATCAGGGTTACAACGGCTATTTTCCAATCGCTTGGTATTCTTGTTGAAGGTAGTGACATGTTGAATATTTTATATAGTGACTCTATTAACCATTCTTTGATTTCTTTATGGAGTTTGTGGTGCAACTTATCAGGGCCTGGTGATTTTTTAATGTTAATATTATCCAATTTAGTTATGATCTCTTTTTTTGTAAATTCCAATAAGTCCTCGGGTTTTTTCCATGTGGGTGTGTTATTAAATTTTTTAGGGTTGAAAACTGAACAAAAGTAATTATAGAATTCCTCAGCTATGCCTTGAGATGCAGTTATTTCATGTAAATTTACAGACAAAGGGCCAATGATTCTAGCAGTTTATTTCTTGTTGTTTATGTAGGAATAAAAACTTTACCCCATCTTTCTCTGACCCCTCCCCCTGCATCCTCCTCTTCCTAAAAAATAGTTGCTTCAGTTACTTTTGATTTGTTCCCCCTCTGTATCACTGCTAGATGTATACAGTGTGCTGTCTGAGTCTAAATTATAAATATAGTTCCCCCTTGGTTCATTCTGTTTGTACTTGAGCCAATTATACACTTTGTTGTCCCTATAATCATTGAGGTACCTCTTAAATTTATAAATTTTGGTGGCCCTAATCTCATTCTCAATGCCCTCAATCTGTTTATTTACATTATTTAAAAAACAAATCATACAGTTCTTTGACTGAAATTATTTCTTTACTTCCTTTTGAAGATTTTCAAGTTCCTTTTCTATCTTTTCCAATTCTTTTGTTAGTGCCTCAACCAGGATCAGCATAAAATATTTTGAAATCTTTTCCTGGCCCCATCCCATTTTTGTTCCAACTCAGTCTTTGTGAACCCCAAGTTTGGTTCTACCAAAATTATCAACCCCCTTGGAATCCTCTTTTGTTTTAAATATTCTGTCAATGTTGGGGCGTGCCAATCTAATTTCAATAGTTTTTGTTTAAAACACTCAAAATCCTTTGTCACAGTTTTAGATGAGACTGGCCCAGTGAATTGCTTTTTAAGTTTATAATTTTCCAATATCTTTAGTTCCTCAGATTCAGTAAGAATTTTAGGAATATATGTGTTCTCCAGTTTTCTATCTAGTTCTTCAAATTCACTCATTTCTATGAACTACAATAGTTCAATCTTAATATTTGTACCTGTACCAGAACCTAATAATGGGTTGGGGGGTTAATAGTGGGTAGGGGGGTATGGTGGGATGAGGCAGTAATGATTCTTATTAACAGATAAACAATATGGTCTGTTCAATCCTGCAACCCCAGAAGTATGCCCTTGTGAATATTCAATCCCGCAAAAAGCACTAATCCAACACACTACAATAGAGAGCTACCATATAGTATGTCCATACAAATGTTATTTTCAAGTCCATTCAGATGCTATTTTCATGTAATTTCTTTTCATTCAATCTAAGTCTTTGTGGAAATAATCTCTCAAGGTCAATTCTAGGCAATAAAAACTGTGTCTCAAAATCCAAGGTTTTAAAGTAAAAGCATTCCAAAAAATGTCTAATTCTTATATTGCACTGTAGTTTGCTGTTATTTTGTTTAAATGAAAATTGTTCACCACTGCATAATCCTTTGTTGAGTCAGCCCTCTGGGATGAAGCACCCAGCCAAGTGCTCATCTGTCAGAAAATCCAAATTCTGGCACAGCCAACCTCAAGAAAAACATATAAATGAAGTAGTAAATGTGTCATCCATGGGGAGAGGCTCAAACAAATGAAAGCCAAAATTTTATTAAGGAGATTGAAATGAATGGCCCACTCACCCAAATTTTAATAATAATGGTTTTTATTCATATTACATTCAGACACAAACTTGTCCTACGTTTTGGGAAACCCCTTCTTCAGGGAGCCCGATTCAATATCTAAAATGTAAAACCATAATCTCTTTACATAAATATAACAAATTGACTTCAAAAATATATTTTAAGAGAAATAAAGATTATATAACTCACTTCAAGTATCTTAGATTTTGATACTGTCTCTTTAAAATGTTCTGTTTTTGTAGATTTGTTTTACCTGTACAACATTTAAAGGACATTGCATACTCTTTTTCATTTCAGTTAACCACTATTTTTGCATTCTTGATTTTAATAAAAATGTGTTTTTTTTTTCCAATTGTTTAACCAGGAGTGGCACACTAAGCTGAAAGCTTGCATACAGGTGCAACCTGGGAGCACAGGGAAGTTAAGTGACTTGCTCAGGATCACACAGTATATAAGTGGGGGCTGTGGGATTCAAACCCAGGTCTCCATATTTGCAGCTCAGACCCTTACACCACTGTACTATACTGCCTCCCCAAAATCATTCTGATAATGATTTTAAATGTCTAGGAGCAGGTTTCCTACCCAAAAATTAGCTCCTGCCCAGTGAGCTCCTGCCCATCTGTTCTGAAACTTCCTTACTCAGAAAACAAGCATTTGTCAATGCCAGATGTTTGCCACTGGTATTGCTGTTGACAGACCTGGGCTGCATTAGGCAGTATGGAATGCAGCTGCACAGTTTGTAGGAATTCCAGGTATGTGTGTTCCAAAAGAGGTACTCATTCATGACTGTCTGATATCCAAGAATCTACACATTACAAAATATGTAAAAGGCATCCTGCTCTGTTGACTTTCTCTGGTCAGCAGCAAATCCATCAATAGTTCTTTCACTGACACTCTATGGGTGTTTGTATTGCAGCACACTAATACAGTGTAACAGAATTTTGAGAAATAAATAAGTAACAGTTTTCTACTTTTTGTTTTATTTTATTTTGACTTGTCACTCAAGTTGAATGTGAAGGCCTGTGGGGAAATAAAGTAAAAATGATATTGCCAAAGTTGGCACAGCGGGGATGTTTATCTGTTTATCATTTTAATGATCAAGGCTTTGTCAGACAATTATTTTGTGTGTAATATATTATTGTCATGTCTGCTGTCATACCTGCATTACAGAATGATCAGGGTGGGGGTGAATGAATGAAAGACATGCGTATCATTTACCTTTTCTGTCACCATAATTGGGAACGTAAGAAAAAACAAACACTAAATTAATAAAATAAAGTGATTTAACCATGGAACTGTGCCCTTTTGGATTTTGTATTTATTTTTTAACTGCTTTGCCATGCCTTTATAAATGTGTCATCATTGTGCCGTATCACTGCTTTTGTCCAGTGAAATCTCAGGGCAGCTAGAGGCACAGCATGAACAGCTGGGCAGACTGGGTGGGCTAAGCAGTCATTTCCTGCAGACCAATACTATCTTTCTATGTTTCTATGAAATGCCAGTCTGCTCCGTCTCTACCTGCATATTTTGTAAGGACTCCATCTGGACATATATACTATGAAAAGTGAACCTGTACAGATGATACTGTTACTGAAGCCTGAGTGTATTCAGTATTGTCTTATACAATTGAGCCAGTGGTTCTCTTTTAAAGCAGCTGTATTGCAAAAAGGTTTTAAAGATAATATTGTCAGCAGGAATGCACAAATAAAAATATCAATATATCCATGTTCCTTTTTTTATATCTAAATCCTGATGTGAGATCTATGGGTTTGAAGTTTTTGTAGAGCACCTATTCTCTTGTTATGTCCAGGCCAGCTTTAGAGTTTTGGGGGCCCAAAGCCAGTATGATGAGTCATGGAGCCCGTACCCAACTCAACGTGGCAACATCTTTTACTCTGTCTTAAGTGCACAACATTTTATTTTCAATGCAACCAGTTACGTATGTGATTTTTTTTTAAGGGGAGGTAGCAATGTTAGTCCTGTTGGCCCCACTGTCCCTCCAAGCCATGTCTGTTCACCAGCCTGTGATTGGCTGGGCCATACCTCGGTGAGTAATTTCATGATGATATGACATCACATGAGAAGGCTTAACAGAGCCCAGTGATGCTCATCTGTGTTGTTTTACTTTAAAATGAATCAATATTTAGGGGCAGCCAGCAACCACAGAGTTTGTTTGTGCCTAAAATTGCATTAACCCAGGCAAAACTAAATATTTTTAGTGTGTGCTTTCCTGTTTACCATCAGAAACATTCTTACACCATCAACATACATACATACATAAATACTCATATAAACAATGAATCTGTCAAGCACAGACCGTGACCTCATGGGTGGTAGCCATATATATTGGCATAAGTCATTAATTACAAAACTATTAATAACCATTTTAAAAGTGCCTGAAAATATCATAAACACACTGCTGATGAATGTATAGATGTCATAAATATATTTCTGCTTAAAAATATCCATATATTAAGGTTTTTTTTTTGTTTTGTTTTGTTTTATGTTTTGTTTTTGGCCAATTGACAAATACTGTGACCAACTGACAAATACTGGTGCTTTAACTTGGGAGCCTGTTTGCAATGCTAGTCTTTCATCAACTACATACCAAGCCTGGACACAAAGTGAAAACTTGACCATACTGCATATAAAGTGATGCAGAGCAAAGTCACATTTAAAAGTCCAATGCTTGATCATCTGAGAGTCCTGGAGATTTATCCTGCTGCCTGGGCATCTGGCCCCAGTAAATCAAACCTGTTGGTGCTCCTACAGAAACAAAAATCCACACAATCAAGGAGAATGATCACCCAGCTCTCCACAAACCACGAGGGTCCCAGAGAAGAGGCAGACTTGGTCTGTTTTTTTTTTCAGAGAATCTGATGGATTAACACAAGCAAGAACAGTAATCCACAAGCATTTGTCAATGCTGAATGTTCAGCGCTTGTATTACTATTGTACTGGGTCTTGCTTGTACATATTTCTACTATATATTTACCCAAGATAGAGCAGATGACATGCAATGTCTCATTTTCAGTGGTGTCCTACTTTTGTACACTGTGATGGCAATATCAAATTAGTACATGGCTGGCAATACTACAAAACCAGTTATTTATATAAATTGCAAGTGCAAAATTAAAATACCTATTAATACAAGTACACCCAGAGAATTACTAAGTCTACCAAATGTCTGAAATGTTATTAGAGATGTACAAAATTGAGGTCCTAGCTGAGTATTCCAGTGATCAGTGTTGTTTATCAGCAATACATAAAGTCTTGTGAGTGAATAATTAATTAGCCAAATCTAAGGACAAGAAGCAAGTTTTCTGATTTCTAGAGGAAGAGAAACTTCATACTCAAGATCAATTTTCATGAAACAGTGGCTGTACAAATTTACTGGAGACTAATTGTTGGGTGTGCAGGGGAAGGGTGGGGGAGGCAAAATCTGAAACTGATAACTCACTCCAGAAGACGGCAGTAGCCCGATTTCTCACAACTGAATTCCTATTTAGCGTAATACAGTTTTTCTCACTAACATATCATTTCACAGTTTCATGGTAAGGGAAAAAGCAGTAAGAGGAAAGTGTTTTATAAAAGAAGATGAGCAGATTAAGAAAAGACAATGAATCATGAGGAGAAATGAAAAGATTTAAGGCAACAAATTCAGTTCACTAAACACCCTGCAATTTCTAAATGAACGTGCTTAGAAAAAGAAATCGATTTACAGTCTTTTCTCTACGGGATCTAGTTGCATGTGCACGACTAAAGTAAACCAGAGCAGGATCCAAGAATATTCAGTCTTCGTTATGACACTGCAAGTGTCCTGGTTACAAGATGATACAGCGGTGCACTCTGAAATGGAAAAGAACTGCAGGTAAGCATTTTGCCAAAGGGCATGTCCAGCCCAGCATCAGCAACACTGCCCCAAATTTGGCAAGCAGCAGCAGCAACCTTGACCTGGCACCTCCTGTCCTCCTCACCATGCTGCCAGCAGCTCGTGCTAATCTTCCCAGCACTGGAGCTCATTTCAGTCCTAGCAACAGGGAGAATCCTCCAAAAGCAGTGTTGACTGGTAAACCATCATAACGGTGACTGCAAGTGAATGAGTCGAATATGAGCGACTCACTTTCCATGCCTGTTATGTGGGCTACCCTGCAAGGATAGCAATGGGTAAAGAACAGGGTGAATGGAAGAATGGGAGGGAGACTGGAAGAGGAGGGAAGGTATGTAAGGGGTAGTGCAGTGGTAGCCTGCCGAGCTGGCACGATGGTGAAGTGGTGATGGTGGATGGCTACAGTAGGGAGGATGCAGGGTTTGGGGCTGTGGAGGGACATAGTGTTTTGGTGTTTTTTTTGTCTGGGAGGTTTATTTTTATGTTTTTCTCCACCTCCCCCTGCATGCATTCCCAATGGAGTTAGTAATCCTTTTTAAGAGGTTGCAGGGGGCGAACGTGTGATTTTCTGTGTTCACCGTGTTTTCTCGCTGGACGTGTACATCAACTTTTTGTTTTCTTGGTGATGTACACTTGCTGTAATGGTGATAGCTATTACATGATCTCTGTTATGACATGGAACCGTGGTGACTCGCAGGTACTTTGACAACCGGCAACACTGCACGCTGTTAGCTGGCATAATTTACGAAGTATGTGCATTGGATATACTTGTGGTTATTACAGCAGGCAGCAGAATGGAGTGCACGTGGAGGCAACGCAGCCAAGAGAAAGCCCTGTGTATGTTATTATGCACTTCATTTCAGGTTATGCTTGGGAGGGAGATCATATTGCAGGCTGATCAGAGAAAACGGCGGCAGGCTCCTCTTGCTAAGCTGGGCACACGGTATTTTGGTTGCCCAGAAAACATATTTCTGGGGCTAAATGTGAAAAACAAGCACCAGTATCTAGCTAAATGGTCCTGTGTAGCTAGGTTCTGGTGTTTGTTTTGTAAAATGAAAACATTTTTATGTATTTTCCAGACTTTTTAGTTGCTGGGAAAAAAACAAGATAGCGACTCACAAGAAAGGATTTTTTTGACCAGCAGCAGCAGCAACCTTGACTGGGGTTCCACCTGGAGGGACACCAGCCTATACTGGCAGGATGGTCTGCATCTATCCAGGAAGGGAACAAGTCTTTTGGGCAATCGGTTTAAATACTTCATTGGCAAGCTTTTAAACTAGTCAAGGAGTGAGGCACTGATGAGCAGCAGGAAAATCCCAGCCTCCCCCTACAAAACAGGGTACTAAATGAGAAAAAGACCAAGGTAGAAAGGTCAGTGGGGGATGCTGCTACAGAAGGTAAAGCCATCAAAAAATGGAGAACAATGAGTAAAAATGCCTGTAGTCTGGGTAACAAGCTTCCTGAATTAGCGGCCTTGATGGAGGAGGAACATCTGGATATCGTGACAGTTACAGAAACATGGTACACACAGAACGATAAGTGGGATGTAAACATACCAGGATACACTACCTACAGGAGGGACAGGGAGGGTAAAAGAGGAGGAGGAGGAGTAGCTCTCTACATAAGAGAAGGAATCAAAGCAACAAAACAAAAGGGTAAACAGGGAGGAGAAGAAGCACTGTGGGTCAGTTTGGAGGCAGGCAATGGCACCACAATCCACACATGGGTTATATACAGATCCTCCTCTCAGGGGGAGGAAATGGACAAGGAAATGATAGAAAGTATACTTAGAATGGCAGATAAAGAGGAGATATTGCTGATGGGTGATCTGAATATGCCAGATGTTAACTGGAGTGCAGTTGCAGCAGCAACTTCAAAGAGTGGGGTTATTCTAGATGCCCTACAGGGGGCATGCCTTAGACAACTAGTATTGGAACCCACTCAAGAGGGAGCAATCTTAGACCTGGTCCTCTCAAATGGAGATGGAGAGAGGATCACAGATGTAGAAGTGGGTAGCCATCTGGGAACTAGTGACCATCGAACAGTATGGTTCACAATAAACACAGCAACAGAGTCAAGCCACACAAAGGCAAAAGTACTGGACTTCAAGAGGGCTGACATTGCCAAAATGGGTGAGTGCCTAAGGAATGCACTAGCAAATGGGCAGGAAGAAGGGGTGGAAGAATAATGGGGAATAATAAAAACTGCCATCACAGAGGTAACAAGCCTTTGTGGGAAGCAAATAAACAAAACAAAATGATGTAAGAAACCACTATGGTTCTCAAAGGAGGTAGCAGTGAAGGTTCAAGAGAAAAAGAAAGCATTCAATAAGTACAAGGAACCACAGAAGGAGCAGGACAGAGAATTGTATCAGTTAAAGCAAAAGGAAGCTGGGAAGGCAGTCAGAACAGCAAAGGCCTGAACTGAGGAAAAGATAGCCAGCTCAGTTAAGAAGGGGGATACAACCTTTTATAGGTACATCAGGGAGCGAAGGAAGACTATGAGGGACAGTGAGGCTTAATAAAGGGAGGGGGTGGGCAGAGGTGACAGTGAAAGGCAGAGATACTAAACAAATATTTTTGCTCAGTATTTACAAATGAAGAGGGGGAGGTACCTAAAACAAAAAATAGAAACACTCTGGATACAGAAGTTGATACCAGCCCATTTACAGAAGAAAGGGTTCTGAAATAACTCTTAAAACTGAAGGTGGACAAAGCAATGGGGCCTGATGGGATTCATCCCAGAATTCTAAAAGAACTAAGGGTAGAACTAGTGACACCACTGACTACCCTCTTTAACAAATCATGGGAGGATGGGGTGGTACCTGAGGACTGGAGGAGGGCAGATGTAATTCCCCTTCACAAAAGTGAGAGCAGGGCAGAAGCAGAAAACTACAGACCTGTTAGTTTAACCTCAGTGATAGGGAAAATGATGGAACTACTTCTGAAGGAAAGAATTGTCGAGTACCTAGAGGCCAGAGGGGCACAGGACCCAAGGCAGCATGGATTCACAGCAGGAAGGTCATGCCAGACGAATCTAATAGATTTCTTTGACTGGTTGACCAAAGTAGTAGATCAGGGAGGGGCTGTGGACATGGCCTACCTAGACTTTAGCAAGGCATTTGACTCAGTCCCACACAAAAGATTAATATACAAGTTAGCCAGCCTGGGAGTGGGTCCCAACATGATAGCCTGGGTAAAGAATTGGCTGGAGAATGGGACACAGAGAGTAATAGTAAATGGAGTCCACTCTGAAGAAAGGGGGGTTACTAGTGGGGTGCCACAGGGTTCAGTATTAGGACTGGTCCTCTTCAATATCTTTGTAAGCGACATTGCAGAGGGACTGGAAGGAAAAGTATGTCTGTCTGCAGATGACACAAAGATCTGCAACAGAGTTGATGCACAAGGTGGGGTGGAAAGGATGAGAAGGGACTTGGCAAGGTTAGAGGAATGGTCAAATGTATGGCAGCTTAGATTTAATGATAAGAAGTGCAAGGTAATGCACCTGGGAAACAAAACCCAGGGGAAGAGTACACAATGGAAGGTGAGATACTAACAACAACAAAAATGGAAAGGGACCTGGGGGTAGTCATATCAGATGACTTAAAGGTGGGCAAGCAATGTGAGAGGGCAGTAAGGAGGGCTGGGGGGATACTGGGATGCATAAGGAGAGGCATCACCAGTAGAAAACAGGAAGTTGTTATCCCTCTGTACAGACAGCTGGTGAGACCCCATCTGGAGTACTGTGTGCAGTTCTGGAGACCCAGTCTCCACAAGGACATAGACAAGATGGAGGCTGTCCACAGGAGGGCAGCTAAAATGGTGCAGGGTCTGCACCGGAAGACATATGAAGAGAGACTAAAGGAGCTTAATATGTATAGCCTCGAGGAAAGGAGGGAGAGGGGGGACATGATAGAAACTTTCATGTACCTCAAGGGAATCAACAAAGTCCTAGAGGGTAGCATCTTTCAAAAAAAGAGGTGTGCAAGAACAAGGGGGCACAATTTGAAGATGGGGGGTGTGGCTCAGAGGTGATGTAAGGAAGTATTTTTTCATAGAGACTGTTGTGGATGCATGGAACGGCCTTCCGAAGGAGGTTGTGGAGTCAAAAACAATGGTTGAATTCAAGCATGCTTGGGACAGCCACAAGGCAATTCTAGGGGGTTGGGGTAGAAAGAAGTAGGCTGCTGGTTAACTAGGATCTGCAGCTTATCCATTAGGTAGGGAATGGGCAGACTGGGTGGGCCAAGCGGTCCTTATCTGCCGTCAAATTCTATGTTTCTATGTTTCTCATGAAAAAGGTATTTGTTCTGAAGAAAAAGAAAATGATCTTGAGAGACTGAATCCTTTTTCATGAAATTAATTCCTTTGTCAAACATTTTACCTCTATCCTGAAAAATGAACTTTCCATAGAAAATAATGGGAACTTAAAAAATTAATAACTTAGCAACAGTTTAATATCTTTGCACAAAAATAACATTGGCAGTTTTGTTACCCAAGTTCTTTCTACCACAGAAAAATCACATCAAAATTCCACACCATCTGGGCACAAGGCAATGAGGAAAAAACTGTGACTTTGACTTTTATTGCCATGACTTTTTACCATTGTTGAATGGCACAGTGTTGTGCCTGAGAAAGTGTAGTGTTTTAGTACTGCCTTTATAAATTAAAAAGAAAAAGGCTGAGCATAATAAGTTTGAAGTTGTGGCCATCATTCTGAAGTGTGCAGATAGAAAACATTCTTAACTGAACAAGTATTTTATTAACCTTTTTTTTGTTTGTTTTGTTACAATAAAGATAGCCTATAGGGTTTGTATCAAATGAAGAGACACAAATTAAAGAAGTGTTTTTGAAAGTAGTGGGTTTACTCTTGCAGCTCATGGGTACTGAGCATTTCGGAATAATACTCCTTACTGCCAGAATCAGCTGAAAGACACAGAGGGAACTAAACTGACTGGCTGGGATGATACATGATTGAAAAAAACACAGCTTAGACTAAAATCAGTGCACCTGAATGAATACTTGAATGCATATTGCTATCTTACATCATAAATAAATACATTGGACACCCAAATATAGTTTGTTACATTGTTATTTATTCAACAAACCATTTCCTATATTCCTATATCATTTAACCAAATGCAGTGCAATGAAAACTGAAATTGAAACACCTATTCGTACAGTAAGTCTCCTGCAGTTATTTTATTTTTAACTCATTCACTTAGCGTCTCTCACAAAGGGGTCATAGGAAACTGCAGTCCGGTGCCCCTCCACCCCGGTCATCTCTGGCAGTAGCAGCTTCTAATGTCACTGAAGGAGTGACATCCTGTTTTGTCAGCAGGTAGCAGTTATGTAGTACCCAGGACATTTTGATTACCTAAACTAAATAAGTGATCTACAGTGAATTATTTCACTTTTTAGGTGTTTTTAGTGAGTTTTGAGATAGTGCTACCAAATACAGGTAGTTTTAAAACAGCTGATCCCTCAAATTTCTAACAGTTGTCACTCAATCATAGCTGAAACAGAATTTCCATTTCTTTAATTTGTTCCCACAGTTTACCATCAAGCCAATAAGTTTAACCTATTGTTAACAGCTATTTTTTTTCAGTCACACTGCATTTATCAAAGCCAATGCTTATTTGTGAAAGAACAAGCCTCCTTAGATTGTTCAGGTTTATTGATAATGTCCTGTTACAATCTGGCATGGTAATGGCTCACAAGTTAAGAGTTTCATCACTTGGTTAAATGACATGGGAAATATAATTCTGCAGTATAGCTGTCCCCAGGCCGCACATGGAAACTAGTCCTTTTTAGAATCACAGGCATCTTTAAAAGACAATTTGTGATGCATTCTTCTTACAGACTAGCAGGCATATATTTTTTAAAAGATTCCTTAGAAACTGATTGGTTACAATCCACTCCAAAAACTCCCCCAAGTCATCTGTAGTAAGAACAGCGTATTCAGAACTATCTTTGGAAAACCAGGAGTTTTGTCTTTGAAAATCTGTGGAGTCACCATCTGTAGACACCCCCTTTGTATTGTTAACCTCTTTTGATGATGAACCCCAGCAGATCATTTACTATAGTGGCACTAGTACACACATTTGGTAAACTGAAATTGCAGATAGGGCCAGCTAATTAGGCAAGCTCTGATATCTGTGGAGTTCAACAAACAGCTGTTGTCCACAGATTCCCAGTCCAATGACAACACAGACACGTCACTTTGTGGGAGCTCAGATTGGCAATAATTTTACTGGTTTAAAATAATGCTTCACGGGCAAACCATCATCATGATTCAAAATCCTCTGTACAATATGTACATATTCTCTTTATCATATCACATCCTTTCCATTTTACATTCCATCAACGTTATATCCAGATGAGATTTTATATATATATATACACACACACACACACACGTTTATAAACATTATAGACATCTTCTTTTTTCTCTTCTCCCCCAGATGTACATTTGGGAACAGCTCTGATTCTTATTTTTTATTTATATATTTTTTTATTTATTTATTACTAGGATTACAAATACCTTTTAACCAAGGGTTCTTTTACAAAGATTCCACATCAGCAATAGGTGCAAGCAAAACAGTGGTAAGATACAATACAAGGTCAGGAGGTTAACATAGAAGCAAGCAGGGGTAAGATATAATGCAGGTCAGGAGGTTAACTTAAGTAATAAAAGACAGTACATGTGTATAGACTAGCACAGTAGCAAACAGTCGGTGGCAAAAAATAAAAATGCACAATTAACAATACAGGTGTGTATATATATATATATAGCAAGACACAGATACAAATGAAAACCATCCTAGGGTTGACTTAAGTGGAGCAAGGGGTTGGGGATGAGAGGGGAGGGGTTGGGAAAAGGGGTGTAGGGAGTCAACGATTTGACATTGTTGTAAGTTTCATAAGATAAGTGCTAGGTAGTCTGGGGTTGTGCAACAAGAGATAGGGTGATAGGGAGGGGGAGACAGGAGGAGAGGAGCAGGAGAGGGGGTGGAATGGTAGGTGGGAGGTGAGGGGGTAGAATGGTAAATGGGGTGGGAGAGACGGGGAGTAGCAGGGGATGGAGGGGCAGAGAGAAGTGGGGAAGGTAGCAAGGGAGGAGAGAAGAGGAGGGAGAGGTGAAACAAAGATGCAAGCCAAGGCAGAGCAGTCACAACTGCTGAGGTCAGTGAGGTGCTGGCAGAGTTTATATTTGAATGGACCAAGCTTGTTTTCAGCTGCAATTTCAGAGGGAAGGTTGTTTAGCAGCAGGGGTGCCCTGGTGTGGAAAACACGTTGAGCCTGGTTGGTACGGCAGAATGGAACAATAAACATTGGTTTGAGGGAACTGCACGTAAAATGTGCAGTGACTGCAGACAACATTAAGGCTTGAGTTGCAATGGGTGTGAGGTTAAGACACATTTTCTTAGCCAGTAGGCAGGTCTGGTAGGCAAGTCTACTATTTAGATTCAGCCAGCTGGATTGCTTGTAGAGATCACAGGTATCCGTATGCTTCCCTGCACCAGTGAGAAGTCTACAGCATTTGTTAAGGGCTGTCTTGACCTGTTTTAGGGTGGTTATCAACTGCAGCCCCATAGAAGACAAGCCTGTAATCAATGAAGGGTAGGACTGAGGCAGCTATGTCTGCATGCATAGCTTCTTTGGAAAGACAGCAACGGTGGTGGTAGAGGACCCCAGTTCTTGAGTTGACTGATTTTGAGATGTGTTGAACATGCGAGCTGAAAAACATTGTGCAATCAAGGGTAATACCAAGGCATTTTAACTCCTACACTTGTTCAAGTGGCTGTTCAAGTTCATTACGTATGGTAAAGTTTATGGATCTGTATTTGCTGTGAGATCTATGGAACAGCATCAAAAGTTTATGTTGATGAAGTCATGTTTCAACTAGGCTGAAGTTCATCTGTAGTACCTTGGAGAGGGAGACTCGGGTCAGCATGGGAGGAAAAGAAGACTGCATCATCGGCATTGAGTATGAAGTTATTACTGCAAGCTGCAGGAAGAGTATTGATGAAAAGGCTGAAAAGTAGAGGGCCAAGGATAAAACCCTGGGGTACACCAGAGTGGACAGGAAGGGCACTTGAGAAAGTGTCAACGATTTTGACTTTTTGGCTACTTACCGAGAGGTAGCTTTCAAACTATTTGCTTACATCATTAGATAGTCCAAGGGAGAAGAGTGAGTGAATCAGGAGCTGGTGGTTCATGGTGTCAAATGCCTTGGTCAAATCAATGAAAACCACACCTAGTAGGTGGCCAGTGTTAATCGCCTTATGAATATGGCTAGTGAAGTCAAGCAGGGTGGTGGTAGTACTATGGGCTTTTCTAAAGCCATGTTGTTGCAGGCAGAGTAAGTTATATTTGTTGAGGTGTTCAGACAACTGGTCAGCTACAATTCATTCCAACGCCTTGGAGAGTGGTGGGAGGATAGAGATAGGGTGGTAGTTAGAGAGAAGAGACCTGTCACCACTTTTATGAATGGGTGTGACCACTACTGATTTCCAGAGCTGATTCTTTCTTTTTCTTCTCACCGGTGTTGGTGTACACTGGTGCTGAAGTTCATTTTCTTTTCAGTTCTGCTGCCTTTTGAATCCGCTTGACCCCCTTGCTTGTTCTATCCTTCCTTTCTTGTATTCATCTGCCATCCAGTCAGTCCCTTCCTCCACAACCTATATACAAACTCCCCCTCCTCTCCCCTGCCTTGGTTTGAGTCACCCCCATTGGCCTGGCTGGAACACTGGGACAACAGTGTTTGGCCTTTACCCAGGAAAACCTTATTGTCCACAGATTCCCAGTCCAATGACAATACAGACACATTGCTTTGTGGGTGCTCGGATTGGCAACAATTTTACTGGTTTAAAATAATGCTTTACAGGCAAATCATCATCATGATCCAAAATCCTCTGTACATATCCTCTTTATCATATCACATCCTTTCCATTTTACATTCCATCAACTTTATATTCAGAGTGTGTGTGTGCATGTATATATATATATAAATATATATATATATATATATATATATATGTATACATACACACATACATATACATATACACACACACACACATGTTTTACATCTTATATATATCTTGCTTTTTCTTTCTCCCCCAGATGTACATCTGGGGTCCGCTCTGATCCTTTTCTTTTTCTGCTCGCCAGTGCTAGTAAATACACCGGTACCCAACTTTATTTTTGCTTCAGTTCTGAGGCCTTCTGAGTCAGCCTGTCCCCCACCTTTTCCTCCTTGCTTGCTTCTATCCTTCCACTAGCCTGTCTCTAACTTGCAATGGAAGACAGGCATCCCCCCCCCTTTACAGGCCTATCTGAATCTGCCATGCTTCTAAACAATCCGTAATCTCAGAGTTAAACATGTCTGTGCCCATGCCGGACAAATGAACCCCATGTCCCCTGTAAAATTCATCATCCTGTTCTTCTATAGCCCTCCTTATCACCCACCCTCATGGATCTAAATAATGCCCCTACCCTCTGGTTCATACGTCTCCTGGCCATATCAATAGCCTTGTGGCTATGAGCATGGCTCCAAACCTTCCTTGGTACCATGTCTGATCAGACCAAAGTTATTGGTAGCCACCATTTCTTAATTTTCTCAACATTGTCTGTTAACTGAAAATATATGTCCAACCAGGGTCGGGTGCCAATGTCATTGCCGCCTAAGTGGATGATGAGCATATTCGGTGCAGGCAGCATCTCCCTCATCTCCAACAGGGCAGATAATAGCTGGGGTCACTTCATCCCTCTGATTCCTCTCCAGGTAATCCTATATTGCCTAGGGGCCTGGTACAGCTGCTTCCCCCAGGCTTCTTTGATGCTCTGTTTTCCACCCAATAAATAAATGAGTGCCCACAAATCCATACTTCTAGACTCTTCCTGGACCCTAGTGGTGAGAAAATAAGATGTGTGAGCTTTGATTTGATGTCCCCTTATCCCTCCCTCTCTCTTCCCCCCATACACCAAAGGACTCTTACCTCCCCTTTGTATTGCCCAAATGCATGTTCCTGTAAGAGAAAATGAGACAACGTTAGTAATCTGCAATCAAGCATCTAATGATCTCACATAGTGCTTATAACTGTCTGATGCCCAGCGCCCCACTTATTGTAGTTCACTATTAGACCCTACATTTCCGTGGCCTATGAAGCCACCCCAATCCTGAATGAGTGGGAAGAAAACCTCTTAGGGTCCTACTCCAAGAATTCCAAACCTTTCTTTAAATTGGCCACTACCTGACAACTTTTAACTGGTTTCCTTCTCCATGCATGAACAGCTGGTCCGTTCTGATCCTTTGCACTGTGGCATATGCCCACAATGCCCGAACTGAGAAGACTGCTTTATTTTGTTGTAATACAAGCTTCACCTTGGCCCCTGCCCCCATCTGGTCTGTCTTCATTCATCTGATAACCAACAATATCTCCCCTAAGTCCCAGGCCGTGTCTTCCCATCTCAACCCCCCTGCCCCCTCTGCTCTTCCATACCAGGTCATAACGTCATACGCTTAATAGCATATGACATTATAGCTAACCCAAAAGAGTGCTGTTCAGGATAGCGAATGGTGCAATACCGTGTATACTGCTATACATGGTATTGCACCATTCACAGACTCCCAGACAGAGGATGATACCTCTGCTGGGAGTGAGTTCCGCCAAGCAGCTGCCGTGGCCCACTGGACTGAGACACAGCAGCAGGAACCCAGGCGCTGTGTCTGGGACCGGGTTTGATTCCTGGTCCCAGTCATTTTATTTTTCATCACAAATTGTGCACTCCCCAACTTGGACCCTCCCGGAGTTGAGAATCTTTAGTGGGGGGTCCAGGGGCACAGCCCCCTGTGAGGGTGGAGCTCCCCACAGAAAAAAGAATTATGTCACATGGCAATATTGCGCCGTATTGGTGGTGTGATTTTGCCATGTGGCATAATGCCTTGTGACATTATGACCCCATGCCCCACTCTTCCATGCCCAACTACTTCACTTATTCTGAATGCCCCATGGAATGTCACTGAATATATGACTGTAAACAGTATTGCCTCATCCGCTGACCTGCATGTCCTAGGCAGTGCCCCCATTAGTCCTTGCAAGAGCTTCACTGATACCGGTCACCTATTGTCATCGGGTCTGCCCCTGAGGCACACCCACCCTTGCAACATCCTCCAGAATAGTATGTTTTTTGTCAGATCTCCCCACCACTTCAAGCTGCACACTATGCTGATTGCTGCTAGATGCACACCCATGGTCATGTGCACTACCCTTTTTTCCCCAGTTGTATACTATATATCTTCAAACCTGCTCATCAGTGACTGGCCTGCTTACCTCCATGTGCTGTCCCTCTCAGAATGTTTGGAATGCCTTCCAGGCTCCTTCAAATGCTTTCAAGGTCTTGGGTGACCAGGAGTTACGAAACATCAATTCAGCTCTTTCCAGCCAATCTCCTAAATGCCAGGCTATACTGGTGTTTTTGCACCTCTGCCCTTGGTGCAATGGCCTAGAACCTGTCCAGCTGCAGACAGGAGAGGCTATCAGCTATTGAATTCTGAATCCCATCAATATGCCTAGCCCTAAAAGACATGTTCAGCTTAAGGCCTTGTAAGACTAGCTGCTGTAATACCTGCATGACCGATTCAGCTATCACCCCGCTTTTGTTGAGCACCTCCACTACTGCCCTATTGTCACACCAGAATGTGACTTTCTGGTTGCAGAGTTCCTCCCCCAAAACTAGGGTGCTCACCCAGATGGGCATGATCTCCAATAGGGTGATGTCCTTAGTCAAATCTCTCTCCCTCCATACCTGTGACCATGCCTTGGAACACCATCTACTGTTGAAGAAAGTCCCCATGCCCAGGTGCCTGAAATGCTGGTATATAACTCCAGGTCCATGCTGAAAACCCAGTCATCCTGACAAAAGGATCTAATATTGAAATCTCAGAGGAAAGTGTCCCAGACCTGCAGGTTGTCTTTGGTGCCATCCAAGATATCTACCCAGTGGTGTGGTCTGGTAGCACCTTCTATTGCCTTTGCCAAGCGTCAAGTTAATGCCCACCCAGGTCCAATCACTTTACAGGCAAAGTTCAGGTGCTCAATCAGCTGCTGCACCTGATGCAACTGGAACCTCCTCCACCTTCTATGCTCCCCCAAGAGTTCTTCGAGCCTCTGTACTTTCTTGTCTGGTAAGTGGAAGGCTTCCACCACTACATCTATCTTGATGCTGAGAAACTCTATTACCTGACTGGGATCTTCCATTTTGTCTGGTGCTAAAGGCACCCTGAGGTCCTGGCAAATTTTTGAAAACATGCCAGCATGTCTTCTGCTTCTTCTTTTCCACTGCTGAGCAACAAAAAAACATCTTGGTAATGTGTGACCACCCTTTACCCAGTCCTTTGTTGGAAAACACAATGCAGGCAGCTGCTAAGGAGCTCAAGGGTGGCACAGGCTGTAGAACACCCCATGGGCATGGCCTTGTCAAAGTAATACTGGTTCCCCACCTTGAAGCCCAGAATGTCCCAGTCTTCTGGTTGGACCGGTAGTAGCCTGAAGGCTGCTTCAGTATCAGTCTTTGCCAGCCATGCCCCAGGGGTAGCCCAAATGATCTGCACTGCCTCCTCCAGGGTGGAATACCTTACCTTGCTGTCTTCCTCATCAATATAACATATATGGTAACCCAAGGGTCTGCCTTACCCACCAGTCCCCTGAGGGTAGTGCTATGCAATGCAATGCCAGGTCGATCAGGAACAAGACCGCAATTATTGCGGACTTGATTTCCTCGGTCAACCGGGCTTGCATCATGGAGACCTGGGTTGGGGACGATGCCGGCCCACTCTTTGAGGCTGCCGTCCCACCTGGGTATACCATGGTCCACTGCCCCAGAGAGGAATGTAAGGGTGGTGGAGTAGCCATCTGTTTTAGATCCAGCCTGGGCTTCACCATGCACCCAGTGGGAACCCCAAGTTCCTTTGAATGTGTGGCTGTTCATGCGGGTCAGGGCACAGGTTGCAGGATTTTCATTATTTACCACCCCAACGGGACAGTGGGAAATTTCCTGCAGGAGGTTGTCGAATTCATCATCAGTGAAACACTGGAGGCCCCCAGATGTATTGTTCTGGGGGATTTCAATGTTTGGGCTGACGATTAATCTTTTTGGCTTGGTTATAACCTCCTCCAGACTATGTCATCTCTGGGCCTGTCACAGGCTGTTTCCACTGCAATACACCAGGGTGACCACATGTTGGATTTGGTGATCTCATTGGGGCTTGAGATAGATAATCTCAGGATTGATGGTCCGAGCACTGCAGGGCGCAGTTCATGTTTGGAGCTCCCACCGAATGCCCTCTTCCTACAGAGATAATAAGCTGTTGCCCTTTGCGGGGATTGACCCCTGAGGGTTTTTTTTGGTGGCAGCTGATCTATCTAGAGTGTGTGATGCATGCATTGAATGCACTGGTGTTGGGGTGGGCACTTATAATAAGGTGCTATCCAACACCACTGACTCCCTCGCACCTCTCCGTGTATGATCCAAATCTTCCTTCCTGAGGTCCCCATGGTATGATGGGGTTCTTAGGGAGAGGAAGAGAAAGGGTCAGAGGTTAGAGTGCTGCTGGAGAAAGTCCGTCCTGGAAGGGGACAAACTGGTACTGCATATGCATTATAATGCATAACAGGGGGCAATTAACCATAAGAAGGCAGTGTTTCTGTCCAGGGAGATTGCTGCTGGGAAGAATTGACCAGCTATACTTTTTCAGACTGTGGACAGGCTACTTCATCCTGCCTATCTACAGTCGAAGAATGTTTTTTTTGATGCTGAATGTGAAGAGTTTGCTCGATTCTTCTCAGACAGAGTGTCCAGTATCTGGCAGGGTGTTTCTCCAGTCAGCAATGTCATAGCTGACAGTGGTCACCTGAAGTGTTCTGAGAGCACTCCGCCTGGTTGGGGGGAATTCAGACCAGTGGAGGTAAGTGAGGTCATTGGGGTGGCGACCAGTCTGAAGCACATCTTTTGTGAACTAGATCCGGTGCCGACGCGTTTCTTGATGAGATGCATCGACATTGTTGGCCTGGTGTTTGCTCTGATTGTCCGGTATTCCTTATCTGCGGGGGGTTTCCCTGATGCCTTGAAGGAGGAATTGTGATACCACTCTTAAAGAAATCATCTTTGGACCCAGAGGTCAGGGCAAATTACTGACCTATCTCTAATCTTCCCTTTCTGGTGAAGGTAGTAGAGAAGGTAGTGGCACTTCAGTTGGAGGAGCACCTCATGACCCATGAGTTATACTAACCTTTCTAGTCGGGATTTTGGGTGCGACATAGCACAGAAACTGTGCTTGTTCAGTTGCTGAATGATGTCCTCAGGGCAAGAGATCAAGGAGAAATGACAATTCTTCCTCTCCTGGATCTCTCCTCAGCTTTTGACACTGTGGACCATTGTGTGTTGCTTGACCACCTTAGGGATCTCTGCAGACTCACCGGGCACAGTCATCTGCTGGCTTGAGTCCTTTTTAGCAAATAGGAGGCAGAGGGCTGTGATGAGGAATTTTTTCTCCTCCCCCAGTCTCCTATCCTGCGGAGTCCCTCAGAGATTGGTATTAACCCCAATGTTGTTCACAGTGTACTATACATGCTACCCCTGGGAGGGCTCATTAGGAAGTATGGCTTGGGTTTTCATTGCTATGCTGATGATACCCAGCTATATCTTTTCCTTTGCCCCAGGAACATCAAACACAGTAGATGTGCTAAACAACTGCCTTGTTGAGAATAACAACTGGATGGCTTCCAGCTGGTTGTGACTAAACCCAGATAAGATGGAAGTATTGGTGGTGAAGTTGAACAGAGTATGTGATAGGATGGCCTCTGAATCAGAGACTGGACTTGTTCTAGGATCTTCTTTACTGAAGACTTCCTCTAGGGTGCGAAATCTTGGTGTCATTCTGGATAGGAGTCCGATGACAGAGGTGCAGATATCCTCCACTGTCCGCTCCTGCTTTTTCCATCTTAGAAATGTCACCAGGATAAAGCCCCTTGGACCTCCCCATTTTGATGCATGCCTTAGTTACATCAAGGTTTGACTACTGTAATGCACTCTACCTCAGGGTTAAGTGAAGATCTCTGCACAGACTGCAGCTGGTGCAGAACGCAGCTGCCCGGTTACTAAGTGGGCAGCCAAAATTCTATCATATTACACCAGTGTTGCATGAGCTGCACTGGCTGCTGGTCAGGCAGAGGATCCTCTTCAAGGTGAGTCTTCTCACCTATAAGACCCTACATGGTCAGGGCCCTGGATATCTGTCTGACCTTCTTGTACCTCCTGTCTCTGTTTGTCCCCTCCTTTTCTCTTGTGGACAGTCCCTTGCAATTCCAAGGATGAGGTTGAAATCTGCTGGTGACAGGGTGTTTAGTGTCACTGCTCTCATCCTTTGGAATTTGCAGCACTTTGGGGTTAAGGAGGCTGTCAAGGCCCACCTTAAGGCCCTCTAATTTGCTCAGGCATTTCCTGATTGAATGGTTAATTTATTGCTCTGGTTAGATTCTTAATTTTATATGCTGTGTTGTTATGTTCGGTTGTTAACATTTTTTTTTCCTTTTCTGCCTTTAATGATTCTATTTCTGAAGATGTGTTTACTGTTCATACAGCACCGAGAACCTCCCGGGATTGGGTGTTTTTTAAATAAATTTTGCCTTGCCTTGCCTATAATCATTGATGGAGTCACCTTCAGGAAAGATAGGTGATGTATCACCTGAAATTCCCCTAAAACTATCTCTGCAAGACACATGAGCAGCCATTCTGTTGTAATGCATTGAAAAAAAAACAGACATCTTTATTACATTTACAGTTGCTTATTAATTGAATACTCATAATGTCACATTGTCGATAAATAAATACTGATCTACCTGTGTAAAAATCAAAAATTATTTCCTGCCCTATCTAGGGGCACAGTGACACCACTGATGTGTTTGCTTTAAGAGGTTATACAATGACAACTTCTTAACTAATAATTTGTGTTAATTGTGGGGGGGGGGTTAAAAAAAGCCTTGCAATCATATAGCAGAGCGTTCCATGAAACAGACCATATACATTATTAAGGATTTCTCTCTATATCAGAAATGCTCAAATCACAAAATGACAATGCAGAAGCTTGTTCTTATATGCAAAAGCCATCAACTCAGTGCATAAAAGACAGCGCGTCATAGAACACAGAGCCATGGAGGCATGCTCAGAAAACCAAAAACTCAAAGGAAACTACTTCTCCTAGAACACATGAACAGTCATTTTTGTTGTAACCCACTAAAAAAAAACATGTTTTAATTTGTTTACAGTTCTTTATTAATTGAATAACCACAGTGTCACACTAAGTATAAATACTGATTAACCTGTATAAAAATTGTAAATTAATTGCTGTCCTCTTTAATATTATTATGTTAATGTGTATATTCCAAAAGGTATATCTAATATTATTGTATTTATCATTGGCTGTTAAGCACCTAAAAAGTCATAGCATTGCCTGCTGCCAAGAAAAGTGGCAAACAGCAGTATTATAAGTTAGGGTCCCACCACTGCCACAACTATTACATCACGACAGCCCTGCACCATTATTACCTGCAATAAAACATCTGCAAATAAAATGGTAGCTACAATCAGGGCCCCATTGAAACCAGGCCCTTGTGGCTCAGTTGGGATCCTGTTCACAGTGCATTATTTTTCTTACCTTGTAACACCTTATTGATTTACCACTTGCAGCAAAAGATATAAAGTACGATTTTCCTACAAGTTGTAGGTTGAACTTTGAAACAGTGAATATATGATCCACAGTTCCAAGCTCCAATTTGGAACTAAGCAGTTATCAACACCTGATCAATTTCTGATAAATATATTTATCTTTTTGGTTGGAAAGCAAAGTTTATTGCACTCCTTTTTTAGGTGTAAGGTATTTACAACCTTTTTTTGGGAGGGGGTAAGGTGGTCAAGGCTGGTACACAGGCTTGAGTATTATGAAACCCTGGTTGAAACTTGGCCACAGATACTTGCTGACTTGATTACCGTGAGCACGCCACCACCCTACTATGTATTAGACAGGTCTCCTAATCTGTAAACTGGAGAGAAACAGGAGCTCGTTGTAAACCAAGACATTGCATCTAGGACTATCCTGGGCACATACATTATAAAACTAGTAACTCATTTTTGGATTAGATTATTTCCTATGGAAGCCATTTTTTTTATTCTAGTAACCAATTAAAGTATTTGGGAAGAATTTCCCTGTTTATTGCTCCCTTCCAAGTAAAATACAAGGATTCTTGTAAGTATGGGAGTCCTGCATTAGTAAAGAAGTTAATGTAATATGTTTTGATACAGTAATTTGGGTCTAATTAATAAAGTTTCCTCTAGCATTAGAAACATGTTGAATTAAGCAATACTTCTACCACTGAAACCTTCAAGATGCCACGCAAATGTGCAAAAAGGGCATATTGCGTATGGTATGCACATTTGGCACCTGCATAAAAATCAGTCTTACTGAAAAGAGTGTTTAATCCCCTTTGACTATGCCTTTACTATTTCATTCTTATTTTCTGCATATGAGAAGCAGAATCATAATGCATATGTGTATACCATATAGGTCAATGCAAAATAAGATGCAGCATTTGGATAGAGTGATTAATTGCCATTGATTTTAAAGCCAGGAAAAGTATTTTTTTCACAAACAGGTGACACTTCAAATACCCCATTTTCAAAATTATCATGGGTACAAATTCCGAACTTAATTTTGTCATTTTGTTGCCCAACGATTAAATGTAGCTTAAAAATAACAGACAACTCATTCATTGAACCATGCTCAGGTAACAGTTGCCCTCACTTTTGTTCAAAAACAATATAAAATGTTCAAAATTCAGAAGATGACAATCCCCAACCCCTCTGCCTATCCAATATGTGGTATATACAATGTAAACAAAGTAAATATTCTTGCTTGGCTTTTGCTGCTCTGGGACATCTGGTGCTGGAATAGTTGATTTGAGACTAGTCCAAAGCCACATTCAAAGTGAGTACTGCTTTCACTGTATGTTATACTGTCCTATACAGCAGGCTAGACCTACAGTACAAATGGCCAATTTAAATGGTTTTCTAAGCACTGCATCTTTATGTGGGGAGTAGGGGATTCATGCTACAGCTGGATGCTATGAGCCTGGTGTTTGACCCTTGCCCATGGACTCCAATGCATTAAATGAATGTTTATGTTTGCGGGAGGGGGATGGGATTGGCTTAGTCCTGCATACTGTACCTTTCCAATGTTATTTTTCTACAGCTGAAGGAATATTCATTTTGATCACAAGCAAAAGCTTAATGTGATTAGTTTGTTTTTAAATAATGAGAATGGCCGGTATGTACTGCTTTTTGATAGCCATGTTGTTATTTTCAATTATCTGTCAATCAGTATCTGAATTAAATAAAAAAAAGTAATCACCTCTAGCGTTTGATTGTAATCAAAATGAATATTCCTGCAATTATATAAAAATGAAACTGGATACGTATGCAGAAGGACATACATACATATGTTAAGCCCCTATGCTCCCCCCCCCCAAGCAAACATATGTATTCATTTATGAAATGGAGTCCATGTCAGCATTTTGAGCTCTAGTTAATATTGCAGGGGCTATCAGAGCACATACTATGAAAAAAAATGTAGATTACCGTAATGAACTGCAGTGTGAGACTTTGCATTTCTTTTTATCATACTAGTATACAGGGA
The DNA here is from genome assembly GCA_016271365.2 of Neoceratodus forsteri. Classification (NCBI taxonomy): domain Eukaryota; kingdom Metazoa; phylum Chordata; order Ceratodontiformes; family Ceratodontidae; genus Neoceratodus; species Neoceratodus forsteri. Next base: position 558,915,227 of record CM028135.1, on the reverse strand, counting down.
GCTATGACTTTGAAAAAAATCTAAATTTCTGGATTATTCTGAAATGAGGTTTTATGTGTGTAGTGGTGTGCAAAACACAGCACTGCAGCTAGCACTACTACTATCAGCCACTGAATAATTTCAGTTATTAATGTGTTATACATCTCCATAGTAAAAAAAATAAATTCTATATACCGTATTTTGGCAGAACAACCAATGATTTTCACATTGTATGAAAAATCAACTGTCCAGAAAAAAAGAAGCCTACTGGCAAACCTTTCAGTGGCTTGCTTGTTACATTAAGAGTTGAATTACACTATGTGCAGAGTTTTTAACTCTTGGCTGAATCCAGGCAGATAAAGTTGATTAAATCTCAGTCTTTCACCATTTCAGGCATACTATTTTAAACATATTGCTTTATAAGTCCGATTATCTCATATTTAGGACCCAAACGAAAGCTTTTTTAAATGTAAACATTAATTAATGCAATTCACTTAGTGAGGATTAAGTAACATTTCCTTACAAACGTTGTAGGCTTACATTTAAAAACAAAATTTCATATTTCAAACCCTTCTTGTAATTTTGCTTGCCAATGTTTGAGAGTTCTGGAGCAGAGTTTAATAGATTGGTATGTTCATTAAACATTTCCTTGTTTAAATATATGATTGTGTTCTTTGTATGGGAGTGCAGAGAAGAGAAGGCTGGTAATGCTGGGAACTTGAGTGTGTCATGGTGATATTGCAGAGTTTAATAAACAGAGAACAGAACTGTCCTGCAGAACGTGTCTATTCACAGGTTCCAATCTTGCCACAACACCTAAGGACACAACTCTGAGAGTGAGTTACCTGATTTCCTAGAGTTTCATGCCATCTGGCTCCTGGGAAGCAAGGGTGTGGGTGATCTGCCATTAGTGAATCTCTTGCAATCTCTTGCAGGCTGATCACAGAGTGATAGCATCAGCTATTAAGAGGTCACTTGCTTATTTCCAAGTCAGAAGGAAGCCTACAGATATGGGAACCCAAACTTTCCCGTGCATTCCTCAGGTCTACTGTTAGCAGCTCACCCATGCATGCTCCACATTTGAGACAGAAGATGGCCAGAAGATGATGGTAGCACATCAAATGAGGTATGTAATAAGAGCGATGGAATTTGAGCAATGCTAAATGAGTTATTCACATATGAGTGACTATACAAAAGTAGCAACAGGGCAGAAAGAGCAATGTGTCATTTGGGCGACAACTAATTTAACCTACCCCCATGTCATTGTGCTGCATGGTGTTAGAATACTAAAGATTGGGGGTTCAGGGGGCACAGCCCTCTGTGCGAGTGCAGGAGGGAACAGCCCCCCTGCATGACAAGGATGCAGATAGGTTGGTGGATACAGGAATCACTGGATGACTGATGCTGCTGATACAGGGGTCAGATATACATTAACTGACCTTCGGGAGAAGGCGAGAAGTAGTGCAAGCAGCACGGCTCAAGTGGTGCTGTAGAGCATTGCTGGAACAACTGGTGCTGTGTCTGGTGTCTTACCTGATGTGTGACTAATGAAGAGGACAGTTAGGAGGATCTGCCAGCTAGACAGAGTGTGTCTGGTGACTCTAGATAGTGCTGGTGAGCTGGTTATCCCACTGCCTATAATATTCCCATACATTAGGGAAGAAAGTTGCTATTTCAGCATTCGCCTTTATTTGCAGTTGCTGTTTTGCTGTTCACTTTTTTTTTTTGTACTCCTGCCCCACGCCTGGCTGGTCTCTCCTTCAGGCCCCCACATGAACTGTCCCACTGTGGCTACTCCTGAACCCTACTGTCCAACTTCACAGCCAGACCCAAGTGACCCCGGTGTAGCCTTTCACTGGGCAGGTCTCTTACCTTCGTAGAAAAAGGGCCCTGGTGGCCAACCAGCAATTCTGGGGTGCTGCTGGGACAGCATATGGAGGTTCATGAGCCCAGTGGTGAGGTTTCAGGAAGGCCATCACCCAACTGGCCTGGCACCATTTTCCATTTGCTCCCCTGAGAAGTGACATGCCACTGATGTCAAGGCATATGTCAATGTCCACCACTCCCCTAGTACATTGGGGCCAATGCCCTGCTGTACTCCCAGCCTCCACCAGGAGTCAGCAGGTGCCATGCTGCTTATCCACCCTCCCCCCTGAGAAGGCGAGCCATTGTCGGAGGCTCATTTCCATCTCCTTTGGCTGGCACTCCAGCAACCCAAGCCCATTCCTGAACCCGGGTCGCTGGCGTCATAGGTGGAAATACAACCGCTGTGCTGACATCTGGCTGCCATTTACTTTTTTTGCAGTAGCTCATTTGTACTTGCCATTATAACCTTGCTCATATGACATGAAACCGAAGATGACAGAGGATAAGAAATAAAACCAACAACTATTTTAATGCATGTTATTTACAATACAAAGAATGTTTCAATGCAGCACATTATTCCAGTTATACTAATGACAAAATAAATGCTGAATATACTAGCTCTTTCACTATAATGGAAACAGCAATCAAGGGGGTGGGCACTAGACACCGAATAAATGAACTAGGGGGAAGTAAATGCCAACACTGGGATTGGGCACCCTGATGTCGGTAAAATATTTTTTTATTATTAAATCATGCCTTGGCCTGGGCTGAGGAGTATGATTCTGATCTTATTTTGGCCAAAACATATCCAGGAAAGATTTTAGCCATTTACAGGGGCTGTTTTTTTTTTTTATTAAAATAGTGCTGCAAATATGCGGCAGTTTTTTCACACAACAGTGCTGTTAGTTGCGCAAAAACTGTTGAAATTTGTGGCAGTTTTGGAAAAGAAGTGCCACACATTTGTGGTACTACCAATGGCCAAATTGAAAAAACGTAATTCCAGCCACAATTTAAAAAAAAATATTGCCAGGATCGTGTTCCTCTGGCCCCGATTAGGTAAACACAGCTGTTGGTGTTTACAAAGGAGCATATTTTTTTTTTTAATTACAGCATTTTTTTATCTGCTGCTAACTGAAAACAAAATGGTGGCAGAACAACACTACTGAACCCATTTGTGGCAGTAAAAAGTGCTTTTGTGAAAGTAAAAAGTGCTTTTGAGCCATACATATATTTTTACCATAGGCTATAATGGGAAACTTAAAACTTTAACAACTTTTGAATGGATTAATATTTCTTCACCAAACCTTCAAAAGGCACACCAGTGACCCAGACCCCATATACCTTAACAATTTCAGATTAGACCCTCAAATAATTTTGGACTTACTGCCGAGCAAAGAATTTTCACCTAAATGGTACATTATAAATTTTTTGGAACTCTGCAGCTCTGCAACCACACCACTGACCAGAACAAAACTTGCCAGAACCAGAGATCTATGGTACCAGACAGTGCATGAAAAATTTGGGGCACATCAGTTGGACAGTTTCAAAGTTATTAGAGTGCAAATGTTTGGGTTTAACATAGAAGTGGTTGGGCAACACTAACTGTAGTGGCACTACCGTTGTCAACCCTAACACTCACTCCATTCCATGCATAAGTAAGCTGAGATGGTTACACTATAGGAAAATGGGGAGAGTGTTGGGGTTGACAACCCCAAGTCACTCCTCCATGCCTGTTGCTGCCTGCACGTTGGGGGCCCTGCACTTCCACCTAACAATAGTTTTTGAAATAGAGCAATCCTATCCTTATTTGCACTCCCATTTCTCCATAGATGTGTATATGTATGTAGCTGTGGAAGGGCCATGTGCTCCAATTTATAGAACAACAGTGACGGAATTGTCAGCATAGGCATCTTATTACCCCCCTCATGTAATGTACCTGGTACAGAACATTTTCAAACCCCCACCAAATTGGAATTCAATTCTGCACAATTGCAATGCCATTCCACACCACAGGTGTGAAAACATATTTTGACCAGGAGTTCAAAAATGACAGCTGTGACATACTGTACATGAGGTGGTTTCAGAAGAAGGCTATTTTGAAAATTTGGGGTAAAAATATTTAATATTTCCAATGTTACGAGTGTGTGTAGCAAAACAGTAATGTATGGGCATAACTTTGCCATTTTTAATAATTATGACCCCAAATTTTAAAAATACAGCCTTCTTCTGAACTCACCTCATGAACAAGGTCAGTAAAAACTGTCAAATACTGCCCAAAAGTTGAATTCACCAACCGATCAATGAATTACTTTTCAGGTGGGAGTTGATTAATGACAGTCATATTTTTCATGAGGTGGAGTCCCCAAAAGGCCATGCTGAAAATTTGGTGTCAAAATTTGCAAAATGGCTGAGTCATGCATAAAAGTTGAAATCCCCACTGAAATACATTGAACTGCATCTACCTTAGTTTCTCATATTAGAGTCCCTGGTTCCAGCAGCAAGATGTGTCTTCACTCAGGAGAGTGGATCTCAAACCTGGGACCTGTTTAGGTGAGTAAGGGTTTATGAGGGTGTACTTGAGGATGTGGGGTGATGGGTGCTGAGTGGGAGGTGAGGGCATGGAGTGACTGGTCAGTGAGGGACCACTTTCTTATTTTAGGAATAAAAAACAACTTTGATGATCATTTTCTCTTTTTAAGCTGGGGAAAGGCATCATTTGGTGGGGGATGCTGCTAGACACTGGGGCAAAACACACCAAAAGCTGAGGCATAAATCGGAGGCTGGGGATCTTTAAAAAATAATCTTAAAAATAAGTTTCACTGCTTCTCCTCTACTGTTGCTCCTCTTTTTAATTCTAAGCTTCCTAAATTGCCTGCATTACAATAAATAATTAAAAGTTGTTAACATCAGTTCACTGATTTGAGCAAATTATAGACCTCTTTAATTGTTTTAATCGTATTACAATCACAGCTGGAGATCGGCCTATAAAGCATGCTTCAAATTTCAGGAACCTATAGGGTGAACCCATTTGGTAGCCTGTGACATCAATGACCATGATTGTGCCCTTTCAAAAAGGGTGACTCAATTGTGGTGATTGTTGACAGGGTTAACGAGGAGGGAGGGCGACTGGATGGGAGGTCCACAAATATAATGACAGGATATCGCTATATGCACATGTGTGCGGGGGGGGGGAGCGAGCACCTTAGTGACAGGCAGAAGGGGAGGGAGGGTTTGTGATGTGTGGTATGGTATGGTGGGATGCTGAGCGGACCCCATGGCATTATGGGTGGGTGGCAGGCAGGGGTTCTGAAGGTGCTAGGTGTGGGCCTGGGCACACTTACAGTTTGTTGTGCCTGACCCAAAGTTTTATTTTCAAGGTTTAGCATCCTCTGAAGTTGAGAATCCTTTGGTGGGGAGGTGTGGGGGGCAAAGCTCCCCATGGGGGCATGCAGGGGGAGCAGCCGCCCTCATGAACAAGTAAAAACTAAGTCCCTGATGCCCTTTTGCAGTGCACCAAGAGTGTTCATAGCCAAAACGCTCGCACTTCCTTTTACTGTTGAAAAGCCGCCGGCTCAGTCACTGCTGCACTCTGTGCAGTCGGAAGCTTTTTTCAACAAGATACGTACAAATAAGCATAAAGCAGAGGGTTTCTCAGTTACTGAACCCGGGGCTCCTCGTAGAAAACATTTGGCAATGTGCCAGTCGTCAGTGTGGATAGCGCTCGGCCATGCTACAATTACTGGTAAAGTGAAAGTGCTCAGAGTGGCAGGATCAACCAGATAAGAATTTAAAAAATCACTTTTCACCACAATAATAGCAGGATCAACCAGATATTTTAATAATTTAAATTGACAGGATCAACCAAATATTTAAAAACCCTATGTAATCTGTTATGTTGGGGGGTATGTGGAGCTCTGTTGGGGGCATGGCAGGATAAACCAGATAAGACTTTTAGAACTAACCATAAATAACAGGATCCACCAGATATTTTTTAAACAATAAATGACATCTGCTGTTTTGACAGCTTTTCTGTAAGTGGGGTTGTATTGCTAGGGCCATCACCTTTATATCACCCATTGCATTGAGATGGGCATGTGGTGAGTTGTATTGGGGGGTTGGGGCAAAGCATACATTGTATAAACAGATAATGACATGAGACAGATGATGACTCGAGGCCAGTGATATCATAATATCTCACTCGTGGCTTCGCCACTCATGAGATATCATGATATCACTGGCCTCTCGTGAAGATAAATATGATATCTTCAGTCAGGCCATGTCATATCATATATATATATATATATATATATATATATATATATATTATTAATAAAATGTACCTTGGTGAATAATTTCCTTTCATACTTTAATTATGGATGTCTTTGGAATTAGTTTACTCCAATTTATGAATTACACACAATCAACTTATGAAAGTTGCTATGCCGAAAACAAGAAGTTCAGGTCAAAAGTTGGCAATCAGCCTTTTGTAAGAATACAGCACTCTGTATTATGTAAAAGAAGCGTGTGCAAAAATGCAGGTAACATACTGTTCATGGGCCTGACTTGTATTGTGATTTGATTGCCACAAGCCCTGCATACACCAAAGATATGGCACACCGGACTTGCAGCAATCTATTGCCGCAAGTTAAACAACTTTTTGTGATCTAGCTTGTGGCAATTTCGAGGGCCGTTTTAATGAAGCTTGCACCAGATATTTGTCTAAAGCTGCCATAAATCATGGAAATTGTCCAAATGTGCCCAAGACTGCAAAAAAGGGCACAGTTGTGGTGAAAGGATTTGGTGTAATGCCGGAATTTACATGTTGTGGCACAGAGCTTAATGCAAGCCCTGCACCATGCTTTGAAAATAATCTTTGAAGATTTGGGGCAGGATTTTCCAATATGTGTGAATGCTGCAAGTCCCTGGTATGCTGTATATATGGAGCACAGAGCTTATGGCATTCATTCCCGGCAATTGGGATTTTCTATTCCGTGCGGTATTTGACACAAGCTAGAACAACTTTTTGTGGTCTAGGTTACAGCAATCCTGAGGAAATGTTTTACAGAGCATGCACTAGATATATGGTGCAAGCTACCATACATCATGGGAACTGTTGCAACTGTGACCAAGATTGTAAAATTGGGCACAGTTTCAGTGAAGGGGGTTGGCACACCACCAGATCCTAAGTGCCACGGCACACCCTGTGCCACACTTTGAAAATTCTGCCCACAGTATCTGCTTTTTTGCACAAGCTGATATTACATCTCAGTAAACCTATGTACAACTGAGCTATTTTAAATCATCCATAGTGTTTCTTGCAGAAAGCCGAGTGCCAGCTTTTACTAAAATCATTGAGTTTATGTTGTCTGAGCACCTCCAATTTTTGGAAGGGGGTTCACTGGCTCCTTTGTTCCCTACACAGAACATGAAGTTAGACTTCAAATGCTGTATAATATTTAATTGTACTGTAATCATTTTTTTGTTTCTTTTTTTTGTTTGTTAATGAAACAGAGCTGCTATAATTTTTTTCCCATTAGAGACAAAGAGAATTTTGAAGTTTCAACTGTAAGTAGTTAAACTGAGCATGGCTCTTGCTTGGTATAAATTTGGTTTGGTGGTGTTGGGTAGGAGTTCCTGAGCAATACTTCGGTTTTGCTTCCCTAAAAAAAAGGGAAAAGAAATGGCTAACTTCATATCTCTACTCCTCAAGGCTCAGAAATGGACTTTCTAAGACCCATATCTGCCAAAAAATGAAAGCTTAACACCATCAGACAATGCTTATAGTATGTATGGTGGAGATTTGTTTTATCTTCCACATGTTTAAAGTGGTCAAAGCCATTGCAAATATTGTATTTTTTTAATGAATCCATCACTCTGTAAACAGCCACTCCACAACTGGGTGTGCTCTGGTAAAATCACAATCCAAATCTCAAAAACTAACACAACCCATCACCCAAAAGAAAAGGCAAATGACACAATATATGTCCAAATGCATGCAGTTTAATGATATAGCATTAAGCACAAATGGTGCAAGCTTCACAAACCTCACAAATGCTGATAGCATTGGCTGGGAGAACAGGGCAGGACACAACTGACTTCTACCGGTTTCACAGTAGCCTCTTCAGGAAGTGTCCCAAATGCTTGGTAATGCTCAATTTAAACCATTGTCTTAAAGGGGCACCACTCATTTGTCACAGTGCTATAAAACTTTAATACTTCACTATGATATACTCATTACATATACAAACATATATATGTTAGAATTATCCTTCATTTATGATAATAACTAAATCCATATAGTGGAACCCCAAAAAAGTGAAATAAAAAACTAAAATAAATGTTATTCTGCACATTTTCTAGCAGACGTGAGTCACCCAAGCATTACTAAACCCAATAAACAAAATACATCCATATATACAGTATATGTATATATAAATATATATATATATATTATATATATATATATATATATATATATATATATATACACAATGAATAATAAAAGGAACTTACAGTCCCCCTCTACTTCCACAAATGAAAAAACTATTTTTTCTACAGGGAACTTAGCAAAACACATACACTAGGATATATGCACATATATATTAATAATACTATCTAAATATTTATTTTAAATATATTATTTTATATGTCTTGCTAAACATCTCTGGTCAGAACAAAATGGGAGATTCCTAACTATGTTATCATACAGTATTAAATAAAAAATAAAAAACAAAAAATGAACTGTTTTTTACATATATGCCTAATCCTGACACCCTAACAGAAGGAAGAATCACAGAGCTAACCTGAGAATGTAAACATACATATCTTTGTATGTACTTATATATGTATACACACTCACATGTGCATACACTATTACACATGCACATAAAATATGTGCATATGTGCACATGTGCATGCCTGAAATAGAACACACAAATCAAGCTTGCCCCTGTCTTTCAATTATATTATGGACATTCGTCCAGTATTATATAGTTCATGTTCTATGGCATGCTCTCATTTGCACCCAAAGTGCACACCAATTACATGTGACAGTTCCCACTGAACCATAAAACATAGATTTCTGACTTATGAAGATATACAGTTAAATCAATATCATCATTTTAACCTGGTGGTTTAAGTGCACCCAGTGTATAAACCAAAATGATTCTTTTTCTGTTAAAATTGCTTTCACATTACTCCCTCATGGACCACAAATGCATGATCAATTCCAATAAAGGAAAAGTTATGGCCATACTTATTCTCAACTTCTAGTAGGTGCAGACTAAAAGCACTCTTACAATGTTTTAATCTTGCTGAATTCAGATGTTCACATATCTTAGTTTTAAGTATATAAATTGCTGTATATAACTGCTCTTTATGGTGAAAACTGTATACTGTCATTGAAATTCTGTAATCTATGTCCTGTACTACCTGTATGTATTGCCTTGCTTTATGTAACTAACTCTGGGTCGACCCTGAAAAAGGGACTCTCGGGGCCCAGTGGCCTTACACGGTTAATAAAGTTCAATAAAAAAAAAAAAAAAATAATAAATAAGTGGGTGAGTGGTCATCCCCACATAGAAGGCCCCACACAAACAGGTAGCCAGGTAAATCACATGATTAGTACTGCAGTTTATAAAGTGTCTTATATCAAAGATCTTGGGATTATTTTCTGTTGAAAAAACCTTTGTTTTTGTCACTACCCTACACTGTGCACACTGGTCACAGTTGTAACAGCCCCTAGGTGCGGAAGACATTCGACCCATGTTGGAGGGCTTACTATAAGGTAAAATAACTGTGGACTAAAGAGTCCCTTAAGTTTTTTCCTTTTTCATAAACCATCTGAAGTTTTCTCTCAACCACCTTTTTCAGGGCTGGTTCAGTGGCCAAAATGTACAAGTGTTTCAACAGGACCTTCCTGACATCCTCACTATCCACACCTAACTTGGTAATGAATATAACCTTTTCCTGTGCAGTATCCTGTCTCTCTTTATACTGCAGATGCTCCTGTCTAGATACCTGTTCTATCTGTTGTTTAACCACGTCCAGATGATCTATACTATAGCCTCTGTCAACAAATCTCTGGCTCAGTTCCTTACATGTTAGTTCACATATCTTTACATCAGAGCAATTTCATTTTGCCCTATAAAATTGAGATTTAGGGATGTTGTTGATGGTGTGGCAGGGATGACAGCTGCTAGACAACAAAAGATTATTGCGATCTGTTTCCTTGTGGTACAAATCTGTTATATGCCCACCATCTGGGCCTTTATAAATATCCAAATTCAGAAAGCATGCCCTATCCACAGATTGATGCACCGCAAATTTCACATTTGGATTTGACTGTTCTAAATACAGTACAAAATCCTGTAGCTGTTTGACATTTCCCAGCCACACCATCAACACATCATCAAAAAAACGGTGCCAGAGACCGATTAGATCATAAAACAGATTTGTTGTCTGATCATATGTAGTTTGCTGTTCCCAAAGGCCTAAGTACAAATTTGCATATTTGGGGGCAAAAGTAGCCCCCATGGTGGTTCCCTTGACTTGTAAAAAATGTTGTCCCTGGAACAGGAAACTATTTTTGGTAAGTACAAATCTGGACAGGTCAACCAAAAGATTACAGAATGGTTCATCATATGTGGTACTTGTCTTAAGCCAATGGCTCACCGAACTAAGACCTCCTTCATGGGGTATATTGGAATACAAAGATTCCATGTCCAAGGTGACAAGTAGCCATGATGGTTTAAGTTCCAGGTCCCCCAGGACACCCAGAATCTGGATAGTGTCCCTAATATCCCGACTGCTACTCTTGTGCTGTAACTTGAGACTTACTCCTGGCAGCTTTTCCTCCTCTTGGTACTTACTGTTTCCCTTCTTGTTTCTAAAATCAGTATGTTCCTACTTCCATCAGGAATCCTAATGTTATAAAAGCTACTTATTTCAAGTTTGTTTGCTGTATGAAGTTCAATTAGTCATTGGTGTATCATCTGGCGAAATTAATTAATATAATATTATTGATTTTTTCTTAGTTGTCACTGATAAGGACTGTACTTGTCAGTATACTGTCAACTGTTTTGTTCTCACTTCATGCTGCATCATGAAATACTTTATACTGTTGGCTCTGGTCTCTCCTGCCTGTACTCTCCTGGGTCATGCCTGAATATAGGCAATACTCTTGTCTAGTGTACTTACCCGATAAACAAAAAACAAATAAATAAATATAAGATCTTATGGTAGGTACAATGTGGTTAATGTGGCCATCAACAAACTTAGATAATGGTTCTGTTAGGGACCCAATACCAGAAACAATAAGGCATCCTGGGGGATCAATAAGGGACTTGTGGACCTTTGGCAGAAAATAAATGGTCTGCCTAATCAGAGAGTCCATTTTTAGGCATTCCATTGCCTGTTTAGTAATGATACCTTTTTCATAGGATTGTTCTATGTTTGCACCTATTTCTCTCTTAAAGTCTACAGTGGGATCGCACTTAAAATCTGCATAAAAGGAGGTGTTAGATAATTGCCTAAAGATCTCATCTCTGTACTTATTCTCGTCCATTAGGACAACAGAGACCCCTTTGTCTGCAGGTTTAATAATCAGGTGTGGATTTTGTTGCAGCTCACATAATACAGCCCTTTCAGTAGTGGAAAAATTATTGAACCCACTCCGTTCCTCTGTCGACATACTTTCAATCTCCCCAAGTACTGCCCTTTCAAAAATGAGAACTGCTGGGGAATAAAATGGCATGAAGGTTGAGGGCCCTTTAAATTCAGTTTTACAAAAACTGATATCCCCACATGAAAATTCTACATCCTCAGCTTCACAACTAATCTCCAGTTCTCTCTCACCCGCATACTCCCAATTTGACCTCTGTTGAATTTTAGAGAAAAAAACCTTAAGATTAAGTTTCCTTGTAAACTTCTTGACATCTATATATTTTTCAAAAGGCCTAGAATTGTACTTAGGGACAAAACTAAGGCTCTTAGAAAGTACCTGTTTTTGTATGTCCGTCAAGTGCACAGATGATAAATTGATGATATTTATTTTTCTTCATTGTCTGGGTTTTGTATGCCCGGCGATTGTCCTGCTGTGGTGGAATCTGTGCTGGCTGCCTCTTGTAGCTCATTCCTGAACTTTGCTACAATATTGCATGCCTGGTATCAGCATCCACCCATCTCGTCCTCCTATATCCTGGAATTGGACCTACCTTAGGCTGCATTGTGGGGCCTGAATTTCCTGCCCTGCTGACATTGCTAGCATCACTGACGTATCGGTTACCATAGTCACTGTGTTCTGTAACATTTCCTCCTCGATCTCCTCTTCTAAAAAATCATCAGATGATTCTGTTTCTGAGGCTGATATGAAATGGTCAAATGATTGGTTAGCATTCTTTTGAATGGACTTTAAAGTAGAACCAGGTATGTTTTGAACAGTATTAAAGTCCCAATCCTGTTGATTTTTATGTCCCGATCTCTTGTTCTTCCTCCAAAATGCCTTTTGATGACGTCCTCTCTGATTGGATCCAAACACGGGCCCCAAATTCTTTTCCCAGGTGAAGACTCAATCATATAAATAATCTTTGCCAACTCTCTCCCATTTAATTAATTTTTTTTGTCTCAATCTGTCCTCTTGTTTGAGAACCAATGTTCTCAAAATATTCTCAAACTCAGAGAAGTCTGTTTCCTCCTTATATCTGGAGATATCGTCTTCACCTGCCTGGACCAATATTTCAATTTCTTTTTGCTGTTCCATGAAGTCCCATATTAAACAATATACAAAGAGCATTTGTTTTTTTCTAGTCACTCATGAGGTTTACTCTTTCATCTCAATAGCCTGGTCACTTAATGACGCTCAGTCCACAAGGCACTCTCTTGACCTTCACATATGCCTCCAGGGTAACACGGTGCCAGAATATATGCCTTGCTTTCAACACAGCAGCTTCAAATTCATGAAAGGCTACATTCATTTCTGGTTCCATGAGAGCTGGTTCAGGCAGCTCTAATTCTTCACCATCTGCCGGGTGTTCAGGAGTAGGCAGGTTATTAGTACAAAAAGGGGTCTCCCACACCCATGTCTGAAAAGAGGGTTGTAAAATGGGCCCCACATGCATCCCCAAGCCAAATGTCAATCAACAACCCGGACATTTCAGTTCCATGTGATCCCTCCACACTAGAACTGAGGTTTGTAAGCATCCAAAATTTGTACATTTCAGCTATACAAACTGTAATAAATACCTTTTAAAGCTGCCTTAAAATAAGGTGATTGTAGTGGGCTGGCTTGTAACTATCAAATCAATCCAACACTCTGTAAACAGCCACCTCACAACTTGGTGTACTGTGGTAAAATCACAGTCCAAATGTCAAAAACCAGCACAACCCATCACCCAAAAGAAAAGGCAAATGGCACAATATATGTCCAAACATAAGCAGTTTAATGATATAGCATTAAATCCAAATGGTGCAAGCTTCACAAACCTCACAAATGCTGATAGCACCAGCTGGGAAAACAGGGCAGGGCAGGGCACAACTGACTTCTACCGGTTTTACAGTAGCCTCTTTAGGAAGTGTCCCAAATGCTTGGTAATGCTCAATTTAAACCATTGTCTTAAAGGGGTGCCACTCATTTGTCACAATGCTATAAAACTTAAATACATCACTATGATACACTCATTATCTATACAAAAATATATATGTTATAATTAACCTTCATTAGTGATAATAACTAAATCCACACAGTGGAACCCCAAAAAAGTGAAATAAAAAACTAAAATAAATGTCATTCTGTACATTTTCTAGCAGACATGAGTCACCCAAACATTACTAAACCCCAATAAACAAAATACATTCATATCTATCTATCTATCTATCTATCTATCTATCTATCTATCTATCTATCTATCTATCTATCTATCTATCTATCTATATTATGGTAGCACGGTAGTGCTACCATAGTTAGAGTTGAGGAGCCATTTCTATGTTAAACCCCAAAACTTTGCACCTTAATAACTTTGCAACTGTTTGATAGATTTGGCTGAAATTTGGAATACATAATCAAGAACCATAGGCCTTGGCATCTGCCAAGTTTCATATCAGTCAGCTACACGGCTGCGGAGTTACTAAGCATAGCGTGATTTGTGCACTTGTTTACGCTTTTTCTGGAATTCTACGGTCGAGCATACAGGCTGCACGGTTTGCACGACCGGCCCGAAATCTTCAGAGAACATGCGGACGGGGTCCCTGATGTGCTTTTGAAGATTTGGTGAATAAATATTAAACGGTTCAAAAGTTATTCAAAAACAATTTTCCATTATAAGTCAATGGGAAAAGTTAACAAAAAGTTCAACACTTTCGAAAATGCATTTTTAATTTCGCAAATGGGCCTGTTACTTTCGCAAATCAGCCATTTTGTTTTCAGTTGGTGATTAGAAAAATGCTTGGCATTTAAATTTGGGACCCTCTAGCAACCTAATTCTTTTTGTATTCACCTAGTCAGATCCTGAGGATGCTAGCCATGTCTTTATTTTAGGGTAAAACACCCCAGAAATATGTTTTTCAGATTTCTGGAAAAAGTACTTTCGCAAAGTACTTTCGTGCTCATGAAAGTGTCACAAATGTTTGCGAAAGCTTTCGCAAATTGCGACAGTATTTTCTAGTCTGTGGGAAAATGACAGCAATTCTTTGGCACTGCACTGCAAAAGAATGGTTGGGAGTTTTGGGCTGAAATTTGCAGGAACGCAGCCGACATCTCACAGATGTGCCTTTCTGTGTTGTATTGAAAAAATATTACATGGCAGCAAAGTTACGGCACTCCAAAGTTGACATTTTTTCCCATAGGATAACATTACGGCGCCCGATGCATTACAGGAATCCTTTGGCACCCTGCTGCAAAATAACGGCTTGGTCTTTTTTCCTGAAATTTGGAGGGAAGACAGCCAACAGCCCACAGATGTGCCTTTCAGTGGTTTGGTGAAAAAATATCACAGGAGGCAAAGTTATGGCACTCCGAACTTCTCTTTTTTTCCCATAGGATAACATTATGGCGTTCGCCGCGCCTTTCAGGACCCGTATCTCGGAAACGGTGCGAGATACAGACTTTTCGTCAGAAAAATTCTTAGCCCCCTAGCTGGGGCTAAGTGTAAAACTAGCCAGGACAGTCATAAATCATACGACTTTTTAATTTTTTTCTACGTTGTACGTTTCCTGAGATATAACCTATTTAGTATTCCAAGTCCTCATTTTCTGCTCCGATGCCCATTATTATGCATACATTCTTTGTACTCACTGTCTTTCTCTATTCAGTTTTTGTGGAAAACCAACCAATACACATTACTGTTACCATTGCCCTTTCCGGCTTGTGGTTCCATGCCTGTTTCACTTACTGTTGACGCATACACCACGTCAGGCGTCATCCTTTGCGTTTTCATTTGCACTTGCGTTTATGTTATTTTTTGCCATTTGTGTCTACAGTACTGTTTCTCTTTCTGTTTCACTTTGTGTCACCATGCCCACTGACATTTCTGTTTGCAGGCACCATGTTTCTATGTGACAACACATCACGTGGCAGACTGTTCCCGTCTATGCCACCGTGTGCATTGCCCTTTCTGTTGTCATTTGCACTTGCATTACCATGTGCGCCACTGTTAGCTCTTCTGTTTACGTTGTTCTTCCTGTTACTATGCCACAAGACATCATGTGGCAGGAGCGCCGCTGCATTACATTCACTATTTCTCGTTATCATTCTCAAAAAGAAGGGAAATTAGAGGCAAAAAACTCCATTTAATGCATTCATTAGGGTTGTTCCACAGTGACAAAAGTGCGGAAATTCACTGTTAGGGTTGAAAACCCTAACTCTGAATTCACCCCCCCCAGCACCACAGACACACAGACACACACACACACATATGCAAGTATGGGGGAGGACCAAGTCAACACAACCAATGACAGACATCCAGCAGTAGGTGACAGAAATAACAAACAATTGTCTAAATGTACTATGAGACATCCCCACCCAACTGACCAGGTACTGCATGCTCAGTGGAGATCAACAGCAAAACTGAGGCCATGTACACCAAATGTACACATCCCTGATTGCAGCTGCACACAACGTACCACACTTAGTAGTTGCATGGCTTTACCTACCGATGACCCACACCACACCACAACTGGTACTGTGCCGTTAGTCAATATAAATGCTGAAGGTGCATGATGACAGTTGTAGAAAGGTTTTAACAGTAGTGAGTATACATTAATTAAGAGAAGTACATAAATTAACTACAAAACACTAGCATGCTCAAGATAAAAGTAGTGTTACATTTAGTATGTGATTTACATAGTAGTACATTTACTGCAACGGTTTATTCAAGATAGAGAGGCTGATGTAAACATATGGAAAAGCATTGCCTGTTCAACGCTGTGAAATTCGTACTGCCAGTATCAGATGCATTCTTGCTGATGAAGGTGCACTGCTGATGTACATACATTGACCTTCAGTGTGTTTCAATACTAAAGATGCAGTAAGTATTCTTTGTAAGAAACAGTGTAATTGCAATGATCAGGCCAAGCAACTTCTAAATATCATAGCACTACTGAGCCAACAATGACGTACCTGTATCGGAGATGTATATAGGATAGATTTTCCTGTAGGCACTTACTGAGTATGTTATACCTGATAAAGACAATCTCATTGCATCTGTGATGACTAACGTATTCAAATAGTAATACATTTACTATTGTTGTAATGAGTGATCTATGCCACTTATGGACACAGTGTAATATTTTTTAATAGTTGTTTCATACTCAGGCTGTATGCCTAGTGTTTGGGTTTGCCACACTTCTATCACTGATGCTATCAAAGTGATAACTATGTTAATTGTGGTACAACAGGAATCAAGTAGGTATGGTGTAGATATAAACAGAATGTCTTTTAGTATTGATTTAACTCACAATGGGGTAAGTGTACTAGGACGGCAGGGGTTATTCTCTATCACTGACTCTGCCAGTTATAATCACACTAAGGTTTCGATGACTGTAATGATCAAGTTACACTGTTCATCTTCATGAGTTCATGTTCACAGCCATTCTCCAGTAACTAGACAGTGTATGGTGTAACTGGGTGGGACACTGTGTTGCAAAGCTGCTGCAGTGCCTAGCAGAGGGAGAGTATCTACTCATAAAGACAATTAAGCAATAAGGCATGACCAACAGTTATGTTAAATGGTCTGTTAATCACTCTGTAGGGTTTAATGTTGAATGAGGCATGGCCGAGTGCCACATGTCACTAGACAGTGATAACTGACCATTAACATAATACCTGGGAGTGGCTTATTGCTATCATAATAAAACTGTTTTTAAACAACATTAAACCATGTTCATCATATGGTTAGGCTCTACATGTATGTTAATAAAAATAAACATAAGGCTGTTACAATGTTTACAGTCAATTAGAAAGCTGCATTTCTCAAACCCTTGTTATAATCAGAGATATTATACCTGTACAACTCCTTGGTTTTGCTGAACTCTATTGCTCAGGTGGCCCACCACATGTGGTGTGGTCTGGTGTGGGGCATCGGTAGGTAAGGCCATGCAATTACTAAGTGTGGTACGTTGTGTGCAGCTGCAATCAGGGATGCGTACAGTTGGTGTACATGGCCTCAGTTTTGCTGTTGATCTCCATTGAGCATGCAGTACCTGGTCAGGTGGGTGGGGATGTCTCGTAGTACATTTAGACAATTGTTTGTTATTTATGTCACCTGCTGCTGGATGTCTGTCATTGGTTGTGTTGACTTGGTCCTCCCCTTACTTGCATGTGTGTGTGTGTGTCTGTGTGTGGTGCTGGGGGTGATTGGAGTTAGGGTTTTCAACCCTAACAGCAAATTTCCTCACTTTTGTCACTGTGGAACAACCCTAACTAATGCATTAAACAGATTTTTGCCTCTAATATATATGTATGTATATATATATATATATATATATACTGTATATATATATATATATATATATATATATATATATATATACACACACACACACACACACACACAAACACATTTACATAACATGAATAATATAAGGGACTTACAGCTCCTAATTCCAGACATGGAAAAGCAATTTTTTCTACAGGGAACTTTGCAAAACACCATGCAATAGGATATATGCACGTATATATTAATAATCCTAACTAAATATTTATTTTAAATATATTCTTTTATATGTCTTGCTAAACATCTCTGGTTAAAACAAAATTGGAGATTCCTAACTATGTTATCATAGAGTATTAAATAAAAAACAAAACACAGCCTGTGCTATCAGCATTTGTGAGGTTTGTTAAGCTTGCACCATTTGTGTTTAGTGCTATATCATTAAACTGAATATGTTTGGACATATATTGTGTCATTTGCCTTTTCTTTTTGGTGATGGGTTGTGCTGGTTTTTGACATTTGGATTCTTTTAAATGACCCATTTGGCACACAAAACTACAGTTGGAAATGTGCTAAGATTAGGTTGACTTGAGCTGTTTAACTGACAAAGTTCTGCACCCCCCAGTCTTTCTATACTGATACTCAGGTGGTTTATAGATGTTCATCTTACTATATTACTATTGTTGAAGAGGTAATGTAGCTTCTCTATGGTAAAAGAAAAAAACAGAAGGCAAACCCATAAAGTATTTCTCTTGGCAAAAGTTGTAAGGTGCAACGAGATCTAAGAACGAGTTTCTTGTCATACACTTTCATCAAAAGTTCTCCAGGCATTTGGCACAATTACACATCTCCTTCTTCTGGCCAGGCTTAAACAGGAGGAGCTCTCTCATCATTCAATTGGTTGGATTCTGCTTTTACTTCGAAGGCAGGTCCCAAACACTTTACAATGTTGCACATGTGCCACTACACCTTTGGCCTGGTGTTTTGTGGGATGAAAACCTTCCACCCACAAATCATGGCACAGAAATGAAGTGATCAAAAAGTGCCTTATTTCAAAGTGAAGCAGTGTAGCAGCAACTGGAACTAACAAAACAATCCCCAACGGTTCATGCAGCTCCTCTTTGTCACGAAGACAACAGTGTCCAGTCTCTGAAATATTTATACAGATTAGTACAAGAAACAGAGACAAAAAGTGTAATTACCAAAGCAATGATGAACAATGATGATTAAAAAATCTGTGAATTTTGATTCTTTACCTGGAGTCAATATATTTCTCCATGGCAACCCTGTAAGGAAGAAGAAACACAGATGCTTTTAAACACTGATTGTGACAATATTTACAGTTTCCTTATACCATAAGGAGACAAGTTGAAAACACTATACAGAATGATCAACAGTGGCAATACTTACACTTTCTAATGCTAAATAGAGGAAAGGGGAAAACACTATACAGAATGATCAACAGTTACAACTTCCACTTTTCAAACTGATGCTTACAAGACTGGGGCTAGTTCAGGATTATCATTAAGGCCTTTCCCTACTGTGGCCATTAACTTAAAAATCCAAAGTCCTCTCATCTAGATAATAAATTCACTACACCACCTCCTCTTGCATCAATTCCAACCATTATTATCCCAACAAGCTCTAGCAGAGCCACTATGACTGTGAATGCATTAACTAGATAAGGGTGTTCCATGGGCTTAAACATAAACATTTATTTATTTAAAAAATATCGATTTGCAAACCTTTGAGTCAGAGAATCATTTACAAAGGCACCTCATTGAAACTAATACAAAGACAGCACAGTTAACAAGTCCAAAAACAATGGCTCAGAGGGCAGACAGTTATAACAATCATTCACTGGAGATACATGAGTAGCAGTAGATAAACAGATTATATAGTTTAGGCACACAGGCACCACATCAAGAAGACCAAAGCAGTTCAAACAATATATAATAGCTAAAGCAGACAGACATCAGGAGTCAAAGAGAAGCCCAGAGTCTTCACATGAAGGCTGTTGCATATGCTAATTGAATCAAAGTATAGTATATTGAGAAAGGGCATATTTAAGCAATAAGGCATGCCAGGTTGTGTGTTATCATGTAATAATGCCACTCCTGGGGTGGGTTGAAGCACAAGGAGAAGCCAAGTATTTATTTATTTGCACATATTTATTTGATCCTCTGGATCAGCAATATTTGCACAAGCTGTGCCCAGTGCAGATTTTACAGCACTGGTCCTGGTCTGGTGATCTGGGTTTTACCCATACCACACTGCATATGGCTTAGTAATATACTGTACAGATGGCTGCAGAGTCTAACCCATTGAAGGTTGTAGTTTCAGTAAACCGTTATGCTACAAATATCAAGACTCACTCCCTCCCTCACCCCCCAGTCACAATTAATCCTCTACCAAAGTCATGCTTAAATACTGGTGCCTCTACATCCATGCCACTAAGCTTTTAATGCCAACATGCTTCTTCTACTGCTGTGAGTTAAACTTTTTATTTAAAAACATTTTGTTGAGAAATGTTTGTTTTAGTATATCCATGGTCAAGAAAAATTAATTTGTAAAAGAAACCAAAATCATCCCCATTTATCAGTTCATTGAATCACAATACAGCATGTTATGAATGTTTCTGATTCTATGTGTAACCTACAGTAAGTCAAACAGAAATTAGACACAAATGCCTACCTATTTGCAAGTGAAGCAAATGTGGTTATTATCATTCAGTTGTAAACACCTATAGTCACAGCCAGGATTCACATTGCTAGACTCTGGGTAAGTATGACAAGTTTCCTAAATACTGGTACCTTTTACAGCTGTGTTCTGCTTGGGGTGTGTGTGTGTGTATGTGTTTAAACATGTAACTTTCTATAGTATATTGTATAGCACTGTGAATCCTGGCTGTAGGTTTTTTCTCTGCTGTGGCTAAGCAAGACACTGTAACAAGAAACTGGCCTGCTGTAAGGACTATTAGACATCAAACCAAAGGGTATTCTGTGAAGACTAACTTGGAGAAGATGCAATAAAACAAACTCAAATGACAGCCCACAGACGTCATAAAACACCAAGGGAAAATTAGAAAAAATTCCTCTCACAGCCTAAGCAGAAACAAAACACTGGATTGAAGTGAGAACTCAAAATCAGTAGTAATATATACATTCCTGATTTTAACATGCAGTTTTGCTTCAAGAAGATTCAGTAGAATACAAACAATAGCCCAGAACTGCCTGCCTGAGAATGAAGTTGGTATATTATTTGGAAAAAGGGAAGGCTGGGTCTCTTTCTATGCAATGACCTACAAAACAACACACTGACTGCTCTTAGGATGGTGGTGTCAAATGCTGTGAGGTGCCTAGGGGAACTTATTCTGCAGAATATTCCAGGAAGTGTTTAACCCATTCTACTTCTAATAGCTTTCTATGATGTCTGTACTATCCATTTGTGAACGTCAGCTCCACTTCTCAAACGTAAAAAGAAAAATACACTTCATCACAGACTGTGTTTAGCAAGTACTGTGCCCATGATTAAAATAATTTAAACCCCATCCCCCAAAAAATGTGCCCTCACATGAACATGCATGATTTATCTATAAAGACAATTAAAACAATGTATTTCTAAATGCATTAATAACACCAATGCTTTCAAGGTTTTGAAGCTACTAAAAAGACAAACTATATATATGTATGTTTATATGTGTGTGTGTGTATATATATATATATATATATATATATATACAGTGTATATATATATATATATATATATATATATATATAGAATATGGTAAACAAATATTGTTAATCCAAAAAGCTGAACTTTGTTTTTAGTATATAAATGTTTAAGAAATACCTGAAAGCTGTCTATTTTCCTTAGTTTTTAAACACTTCTTAGTCTTTTCTTTTGAGACACCAGGTGACTCTGATAATCATTTGTTCCAAGGGTTTTTAAGTCAGTTTGAAGGCATTTTAATTATCTTCTGTTCTAGTCCTTAACAAAGTGCAGGGGCTCCACAGACTTGTTCTGTTCCTTGGTCCACATCCCAAACATGTGAGTCGTATTTCAGCATGATAGATCCACCTCATGCCCCTCCCACATGAATAAAAAAAAAGGTGGGATGGACCTTTTGGAGCTTCTTGGATGGAGGTGGGGTGGACCTTACTTCCCCGAGAAAACAATGCTGCCTCCCACTACTCAGGTTCCAGTTCTTATACCACCCATTTAAGAAAGAAAATAGTACCCTGCAACAATTGACTAACATGAAAGCATATTTATTTGAGGGTGGAAAGAATTTCTTGGAGGAGGGTAAGGCAGAGGAGACTATTTACACCTTTAGTCAGTTCCATGGACAGAAAACATGACATCACTCCTTTTGTACATGTAATACTCCTGTAGGCTCTGCCCACAGTCATAATAAAGGACCATATGTCAGCAGTAGTGTTTTGTGCTTTCTGTCAATGGGCTGCAGTTGCATACTGCAGGCTGCCCTGGGCAATTGCTTGGACATGGTACCCAACCTTCTCTTTCAATGTCCTCTTTGTACAGCCTGCAAAATATAAGGAACAAGAGAACCTGACAAGGTTTACCACATTTATAGTACAGAAATCAATGAATTTTTGTATTTGATGAACTTCACCTGTAATGGGATTCATAGATTATCTGGTTGTGGCGATGACTTCACAAAATTAACTAATTTAGTGTTTTCTTGCCAAACTGTACTGCGCTGCCTGGACTCTAGACTATAACAATGTGTAATGTTTTCATGGTAAACTACACAGTGCTGACAGGACTCTGGACTAGAGGTGGGAGAAGAGCCTAAAATTTGCTAAGCATAGGATTTCCCATAGAACCTGAATTTCACATGATATTCAGCACAGCAAAGCAAAATAACTTCACATCTCAAAGTAATGCGAAGTACCTCTTATTCTCTATGGACTTCACATTACCTTTTTTCTTTTGCTCTTTAAGGCAAATATTGTAGTGATTCATGGGATTTAAGGTCACATGAGCTCTATATTGTTTTGCACAGCCTCAGTTCAGCATAGTGTGTGTGTGTGTAGTGGAAAGCTGAAGGTAGTTTGTTCTCAGAGCTCTGAGATTTAAACCATCAAAAAACCTTTAAAATAGACTTCTGTCACTAAATTTTCTGTCAAAATTTAGTACATCAATTGTAGTAGACCCTTATGTGTTCATATCATCAAGTATTTATTAATTTTGTGTGAATATTTAATGTTAATTTAGTACAATCAGTCTCTGTACAGACAGACACTGTAGAAGTGTTCTTCAGAGAGAGGTGGCTCTGTGGTGTAGAAGGGAGATTAATGAGAAAGGCAGTTTTACCTACTTATGTTGGCTAGTTTTGTATTATTTGTGTGTTCAGGTACACACAGTACAACTTCACTTAATTTTTTTATAATTTTTTTCTATCCACTGGGCATTTTTTCAGTTGTTTTAAAAGACTGTCTATATTATAGTTTACTGAACAGTTAAAGTTTCTGTGCTTGACCTTTAATCTGTGTGTGTGTGTGTGTGTGTGTGTGTGTGTGTGTTATAAATTTATATACATTTTATTGCACCACCGTAATAACAGTACTCTTAATTTCTTAGCCTGTCTGCAGTACTTTTTCCTGCTTCTATATAGCTACTGCTGTAAATCTCCCCCCCCCCACACACACATAAAATAATGTATTGTTGTTCCTGTTTTGGATTTCTGAAGACTGGTTAAGGTTTTGTTGTGCCTGTGTGGCTACATCTCTTTAGTGCTCAATTTCCATCTGGACATCACTGTTGTTGAGTTTTGGCTTCCTAGCCACCAAAAACTGAATACATATAATGTTGCTGTTAATTGTCTCAGTTCAGTCTGTTTAAATTGTTGACACTTTACCACTATCGTGTGTTTCCCCATAGTACTGTGAATACTGTCTGTCACTGAATGTTATAGCATTTAACCGAAAGAAAAACATAATAAAGAAAAGTACCTATTGTAGTATGTTTGGCATTGTACTGCCTTGTGAATTCTCTTGAGTTTGTTAGAAACCCACAACATTAGAAAAATCACCTTTTGCAATAAACATGTTTCTTTTCTTGGTGACACTGTGTAATGTAAAAAAAAAAATGCCCACAAAGACATGGTCAGGCAAAGGTGTTTCTGCCTATGACATATAAGTTGCATAAGTCAGTGGGGTATAAGCATTGGTTCTGTGGGCAGGGCAGTCCATCACATCATGTGGAATAAATGAAAAAAGGAAAAGTCCTTGAAGGGAAAAAGTACTGTGACAGAGAGGGTTAGGCAAGGCAAGGTCCCTGAATCTGTGTGGGTAACAGCAGTACCTGCAGCATCATCCTTAGTGTAGGTGGTGTGTGAAATAAATTTTGAGTATCTGAAATAAAATCTGCCAGCCAGTCATCAAGTAACAGTAAGTAGCCATGTAGGTAAAAGTTGTGAATTAACACCAGAGGTTTACTACAGGCATGAAGAGGATGACTTTGAATGTTCCAGTAGCAGTCGTAGTACCAGTGGTGGTGCTCTGAGAAGCGCTGTCAGTGCCAAGTTCATGACTCACATCACACTCACATCATGGTGATTGACGTTCTTCATGGTCATCATGATCACGAATCACACCAATTCAACTTTTTTTGGTCCAGCCCTGTTTTTTTTTTTAAATCTTCATTTTCATCACGAATCAGGAGGACACCCAGTTATCATGTCATGTCACTCAAGATCCTTTGTCCAGTATGATGCTCTGTTCGTGTTCACATTCTGTAGGATGCCCTACTAGAAGATGGATTTGAATCTTTGTCCTCACAACAAGCCAGCTCTGTTTATATTTAGTATACTTTATTAGATTATTTGGTTAAATGTAAGCTGGTAACATGTGACAAGCATATGTCCAAACAATTTGAAAAATGAGTACAGAACATTTACAGTTTGACAGTGTGGTACATAGTCTGATGCTTACAAATTCCCCCACCCCCATTCGCCTCCCCCCTCCCCTCCACCCGTGCCAGCCCAGTCTGTCACCAGTACTACAGATCCAAGCCATGAATGCAAACAACGTTTCCTTCCTAGATGGGACACAGACATGCCAAGTAAGTGAACTCCCTCCGACCATTAAATACTTGTTAGGAGAGTATAGAGAGGTTCCCATCTTATATCATACTTCTTAATGCCATTAGACAGCTTTGCAATCGTGTATTCAGCTTGCAGAGCAAACATGATTTCATGAAACCATTCCAGATAACTGGGAGCATCAGAATCCTTCCAATGTCTTAGTATGACATTTTTCACACATGCAGAGATCAAAGCCATATGGGCTCTCTGATTGCCCCCAGGTATTAATGTTTACTCCCCAATGAGACATGTTTCAACTCGGAAGTTGCCTGCCAGAGCTACTAAGGGGCTTAATCTGTTCTCTATACTTCGCCAGAAAATAACTATCTTTTCACAAGACCATAACATGTGAATCATATCAGCAGCATCTTGCTGGCATTTAGGGCAAAGACTATTGTGCAGGAGACCAAAACGATATAATTTGAGGGGGGTATAGTATAGATTATGAATTATGTGAAACTGCATGTACAGTATCTATATTTGTCCCATTAATATATTTATTTAGGTGTGCCCGAAAAGGGGCCCAGTCTTTAGAATTAGAGGAGATCTAGGTAACTCTGCTCCATTGAACATAGCTATGATTGTCATCTGAAAAAGCTGCTGATATAATAAAATCAGAGGAATAGGATATTACGTCGGAGGAGGATATGGTCTCCAAGTAAGGGGCTAGCGCACTCGAAAAGGAGTTGTGCCATGCCCCAGCCCCCAGATGCTGCATCAATGAGTGGGATAATTGGAAGTATTTAAAAATTGAGTTTTCCTTCCAATGAAACAAAAAGCAGCCTTCCTGAAAAGAAATCATTTTCTGACCTTTGACCAGTTGCTCTACCCTCTCTATTCCTATTTGGGGCCAAAACAACTGGGCATTTATTGGTTTACCGGTGATAGAGAAATTAGGATTGCAGAATATGGGTTGAGCGATATCCTTTAATCTATCTTTTTTAAGGAAGGCACTAAGTTGTTGTTGGGTCCGGATGAAAGAGTTTAAGGGGGTGTCTTGTAGGGATCTGGGAAGCTTTCTTAGTGAAATAAAAGGTAGAACTCTCGGATCAATCCCTGCATCAGCACAAAGATCATGCTCAATCCTGACCCAGGAAGGTAAATAATGAACCTCCTGTCTGGACCGTAGCCAATATCGGATTCATGCCAGGTGTATTGCTAAGTAGTATATATAAAAATTTGGAGCCTGTAGACCACCGTCTAGTTTTTTCTTTGTTAATTTTAGATAACTTCTTCTCACTTTTTTGTTTTGCCCTAAAAATTTACTCAGAGTACCATGCAAATGAAAAAACCATGAGTATGGTAGAGTCTGATTCGACATTTGAAGTGAGTATAGTAAACGTGGCAGCACATTAATTTTAATAATGTTTACACGCCCCCATAAGGTTAGTGGTAATTTAGACCAATGTTTAAAGTCTTCCGTTAAAGTATGGACCAAACTATCCATATTAAGTTGTCTCTGACTCTCAGGGAAGGATGAAGGTAAATTCCAAGATATTTCATTTTATCCGAATTCCATTGTATTCCCAAATGAGCTACATCTGCTTTCATTGTATATTTATTGAGAGAGAAAATCTCAGTTTTGGCCTGGTTTAGTTTATAATTTGAGAAGGATTCAAACTGTGTTATGATTTGAAACACCCGGGAGAGGGATTGTTCTGGCTCTGCAATATGTAAGAGTAGATCATCTGCATACGCAGATACCTTATATTCATGATAACCTATTTGAATGCCCCTGACTGATGTAGAGAGATTAATTTTCCTAATAAGAGGTTCTAGATATAAATTAAATAGGTAGGGAGATAAGGGGCAACCTTGCCGCTTACCTTGTGACAAGGTAAAGGGGGGGATAGGATTCCATTACATTTAATTCGGGCTGATGGTATTGTATATAATATTTTAACCATTGTATAAATTCTGAGGTATTCAAAATTTGAAAGTAAGGAAAAAGATATTCCCATAGGACTCTATCAGATACAGCTCCCGCGTCCAGGGACACGAGAGCAGAGGGCTGGTTCGAAATTCCTGGACGCGGAGAAAAGATAGGCCAGCTTCCTGAGATGGTCGGAAGAGAGTCTGTTTTGACAAACCCTACT
Organism: Neoceratodus forsteri; assembly: GCA_016271365.2. Taxonomy (NCBI): domain Eukaryota; kingdom Metazoa; phylum Chordata; order Ceratodontiformes; family Ceratodontidae; genus Neoceratodus; species Neoceratodus forsteri. The sequence goes on along the minus strand of CM028135.1, from coordinate 558,888,252 downwards.
TGTTCAGGACTGACGAGATGTTTCCATACCTGACCAAGTCTGGATGAGAGAATTTTAGCTAGGATTTTAAAGTCAACGTTAATAAGGGAGATGGGTCTGTAATTAATTATTTTTAAGGGATCTTTGTTGGGTTTTGGAATAACAACTATAGTAGCTAACGATAATGAGGAGTCTGATAGACCATTTCTAAATATATAATTAAATGTTTCAAGCAGAATAGGGGCAATAATTTCCTTGAGGACCTTGTAAAAATTAGTTGTAAAGCCATCGGTCTCAAGTGACTTATCTACAGAAAGAGAGTCAATAGCATCACATATTTCAGATAAAGCAATAGGGCATTTTAATATGTCTGCTTGATGGTCAGTTAGTACAGAGAGTCTAATATCTTGGAGAAACGACTCCATCTGTTGAGAAAATTGGTGATTGGGGGGCTGAATAAAGCTGTTGGTAGTAGTCTTGAAAAGCATTGACAATATCCGAAGGTGAATTTAGAAGTGTACCTGATAGGGAGCAGACTGATGGGATTATTCTCTAAGCTAATTGAGTACATTAGCATAGCGCTAGTAGTTTGGCCGCTTTTTCACCCTGATCAAAGTAACTGATTTTAGAGCGGGTTACCATGAACTCTGCTTTTTCAGTTAGTAGTTTGTTGTACTGGGCCCGAAGAGATTCCAGTTTGATCCAGTCCCCATCAGGGGGTGAGGTAGAAAGGGATTTCTCTAGGTCTGATATCTGGCATAATTTTAAGGACAATTCTAAATATTTTTGTTTTTTGTGTATGGTCACCAAACGGATTATTTCACCCCTCAGTGCGCATTTCAGGGAACCCCACAAAATGTCCTTTTTGGACATCGATGAGGCATTATTCTCCATGTATGTCCTGATAAAGTCTCACATCAAATGGACATGTTTGGCCAAGTTTAGAATCTGGTTGTTGAATCTCCAGACCCTGTCTGTGAATATTTGGGGAAAAACTTACTTGGAGATAAACCAGCTGATGGTCTGAAATGGCCTGAGATGAGTAGTATACTGTGGAGACCCCTGGAATATGATCCGCCGATAGGAGAAAGTAATCAACACGGGAAAAGGTGTTGTGCAGTAGAGAATGAAAGGAGTATTCTCTATCTTCCGGGTATGCAAGTCTCCAGGGATCCACTAGACCCAAGGAGGACATTAGTTCATGCATGGCTCTCTGACCGGGAGAAGGACGTAGTCTGGTGGACCCAGATCTGTCTAGTATGTTTGAGAGTACAGTATTCCAATCCCCACCAAGTAGGATTGGTAATTTAGACCAAGGGGCAAGTACTGACATTATGGAGGTAAAAAATTCCAGATCATCTGAATTCGGGCCATAAATCGAACACAAAATAACTTCTGTGTAGATCAACAGGCCTCTTATAATGATGTATCTGCCTTCGGGGTCGACTGTGGCATGTAGGAGTTGGAAAGGTACCTGATGGGTGATTAGGATGGCGACGCCACCTCTCTTGGTTTCTTTGCCCACCCCGTGCACCTGTCCCACCCAGTTCCTGCGAAGGTAATTAGTGTTTGTGGATTTGAGGTGTGTCACTTGCAGAAAAGCTATATCAATCTGCAAGTTTTTGAGATGAACTAAAATTTTTCAATGTTTGGCAGGGGTTTGTGCCCCTTTGATATTCCAAGAGCCATATTTAATCCCCGTTGTAGATCTTAATTGAAGGCTCAAGGCAAATAGAAACTAAAGGGATATGCATCCATGGACAACATAATTGACTTAGTTTAATAAAGTACCCCCTGGTGGCAGACAACCCAATACCCATAGTCACGCCCCCCTCCCCATACCCTGAATCCTCCACAAGTCATAATAATTATGCTCTAAACCAATTAAACATAGATACACCATCCAAACCCCAAAAACATAATTTTCAAAAATATCCAACTACGTAAATGATGATCACTAGCCACAGCAACCTTTCGCAAATGAAGCCTATCAAATGTGGTAAGTATCTGATTCAAGCATACAGTATTTAAGCACGCCATTAAGAAGCACCAAAAATAAAGGCTGAAACTGGCTGTGATATTCCCCCCTACACGTCCATAGCACATGATGCCCTGTTGGTGTGCCAATCGCTGAATATCCTCCCCCCCCAGAACGCCAATCCCTCCAATTTTAGGAGCTAGGATTAATGTCAAAAATTGACCGGTTCACTCAGATAAATGCAGTCCTTAATTAAAGCCGGGTACGAAACCCTTAACTTGCCAAAGTGTTGGGATGCCCAGAGCAGTTGCGAGGAGCATTTAAGCTCTCATAAAAAGTACAATCTCCCTGATGTATTATTTCTGCCAGCATTGCAGAGATTTTAAGTTCAAGCATGATATTTGGGGGCAGAATTTAATATGAAAGTGGAGGGAACCCCCTCCATTTGTACTCAAGCTCAGTGGCTCACTAGTGTCCCCTGGTTAAATAGTCTGAGCGTTAAGAATCCAATGGTATCCAGTTGTACCTCACAGGTCATTGAACTGAGAAAAAAGTAAAGAAACTGTGGAAGGAGTTCTGGGAGCCCGATGAAAATTTTAACGGTATCTAATAAAAGCAAAAGTTTGTAGGACGTTCTGCTGGTTGCGCCATAAACTACGAACAGGAGCAATCAAATATTATTAATAAATCTGCTATTTCACAGTGCATTCTTATCCATGCTTAAAGAAAAACAAAAAAGAAAATTCGAGTCCCACTTTGCAACCAGTTCTGTCGCTCAACTGTGGTTCCCAGAATATTAATCAGTCACAATTGACCATTTAGCCATAGCCAGCAGAATGTCTTCAGCCCGTGATGATTTCAGCGGGCCACAAACAAATCAGTCAAAAGGGACTGCAGTGCTGGAAGCGCTTGCTGGGCACTATCGAAGTTATGCCATGAGCCTGCCACACTGACAGAGAAGCACGATGGGTATTGAACTCGAAATCGAATCCCAGCTGCGATCAGCTTAGTGACGATGGGATGGTATTCTGCACGCCTCTGCCTAATGGTAGCCAGTAGGTCTTAAGTGAAGCGAAGTTGTCGACCTTCCCAGAGGACTTGATGTGTTTCTCTTGTCTGGTTCAACACATGTATTTTATCTTGATAGTTCAGAAATTTTATGATGAGAGGTCGAGGTGGTTTCCCGGTTTCGGGCGCAAGGAGTTGTGTGCCCGTTCAATGATATATGTGGAGTTGTTGGGCGAAGGACCCGAGACTTTGGTTAATAATTTTTGTAGTAAGGTAATGGGCATTGAGCCTTCGGCGTCCTCTGGAAGACCAATTATAAGAATATTATTTCTTCTACTCCTGCCCTCTAGATCTTCAAGTTTAGAGTCTATTTTCTGCTGTTTCAGTTTAATATTTGAGATGTCATTATCAGTCACTTGTATCCATTTTTCCGGAGAGGTAATTCGTACCGAGTTGTCTGAAATGGCTCTCTTAGTTTCAGCCAAATCTCCTCTGAGTGATTTTAACTCCAAAGTCAGTTCGTGTAAAGCAGATTTAAAAGGTTGAAGCTCTTCTATAAACCATTTTTCGGTTAGTGGAGCATTCGGTTGCGTAATGGTGGAAATGGTAGCAGACTTGAGTGAGGCAGCAGGTTGAGATTTCGACCTCTTCGGTCCTTTTTCCAGCGTAGATGGTGGGGTGTGAACTGGAGGGGCCTGTTTACATTTCCGGGCCCATTGTAATCGTAGGCCCAAGTTTCCACCTCGTTGGTCATTTTGTAGATCACCAGTAATCAGAAGTTGTCTTTCCGTAGTGGTAAGACACTAAGTGTGAAAGTTGTTTCCTTTTTGGTTATTTTGAATAGTTTAAATATTGTAAATAACCGAGAAATCAGCAATCCGGGAAGGAGACGATCAGCGAGGTTGCTTCCACTACAGTGTCATCAAGTGACTCCGCCAGCTCTGTTTAAACCAGTAGATATAATTTCAGCACGAACATTGTACAGTTCAGGGAAGTACAGCTATAGGTATTTCAAATTTTCAATGGCAACTGTTTGTGGAAGCTCAATTCCATCCAGTTCCTAGTGCTCTGAGAAGCACTGCCAGTGACAAGTTCATGACTTACAAGATGAATCACGTTCTTCATTGTCATCTTCATGATCACGAATCACACCACTTCAACATTTTTTGGTGCAACATACCAAGTACGACAATCACATCTATGCTTGTACCTAGTCATGATGATGGTGGTGCTGATGTTGGATAATGCAGGTGAAGCAGACCATACTGGTGGCAGCATCAAATGGTATACCATTGAGGTTGATGATGCAGTCATGGAAAAAGAATTTTCAAGTGGGTACAATGCCGGCATTGAGGATTGCAAGGGCTGCTTTCCTTTTTTTTTGTTTCCCTTGTTTTCCACAGCCGTAAAGTATTTAACAGGGGTAACATACAGGCCAGATGATGGCTATAACAAAAGACAGGAACAGCTCCACTGGATATTGGTACTGAATGGGGTACTGGAATAAACTAAGAATAATTTCTTCTTCATCTGTTTGCAGGTAGCATCATGGTACTGTGAATGAGTGGGATGTTCAAATATGAAGACGGACAACAGTTTTGATACACTGAAGACCTGGAAAGAAGACAAAAATATTAATGAAAATTATTTCCAATGATGGATGCACCCCCCAAAAAATACTTACCTTTCATGGCTTGACATTGTTCATACAGCAGAAGTCAACAATCAGACACATGTGGAACACATGTGCGGTGGCAACATGGTTTCATCACTACAGTCGTGAATATGTGTGCTGTTACCTGAGAATGTAAAAAAAAAAAGAACAGTAATGAGAAATGCTTATAATTCACTCACTTATAGAAGTACCCTCTCCCCCAGAAAAAAATAAAATTTTACAGTACCACATTAGATGGCGACACATATGTATGGCATGTGAATGTGACCATGGCCAACACACCGGTGAAGGGGAAACATTTAATATGTATGATGATGATTTACTGCAAAAGAACAACATGACAGACTGCTTACAACAAAAACCAAGATTCAATACAAATTAAATGGCAGTGTAGCTGAAAAAACGACAGTGACGTACAATAATTTACCATTGTTGGTATGAATACACACACACAGGGCAGCATGTTTCAGTCAGCACAGCAGAAGAATTTTACAGATAATCAAATTATAGTTCAACACATGGTCATCTGTGGCTTCCATCATTTAGTAACACACTGCACATCAGCAGTAGCAGAAAACAGCAGGACAATAGCAGCAGCAGCAGGCTCCAGCAAGCCATTTCTGACTTGGGACACTTATGCAGAGTTCTGGCTCTAAGTGCATGCTTTTAGCAGTGCATCAAGAAATACTTGTGACTTTACTGAACAGTTCTCATCTGATTATTCTTCATCGAGACACTAATAACTGCATGCTGAATGATGTAGCAAGATAGCAGTATAAACATGCTACATTCACATAAAATAGGACATTTTGGGGGGATTATAATCGTATGTGATGTTGGGGTATTTTGATTGTAGTCGTGGGTGTGCTACGAAAACTTAACACAGTCAACAGTAACAAAAAAGTAATATAGCATGACAAGTACAGCAGCAGTGCAATAATCAGGTGACAATTTTTATCTATACTTTTTTATTCTATTTTTGATTGGTACTTATCTACTGACTTGTCTATATGATAACCTTCTTTTCACAATTTACAGCTGCTGTACTAATTTTTTCACATCTGAGATAATAAACAGAGCGCTTCTTTTAATTTGGCTTGCAGCCTGTTGTCAACAGTATTCCCACCTGTTTTTTGTACATTTATTATTTAAATAATTTCTGTTGTGGCTAAAATGAACTAGCATGCAATCCGGCAGGCAGTGATCCACCACCATGACCTTATGGAGCAGTAGGTGTTCGAAAACAGCTGGATATACTGATGAAAACCAACTATGAAGAATATTAAAAGGAGCACTACTTTTATTATTTCATATCTAAAAATAGGGAATAAGTACACTATAACCCATGACAGACCATGGGTATATAGGGGCATTAATTTACGCCCCAGGTGAGTTGTGACTGAGGCACGGGAGCTTGCCTGAGTGACTTCAACCTTCTGGGAAGTGCATAAATGCCCTGATACACCAATGGACTGCAGTGGGTTATCACACTTATAAAATGGGCTAGCTAACTATAAAAATCAAAAAATTAAAAGCTTTATACACTCAGCATGCCAACTGTTGGTCTACCAGGGCATTAATAAATGGTCAGGAGACACTTTCTTCCCAATAGCAAGTCATCATTTGACCTTTCATTAATGCCCGTTTTATAATGCAGAATCAAATTAATTGTGGAAGGAAGGGTATCATACAAGTTAATAGATAAGGGACAATAGAAAATTGAATAAAACAGTATAGGTCCAAATTGTTACCATATTATTGCACTGCTGCTTTAACACAATACAACAGGAAGAAAACATTAATGCAAAAACAATTACATACTTTTTCTATATGTAAAAAGATTGTCAAGTAGCAAAAAGAAGAAAAGTGCTGGACAGGATTTTTTTTTTGTTTTTCCTCTTATGATTTTTTTACATGTGTTTTTCATTTTTGTGGGGGGAAGAAAGTGAGGAATAATAAAGACAGAACACATAATACATGTTAAGAAAGAAAACAAAAAGACTACTGGTCCTGGTTCTGACCAATTAGAATTTGGAGCATAGCAATGATTTGCAATTGCTGACCCTCCATTTGGTCTAACTACTGACACTACTAACTCAATGATGTAGAACCTTTGTAAAAGAGCCTTGGCTCAAAGGTATTAATTCCTAGAACAATAAACTTCAAACTACTGGTGCATTGTGTCAACAATGTTACCTAAGTGGTCGATCTCACTCCACAGAACAGCAAGATCACCCTGTGTAGCTAGAGTTTCAGAAGGGTCACACTCGCATGCAGCTGTGGGAGATGCCACTTGTTCAACACTCTCCTTTCTGCTGTGCTTTGGATGCTGTGAAGGCTGATGCCATGCTGCCACCTCTTGCACTGCACTCTCCACTGCAGAAGTGGTTGCTGCTAGTTCAGCCACATTGTCCTCCCACTACGCATGGTGCTACACAGTCAGGGGTGTTCTCTGGCCACCTGTTCCCAAATGGGTACCCTTGCAACCACAACGCACCATCATGTCGCAGATCTTGATCTCACCATAGTTGGATTACCTGGCAGTGTGGTTAAAAATGCCACACTGCCAAGCTACATGGAGGACCATGCACAGGCACTGTGGGGGCCCCAGATGTACTAGGCTGTTCTACAGTTGGGAGGGAGGAATAAGCTGCTTCTGCTGTTGTTGTTCCTGTAGCGGCAGCTGTTGTTGTTTCTGTTGCTGCTGTTGTTGCTCCTTGGCCTGCTGTGGTGTCACTAATAACCGCCGGTGCTGCGTGGCTGGGACCACTAACATCCAAAGCAGCTGTTGCTGCTGCTAATGCTTCTGGAACATCACTTCCACTGCCAGTGGAAACAACATTTTCAGGGAGAGTAGCACTGGATGGGAACAAGTTCCTATTGTTGAGGTGAAAAATCTGCCTCACACCATCGTGCATCCTTGGGCCATGACTCCCGGCAGGAACCCCACCTCCCTCTAATTGGAAACAAAAATTAATAGAAGTATTAAGAAGTAAACAAGAAAGAAAAATAGAGTAACAGAATCAGATACAAAAATCACAAAGGTCACTAGGATGAAAGAGGTTAAAATAAAGTCAGGTTGATGACAAAAAAATTTACAAAAACACTAAACTTCTCTCAAAACTACTACTCCTCTATAGTCACAGACACACTAGACAGTCAGCTCCACACAGCTCCTCATCTAGTAAATTCACTTCCTCCCTACATCATGTGACCTGCAGATGTAGTTAGACATGTGATCTGTGGGCTGTTTCTTACCAACTACTCCTTCCCAAACTGTAACTCGAAGTTAACTCAAAGTGGACAACATGAAGTCCATTAAAGGTGAATTTTGACCTTTTAATGGAAATTTCGTGTAGTGCTATGCAAATTCGAAGTTGTCCACTTTGAGTTAACTTTGTGGGTGAAGTAAAACTTTACTGCATCTCTACTCAGGACTAGTACAAAGTATAACTTTCTCTCCTTTCTGGGGGTGATCATACCTCTCAACTGTCCCTGATTTTCATGGACATCCCTGATTTTGCCTCAAAATTTTCCTCTGTCCCTTGTAAAATTTTAGTTATTGTGACGGAACAGTGGGGATTGTAATCACAAAATAATATTAAACATTAATGTTACAGACTTGTTCTTCTTCAGAAAATGCTTCTTAGACTGTTTTTGTTATTCTATCAGCTTTCTGAGTGAATATTATCAATTTTTAAGATGTGTCCCTGATCTTGGCTCTTTGTCCCTGATTTTTGTAAGTATTGTCCCTGATTTCTGAGGTAAGAGGTTGAGATGTATGGGGGTGATAATTATACTGCTGTTTCCCTCCAGAGATGTTCTCTTGTAAGTAAACTGTATTATTTGACACTTCCCAATTGGTGACATACCCTGTAACCTATAACTTGTGCTTTGTCCTGGTTCCTTGCAGCTGGGTAATTGATTTCCCTGTGCACCCAGGAGTTACTGTTTTCTCAAGATTCAATGCTACAACTAATCTTTACCAATATGGGGCTGCTTGTTTGAAACACATGGCTAGCTATAATCCTATGTAGTGCGATTTGTAACTCTGACTCACTTCCCTTACTGGTTACACTCAGTGCTGAACCCCTGTAATATGCTGATTTTACAATGTGCAACCTCGCAACCCACTATTATCCCACTGAACTAATCAGATACCTATTGACACTGTACTGTTTCTTTAAGATGGCAAACCTCCTTAAGAAGCAGCACTGGTATTGTAACTTCATATACAGTACTTGTACCCTAAAAGTACCATCTCCTCAGTTATCTTGCTCTTGTCAACCTCTTGACAGCTGCTTATGTTGAGTTAAATCCAGGTCCTTCCCTATCATGCCCTTCTTCCATCCTATGCCATGGCAAAATGATAAGGGCCTCAAAATTGCTCTACTTAGCATAAGAAGTCTAGTCCAAAAACTAGATGAGCTCTCAGCATGGGTCACAAACTACCAACCAAATATTCTTAGAATATCAGAATCATGGCCACAAATGGCGTCATTGGCCAAGTTGTGCACAATTCCAGGATATAGTCTTATCTGTTGTGATCACTCTGGCCCTAAGAAATGAGGTGACTCACCAATATATTACAGATTCCACCTTCTTGTAGTGGTCCTATGTCACCCTCTCTCCCTGGAATCCCCTATAGAGTACTGCTATAGTGCACTCACATTGGGTGGTACAATAAAGCTTCATCTTTTCTATATTTATATCACTCCAGCTGGAAACTCAACTTTACTCTCCTCCATAGGAGGTTAGTCGAAAACACAAATTCATCATATATGGAGACTTTAACATAAATTGGCTCAGTGAATGCAACAAAACAGTAGGGCAGGCCCTTAATATGCTCAGCCTTACAAAAGTAATCTTTGAACCCACTAGTTGCTCTAATAATGCAGCACACATACTCTAACAGATAGAATAGTCACACCCAGGTCAAATAGAATGAAATGTTCAGGTGTTGTGTCTGATCCTATTAGCAACCACTCACCCATTGTTTGTGTATGGTGTGCCAAATTCACAAAAGCCCCTTCTAAAATAATTCATTTAAGGAAACATGCTAATCTGAATCATGAGCTGTTTTGACTGGCAGTATCTAACACTGACTGGCCCAACATGTATGAGGCTTTTGATGCAAATTCAGCAATCTCTTACTGTACTACAACATTAAGTAAATTACAAGACACATTTGCCCCATTCACCAAAATGAGGGTGTATGCCCCCTATTACTAATTGGCCAGATAACATACTATTAACCAACTTTATTGAACATGATAAAAAATGGGATGAATTTAAGTCCTCCTCATCCTTCTTTGACAGCATGCCTGTAGAACCCTGTGCAACATATGTAAAAGAGCTGTCAGGAAAAAAATAAAAGCTTTCACTGCGAAACACTATTTAACTCCACTGCCCAAAACCCTAGACTGCTTTGGATTCAAATCAAACAAGTACTAGTTTTCTGAGGAATCATTCTTCCTCTGACATGATTCTGAATGGAGTGAACAGCAATAACAGCACCACCATATCCAAGATTGAACTGTCATTTGTCAGACCTTTCCTCATGTATGTATACCTTCTCTAACTTACCCCTTCCCAACAAAATAAATGTACCCTCCTATGGCCCACAGTAACTCTTATAACAGCACCCCTCCTTCTATTTTAAATGGGTCCATCTTGATGAGGTTTGCAAACTTCTTAGGCAGATTCCTGTGTCTAAATCTGCAGGCATGGATGGTATTGAACCCAACATTCTCAAAATTGCTGCAAAAAAGTTAGCCTTCTGAAGTATAAAATTAATCGGTCTATCCCTCATTACTGGCATAGTGCCTGACCTATGGAAAACCTTGCATGTTGTTCCAGTCCTTCAGATGGGGAGCCCACAATTCTAAATAATTCTAAATAATTAAAGGCTCATTGCTATTCCTCCTGTTTGAAACAAAACAGTTGAAAAAGTAGTGGTCTCACAACTCACTAGTTACCTCTCCAGCTAGTTACCTCTCTTATCCCACACAGAATAGAGTTTTCAAAGAGGGCACAGTACTACTACTGCCCTTCTCACCCTTGCCAACAGTTATCTCCTCAGTAATTGACACTGGTAGCCTCACAGGTGCCGTCTTCATAGCCCTGACAAAAACTTTGTACGTGGCTGATCACTCCTTGCTGACTAGCAAACTTGCCAATCTTTGTATCTCACAAACTGCTCTCCCCTGGTTTTATAATTACTTGGTAAATAGAACCAATAGAGTCATGTATGAGGCCTCCATTTCAGACCCTGCCAAGGATCTGGTGGATGTTCCCAAAGGCTCTGTCTGAGGTCCAATTCTGTTTGCCTTACACATCAGCTCTGTAACTCAAAGCCTTACCTATTGGTCTGCCATTCTGTATGCTGATGATCTAGTTCTGTATACCTGCACCACAAAATATTGACCAAATCAACCAATACCTAACAGCTGATCTACAGTCTGTGCTCAGCATGACCAAAATGCAATCCGTACTGTTCAGTACATCCCCCAAATTAAGACCATGCCCATCCTCTCTATCTATAGTATATCATGATGGTACCTCGATCCCCACTGCCTCCTCCTTCACATACCTCAGAGTCACCCTTGACCCCTTGCTTGATTACATGTCTCATGTCAAGAGTGTTTGCAAGTCTGTGAACTCTGCTGGGAATTTCACATAAACTGTGCTGTGACCTGACCCTACAGGAATGCCTTGCCATCGCCTATGGGATGCTCCTTTCCAAGCTTCTTCATGGTGCCATCTCCCTGGCTCACTCACCACTGCTCCAGTGATGACAAGCTGGGTTGTCTTTCCCCATATTTCTTATGAGATCATAGTTTTGGAAGTGTGCTCTCTAGTATAATGCAAAATGGACAGCCCTCATCCCTTGCTTCATTTCTGCAACCAGTGAATAGTAGCTACCCCTTGAGGTGAAATGATAGTGCCCTGCTGGTTGTCCCTAAGGTCAGAACTCAAGCTGGTGAAGTGGCTTTTGCTTCTGCAACCCCTAAGCTATGGAACTCCATTCCACCAGACATTCATCTAGCCACTCTGAACATGCTTTCTGACTTTGGTATCATAAACATCTAATTGGTCTGGCACACTGCTCTTGCCATGGAACCTGAATAATTCCCTGTGTGGCAATCATTTCGTATGATCCATGATGATATATTATCACTGTTCTTATACACCCTTTGCTGTATCTCCATGTGGATGCATATTGTTTCCTTAAAGGGAAACAATGGAAAAGACAAAGCTTTCCTCAGACACTGCAGAAACTCTCAATTAGTGCTTTCAGACAGTAACAACTTTATTTAATGATTTAGAACAGATACCCACAACTTCCACTTCCTGTTGCTGGCAGCAGCCATTTCATGAGCAGCAGTGAGCTTCCTCAACTCACTCTATGCTAATATGCCTGTTTGACCTCAGCTATTGGTTGGCAGGACATATTAGGATGAAGTGAGCTCAGGAAGCTCTCTGCTACTCATGAAATGGTGGCTCCCTGCAATAGATAGTGAAAGTTAAAGGCCACTGCTGAAATCACTAAAAAATCAGAGTTATTTGTTAAAACATTTTACTGTCTGAATGCATGAATCAGGCATTTTTGTAGTGCCTGGGTAAAGCTATGCCTTTTCCACTGTTTCCCTTTAATGTTTCCCTTCCTATGATGTGTTTTGTTTTGCAGCTACATACTTCTTCATTTTAAATGTACATCTGCTTCAATGTATCTAACTGAATGCACTGTCTGTTATGTGTTTTACTCTTCAGATACATTGGTTTGTTCATGTTTTTGTTTTTCTCTCCACTATATATTGTAACACAATGTATATCTATGTATTCAATTTGGTTGTAATTTCCAAAGTCACAGCTGAAAATAGGCACCTAATTACCTAGTGTGTTTACCTGCTGAACAAAAACTAAATGAATACATTATGTATGCATGAATGTATATGATCACTAAGGATCACTAAGGAATGGAAATAGTGTAAAAGGCTAATGCCCATTTAAAGCACTTGTCATTTACCCGTAGTAGTCTAGGGTGCAATTTAAAAGCATAACATTGTCTAATCTATTTTCAAAGGTAATCTTCAAGTCACTAATGACCACATTTGTTGGTAATGTATTCCATGGTCTCACTATCCTTTGTGAAAAAAAAAGTTTGCCCACTTTGTTGAAAGAAAATTATTTTGTACCAGTTGCAAAGAGTGTCCCCTGGAATTGACTTTATTTGTTTGACATCTAGACTGGCCTCAAACATATGGTATTGGTCTCTAATCACTTCCCATGTTAACATGCGGTCTTCTCAGATCCTTCTAGTCTCTAAGTGCATGAGACTAAATTCTTTCAGTCTTTCTTCAAAACTAAAATATCTGGCCTCTTGCACATATTTAGTTACTTTTTTCTGGATTTTTTCTATACATACAGTAGCTTTTTTTTGTAAAAGCACAAGATCTGTGAGGAAAAGTTGAGGAGTGGGTGGATAGAGGCCCTATGTAGTGGAAGAATGACTGACTGATCTCATGATTTTATGTTACACCTGATTGAACTTTATTTGCTTTATTTTTTCCATTATTTGTTTATCAAAAGAGAAGTCATTGGATATTCTAATCCCCAAATCTTTCTCATGCTGAGATTTATTTAGCAAGTGGCCATCTAAGGTGTAATCATATTTGGAACCGAAATGCATAATGCTGCATTCATTTATGTTGAAAGACATACCCCAATTGTTTGTCTTAGTTAAGAGTTTGTTTAGATTCCTTTTTAGTTGGTTTATTTCTTCTAGATTGTTAAAGGGGCCACCATTTTTGCAATCATCTGCATATTTGATGACCCAACTGTCTTAAGTTTGATGACAAAACCAGCTATAAATATTAGAAAAATTAAAGGGGCTAATACTGATCCCTGTGGGACACAACTAGACACTGGTCTCCAATATGAGGAATAAGCATCAATAACTACTCATTGCTTGTGATCTGCTAGCCAGTTTTGAATCCAAGTAACATAGCTGAGGTGGATATCCAGGGCATGCAATTTTTTGATGAGGGCCTAATGAGGAACAGAGTTGAAAGCCTTTTTAAAATCCAAATATATTGGGTCACATGGTAATTTTTTATCAATGTTTTGACTGACTTGTTAATAGATACAGAGCAGATTTGTGGCACATGATCATCCCTTCATGAAACCATGCTGCCTTTATCAAAGTTTTCCAGTACATCTGTCAACCTATCCTTAATAATTACCTCCATTATTTTGCACAAAATGGGAGTGAGACTGATGGGACTGTAATTATCCATGTCCTTCTTATCTCCACTTTTCAAAAGTAACATCACATTAGCCCTTCTCCAGTTAGTGGGTACATGACCTGTCTGTATACTACTGTCAAAGATTAGCTTCAGTGGGAGAACAAGGTGTTTATTCATGGTTTTAACCATATCTCCTGTTATTTCATCAGGCCAACGTGTACAGTATGTATGTATGTATGTATGTATTTCAAAAGTTTCACCAGGAAAGACATACTGTTCTGGTAACAGTTTGTTTCCAGATGTGTCCTGGGGAAGGGGAGAACACATGCAGTATGAATAATTCACTACATAGTGCAATAAAATTTGAATAATAAATCAATCTAAACAAAATATAAACACTTAAGAATAAGTTGTGAAACAGTAAATAACTAGGAATTTAGTTGTTTAAAGAACAAAAGAACAAAACAAAAACAGCAATTAGAAAAACAGGGAGAAAAAAATGAAACAAGGGAGGGGCAGGATGGTGTCAGTGTTGGTTGAAAGTAAATAAAATGAATCAGCCCCATATAAAAATCAACTGCAGGAGTGAATAGAAAAATCATGAACAAAAAGATTTCACAACAGGATAGGAAGAAGCAGACTGAATGGAAGGGGGAAGAGAATTCCAGAGTTTATGCAAAAGGAATGTGAATGCAGATTGACCAGCTTTAGATTTCACTTGAGGAAGAGCAAGAGCTCAAGGGAGTAAGAGGGAGGAGAGAGAAACAAAGAAACATAATAGGGGAAAGAGCTGAGCCAATATTTGGAGATGAAGGAATCACAATGGGAAAGGCATCTAGTTTCAAGATGGGGATAGGGAAGAGTGCACAGTATAGAGTACAGAGTACAGTGCTGTGTCTGAAGTGGTTCATTAAGAGCAAGTGATATAAGACATGAAAGAGAGGACCAGTCTAACTGATGTGAACTTAGGAGCAGCACTATAAACAATGTCTCCACGGTCATAAATAGGGAGAACCATTTTATTGAGGACTTCTCTGCAAGCAGGAAGTGATATGCTATGCTTATTTCTGTAGAGCGCATCAGGCTTGAGTTGAAGTTTCTTGTGGATAGCATCTACATGAACAGAAAAATCAAGATAGTGATCCAGTTAGAACCTGAGGTGCTTGAAAGGCGAGACACCTTCAATAGCAACATCATAAAGGGTATGATAAGAGGGAAGGGGAGCCTCTAGCAAATCTCTGTTTGGTACCAAACATCACTGAGACTGTTTTCTTAGAATTGAGGATTAACTGATTTTCACAAAACCAGAGCTGGATGTTGTTAAAGTCCAGTTGGAGCTGGTTCATGAAGTCAGAGCAAAGGAGCCCGAGGAAAAGAGTACTGTATCATCTTTGACCCCAATTTTGCAAATCTTTGTTTGAAATTATATGGGAGGAGATGTGTATATACATACATACTGTACATACATATACATAGATTTATTTTTTTTGCTGGCAAAGGCACCTAGCTTCACCCGAGCTCTTTTCTTCTAGGTTTGCTTGTAAGGACAGAGCAAGGGACAACATTATCAGAGCAAGGAAAAAGATTAAGGCTTCTTTTTGCTGGGCAGATTTACTGTGTGTTGTTTTCTTTTGTGCTCACAAGATTTGATACTGTTTTTTGCTTACATTGTACTGCTGTAATCATCTCTGGTTCAAATTGCTGCTGCAGGGTATACCTTCTGCTGTATTATTACAGGGTGTGCCTGCAGGGTTGTCACTGTTTTGTGGTTACAGATTACTGCTGTAATCTTCTCTGATTCAGATTGTTTTTTTTGTGAGGTATATCTTTTGTTACTGCTTTATTTTACTCTGTAGAAAAGTGTTTTTTGCAGGGTATATCTTATGTGAAATTGTCACAGGAGGTGCTTACTGGTTACTGCTGTAATCTTGTTATAACAAGTTATATAAAAAAAATAAAACTTTTGCTTTCATTTTCCTCCTTCTAATTATTCAGACTAGGTTATAAACTCAGCAACTCAAGTGAATGGATATTATTAACTGCAGGCACTGCGGGACACTTTTCAAAAGGTCAGTTATACAGGATTTAGGATGCTGTCCTACATGTTGGACCATTGGAGATCTAACGGCTCAGCTCCAGGCAGCATGGGCAGAGATTGCATGCCTTAATTCACATGTTCAGAAGGAAATATATTATAAGAACCACTTGCCATTTCCTCAACATCCAACTGAAGCACCTCAACCTCAGAGGGTAGTTGGTCCAAGAGGTTGGCAGGTGGAGAGGAGGGGCAAATCAGGTGCCCCATCACTCAGTGCTCTCCAACATATCACCTCCACAAACCATGTAAAAACTACAAACAAGTATCTACCTCTGTCTTTTAAATCAAACAAAGGGGCAGAGGACACTGTAGAGCAGGACACTGCAGTACAGGAGCTAGCACAACAAAACTCACCCAAAACAGGGACCAAAACAAAAAACAAAAAGCGAAAAGGAAAACCAAAACACTTCTTATCATAGGAGACTCCATGATTCGGGGAGTTTTTACCTACCTCCAGCAGGGGTTAATGGTCAGATGTCTCCCAGGTACATCAGTGTGGAAAGACACTGACCGCATTGCTAAAATCGTGGAGGAAGCAGGAAAAAACATTGATGTCCTGGTACACATAGGGACAAATGATCTCTCCAGCCAGTCAGTTGTGGAGAAGAAGGAACACCTGACCAGGCTGGGTGACAAACTCTCATCCATTTTGCCTGGCATCTTCTTCTCTGAAATCCTGCTGATCTGGGAGAGGGGGGCAGACATACGGAAGGTCAGAGAAGGAGAGATAGGGGAGGTAAACATGTGGCTCAAGGGCTGGTGCCAGGAAAAAGGATAGAAATGTGTAGGTAACTGGCAACAGTTTTTCAAGCAAAAGTTCTTTAAATTTGATGGACTGCATCTGACTAAGGAGGGAGTCAGTGCATTGGGGCAGACATTTGATGTCTTTGCAGAATATTTAAATGAGCCAGTGATGAAAGGGGTGGAACACTTAATGCATTGAACAGGAAGAACACCCCATCCCCCTTGGCTGGTGATCAAACAGGAATTCAGCATGTTTGTAGTTCATTTGCATCACCAGGTAAGGAAAAAGGTCCAGCTCCCCATATGACAAACAGGAGAAATACCGGACCTCGCCCAACAACTAACGCACTGAAATCAGGGCCAACAGAAAATCATGTACACAAATGCCCACAGTCTGGGAAACAAGATCCCAGTCCTGCAGGCAACAGTGACAGAGGCTAAACTGGACATAGTAGCCATTAGCGAGACATGGTTCACCAGTAACCACACTTGGGAGACTTCAGTACCCAGCTATGTACTGTTCAGAAGAGACCAAGGTGCAAAGGGTGGGAGTAGCCCTTTATGTCAATGAAAATATAAAACCTACAGAAATTCAGAATACACAGAAGGAGCCAGATGAACTGTGGGTCACCCTGAAAACAGAAAATGGGACAGACGTTCGAACTGATGTTGTCTATAGGCCTCCAGACCAGGGAGAGGACATAGACACATTACTGTTAGACGATATACAAAACATGACAGCTAAAGGGGAGGTTCTGATAATGGGATACTTCTAGATGCCAGATACAGACTGGTCAATACCAGCAGGAACATCCACCGGAACTAGACACATAGTGGATTCCCTGCTGGGAGAGGGCCTCAGACAACTAGTACAACAACCCACAAGAGACAGGTCTATCCTAGATCTAGTAATGACTAATGGGGAAAGGATCACAGAACTCCAGGTAGAAGGTCACCTGGGGCCAGTGACTGTCACATGGTATGGTTCAATTTCGCCACTAGAACTAAATCATCCCATTCCAATGCAAAAATATGGGACTTCAGAGGTGCTGACTTTGGATAACATTGCTAACAGAGTTAAGCTAGCCCTCACAAGAAGAAATACAGGTGAGGGGGTATAGGCAAAATGGGCAAGTATTAAGGATGCAATACTGCATGCAACAGCTCATTGCATAAGGGAGAAAAGCAAGAGCAAAAGAAGGAGAAAACCACTTTGGTTCACAAAAACAGTAGCAGAAAAGGTCAGAGGCAAAAGACTGACCCTCAGAAAATATAAGAGAATGCAGCAGGATGAAGATAGGGAAGCATGCCAAACTTCCCTAAGGAAAGGCAGTAAGGCAGGCAAAGGACCAAACTGAGAAAACACTAGCATAAACAATAAAAGAAGGTGACAAGACTTTCTAAAGATACATTAGTGAAAGAAGAAAGTACAGAGGGGGTTTTGCTAAGATCAAAGGGAATAAGGGGGATTGTGTGGAGGAGGACCAAGGAAAAGCAACTATCCCAAATAGATACTTCTGCTCAGTATTTACTGAGGAGAAGGTAGGGCAAGGCCCACAGCACAGCACCATGGATACAGGGGGAGGTAGGTGTGAACAAGTCACTTCACAAAACAAAGGGTCCTGCAAGAGCTCTCTATGCTCAGGGTGGACAAGGCAATGGGTCCGGATGGCATACATCCCAGGATACTAAAGGAGCTAAGGGTGGAACTAGCAGAGCCATTATCAGAACTGTTTAGTGAGTCTCTGAGCATAAGAGAGGTCCCAGAAGACTGGAGAGGGGCTCATGTGATCCTGCTCCACAAGAATGGCAGCCAGGAGGAGGCAGGAAACTGCAGACTAGTCAGTCTTACCTCAGTAGTGGGCAAGATTATGGAGGCACTACTTAAGGAAAGGATAGTGTAACACCTGGAATTCAAAGGTGCAAAGGATCCAAGACAGCATGGATTTACAACAGGACGGTCATGTCAAACTAATGTCATAGATTTCTTTGACTCTGTAATCAGAGTGGTGGATCAAGGGGGTGCAGTTGATGTTGCCTACCTTAACTTCAGCAAAACATTTGATACTGTTCCACATAGAAGATTGATTATTAAGCTGGGTAGGCTTGGGGTGGATCAGAAGTTAGTCAACTGGGTTGCAAACTGTTTGGCAGGCAGAAAACAAGGAGTGGTGGTAAACAGTGCACAGTCAGAAGAGATGCAAGTCACAAGTGGGGTATCTCAGGGATCAGTCCTGGGGCCAGTCCTCTTCAATATCTTCATCAGTGACATTGCAGATGGACTGGAAGGTAAGGTTTGTCTCTTTGCAGATGACACCAAGATCTACAACAGAGTAGATGATCCAGATTGGGTAAGCAAAATAAGAAGAGATCTGGATAAACTGGCAAAATGGTCTGAAGAATGGCAGCTGGGTTTCAATGCAAAAGAAATGCAAGATCATGCACATAGGAAAGAGAAACCCTGAAGCCACCTATAGGTTGGCAGATGAGTTGCTGACAATCATAATGGAAGAAAAAGACTTGGCATCATCATCATCACAGATGACTTGAAATCATCCAAGCAGAACAATAAAGCAGTAGGTAAGGCTAGTTGGATGTTGTGGTGTATTAGTAGGGGTATCACAAGTTGTAAGAGGGAAGTAATAATCCCTCTTTACAAGACACTGGTTAGGCCCCATCTGGAGTACTGAGCACAGTACTGGAGGCCGCACCTGCACAAGAACATTAAAAAAATTGAGGCAGTCCAGAGAAGGGCAAACAAAATAGTGCAGGGACTGCATCAGAAAGCATATGAGGACAGATTAACGGAGCTCAGTATGAATACCCTAGAGCAAAGGAGGGTGAGAGATGATATGATCAAAACATTTAAACACTTTAAGAGCATTAACAAGGTGAAAGAGTCTAACATGTTTCAATATAATAAAAATAGCAGGACAAGAGGACACAGCATGAGATTAGAGGGATGCCGATTAAGGGGTTATGTGAGGAAGTTCTTTTTCACAGAATGGGCGGTGGATGCATGGAATGGCCTACCTCAGGAAATGGTGGATATGAATCCAGTGCAGGGCTTCAAACAGGCATAGGATAGGCATAAGGGAGCAATAAAGATGAGTATGCATACATAGGCCATTGACAGAGTAAAGGCCGATGTCACATTTATAAGGTAGAAAGAAAATGGGCAGACTGGATGGGCCTTGTGGTCCTTATCTTCTGTCATCTTTTATGTTTCTATATTATATATATTTCCAATTACCTACCCCCTCTACATCTTTCTGCTACAGTATATGCCACTTTTTTCTTAACCCACTCCCCTACCCCAATTACCTGATGATGGCATCACTTGGTTGAAAGCTCCAACTCTCTTCCACCTCAGATGATTCCACTGTCAGCTGCTCCCTCAACCCTCCCTTATCTAATCAGTCTATCTGTTAATATTTACTAATCTTATAGTAAGTTCAGATTTTACTATTACTGCCTGTGTATATGCTTCAATGTTTTTTTGTTTTCTTCTCTGTAAACCTTGCATTTTTGTAATGTTTGTTCAACACTTATGTGGAATCTTTGAAAATAAGTCCTTGACTCAACTGTATTAATCCCAAACTTAAATAAATAAATAAATATCCAACAGACGCACGTAACTCAGACATTTGTAGGACATTTTTCAGCAAATTGTCAACATGGCCTTTCTGGAACCCCAACTCATGAATACTGGTACTGTCTTTTTGTTTATCAGTTCTGAAAGGTGATTTCAAACAGCGACTACGCCATTCTACACCACATGTATGAAACACATTTTCGACAGGATGTGAACAATGACAGCTGTACTGTTCATGAGGGCTTGTGAAAAAATGGCAATGCTGAAAATCTGGAATGACAATCTTAAAAATTGACAAAGTTACGAATGTGCATAGAAAAATTTCAACAAATGTGTGTAACTTGTGCAAATTTTGATGTTTTTGCACCAAATTTTCAACATTGGCTTTTTGGGAGCCCGCCTCATGAACACAGGCACTGCCATTTTATTACTTCATCCCAAAAGTTGATTTCACTCAGCAACTGTGAAATCACCTTATGGGTCCGATAATGAAATGACAGTGACAGTGTTCATGAGATAGGGTCCCAAAAAGCCTATGTTGAAAATTTGATGTAAAAATTCTGAAAAATGGCTGAGATAGCAACAGAAGCTCAAAACATCTTAGACAGCTATTATACAGCTCTTACCTTGACTCTTCAGTTTGTGGATCAACTTAGAAGACTGTAAATGTGCCCTGGTCCACAGAAGATAACAGAAGAGGATCTCTGGTGGCATGTATAGGGAAAGGGGGTGGTGTGGGCCGATGGGTTGCTCAGTGGGAGGGTCAGGATGGGGGAGGGGAAGATGACGAGGGACTGTGTTAATTTTTACTGTAATAAAATAAAAAGTCAACAGGGGAGAGTTTTCTTTTTTTTTTACAGAGTAAATATCTTTATTTCTGGGCACTGGGAATGGGCTTCCCCATATCCAACAGTGCTGTGTGTGTGTGTGTGTGTGTGTGTGTGTGTGTGTGTGTGTGTGTGTGTGTGTGAGAGACGGTCTTTATAATGCTGACATAGGGATTGGGAACCCCGATGTTGGCAAACACAAAGGTTGTAATGGGCTTTGGGGGGGCACCCAACACTGGGGGTTGGCATCCCAGTGTTGAGAAAAGCATTTAAAAAAATTAAATATTTTGGGGCACTGGGGGTGGGATCCTCAGTGTCCCACACTAGGGGGCCGTAAATGCTGACATGGGGATGGGGCTCCCTGATGTCAGCAAACACAAAATTACAATGGACTTGTTGGGGGGGCATCCGACACCAGGGTGGGCATCCAGGTGTCAGAAATAAACATAAAAAAAAGTATTTCCTGACACTGGGGTTGGCATCCCCAGTATTCCATACTAGTAGGGGGTAGTAAATGCTGACATGGGGACTTAGCACTCTGATATCAGCAAAACATATGTTACTATTAAATCTTGTCTCAGTCCCCTTGGAGGCATTAAAAGGAGAAAAACTCCTTTTATTAGATAAACACCAACAGGTGTTTACCTAAATAGGGTCCGAAGAATACAATTTTCTGGTTATTTGACCCAAAAAGTGGCCAGAAAAGTTTTTTGCCTTTTTGCAGTGGCCAATGTTTATTTTACATAGAAGTAATGCCACAAATGTGTGGCAGTTTTCACACAACAGTGCTGTTAGTTGTGCAAAAACTGCTGCAATTTGCAGCAGATTCACAAAAGAAGTGCAAAACATTTGCAGCACTACCAACAACCAAATGCAAAAAACATAATCATGGCCACTATTCAAACAGAATACTGGCAGGAGCATGGTCCTCTGGTCCCAAATAGGTAAACACAGCTGTCGGTATTCCCAAAGCGTCATAATTTTTTGAATTACAGCATTTTTTTAACCATCGCAAACTGAAAAGAAGATGGCGGCAGCACAGTGCTACTAAACCCATTTGTGGCAGTAAAACAGGCTTTCGTGAAAGCAAAACGTGCTTTCTCACCAGCTGTCTAATTTTTCCCTTAGGCTATAATGGGAAACTATAAACTTTATTAATTTTTGAATGGATGAATATTTTTTCATCAAAATTTCAAAAGGCACATCAGTGACACAGACCCCATACACTGTAGCAATTTCAAACCAAACCCCCAAATCATTTCTGACTTATGCCCGAGCAAAGAATCTGCACCTAAATGGTAAATTTCACATTTTATAGCACTCAGCAGCTTTGCAACTGCATGACTGACTGGAGTGAAATTTGCCAGATCCAGAGATCTATGATACCAGAAGGAGCATGCAAAATTTCAGGTAAATTTGTGAAATGGTTGTAAAGTTATTAAAGTGCAAAATGTAGGGTTTAACGTAGAAGTGGCCATGCAACCCTAACTATAGAGCACTACTGTGCAATCTTATTCATGACCTGGCCCTGGCAGACTGGTCCTCTGTCCTTTCCTCACTCTCAGTCGACACTGCCAGTACCCACTTCACATCCATTTTCTTAAAGATCTGGGCTATCCGTGCACTGCTTAAAACTACTAGGGTAAGACATGCCCACCTCCTCTGGGTTACACCCTCCATCTAAGCCAAATGTAGAGCTCATGACCATACTTGGTGCTGCTATAAATCCTCAGGCTACCATCTCTCCTTTCAAGCCTATCACACTCTTCACAACAGCTGCACCATTAGCATCCATCGTGCAAAAGCTGATTTTTTAAAGTTGCATTTGCATCCCTCAAACAGTTCTCCAGCCTCTTTCTGGCAGGATCTCCAAATGCTCCTACACCCCCACTCTGATCCCTCCCCCCAAATCCATGAGGGTGGCTCACGAATCTCTGATCCCTCTCACATTGCTGTAGCCCTAAATAGGTATTTTATCTCCTGTGCAGTTCCATCTGGTTCCCCATCCTCCCCCCTGCTCACCTCTTTCACCCCTTAGCCTCGTGATTTTCAACTGCCCCCAATCCTGCCACCCACAGTCCTGAGAGCTCTTGCTGCACTAAACCCCTCCAAGTCCAACCCAGATGGCCTCCACCCGAGGGTCCTCAAAATCTCAGCCCCCTCAATAGATAACCATTTTACATACATCCTAAATATCCCACTTTTCTCAGCCACTGTTGCTGTAGCCTGGAAAACTGCCACAGTCCTCCCTCTCTTCCAAGGTGGTGATCCTACTGTCCCTGGGAACTATCGCCCCATCTCCCTTTTCCTCACCCTTGCAAAAGTCCAAGAATCCCTCATCATTTCTAGGCTAAATTAATTTCTAATCACCTCTAATACTCTCTCTCCTTGCCAATCAGGGTTCAGGAAAACCCACTCAACCACCTCCTCCATCCTTCACCTCACCAACATCATTCACTCTGCCATGGATCTTATCCACATTATCTCGGCCATTTTCATAGACCTAGCAAAGGCCTTTGACTCAGTTTTCCACCCTCTCCTCTTACCTAAACTCAGCTCGATTGGTCTTTCCCCTACCTCAGTCTCCTGGATTAGCTCCTACCTTACCAGTTTCTCCCAGTCAGTGTCTATATGAAGTGTCTTATTCCCCTTCCTCCCTATCCTCACAGGCATGCCCCAGGCTCTATCCTTGGGCCCATTCTGTTTTCTCTCTTTATAAATTTTCTTCCCTTAGTCAGCACACATGCCAGTATAGACATGCATGCGGACGACACCATCCTGTTCCTATCTGGTTCATCCACTGGAGCAGTCCAAACCCCCTTCAAAATGATTTCACTGGGGTAACTACCTGGTTTGACATGAATTCACTAAAACAAAATACCAAAAAACAGTAGGCATGACTTTTGGCTCCAAACAAAAGCTAGCCGAATTTCCTTCCCTACCGGTCTTTTTCTTTATGGTTAACACCCCTCTTGACAATGTCCCCTCATACAAGTACCTTGGTGTCTGGCTCAACCCCTCCCTTGACCTCTCCTCCACTTTAGCACACTACACACTAGACTGCATCCTAAACTTGGTCTACTCTACTGACATAAAGTCAGCCTCTCCCTCACTGTAAGACGTGATCTTGTTGTCAAGTAGATCCTCCCAGCACTCGACTATGCCAACATCATCTACAGTGCTGCTTCAGCCTCTTCCTTAATCAAGCTGGATGTCCTCTTCTGTGTCTTCTGTAGGTTTGCTTTGAACTCCCCCCCTTAACCCACTACTGAGATCTTCACTCCTCCCTCTCCCTCCAGTCTGTTGCACAGAGACATTCCTCTCACTGCCCCACCTTTATAGCCAAATAGTGGTTTGAATCTCTTCCATCCCACCTCACCTCTCTCATCAATCCCACCTCCCCTTACCCTACAACTCAAGGCCAAATTTTGCCCGCATCTTTTCTCTCTCATGCGTCCAAACTACAGCCGATAAACTCTTCCTTCTCCTATAGATTTTCATCCCTTAGGAACAGTCACCTCTCCCTTACTAGCCTCTCTCCCTCCTTCTGTGCACTTAAACACTTGCAAAGGCCCACCAATCTCACCTCCAGTACCTGCTCCCCCTCGTAGTACTCACTTTCTACAGTATTGTCTGTAAACCTCATTGCCAAGGTCCACTTTAAATACTCTATTTTGTAATCTGCTATGTACTACTATAAATATATTTTATTGTATGCTGTTTGCATTTAGTTTTTGAAACACTGTATACATTATTTGCACCATCTCCTCTCTTATCTTTGTATATAACTACAGTGTTGAAGTTTCTCTGTTTATTGTATTGCCATTGTCGTATTTCTATCTTGACTCCTGTACCCAATCCCCATGTCACATCTGGAGCTGAACTTCAGTCCATTGATGCCTTTCCCAGTTATCAACTTTTAAATAAAAGAAATAAATAAAATAATATACAGTATGTGTATGTATACATATATATAGGGTTGAGGAGCCATTTCTATGTTAAACCCCAAAACTTTGCACCTTAATAACTTTGCAACCATTGAGGGATTTGGCTGAAATTTGGAATACACGATCAAGAACCATAGGCCTTGGGATTTGCCAAGTTTCGTACTGGTCGGATATACGGCTGCAGAGTTATTAAGCGTGATCTGTGCGTGCATTTACGCTTTTTCTGGAATTCTATGGTCGCGCTTACAGGTTGTACGGTTTGAGCGACCCACCCAAAATCTTCAGGGAATGTGTGGCTGGGGTCCCCGATGTGCCTTTCAAAGATTTGGTGAAAAAATATTAAACGGTTCAAAAGTTATTCAAAAAACAGTTTCCCATTATAAGTCAAAGGGAAAAGTTAACAAAAAGTTCAACAGTGTCGCAAATGCATTTTTACTTTCGCAAATGGGCCTGTTACTTTCGTAAATCGGCCATTTTGTTTTCAGTTGGTGATCAGAAAAATGGTTGGCATTTAAATTTGGGACCCTCTAGCAACTTAATTCTTTTTGTATTCAGCTAGTCGGACCCTGAGGATGCTTGCCATTTCTTTATTTTGTGGTAAAACACCCCAGAAATGTTTTTCAAATTTCTGGAAAAAGTAATTTCGCAAATTACTTTCGTACTCACGAAAGTGTCGAGCTTTTTTGCGAAAGCTTTTGCAAATTGCGACAGTAGTTTTCCATCTGTGGGAAAGTGACAGCGATTCTTTGGCACTGCGCTGCAAAAGAACCGTTGGGAGTTTTGGGCTGAAATTTGGAGGGAACGGAGCCGACATCTCACAGATATGCCTTTCAGTATTGTATTAAAAACATATTACATTGTGGCAAGGTTACAGCACTCCAAAGTTGACAGTTTTTCCTATAGGATAACATTACGGCACCCGACGCATTATAGAAATCCTTTGGATCCCTGCTGCAAAATAATGGTTTGGTCTTTTTTCCTGAAATTTGGAGGGAAGACAGCCAACAGCCCACAGATGTGTCTTTCAGTGGTTTGGTGAAAAAATATTACAACAAAGCAAAGTATGGTACTCTGAACTTCTCTTTTCCCCATGGATAACATTACGTATGTCATTATGCCTTCAGGGCCCGTGATCCTCAGAAACAGTGCGAGATACAGACTTTTCGTTGAAAAGTTCTTAGCCCTAACAGGAGCTAAGTGTAAAACTAGCCAGGACAGTCATAAATCATATGACTGTTAAATTTTTTTTCCACGTAGTACGGTTCCTGAGATATAACGTATTTAGTATTCCGAGTTCTCGTTTTCTGCGCCAATACTCATTATTATGCATACACTATTTGTACTCACTGTCTTTCTCTATGCAGGTTTTGGGAAAACCAGCCCAGCGCTTACATTACTGTTACTGTTGCCCTTCCGCTATGGTTCTGTACCTGCTTCACTTTCCGCTGACGCCTGCACCACCATGTGCGTTATCCTTTGCGTTTTCATTTGTGCTTGCATTGCTGTTATTTTTTGCCATTTCTGTATACAGTACTGTTTATCTTTCTGTTTCACTTTACGTCACCATGCCCATTTACATTTCTGTTTGCAGGCACCATGTTACTATGTGACAACACATCACGTGGCAGACCGTTCCCGTCTACGCCACCATGTGCGTCACCCTTTCTGTTTTCATTCACGTTTGTCTTACCATGTGCACCACTGTGAGCATTTCTGCTTGTGTTGCTGTCCCTGTTAGTATGCCACAAGACATCATGTGGTGGTAGCGCGGGACCCATTACATTCACTATTTCTCGTTATCATTCTCAAAAAGAAGGGAAATTAGAGGCAAAAAAACTCTGTTTAATGCATTAGTTAGGGTAGTTCCACAGTGACAAAAGTGAGGAAATTGGTGTTAGAGTTGAAAACCCCTTGGACCCCGCCTACCCCCCAACTGCATTGGGGTGTGCATTGGGATCGTGGGTCCTAAGTCTCACCCCATTCCTATACTTGCTGCTTTACACATGTCATGGGGTGAGAGTTAGGCTGATCGATCCCAATGCACACCACAATGCCAATTGGGGAGGGTGGGTCCAAGGGGGTTTTCAACCCTAACAATCAATTTCCTCATTTTGTCACTGTGAAACAACCCTAACTAATGCATTAAACAGAGTTTTTTGCCTCTAATACATATATATATATATATATATCTAATATATATATATATATATATATGTATAGAGAGAGAGAGACTGACAGACTGACAGACATGGGGGGTGCCTTTGGTATCAGCCCTAATGCCCCCACCCTGTAGAGAATGACAAGCTTTGGGAGGGAGCATTGAGTCCTGAGTTCTAACCCTTACCCCACTCCATAAGTAAATAAGCTGAGATGGGTACAGTACAGCAGAATGGGGTGAGAGTTAGGATTGAGGACTCCAATGCACCCCATGAAGCCTGTCATTCTCTACAGGGTAGGGTGGGGGCATTAGGGCTGACATCCAAGGCACCCCCAATGCCTGTCAAGCATTGGCTCAAGAAGCAGCATATGCACCACCACCAGCACCAGCATCAGTTGCAGCAACAACATCCGAAACACAAACAAGAAACCCTAATCAGAAACTGAGTGCAAAAGCAAGCTGCTGGCAGCCAATAAGCCCAAAGCAATCCGAAAGCTGAATTTTGAGGATGCAGTAACCACTTCACCCATGCTAGGGATCAAAATAAAAGAGGGACACCTTGAGCCAAAACCAAGGCCTTTATCATCTGGGAAGGCAATATACCATTAGGTAAATTAAGCTGCCAGCTGTGCAGAGCCCTTGCCCCTTGAATCCGAGTCCATCTGAGTGCCACCTTTGCCCAGTGTATGGGGAGCCCTTTCCCAGCAAAGCCATCCAGGAGCATCACATCTGCCTTCTGCAGTCTTCCCTGATCATTCGCTGCAAGTACTGCAAAGCCACTTTCTACAGCTGACCCAGCACATCAATCAATACTACCAATTGCAAAACTGGCAAGTCATCCTCCTTCCGCCTGCTAGTAGCCACAAAGAAAGTAAAGACAGCAAAGGTGATTTTTTTATGATGCAAATTGACCCATGTGGCTGAATTAAAAGACTACCACAATCACTGAGTCCCTGTAATAAAGAAAACTGTCCCTCAATGTTTTTTTAGACCTGAAAAAAAGAAAATGGTCCCTCATCATCCCTGTCGTCCCCTTCCCCATCCTGACCCTCCCACTGAGCACCCACCACCCATACCCCCCTTTACCCAATACTTATCATCTTAGGTCCTCCTGGGCTGTCATCTTCCATGGACCATGACATGTCTGCACTCTTTAATGCCGAACCATGAACTGAGGAGACTAGATAAGTGTCGTATTTTGTATTTCAAGGGTGTTCTGAACTCATGTTCATAACATTGCCATTTTTGGGGATTTTTACACAAAATTTCCAACATAGCCTTTTTGGGACCCAGCCTTATGAACACTTCTGGCATTCTGTTAATCAGTCCCAGAAAGTGATTTCACAGTCACTGTGCAAAATCACCTTTCGGGACCAAGTTATGAAATTTCATCCCCCGCGTTAATGAGGTGGGGTCCCAAAAAAAAGGCCATGTTGAACATTTAGTGAAAAAATTCCTAAAAATGGACAAGTTATGTCTGTTCATTGACATTTTTCTATGTATGCACATAACTTTTGTAATTTTAAATATTTTTGCTCCAAATTTTTACCATAGCCATTTTATTACACCACCTCATGAACAGCGCAGTTGTCATTTTTCACATCCTGTCCGTAATGTGTTCTCACACCTGTGGTGCAGAATGGTGTTTTGTCACTGATTTGAATGTTTTCACCTTTGGGATTTATGAGGGGGAATCATAAGAAGACTTGGCTGGATTTTCAAACATGAATGAATGCTGCAAGCCCCGGGTGCGCCGAACATATGGTGCACGGGGCTTGCAGCATTCGCCAGGTGACAATCAAGAATTTCCATCCCTTGTGTCCAGCATAGTTCCTTAGACCACAATATTGTGGTCTTGCTTGCACCGTCCCTCCAGGACAAAGTTACAGTGCTTGCACCAAAGCATTGGTGCAAACAGCCATAAATCATGGAAACTGTCACTTCACCCAAGAATGGAAACTCAGGTGCAGCTGTGGCAAAGGGGGATGGTTCACCACAATAATTTAAGTCCTGTGGTGCAGGGCTGAACACAAGCCCTGCACCTCCTTTAATCTATGGTCAAAATATGAAAAAATACTAAAGTTATGACTATTCTTTGCAATTTTGCAATACACGCTCATAACTTTGGATATTTTAAATACTTTGACCACAGGTTTTCCACATAACATTCTGATTATCCCACCTCTTGTAAGTCACAGCTGTTTTTTTCCGAAGGACCCTGCACTCCCATAGTAAAATAAGGAGACTATTATAGCGTCTCAAAAATTAAGGAAATAAGTTGCAAAATACTCTGTTAATGTTCCAGTTAGGGTTAAAGCAACAAAAGTTGTGAAATGAGGGATTATGGTTTCCAACCCAGACACCACACCCTCCCAAACCAGGCAGTATAGCAAGTGTGGGGTGTGCCATCGGCTTCTTAAGTCTAACAATCATCCCATTCTCATAAAGTGTGAGTACAGTATCTGACCTTATTTACAGATGGAATGGTGTGAGTGTTAGGCTTGAGAAGCCTAAGGCACACCCACACCTGCTCTACTGCCTGGTTTGAGAGGGTGGGGTGTAAGGATTGAAAACCATAATGCCTCATTTCCAAACTTTTGTTGCTTTGACCCTAAATGAAGCATTAGCAAAGTTTTGTGCAACACATTTATAAATATATATCTATATATATATATATATATATATATATATATAATATGGGTAGGAAAAAATTATCTCTGCTGGTTGGTTGCAAGACATCACATGACCATGTATATATCAGTGCATGACCACACACCTGCATTTTCACCCCCAAAACAATTTTGCTATTTTATACATTAAATAACCCACTCTGGGGTTTGCAGTCACACTCCAATATATGTATGCCTTGGGTGGTTGATGCACACCAAGGCATATGTATATCAGAGCATGACCACACACCTTAGAGTAGGTTATCTATTAAATATATATATATATATATATATTATTTATATATATATATGTATTATAGTGGCACAGTAGTGCCAGTATAGTTAGGGTCGTACAGCCACTTCTATGTTAAAACTCAAAGTTTGCACGTTAATAACTTTGCAACCATTTGTCAGAGTTGCCTGAAATTTGGAATGTAGAAACACCTACCATTGGTCTTTTGATCTGGAAAGTTTTGTTCCAGTTGGATGTACAGTTGCATAACTGTAGCACGCTCAAAAATGTGAAAATCAAGTTTATTGTGAATTCTTCGGTATTTATTTATTTAGTTTTTGTTGACCGGGTAAGTGCACTAGACAAATCCTGCCTATTTTCAGGCATGACCCAAGGGAGGGGGATACAGATGAATGCCAACTGACCTTGAACCAGATTAAGCTGTTGGTGGTATTTTGAGTGAATGAGAGAAATTTAGCCAGGACACCGGGGAAATTCTCTTACTGATTGGCGGGTGGCGTTGCATCTCAAAGAGTGGTGGAGATGGTCAGTGTGGTGTGAGACATGGAGGAGGAAGGAGTGGTGCTGCAAGTGCTAGGCGCTGGAGACGTAGAAGAAGCTGCATCTTGCTCGACGGGAGTCGTGAAGGATTCTACTAAATGTGTGAAACATGGGTTTTCAGATCTCGCCTCTAGATTGTCTCTACAAGAAAAAAGAGACATTTTGCAGATGGAGTTAAAATTGGTGGAATTATTATTGGAAACAGAAATCATGGGTCAAGAAGAGCTAGGAAAGAGAAAACGGATTCAAGACGTTCCTTTGGGTTCATCAGTTTCACCTACTGCAAAGGTATACGCTTTGGATATGAATTCAGAAAACAAACGGGAGAGGGAGATGGAGATGCAGTTGGTGTCTCAGGACATAGAAAGTATCACTTGGTCACCGGACAGGGCGTTAGAAAACGCTGGATGGTCTCGGACTTCCACAGGTGAATGGCTTGCAGACTCCAGGCCGGAATTACAGCGAGAAGAAGCTGGTAAGTCGGTCGGACTCAGACCAACTTTTTCAATCACATCTTTTCAGACTTCTGGGCAAGCTCCAGCATCTCCAGGAATACCGAGCGAAGGACGGGATAAACTGTCGGATGGCGTTTTAGGCAAACAGAACATTTCTAGGCAGAATTTGTCTCAGGAACAGCTAATTGTCCGTACTGAGGTTATGGAAGAAGGACAGGAGAGGGAGGCTCAGGAAAATGAGGCGGTCTCTCCTGGGACCGAATCTTCAGGGCCCAAACAAACTTCCTTTAGGCCTATAAGGAAGCAATTAGATTTGGCAAAGAGAAAGCATGCAATCTGAATAAGATATCTGACTGGGTTGCAGGAACTGCCCGACAGGCAATATGTGGGACAAGTTTTGATAAAAAAATCTTTGGGTTTTACCCCTTTGGATATTTATGCCTTTATACATATTTCTGAGGAGCATACTTTTGACATTAGTTTTCGTTCAGCAGCTCTCTTAGAGAAATTCTGGATAAAGTATGCAATGTTAAAAACGAACCCTCTTTGGACTCCTTTTCAAGTTACTCCTCTTTCCAAACAAGCTTTTCGTTTAATAACTGTTCTTTTTCGTAGTGAAGGAATAAATATTGTGGATGTTATGTTTTGGCTAGAACAACATTGTGAAGTATTAGGAGCACCAGATCCCATATTAGACTCTGAGGGCTTTTGGAATGGCGGTTGGAAGGTTAAAGTAAAACTTTTTGAAGTAGGGACAGATTTTAAACATTTACCAAACTGTCTTTATTGGTAGAGACAAGGATTTTTTTTTTTATCCAGGCCAACCACGAAGATGTTATAGATGTGGTTCAGCTAGACATATAAGTACATCTTGCATTGTTATTTTGTGCTATTATTGTGGGGAGTCGGGGCATTCCGGGTTTCATTGTGCCAATAGTCCTAAATGTTCCTTGTGTCAAGATACAGGTCATGATTTTTCAGATTGTCCAAAAGCATCCCATAACACCTCAGATTCAGATTTTGAATTCAAGATCAATATTTGGCTAGTGCAGCACGGAAAAATTTTAGATCAAGTTCCTGGACCCCTGTAGCACAGTACTCTAGAAATGCTTCAGAAGGCCGCACATATGCAGAGGCAGCCAAGCAGGGGCCTATGTTAAATTCAAATGAACTTTCCCCTACTTATGTAGTATTACAGGATTCTAGGTTGAAAGATTTGGTTACAACAGTGTCTCCTGTTTCCCTTTGTGTGCCTGAGGTTGTTACCTCCATGTTACCCCCTTCTGTTTCTAGCAAGGATTTTCAAACCAGTAAAGATACTAAATCAGTTCTGTCAGTTTCAGCCATAACTCCAGGAGGTATAGCCACTTCCAACCCCTTTACTGTTTTACAAACAGAGGACGGGGAGGATTCAGACACTGTTTCGGGTACATCCTCCCAGACAGACACTCTGTCAGATGTAGAAACAAATATTGAACCTGCTGATAAGGTAAAAAAAAACAACTACGGGGTACTAGGATGGGTTTAAGGAAAAGTATTAGGAAGAAAACTTAACAATTACTTTGCCTTTAACACAATATAATTTAACCTTTGCAAGTTTGAATGTCAATAGTATCCTTACAGAACATAGGCGATTAGCCACCTTTTCTTTATTTTCTCATTATATAGTAGATGTAGTATTTTTACAAGATACCAGGCTATATAATGGAGGAGATTTTGAGGTTGCTTCCAGGGCATGGGTGTGGGGCCCATGTTTCTGGTCTGCTGGTGAGGACCGATGTTGTGGGATAGGTATTTGTTTTCTTTTTTCTGAATTTAAAGAAATACGTTTAGTTGAGATTTTCCCAGGTAGGGCGTTATTATTGGATATCCAGGTACATGGAGTAGATTTTCGTTTAATTAATGTGTATGCACCTCAGGTTAAGACGGAGCAGATAGATTTATTAAAAGTAATTAAGCCTTTTTTATTTACTAGTAAAAATGTAGTGTTTGGTGGAGATTTTAATATTAGTAGAACTTTTTCAGATAAAACTGGGCAGACAAAAAAACTTTTTGTGATGCAAGTTTTCTGAATAATTTAATATATCAAACAGGTCTCTGAGATGTTTTTAGTAGGGAACAGACGGAAAACTCAAAGACTTTTTTTCAAGGCAAAAAAGCTACAAGAATTGATTATTTTTTTATCACTCCAACTCTTTAATATTACCAACAAAAAGTACATATTGTAGCAACTTCTGATCATGGATTATTGATGATGAAGCTTTCTAATTTCCAAAATACTACTAAAGGTCCATGGTATTGGAGAATGAATCTTTCTTTACTTGAAAACCCAGAAATTATGACAGGTTTTATTTCCTTATTGAAAGCGAGACAATCTGTTTTCTTCTTATATGATTCTCCTATCCTTTGGTGGGAAGATAGTAAACAATATGTCAGGTTATTTTTTCAGAAAATAGGGAAATTATTGGGGACACGTCGGAATGACAGGTGTCAAAATTTACGGGACTATCTTACTCAGCTTCAGACTTTGCAGTTAAAAGGGGAAATGTGTTATTTACGAGAAATAACTGCAGTTAAGACAGAATTGGTACAGTTACAATATGACAGGATGAAATCTTTAGAGAGGGAGCAACGGTATGGCACCCAAGGGAAACAGGATTTTACAAATCCTTTTGACAATTGTCAACATCAGAGACGTCATAAAGATATTACTTGTATTAAAACACAAGAAGGGGGTGTGTTACAAACTAATACAGAAATATTGCAAGAAATAGAACATTTTATTTCTACTATGTTTCAAGAAGATACTGAAATTGGTGAGATTGGTTTAGATGATTGGTTGATGGAGTCACAACTTCCTCAAGTTCCTGACAGATATTTTTTGTCCTTGTTAACTCCAATTACAAGTTCGGAACTTACAAATATAATTACCTCTCTCTCCCTTCAGGAAGGCTCCAGGAAATGATGGTTTACCTAGTGAAGTATATGTCCATATAAATTGATATCTAGGGAAGGAATTAGTTTGTATGTATAATTATTGTCTTTTGGAAAATCATATTCCGGATAAAATGAATATTAGTCTATTGATATTACTGTTTAAAAGTGGGGAAAGGGAGAGCTTGAAGAATTGGAGGCCCATTTCTCTTTTTAAATTCAGATTTAAAAATTCTTACCAAAATACTTAGTGGTAGACTTAGCATGGTTTTACATGATTTGATTTTACCAACACAATTTTGTTCGGTACCAGGGAGAAGGATTACGGATGGTCTTATTTTGTTAAGAGAGGTAATGGGAAAAGGAAGGTTACAAGAAATTATGGGTTTTTTGATTAGCTTGGATCAAGCAAAAGCTTTTGATTATGTGGCACATAGATATATTTGGAAATGTCTTGAGAAATTTAATTTTCCACAGCCTTTTATAAATTGGATCCGCATGGTTTGTGAAAATGCATCCACCATACCATATGTGAATGGCTGGTTGAGATCTAGTTGTGCAGTAAGGAGAGGAGTTAGACAGGGCTGTCCTTTAAGCCCTATGTTATACATTTTGACTCTAGAGCCTCTTTTACATAAAGTGATGTTGGATTCTGCAATTCAAGGGGTAACGATTTCAAGCGTTTGTAAGGAGATAAAATACATTGCATATGCGGATGATTTATGTTTTACCCTGGCAGATTTTCCCTCTGGTGGAGCATTGGGAACTCTGTTGAGCAGCTTTTCCCAGGAAACAGGTTCCAGGATAAATCTCACAAAAAGTAAGTGTGTTCCGATTGGGACAGTTTTTACTCAGCATCAGGACATGATAGGTATCCTATAACTTATGCCCCTTGTAAGATTTTAGGGGTTTTTTTTGGTCAAGAGGATCTGGGTTTTTTTGAATTGGGATATTTTATTAATGGAAGCTCAGAGGAAAGTAATATACTGGAACAGCCGGTTTCTTTCTAAACAAAAGAGGGTCTATATGTTAAAAACGTATTTATTAAGCATGTTTTTACATCTGAGTACAGTGTATATGCTGCCCATACAACTGGAGACACGGGTATATAGTGTCTTTTTTCAGGGAATTTGGGGAAGTCGTCTAAATCCTATCAAGAGAGGAGTTTTATTTTTACCTATAGGGAAAGGTGGTCTGGGGATGATTAATCCTGTTTTGTTTTTCTTTAGTATGTTCTTTCAAGCTAATATCTTACCCCTGTTACAAAAGCAAGACAAATGTTGGGGTCCTTGGGTTTTGGAAACAATAGCACCTTGGTTGGACTCTTGGGAAACTCATAAGGGTATTGTTAAGCAAAAACCCATTTGTGGTCTCTCCATATATTTTCAACACTGTTTCAGTAAAATAAAAGTATGGGGTTTGACGAAGTTTGAAGGAAATACTTTATCAAGAAAAGAGTTATATAATCATATTTTGCAGAAATTTTTTTGGGAATCTCCCCTTTTAGGGACTAGATCTGATGGAGATTTTAAACAAATTATACAGATGTTAGGAAATACTCGAATACCAGTATATATGTGGGATGTTTTGTGGCTATGTGCTCATGACAGGCTGAATGTTAAAAACAATTTAAAACATAAAGGATGTATGGAAAGATATTGTCCGAGACAAGATTGGTGTGCGAAAGAATTGGAAACAATGAGGCATCTCTTTTTTGAATGTCCTTTTATAATTCAGTTTTGGAAAGAAATAGTTAAGCATTGAATGGGTTTCCCTTTTCCGGATCTTGACTCAGAGATTTTGGTTTTAGGTCTTATATCTCCAAAATGGAAGAAATATCATATTGGGGCATTACATTTAATATTTATATTTATAAAATATCATATCTGGCAGATACAGTGTCAGTGGTCTTTAAGACAAAAATATGTGGCCCCAGAACAATTATTTTGGATTATTCAAAAGGATTTGAAACTTCATAAATTACAGGAATATTTTTTAGTTCCTTTACAGAAATATACTTTATGGTTGTCAAATATTTCCTGGCTAGATACAGGTTAAAGGTTTTGTGGTTTTGCTTTTTGATATTGTATGATTAAAATACTTATCAAGAATTTTCTTTAAAAAACAAAAAAAAAGAAGGGGGGTTTGGGGTTTATAGGTTTGTTTTTGGAGATTTGAAAAAAAAAGACTGTCTCTGGAAGTTCTTACTTAAATGGATGTATAGTGATGATTTGTTCTATTTGTTGTGTGACTTTAACGATTTGAGAATGTGACTTTTTCTTTGTTTTTTGGAAATTTATAATAAAACATTCCCCTACTCTTTTTGATAAGTGCCATGGGATCTTTAACATCCACCTGAACTACCACCAATCCAGGCAGATGGGACCTCGGTTTAACGTCTCATCTGAAAGACGGCACCTCAGAAGGGACTGAGGAATGCATTTCAGTGGCATCAGATTTGTAGGTCTACATGTGGCCTGGGTTGAACTGCTGCCTATTGAAGATTTGATGAAAAAATATTGCTCCGTTCAAAAGTTATTCAATTTTTTTTCATGTCCCATTATATCCTATGGAAAAATGTATATATGCACTGCAAAAACATTCACGATCACATTTTTGTTGTCGAGCTTCTCAAAATTGTTTTTGTGCTGCTGACATCTTGTTTTTCAGTTAGTGACAAAGAAAAATGCTGTAATTCAAAAAATAATTCTGTTTGGTAAACACTGAGAGTTGTGTTTACTTAACCGGGCCCTGAGGAACATGACTCTGGCTTTAATTTTTCTCTCTATCTTGTCTGCAAATATGTTTTTCAAGTTTTTGCCATACTTTGATTGTGGCAACATTTTTTGTTGCTGCTCAAACATTTGAGCTTAGGAACAATAGTAGCTATGGCAGCATTTTTGAGTGCGTGATAACATTCCAATTATAGAGATAGGAGTGTCACAATAACATTAAAGTAATCATGGTAACACTGCAGGAACACATTTTGCTATGCGTCCTTTTCTTTGTCACTTCATTGTGGCAAGGCGGATTGTACTATTGGCCTGAAATTTTCAGGGTGGCAAGCCCTAGTCCCACAGATGCACATTTTGGTGGTTTGGTACAAAAACATTGAACAGGCCCACAGTTACAGCATTCTGAATTTCAGAAATTTTCCCAGAGGATAACATTGTGGACCCCTGATGCCTTTCGGTGCCTGTATCTAGAAGACGGGTCGAGATATGGATTTTTTTGTCACAAATATTCTTAGTACCCCATAGGAGTACTAAGTAGAGAAGTAGACTTGAAAGCCATGAATACCATGACATTTTAATTTTTTTTCTACCTTGTACGGTTACTGAGATATTTTGGAATTAGTGTTTCAATTGCTCATTTTGATGTCCATATGACATTATTATGCCCCCAGAGTTAGCACTCACAGCAGTTTTCAGTGCCTGTATCTTGTAAATGATGCAAGATATGTATTCAGTCAACTCATGTTGTGAGAACTACTCACTGTCATGATTACTCCGACACTTTAATTTTCTACCTAGCTGCTACAGTTCCCGAGATACTGGCAAATTAGTGTTACAAGGGTTCCTTGCCTTATAGGGCTGCTGTATGGTTCCATACTTATATGTGAGTGGGAGTGCAGGGCCCAGAGGGCCCACACTCTTACAGACACATATCATTATGCACAAAAGGGTAGCTTGCTGGGAGTGTGGGGTCAAAAGGGCCCCATGTTCCCACCAACACATACCATTTACTACTTATATTACACTTTTTCAAAAAGAAAGGACATTCTTTGCAAAAAAACTTCTTTAATGCATCAGTTAGGGTTGTTTCCACAGCAACAAAAGTGTGGAAATTCAGTGTTAGGGTTACCACCTCACCACCTCAGCACCCCCCATGCACCCTTCTGAAACCTCTAACTATGTATTTCCTCCACCCCCCCCACACCCCCCACACACATACACACATGCAATACACATGCAAGATTGTAAGACATTATACCACTCTGGCACATCTGTAAGCATAATAATCACAACACTGTACTGATTTCACATAACACTAAGTAATGAAAAAACAAATACAGTATAATCGACTTTATACTGCCAGCACAGTATGATGACACATTACTGCTGGCATATCTTCTTCATACCATGACACTTAGTAGGTACACATTTTCAAAATATTGATTTACATGTGTCATAATTTAACAATTGGGTCGCTGCTAGTATCGCTGCTACCACATAGACATGTGGCAGCAGGAAAGCTAGAGATGACACATACACAGTAGTCTGGAGATACTGCTCAGGTGGGAAACTACCATCATCACATGTTGTTATACTGCTGTGTTAACTGGAAATACTCATTAAAAGTATGTTATGGTTACCGTTGCATGTTACAACTGTTGCTTTCACATCTTACTTGTAAACTATACTACAAAAAAATTACTTTTTTTATTGTCACATTTTGTCATTAGGACTGACTCACTGTATCGCAAAAAAAATGCAAACATCCAATGACCATTGCTAGGCTCACACAAACTGTCATTTCTAATACACTATGTGTGGATAACATACTGTGTGTTTCATCAGTTGTTAACTATTGAAATATGGGCATCTGCTTAAATATTGTTATTAATGTTTGTAATGCAAAAATGCTTACTGTGAGACATCACCAATGATTGCCCAGCATGTGTGTCTACCCCCAAGGCACTATAATGGCAGCAGAACTCATACAATTGTTGGACTGTGATGATGCCTGTGTCTTGTGGAATGTTTAGAGAGCTGTATGTTACTTCTGTTACCTGATCCTGCTTGTCTCTGTTTTGTTGTCTTACCTTGGCCCATCCCTTGCTTGCATGTGTGTGTGTGTGTGGAGGAGGGGTGGGGAATGCGGAGTTAGGGTTTTGAGGAGGGGGCATGGGGTGGAGTGGTGGGGTGGTGTGATGGTAACCCTAGCATTGAATTTCCACACTTTTGGGCTGTGGAAACAACCCTAACTGATGCATTAACAAAGTTTTTTGCAAAGAATATATATAGGGGATACAGTACATGATGGGCAGGAGTGAGATATGGGAAATATTCTCACTCCTGCATAGTGAGCTCCGTATTCTCATGAGTGAAGAAGGCATGAGTGAGAATGCACCACTCACTGTGCAGGAGGGAGACTATTTCCCATATTTCACGACATGCACATCAGGTATGCTATTTATTCAAATGGGGTGAGAGCGTATGAAGAGTCATGTTTGCTGTGTATTTTTTTTTCCCTGTATCTATGTGCTTTTTTTTTTTTCTTTTTTTGAGTTTTAGTCTTTAGTAACTAATTTTTGATAGGCAAGTGAGTTTTTAAGGAATACTGGGCAGTTAAGTGATTTGTTCAGATTTACACAGTATGCAAGTGGAGGTTGTGAGAATCAAACCCAGGTCTGATCTGCTGGCTGTACCAAGCTTGTTCAGAGCTCATTGCTCCAAGCTCTAGGCTATACTAAAAGCACAGTTTGTCTGTGGTCTGAGAGTGTGGGAGTGTTTCTGAATGGGCTGGGATTGTTAGAAGCACTGTGAAACACAGGTGATTGTGTTTGACTGTGCTAATTGTGTTAGTTGCAGCTTGCAGTGAGAAAGAGAAACTGCTTTGTAAATGAGTTTCATTTGAATTCAGGTTGTTTTGAAGCTCAGATTAGCACAGAAATGGGCTAGGAGTGTTGGAAACTTTGGAACATAGGTAAGTGTGTTTTTCTATGCCATTTGTGTTGGTTGCAGCTTGCAGTGAGAAAGAAACTGCTTTGTAAATGAGTTTCATTTGAATTCAGGTTGCTTTTATGCTGAGAATAGCACAGAAATGGGCTAGGAGTGTTGGAAACTTTGGAACACAGGTAAGTGTTTTTTATATGCCATTTGTGTTAGTTGCAGCTTACAGTGAGAATGAAACTGCTTTGTAAATGAGTTTCATTTGAATTCAGGTTGCTTTTATGCTGAGATTAGCACAGAAATGGGCTAGGAGTGTTGGAAACTTTGGAACACAGGTAAGTGTTTTTCAATGCTAACTGAGTGATTTGTAGGCTTCAGTGAAACACAGAAACTTGATTTTTTGAAATACTTTCATTTAGAATGCTAGCTTGAGTAAGTGAGTGATGACATCAACAGAGTATGGATAAATGGAATATATCTCACACCATTGATGTCATCAGCATTTATCTCACCGCAGTGAGAATATCTCAATTTATTGCACTGGAATAGCTCTCACACCCATTGTATAAATTATATATATATATATATATATATATATATATTTATACTGGCACAGTAGCACCAATATAGTAAGGGTTAGTGGGAGTGTTTAATGTTAAAGGGCAATTTTTCCTGGTTAATAACTTTAAATTGATTTCACATATGTTCCTGCAATTTGGCATGCATTATTGACAGGGGTAGGTCTGTTGATCCCTTTTGTGGTTTCTGAGATAGAAAGTGTTGAAAAAAAAACAGAGATTTTCCTGTGTTTTGCTATTTATTTCAGCCACCTGTATCTCAGAAATGGCTTCAGGTACTGGAATGCAATTTACAGGGTAGAAAGCACTGGCCTCACAGATGTGCCTTTTGAAGGGTTGTGGCAAAATTTAAATTTATCTCAAAGTTATGACCTACTGTATTTCCCATTATTTCCTATGGGGAAAAATAGATGTCCCACACAAACTAGGATTGTTTTTCAAACTAGGATTCTGCTTCAAACTAGGATTCTGCATTGAACTGGGATTCTACTTCGTAGGAGCCCTATGGAAAGGGATTCTGTACCGTACAAGGATTCTATGTTGCTGAACAGAATCCCTTTTGGTGGACAGAACCAACAAAGCAGGAAAATGAAAACCAACAGTCAACCAACCCTGCCTGTTCCACAGCCACTGGGGCCCCACACCTGGCTTCATAAACCCCGTAGAGTTTTTTTTTTAAACATAATCTCCACTCTGGGATGATCTGCCAGGCTTTGTTTTCTTCAGCACTGTGAACTGATATTTGAACTGACTAAATGACTGAATGGAGTGCTGACCTTTTTGCTGGTTTTCCAGCTCTGTGCTTTTCTACTGAATTTTACACCCTGGTAAGTGCACCTTATGCTTGAAGGCTAAAGGTTTTGTGCCATTGTGCCACTGTCTTTTGTGCTTTTTGCTATTTCAATATATTTATCCCCCTACCACCAGCACTGTGAGACACTGCAGAGCCTACTCCCAATGTCCCAGATAGAAGCACCCCTACCCCCTACCCCCTACTGTGGGACACTGAGGAACCCACTCCCAGTGTCCTAAAATACATATGTAATGGTTTTGCCAACAGCGGGTGCTCAATCCCCATGTCAGCACTACACTCACCCCCACCAGCAGTGTGTGACTCTGGGGAGCCAACTCTCAGTGTACATAGTGTTCCCAGTTATGTCATACCCACCCACAGTAGAGTGGGATACACTGAGAAATGGTTCTACTCTTCCTATGAAAAAAAAAACAGTTCCTCAATGTCTTTTTTTAAACTCCTGTAAAAAATGTAAAATACATGGTCTCTCATTGTCTCTCCATCCCAACCCTTCCGCTTACAACATTCCATCTGTAAATAAGGTCAGATGTGTGGACTTTATGAGAATGGGGTGAGTGTTAGGGTTGAGAAGCCCAAGGCACACCCCACACCTGCTCTTCTGACTGGTTTGAGAGGGTGGGGTGTTAGGGAAATCCTAATACCTCATTTCCCAGCTTTTGTTGCTTTGACCCTAACTAGAGCATTAAGAAAGTTTTTTGCAACTTGTTTCCTTACTTTTTGAGATATTATAATAGTATTCTTATTTTACTGTGGAAGCATAGGGTTCTTTGGACCCTGCAACCCCCTCCCATAGATGCATATATGTATGTTGCTGTGGAAGCACTGGGTCCTCCAGACCCTGTGCTCCCATTTATAGAACAACATTGATCAAAGTGTCAACATAGCCATCTTATTACCCCATCTCATGTACACTGTACAGAACATTTTTGAATCCCCACCAAGATGTAATTCTGCGCAACTGTAATGCAATTCTGCACCACAGGTGTGAATACACATTTTGGCCAAGATTTAAAAAGCTGTGACATACATGAGGTGTGGTAATAAGAAGGCTGTGTTGAAAATCTGGGGTCAAAGAATTTAAAATGTCCTAAGTTATGAGCGTGCATAGCGAAATTGCAACAAATGGACATAACTTCAGCATTTTTTCACATTTCAACCCCAATTTTCAACATAGTCTTCTTATGACCACACCTGATTAACAAGGGCAGAAAAAAATTCTAAATACTGCCAGAAAGGTGAATTCACCATGTGACAGCAAAATCATCTTTCAGGCAGGAGTTGTGTAATGATGGTCATATTGTTCATGAGGTGGGGTCCTCAAAAGTCCATGTTTAAAATCTGGGGTCAGAATCTTGAAAAATTACTAAGTTATGCATAAAAGTTGAAACTCCATTGAAATACATTGAACCACATTTACCTTAGTTTCTCACATTGCAGTTGCTGGTTCCAGCAGCAAGACGTGTCTTCGATCTGAGTGAGTCTTGAACCGGGGTCCTGTTCAGGTGAGTGAGGGTGTGTGGGGATGTACTGGGGGATGGTGGATTTGGGGTGGTAGGTGCTGAGTCGGAGGTGGGGGTGTGGGGGGCTGATTAACATGGAACATTTTCTTTTCATAAGTTTAAAAAAAACAACATTGAGGAATGTTTATTTCTGGTTTTTAATTTTTATTAAATACAGCAAGGTGTAACGGGATGGTGATCAGTGACTGGGGGGTGTCACTAGACACTGGGGAAATGGGCAACAGTGATCGATGGGTGGGGGGTGCCACTAGACAAGTGGGAAATGAGGAACCGTGATTGGAGGATGGGGGGAGGGACCACCACACTATGGAAAATTATTTAATATGGGCTTGCAAGAAAGACCCCCGTATGAGTGGGACAAGGTCAGCACCAACAATTTAAACAGACCAAGAAG
The DNA here is from genome assembly GCA_016271365.2 of Neoceratodus forsteri. Taxonomy (NCBI): domain Eukaryota; kingdom Metazoa; phylum Chordata; order Ceratodontiformes; family Ceratodontidae; genus Neoceratodus; species Neoceratodus forsteri. The sequence goes on along the minus strand of CM028135.1, from coordinate 558,845,163 downwards.
GCCACTTAGGAAACAGAGTTCTGGCTTTAATTTGCCATGTGAAAACACAAGGAAGGCTTACCCATATCCAATAAAGTTGTATTTACAAGTCTACAGTACAGGTCTGGTAGAAAAACATGAGGATGACATCCATTGTAGGCTAGAAAACTACAGTAGCTAAAACAACTAGGACACCTCAAAACACCGAGACCACACAACACAGTACGTGCTTACATATCGACAGAGTCATCATCAGAGCATAAAGTCTCCCATTGGGGTGTATTTTAAAGAGAGACACCACCACAGAAAAGGGCAGAGTACTGTAACAATAGTTTATGATGATAAAACAAAACAGACAAAACATTAAAACATTCAGACAATTTTACAAATGTGGAGCTGAGAGCGAACAGAGCCTAAGTTAGTGTAAAGTGCCAAGAGATCATGAGGTTATTAAAAAGGTGCTCATGAATCTGAATGTGCCAGTGCCAAAAGCATACATGCAAAATGACGGAAAAGGGTGGTGCAGCATGACTTGTCTGTTCTACTTCACTGTTTCGTCCACATAGCATGACTTTTCTGCTCAGTTGTGGCCCTCTAAATTACAAGCCAGTTTTATCTGGTTGTCTTGTTTGGCTCACATGTTGGGTAAATTTAAACAGCAGCATAACTTGCCGACTCTGCTGTCTGCTTTAAGTGGTTGTGTTTTTGCCCTTACAGCATGACTTTTTTGGTCTGCCAAGGACTGCTATATTTGAACCATCCATATCAGGGTTCTATTTTGGCACACTTGTTGGGTAGTCCAAGCATCAGCATGACTTGCCAGCTCTGCTTATTGCTTTTAAGTGGCTCTGCTGCTATCCTTACTTCAGCATTTGTTTAATCCAACTATGCCCTATATGGCTAGCTGGCTGTTCAGTGCTATACAGTAACTACAGTATGTTTTTTTAGTGCTACAACACAATATGTCAGTCGTTTAGCCATTAGCAAGCTTAGTTAAATACATATAAATACAGCAACAGCATGACTTCCCAGCTCTGTTGTTTGCTTCAGCAGACTTGTCGGCTCTACGGACTCATGACTTTAAATGATTTAGATCTTGACTGCAACTATGACATTAAAATCAAAATAGTGGAATTGATCCTGTTTTCTTTCCTCAGTTGAAAATGCACTTTTTCATTTTTGTGTCTTTTACACTTTGCTGTAAGGAAAAAAAGAAACATTTTCTGTCCTTTTGCATGTTTGCACTTGGCAGTGCACATTCGGATATGTGAGCACCATTTTGGTAATGTCATGACATCCTGCCACTTAACACTAACTTTTTCTCCATTCACTCTCAGCTCCATATTTGTAAAATTGTCTGAATGTTTTAATGTTTTGTCTGTTTTGTTTTATCATTATCAACCATTGTTACAGCACTCTGCACTTTTTTGTGGTGGTGTAGCTCTTTAAATCACCTACTTTTAAACATGCCACAATGGGAAACTTTACACTCGGATGATGACTGTATATGTTGATACATCAAAGCATATTGTGCTGTGTGGTCTTGGTGTTTTGAGGCATCCAGGTTGATTTAGCTAGTTTTCTAGCCTGCAACAGATGTTATCCTTGTTTTTGTTTTTTTTTTTTACCAGAACTGTACTATGGATTTATAAATACACCTGCATTGGATAAGGGTATGCCTTTCTTGTGTTTTTACATCTGCAAATAAAAGCCAGAACTTTGTTTCTTAAGTGGCCTTCTTGGTCTGTTTAAATTGTTGGTGCTGACCTTTTCCCACTCATACGTGAGTCTTTTTTGCAAGTTTATAATTGACTCCAAGGTATGTGCACACAACCTAAACTGGAGTGAAAGCACCCCTTTCTTGTGCCTTTTCTTTTCTTCACTATTCAATATGGGATTGGTGACTGAGGAGGGGGGATCACTACACTATGGGAAATGTACATTTATTAGGGATCTGTGACCAGGGAGAGGGGAGGGACCACCATAATTCGGAAATATAAAATTACTGGGGAAAGGCTGTGAAAAGCTTTTTTTTCTGTGTGTCCCAAATCCTTTTTCATCACTCGTGATCCTTTTTCATTTGAATGAAAAAAGGATTCATGAAAAAAGATCTTAGCATGTGATGAAAAAGGATTTAAATAATTACAAAAAAAATTCTGAGGTCATGGGATCTATAAAAAGTGAAGCTCATCAGCTCCCGATGTGCAAGATACATGTTTGGATGTCTGTAAAAGACATCCCTGGACAGTGCTATGATAATTTATTGTATGAAAAACAAAAAAAGAAAACAAGATGGTAGCTCACAAAAAATGATTTTTTTCTTGTGAAAAATGATTGGCCCCCTAATGAAAAATAATATTTTTGTTTTGTTAAAGATTTTTATTTTCAAAAACATCATACACAGTACAAAAAGCATGACTACGTGTTACATACAGACAGAATATGCCAGGGTTGATTACACGTAGCACATAGCACACATACAAAAACAGTGTAAACCTTAAACCTGAGCAGATAGATACAACCGTTTGTTGAAGACCTAGCCATAACTTATTTCCAGACCCCCTTGGTGATGAACTATAATCATTCCTTGCCCAACCTATCGTGTTGGAGGACCCTTGCATCCAGGGTGCTACTGTGGGACTGTAACCTGGCTTACCTGTGCTTACTCGGAGTATCAGCTCTAAGAGGTGATCCTCGGCGACCTTCTTAGAGAAACTTGAGAGGCACTTCAAGGGTCAAGCCTGCAACAAACACAAAAAAACACATGCAAAGCATCTATTGCCTTCATAGGAGTTAGCTGTAACAAACCTTCCATCAGTAACACAGAAAGATCAGTTGTATGTCAATTTCACAAATTCCAGTTACAGCAAAATACCTGTTTTGTTTCTTCTGTTTCCATCCTAGCTTCTTGAACAGGAGAGCAGGCTATGGGGGAGGGGCTGCTGAACCCAATAGGACTCCTTTTGCCAATCCCCTCCCTAAGCTTCAGAAAAGTGATAAGGGGTTCCCATGTGTCTGCATATTGCGGGAGGGAGTTGGCTACCACATGCATCATTTGTGACAAGTTGGACACCTGGATCAGGGTACTGAGCACTTTTGTGATTGAGGGGACCACCCCAGTCCTTCATTTACTGAGTAGCAGCCTCTTTACCTGCATGCTTAGTGATAATTTTTTTCTCATGGTGGTTGTAAACGGGATTTGGTACATAAATACCTAACAGCAGCATTCCAGGTGTAGCAGGCAGTGGTTTATGGATGATTTGGCTCCCAACTCATAGACATTTTGCCATAATGGCTGAATTTCCTGACAGTGCCACAGAATATGAGCAAGGTCCCCTCTATTAGACTGACATTTCCAGCTGACATCATCCTTGGATAACTTTGCCTTGTGCAACACCATGGGGGTTCTATACCAGTATTGCAGGATTTTGTTTTGAATTAATATATTCCTGGTGTCTTGGTAGGTCCTGTGGACCAGTTTCAAGCAGGAGCTCCACTCCTCGTTCGATGTCTGGCAGTTAAGTGCAGCCTCCCATTTACATTTGGACTCCAGGGATTGCTAGGGGACACTTGCTTGAAGCTTCAAGTTTATTACACTGGTCTGGCCTTTTGTTAGGGACAGTCATTGCATGAGTGGCAGGTTAGGTCTGCCGGGGTGGTGTCTATGGGTTTATTCCCCTATTGTATTTATGAATTGAAGGTATTTCCAGACATGCTTGGGGGGGGGTACTCCATCTATTACATAACACCTGGAAGGATTGCAATACGGTGGTTCCCGGTGTATAGGCATCCTGGAGACACTCCATGCCAGCTACAGCAAAGTCAGCCAAGCTGTTTTTTTGCTGACTGTGATGTTGACATTCCCCCATAAGGGGGTGAGACATAGAGGGTTCAGTCTGTGTTTAACCTCTTATGGAACTGTGTGCAATATTCTATTGAGAGACCTATTATGGGTTTGTGAGTGGGACTGTTGTTGGGGAGGGTTCTACAACTACAGTGCTAAGTTTCCTTTTCTACTATATACCTGTTCCATACCAAGCCATTTTTGTGGAGATGTTTGTGCTGGCCCTGCAAACCCCTTAAGCATTTGAGTGGCTGGGAAAGCCCATTTGTACCCCTCAAACCATGGAAGACACCACCTTCCCTCTGTTCAGTGCACCCACAGTTTGTTTCGACTGTAGCAAGGTTTTTTCCTCTTCCACAAAAAAGTCCACAACATAGCATCAAGTTTCTTGTACCAGCAGGGCAGTAGTTTCAGGGGGAAGTGGGACAGGAAGTACATGACCTTCGGTGCTATGACCATTTTTATGGCTGAGATGTTACCAGCCAAAGTGAGCTGCAGGGCCTTCCACCTATCCAGCTCCATGTGAATGGTGGGCAGCAGGGGTTTTAGGTTGACCTCACAGATTTTGGAGAGGTTCCGGGTGATGCATATTCTGAAATATGAGAGCGCCCCTGGTGCACAGCTTAGGTCATGCACTGCAGCCATACTGGGAGTACCCTTATCAATCAGGAGGAGTACTTCCATTTTGGACTGGTTCAGTCTCAGTCCCAAGAGTGTAGCATAAAGTAAGAGGGAGTTCAGAAGGGGGGGCTGCCTCCTCAATGTTCTCCAGGGGTACCAGGAGGTCATCTGCATACACTAAGGTGGTGTATTCCTCCACGCCTATGTTCACCCCTTTTCTATGGGGATTCAGTCTGATGGCCACAGTCAGGGGTTCCACTGCCAGCACAAAAGGTAGTGCAAATATGGGGCATCTTTGGCACGTGCCTCTCCTGAACGGGAGGGGGAAGATCATGGAGTTGGTGAGGACCCTTGCCATGGGAAGCTGGTATATGGCTCTGACCCATGCCCTGAACCTCTCCTTGGCCCCAATCATGGCCAAGACTTGTTGGATGAAATCCCATTCGATGGAGCCAGAAGCTTTTTCAAAGTCGATCACCACCGTAGCAGCTGGGGTGGGAAGGTATTTGGCCTTGTGTATTAGAATCTCCAGGGACCTGATGTGGTCCGTGATATGCCTACCTGCCAAGAAACCCACTTGGAAAGGACAAATAATGGAAGGGAGGAGGGGGTTGAGTCTTGTGGACAGAATTTTTGCTAGAATCTTACTGTCCACCTTTAACAGGGAGATACGTCTATAGCTGGCAGCCTTCAGGGGATCGTTCCCTTTTTTTGGCAGGATAGTTATGATCACTTCCCAGAAGGAGGGGGCCTTTCTCCTGGGCCTCTGTATATACCTGTTGGAGGACTGGGGAGACTATTGGCTGCTGCATTTGCCCGACCTCCAGCAGGAAGCCATTCCCTCCTGGTGCTTTCCCTTTCTTCAAAGACACAAGGGTTGTTGCTACCTCCTCCATTGTGAGGGGGGGCATCTAATGCCAGGGCCTATTGGCTGGTGAGTGTGGGGAGGTGGAGGCCACACAGGAATGAGTGAGTTCCCTCGGGGTTGGGGGTTCTGTAGAAGGAGTAAAATATGGCGTAGAAATTCACTATGATTTGATTTATGTCCTCAGTTTTGGTTCTGACCTTGCCCTGTCTGTCCATCAGGCTGGCTATGTCTTTCTGCCTGCTGCTGCCTCAGATGATAGGCTAGGACCTTTCCCCCTTCTCAGTATTTGTGCCTAAGCTGGAGGATGGAGATTTCAGCCTTCCCAGATAACAACTCCTTCACCTCCATTCTAAGGGTGGCCAATGTACTGCCCACCTGGGACTGGAGAGAAGGCTTTGGAAGTGCCTTGAAGGCCTCTTCTGCCTCCTTTTAATGTATTTCCAGATCAGACAGGTGTTGTTCCCTCTGTCTTCTCCTCCTCTGGGCATACCCCATGATGGCCCCCTTAACGTGGCTTTAAAAGCCTTCCATGACTTGCCTGTGCAGGTGTCTGATACAGGATTTAGCTGAAAGAACAGTGTCACCTCCTGTTGGAACCACAGGGCAAATTAGGATCATGCAGTAACAAAGTGTCTAGCCTCCACGAGGGGGGAGGAGAAACAAGGAGGGACCCAGGTGAATGTCAGAAGTACTGGGGCATGGTCAGATATGACCAGTGGAAGGATGGTAGCTTCCATGGCATCTTTGGTGATATACGGGGAAGTTAGCCAGAGGTCAGTTCAATTAAGAGAGCTATGTACCAGAGAGTGGAAGGAGTAGTCCCACTCTAGAGGTGGAAGACCCTCCATATGTTGGTAAGTCCCATGTTCTGCTGCTTCTGGGCCACTGCTTGGACCCCACCTGCATTGGGTTCTATGTTGGTGGGGGACCTATCTAGGAAGGAGTAGAGAATGGGATTAAAATGCCTCCCCCCCCTGGGTGGATCCTGTTGTCAGCTCACTGACTTTCTGGGCCAACCCATGGAAAATGGCCATATCATCCTCATTAGGGCTGTATACATTTGCTAGCACTACCAAGCCTTCTGGCATGTCCATCAAGACTAGTGCCCATCTTCCTTCCTGATGACAGAATGCCTTAGTGACTGTCTACCTAAGGTTCTTATGAACTTATATAGCTATTCCTCTTGTCCTGGTTGGGGCAGAGGCATGGATAACTTCTCCCACCCAGTCCCTTTTTAATCTGTCATGGTCACTAGACATCAGTTTGATATCCTGTAAGAGGGCTACACCTGCCCGCAGTCTCTTAAGGTGAGATAGCATCTGTTGCCTTTTTTGGGGGGTATTTAAACCTTGGACATTCCAGATGATACAAGTCGTATCACCCATTAGGTTTGGGAGGTGGTCTTATACTGTTAGGTACCATGCTTCTGGAAGTAGTGACTGCAGGCTGGTGGGCAACCCTTCCCATGAGCACCAGCATCTCCAGGCAGGGCTGCATGGAACAGGAGCTAATAACACTTTGGAAACATAACGGCAGTATGTATAAAATTTTATCATCTGTGATGTGGTATGCCTATCTTCTATCACAAAACACAATACAAGAAGCAAACTATTTACACTATGCACAATACTTTCAATGAAGGGGTACAGAGGAGAGTCCATGGACACAGCCATAGTCTGAAGGACCTTCTCTGCTCCCTGGGCACAAAGATAGGTTACACCTACAATGAGCTCTCACCTAGTTGCCCAAACACGGGGGAGGGGTTATCCCCCAGAAATTGGCTGGAGTTTGACTTACCCTAGAGAGGTGGGCTCAGCTCTGCCTTGAGGGAATGCTTTGAACCTGTGTGTCACACCCATAACACTTGAAAGGAACAGAGAATGAGGTTTAAACAGTAAAACCCTCATGATTTGTATTCCTCTTGGCTAGTTGGGAGGGGACACATCACAAGGGGGGGGACTGTCTACTTGTGGGGGGGAGACATTCTCCATCTCCCCTCCAGAGTCAGCCTAGTGACCTGGTGGATGGAGAGTGGTCCGCTGAGGGATGGTGGGTGGGATAGTCAGGTATTTTGTGTGGAGGTTGCCATAACATGCTGCCCTTGTGGGGGGGCACCTTTCACCCTCCATTGCACTCCAGAGTAACTGGCTGTGAAGATCATTGCTGACCATCTCAAGTAGAGCAAAGAGATAGGGAGTACCCTAGTCAAGGGAGGGACAGATCCTGTTGGGGAGCTGGGCTGTCAGGACTGCCTGTGTATTCCTTCCCTTTAACCTCATTTATCCCCATGTGGCCATGGCATCCCTATGGCCTGCACCAGGATACCAGCTTGGGCTGATAGCTGCCCCATATCCCCTTTTCCTCCACCATGCCTTCATGATCACTATAACAGCCAGGAGAAACACTGGCTGCAGTGTAAGCCCTTCTCTGGTCAGAAAGCTCCTTAGAAATGTTCTGGAAAATGCTTATTTTGTATGAGAGCCAGCTCAGCTGATTAGCCTCCCTTGCCTTGGCAAGCACCAGTTCTTTTTGAATAAGCAAATCAAAATGAAGGAAAAAAACACTTTGGTTCTCAAAAGACGTGGTGGGGAAGTTTAGGGAGAAAAAGATAGCATTCAGGAAGTATAAGGAAACACAGAAGGAGCAGGACAGAGAACTGTGCCAGTTATAGCAGAAGAAAGCAGGGAAGGCAGTTAGAATAGCAAAGTCCCAAACAGAGGAAAAGACAGCTAACTCGGTTAAGATGGGGGATAAAACCTTTTATAGGTACATTAGGAAGCTAAGAAAGACCAAGGGAGAGATAGTGAGGGTTAATAAAGGGGACGGTGAGTGGGCAGAGGGTGACAGTGAAAAAGCAGGGATACTGAATGAACACTTCTGTTCAGTATTCACAAAAGAAGAGGAAGGGGAGGTACCTAATCCTATGAATAGAGGCACTCTGGATAGGGGAATTGATTCCAGTCCATTCACAGAAGAAAGGGTTCTGAAAGAACTCCTAAAACTGAAGGTGGATGAAGCACCAGACCCTGATGGGATTCACCTAAGAATTCTAAAAGAACTAAGGGGAGAACTAGTGACACCACTGGCTACCCTTTTTAACAAGACATGAGAGGATGGTGTGGTGCCTAAGGACTGGAGGAGCATGGATGGGATTCCCCTTCACAAAAGTGGGAGCAAATCAGAGGCAGGAAGCTACAGATGTGTTAGTTTGACCTCAGTGGTTGAGAAAATGATGGACTCACTTCTGAAAGAAAGATCTATTGAGTACTTAGAGGCCAGCAGGGCACAGGATCAAAGGCAGCATGGATTCACAGCTGGAAGGTCATGTCAGATGAATCTAATAGATGTCTTTGATTGGGTGACCAGAGTAGTAGACCAGGGAGGGGATGTGGACATGGCCTACCTAGAATTTAGCAAGCCATTTGACACAGTCCAACACAAAAGATTATTAAACAAATTAGCCTGCCTTGGAGTGGGTCCCAGGGTGGTAGCCTGGGTATAAAATTGGCTGGACAACAGGACACAGAGGGTAATAGTAAATGGAGTCCACTCTGAAGAAACAGAGGTTACTAGTGGGGTACTGCAGGGTTCAGTACTGGGTCCTGTCCTTTTTAATGGCCTTATAAGTGACATTGCAGAGGCACTGGAAGGAAAGGGGTGCCTCTTTGCAGACAACACAAAGATCTGCAACATTGTTGATACACAAGGGGGTGGAAAGGATGAGAAGGGACTTGGCAAGGTTGGAGGATTGGTCAAAACTATGGCAGCTTAGACTCAGTGCAAAATAATGCACCTGGGAAACAAAAACCCAGGGAAAGGGTACACAATGGGGCCGAGGGAGGTGCTAACAATAATAAAAATGGAAAGAAACCCGGGGTAGTCATATCAGATGACCTAAAGGTAAGCAAGCAATGCGAGCAGCCAGTAAGGAGAGCTGGGGTGATACTGGGATGTACAGGAAGAGGCATCACCAGTAGAAAACAGGAAGTTGTTATCCCTTTGTACAGACAGTTTGTGAAACCCCATCTGGAGTACTGCATGCAGTTCTGGAGACCCCATCTCTGCAAGAACATAGGCAGGATGGAAGCAGTCTGGATGAAGGCAACTAAAATGGAGCAGGGTCTGCACCAGAAGCCATGTAAAGAGATACTAAAGGAGCTTAATATGTATACCCTCAATGAAAGGAGGGAGAAGGGGGACATGATAGACACTTTCAAGTACCTCGCGAATGTAGCAACTTAAGCCAGCAGATGCCACATGTGTGATTCTACAAATTGGTTGTGCCAAACAACAGTTGCACTCCCAGTTGTGCCATAAACCCCCTGTGACATGGCACTAGGGGGGTTTACGGCAGCAGTTGTGCCCCATTCCAGAAGGGCAGCAATAAAGTCTGCAATGTCAGGATTCTACAAGAAGCCCCGGAGGACAACCAGCAACATAAGTTACACCAGCATTTAGCTGGTGTAACCTACAGCTGCCCCCCAGGGGTTCTGTAGTCCTGCCTGCTCACATGTCACCATGTCCACCCCATGCCAATACCCTCATTACCCCGAAACACCCGTTGGCACAAGCCACGCAGGGTGGCGCTGCCATCCCCCCACCCGTGTCCCGACCTCCAAGTCACCAGCTGCAAATGCGGCAATAATCATTCCATGGTAGTCTAGTGCCTAGTCTAATAGATGTATACATATTAATTGCCCCCTGACCCCTAGTAGTCTAGTGCCCCCCTGGATCAGTATAAAATAAAGACACATCTCCGATACCCTGGCAGCCTAGTGGCCCCCCAATCTGTATAAAATAAATAAAAACCATACAGCCTTGGTAGTCTAGTAGCCCCCACCTTGCCATGCCAGTCCACCCAGCACTCCCACCCATCCCCAGCTGGTGACTGGCACAGCCCACCTCTCACCTCCATGGCCAGCCACCGAATAAGTGCAGTATGAGTGCTTACTGTGAAGCCTTGCTCATAAATTAATTTCTGAGCATGTCTTTCCAGTAGCACTGATACTGCATTCAGTTGGTGGCTGGAGGCGGAGGTGAGAGGTGGGCTGTGCCAGTCGCTGGCTGGGGATGGGTGGCGGGTGCTGGGTGGACTCTCATGAGAGGGTGGAGGGGTGGGGGGCCACTAGACTACCAGGGCTGTGAGTTTTTTATTTATTTTATACAGCTCAAGGGGCCACTTGACTACCAGGGAATCGGAGACATGTCTTTATTTTATCCAGATCAGGGGGGCCAATAGACTACCAGGAAATGGTGTTATTTATTATTTTACAATGATCGGGGGCTTTAGACTACCAGGAACTGAAGGTATTATTATTTATACAATGATCGGGGGGGCACTAGACTACCAGGGAATTGGGGGGGTTGTGTATAGGGGTTGACCATGCCACCCTACTGTTGCAGCTTGCAACATGCTCACCAGGTGCACCCACAGTTCAGCATACCTGGCCACTTGTCTCAAGTTGCTGGACTTAGCTGCTATGACCCTGCCCCTTCTAGAATAGGGCGCTGTCATTGTCGCAGTTGGGGGTGGTGCAAGTTGCATTTTCCAGTGACTTGCACCACCCTTCTAGAACTGGGGCCCAAGAGAGTAGCACCTTTCAGAAAAAGAGATGTGCAAGAACAAGGGGGTGCAATTTGAAGATAGAGGGGGGACAGATCAGGAGCAATGTGAGGAAGTATTTTTTCATGGAGAGGGTGAGGGACACATGAAACGGCCTTCCTGAGGGGGTTATGGGGTCAAAAACAGTGGGGGAATTCAAGAATACATGGGAAAGACAGAAGGCAATTCTAGTAGGGGGTAGGAGGAAGTAGGCTGTTGGTTAACTAGGGTCTGCGGCTTATCCAATAGGTATGGAATTGGGCAGACTTGGTGGGCCTAGTGGTCCTTATCTGTCATCAAAGTCTATGTTTCTATGTTTCCAGTCCATGAATCTGGTAATAATGGGATGGGGCCTGTCCCAGGGCCCAGGCATCAGGGCAAGAGTGAGATGCACATGCTCCACCTGGAGCGGCTGAGCATGCCCAAGATTCAGCATTTCCGTGAGGGAGTTTTGGAAGAAGGCCTCAGTGCTTCATTCTTCAGCTCATTCGAGGAAGCAAAGGAACCAGAGATTGTTCCTCTTCCTCCTACCCCGGTTCTCTAGGTCATCTGTCTTGCACTGCATGTTGTGAATTGTCTTTTGCTGATCTAGGAGAGCTGCAAAGATTTCCTGAACTTTTAGTTCCATGACATTCATCCGTCATTAATTTTGAAACAGGTGAGTGTCCAGAGACTGTATGACCTGGGTGGCATGGTTGGTGGTGATGGTCACTTGAGACATTTATACTATTAATTGGGTAAACATACCATCGATGGATGTGTGGTCCCAGACCCAAGGCTGGGTGATTTGAGCCATGCTGGTGGCTGTGGGCCTTGAATAACAGGAGGTAGGATCCGGTTTGAAATCACGACAGTAAGATGGCCAGTCACAGTAAATAACGATATTTACCAGTTTCCAGGATTTTTCTACACAGCTGAGCCCAGAAATGGAGAGATTCTTGCCTAAGATCGTGACAGATTTTGCTAGATTAGCAGTCAAGGCAGAAGAACCAGTACCTTATGCTGCCATCTTGTTTTGTGCCTCTAGTGGCAGTCTCAAAAAAAGAATCTTTTTTGTGAGACAAAATCCTTTGTCGAACTTTATCCCTTTATCTAGAAGAGTGATCTTCCCATTTAAAACAATGGGAACTTAAAAATGTAATTACTTTGGAAGAGATTAATATTTTTTCACCAAATTAAGCATGGCAGTTGTGTTGCCAAAGCTGGTTGTACCATAAAAACGTCACACCAAAATTCCACACCGTGTGAATGCAAGGTGATGAGGAAAAAAGAGGCAAAAAAGGTAACCTTAAAGGTTTTAGCACTATTTGGATCTTAGGACCCATATATATGACTGGAAAGAAACTTTCCACGTCAAGAGATCTGTACCACAGGACAGCACATACCAAATGTTATGCATATCCATTGATCAGTTGCAAAGTTATTAAATTGCAAAATTTTAGATTTAACATTAAACATGCTACTTGACACTAACTATAGGGACACAACTGTGCCCCAATAATTATATTACAGGAGCATGGTTGTGCCATTATAGTTAGGGTTGAGTAGTCTGTTTAACGTTAAACCTCAAAATTTGCACTTTAATAATTTTGCAACTGATCAAAGGATATGCACAAAATGTTGTATGTGCTGTCCTGTGGGGTATATCTCTTCATGCGATTAGTTTCTTTCCAGTCAGATGTATGGATCCTGTGATTGGGATAGTGCTAAAACCTTAAAAGTCACCTTATGTTTGCTGTTTTCTGTTCACTGCCTTGTATCCAACGGTGTGGAACATTAGTGTGATGTTTTTATGGTACAACCAGCATGGCACTGGTCATGGCTGTGCAGGAGAATGGAGACTGATACTTCACTAGACTAGTAGTGGTGGAGTCGATTTGGGAGGGACATGCTGCTGGGCTCAGGAGGAGATGAGTGGAGAGCTCAATTAGAGCAGGGCAGGGATTTGTCTTTCAGTTCACCAATCATGACTGCAGTGCTGACTGCCTGGCAGCCTCCAGGTTAGTGATGACTCATCAGTGAAGTGACTTTCTGTTTCCTTCCTTGTGGTGATGAATGGGTGGCAGGTTCACTGCGAGGATTGGATGCTGGGGCATCTATCTTCTTGCATTGGGAGTGGGAGTGGAGAAGGAGGACAACACACAGGTTAGCCCATAGGAAGTGATTCCTGGGGGGGGTTGGAGCAGTAACGGTACACTACACTTGCTGATAAAAATCAAAGGCTTTCAACAGTCACCATACCAAATAGCTAGAGCAGAGAGTATGAGAGCTCAGTTCAGAAAGGAAAGACAGCATTTAGTTTTTTTTTGTGTATTTTTTTACCTGGCTTGCTCTGAGTGGGGTTGTGTTGGGTTTGTGCTGTGAGTTTAAGCAGCTCAGCTTCAGACAGTCAGCCTGTGATACAGACTATTAGTGCCTTGGATAATCAAATCAAAGGCTTTCAGTTCACTAACAGGAAATAACTAGAGCTGAGAAATCAGAAAGAAATAAGAAATAACAGCACTGTATATAAAGTGCAATACCCTCTGAGGAGGTGAGTGGGTGATTGTGTGTGTAAGGCTCTCTCACCAACACAAATACCTAGAGCTGAGAGCTCAGAAAAAAATAAATAAAACATCAGCAGGGCTTCATCTAAATTGCCTTACCCTCTGAGACAGGGATTTGTGTTGTGGGTTTATTGCAAGTAAGGATAGCAAGTTCAGACTTCCTGTAGTACAGGCTACTTCCTAAGCTATAACCCTTGTTTTTTTTTTGGGGGGGGGGTGTGAATTAGGGCAAGTAAGCAAGCTGTTTGCTAAGCTAGTCAATCACATTTATATTTTAATTTAAAAGCCATTTTTCTCAGTGTTTGGCATAGTTCTTAGCCCTGTTGTGTGTTAGGCTTAGGCTCAGTTCTGTCTTCTAAAAGCATTTTCTAGTAGTGTACTGAGTGAGAACTTGGCATTGTTTCAGCCCTCTGTGTTAGTCATAGTCTGCTGCTAGAATAATAATGTTTCTCTGTCTGTTGTTCTCTGGGGTCCTGTAAGCTTCTCGTCCCAATACATCTGCTGAGAAAATAGTGTATCTCTCTTTTCCTCAGGGATACTTAACCTTCCTAACAAATCTACTGGGATAATAGTGTCTGTCTGTCTGTTTTCATCTAGGGTCCATAACCAATCATCCCAGCAGATCTGCTGGGAAGATTGTGTGTCTCTGTTCATTGTTCTTGATGTTCAGTAACCAAATCTTTTCACATGTACCAAATAGAGGTGATGATAACCAGACTTTTCAATCATATCTTTCAGTATTAAAATGCAGGAAAAGCCACCATTTGAAGGTAAAAATTTCAAATTTTTCCAGGAGAGATTTTAACTGTGGGTCATTAGCCCACCAACTTTAGATGTCTGGTGACAACCATATTCTGTGGACTGAGACACATCTGCACTCTTCAAAGCTGAACCTTGAACTCAGGAATAAAGGTAAGTGATGGATAATGTATTTCCATGGCATTTCAAACTTACGTTCATAGCTTTGCCATTTTTGGGAATTGTTTCACCAAATTTTCAACATGGGATGTTGCTGTGTAAAATCCCTTTTTGGGACCAAATAATGAAATTTCACTGCCAGTGTTCATGATGTGGGATCCCAAAAAGGCCATGTTGAAAATTTTGTGAAAAAATTCATAAAATGGCCAAGTTACACACATTCATTGACATTTTTCTATGCATGTGCATAACTGTGGTACTTTTCAATATTTTGATTCCAAATTTTCAGCATAGCCATTTTTTCACATCATCTCATGGACAGTATTGCTGTCATTTTTCACATCTTGTCCAAAAACATGTTTTTGCACCTGGGGCACGGAATAGCGTTTTGGCACAGATTTGAAAATGTTCACCTACGAGGTTTATAAGGTGCGGTGATAAGAAGTCTGTGTTACTATCTATATTAACTCTATGGACAGAAATATCCACAAGTCTAAACTTTATTTCTTTGCAGATGAAACGGTGCTCTACACATCTAAGCCATCATTGTATGAAGTGTGTGATGAGCTACAGTCAGACTTCAATCAACCACATTTTAATCTTGCACATTTGAAACTCTTAAATGCAAAGAACACCAAGATGATGTTTTTCACCTCCACTCAACCAGCTACCTCTCTAAGTATGCAGCACACTCCTCTGCTCATCACAAATATTTTTGGGGACATGTTAAATGTCGTGGACCAGTTTAAGTATCTGGAAGTGTGACTGGACAGCAAATTGTCCTTCAAATTTCACATAGATTGCCATGCCAAAAAGCTGAAAGTGAGGCTGGGATTCCTTTATAGGAACAAATCCCTCTTTACACTGGAAGACAGATGAAGATTGGTGCAAGCCACCTTTCTCCTCCTGTTAGATTATGGAAATATAATCTATAACTGCAGTTTTGCGACAAACATGAACAAACTTGACACTGTTTTTCACCATGCACTGCACTTTATAACAAACACACCACACAGGACACACCATTGTGACCTCTACCATGCAATAGGCTGGACATCCCTAGCTACTAGATGGATGTTGCACATTGGCGTGAGGACACTGAAAGGACTACATGACAAACTGCCACAGTATATCTGTTCACTTATGCACAGGTTGCACAGCAATTATGCACTTTGGAATTCTGAGCTTATTCTCTAGGACATCACAAGAATGTGTACTAATCAAGGAAGTGGTGCTATTAGATTTGTTCTTCCATCTGTCTGGAATAATATGCAATCTACATTAAGACTAACTGAGCTTATACCTACGAACCATCTTAAGGCTATGGCATGGAAAGCCTTTAAAGCAGCATGCCACTACTTCAAGAACTAGCCACCCTACCATGCAAACCTGTCTGGCCTTAGCTGCCAGCTATCCAGACTCCCCCCTCCCTCTTTCTCCCTACTAGTGCATGCATCCTTTCTCCATCTCTTGTGTTCCCTGACCCCCTACCCCTCACTTCATTCCACTCTTCAGATTCGTGCCATCAGCTATCCTGAACCTCCCCTCTCTTCCCTACCCTTCCGCACCCCAAATTACCCAACACATCCAATGGCTAGTCATTCACTACTTCACCCTAATTCCTTTCCTCTCTCATGTCTAGTGTTGATCTCTACATCTCTACCTTCACCACAAATTGCCATCATGTATCTATATACCCTGCCTTCAGCCAGCAATTACTGAGAAGGGACTTGGCAAGGTTGGAGGAATGGTCAGACATATGGCAACTTAGATTCAATGCAAAGAAGTGCAAAGTAATGCACCTAGGAAATAAAAATCCAGGAGAAGAGTACACAGTAGCAGGGGAGGTACTAACAACAACAATAATAATGGAAAGGGATCTGGGTGTAGTAATATCAGATGACCTAAAGGTGGGTAAGCAATGTGAGAAGTCAGTAAGGAGAACCGGGGGATACTGGGATGCATAGGGAGGGGCATCACAACTAGAAAAAGGGAAGTGGTTATCCCTCTGTACAGACAGTTGGTGAGACCCCATCTGGAGTACTGCATGCAGTCTTGGAGACCTCATCTACACAAGGACATAGACAGGATGGAAGCAGTCCAGAGGAGGACAACTAAAATGGTGCAGGGTCTACATCAGAAACCATATGAAGAGAGACTGAGAGAGCTTAATATGTATACCCTTGATGAAAGGAGGGACAGAGGGGACATGATAGAAACTTTTAAGTACCTCAAGGGAATCAACAAAGTCTAGGAGGGTAGCATCTTTCAGAAAAAGAGATGTGTAAGAAAATGGGGGCACAATTTAAAGTTGGGGGATGGCTCAGGGGTAATGTGAGGAAATTCTTTTTCACAGAGAGTGGTGGATGCATGGAAACACCTTCCTGGAGAGGTTGTGGGGTCTAAAACAGTGGGGGAATTAAAACATGCATGGGACAGACATAAGGCAATTATAATGGGGGGTTGCAGGAAGTAGGCTGTTGGTTAACTAGAATCTGCAGCTTCAAGTTTATTCAAGTTCAAGTTTATTGCAGGAAAACTCCATTGAGCAAGCTCATTCACAAGGAGGTCCTGTGACATAAACACTTAAAGTACAAACACAGATAGGTAATAACAGTATATACATGAAATACACATTACATGATACAGGCTGGATATACATACAAGGGTACCACATAGGGTGACCGCAGGTGGTAAACATTGATATGAGACAGGGAAGCGACTTATAGGTCGCATACTAATAAATGAAACATGATGACTGGTGTGATTTGATTTAATCAAATCAAATCAAATCAAATCAAATATACAGTATTTTGGCAGCTAGAACAAACAACAGTCTACAACTGATATGGGAGGGAGGAGAGATTTGACAGAGTAGCAGTGGAGCGTAAGCAAAGATAAAGCCAGGAGTAGAAGGGGAAGGGAAAGCAGTTAATATGACAAATCAATTATACCTTACCAGTGGATAAATATGGCACACATGGGGAAGGAAGAGACTTAATGACAGTTACAGGTGTCTTTTATTTTGGCTGAACTTAGCGATTTGTAGAAGTTTATTGAAACTGTGTTAGTTAGTTTCAGTACAGTTTGTAATTGGTTCCAAATGGAGGAAGGGCATATGCAATAGCACGCTTACCAAAGGAAGTCCGGCCCTGGTATGTCAAGCATAATAAAGTCAGATTTTCTTAACGAGTATGCACTATGTGAGATACTAATAAGGGAAGAGAGATAGCTTGGCAATTTCTGCAGGAGCAGTTTAAGAGTCCATAGCCCAGCATGGAGCAGGCGTCTAGTAGTAAGGGATGTCCAACCAACAGCTGCATATAAGTCACAGTGGTGTGAACGGTAAGGGGAGTTGGTAATGAACCGTAACGCACGGTGATAAAGGATGTCCAGTTTACTTAGATTTGCAAGAGTGGTGGAGGAATAGATTACATTGCCATAGTTGGAGTAGGGGGAGAAAAGTGGCCTGTACAAGCTTGTTTCGAGTTTCAAGGGGGAAAAGGGGCCTATTTCTGTAGAAGAAACCTAACCTTGCTTTTAACCTTCTAGAGACATCTTCGAGGTGGTCACTGAAAGATAATTTATTGTCGATCCAGATACCTAGATATTTAAATTTGGTTACAACTTCCAGAGGCTCGTTTAGCGTGGTGACAATGAAGTCTTGGGCAAGAGTATTGGTGGGGCCTGAGACAGCACTGCGGGAGAATATCATCGCTTTAGTCTTCTTGGCATTAAGCAGAAGCTTTGCCTTTATTAAATTATGCTCATGTTAAAGTCCACTTGAAGCACTCCTCTTGACTTCAGATAACGATGAGCCAGAAGTATACATACAGTATCATCTGCAAAAGTGCAGATTGGACGTAGATATGTTAGCATCTAAGTCATTGATGTACAGAGAAAACAAGATAGGGCCTAAGATGGATCTTGGGGACTCCTCTTGCAACTGGCAAGGCAGCAAAAAAGCCTTCCCTTTTACTTTTTGGAATCTTCCAGTTAGGTAGCTAGAGAACCACTGGATGGTATGGTATGTGGCACCCAACTTTGCAAGGCAATTGACTAATAGTTTGTGATCAACAGTATCAAAAGCTTTGCTGAGGTCCAAAAGACTGCACCAGTTACCTTCTTAGCATCTATAGCAGAGATCCAATCATTGGTTACTTTTGCTAGTGCAGTGATTGTGCTATGATTAGCCCGGAAGCCAGACTGAGCTGGGTTAATGAGAGAGAAGGTTTCCAAGTGAGATTTTAACTGAATATGGATTAGTTTTTCGAGAACTTTAGAAAGGATAGGCAATATGGAGATAGGCCTATAGTTGTTTACATCGCATGGGTCACCAGATTTAAATAGAGGGAGGATATGTGCTGATTTCCAGCAGGACGGCACAGCAGCAGATGTAATGGAAAGATTGAAGATGTGGAGAATTGGGGCAGTGAGATGGGCATAGCCTGACCTTAGGAAAAAGGGTTCCAAGCCATCGTCCCCTGCACTTTTTTTGGTGTCTAAGTTAAGAAGAGAATCTTCTACTTCTTTATAAGTTATCTCACGCAGTTGGAAGGGACTGGGTGCAGGACTAGATGTTGTGGGAGGGGTATGCTGGCTCATCGCAGCACCAGCATAAGGTGACGAGTCAAAAGCTAATCCAGCTGTGGCAAAGTGGGAGTTAAGTTCCTCCAGGATTAGGGACTTGTTTTCCACAATCTTGCCACTTCATGACTATCTTTGTTGGGACAGAGGGGCCATGGGTCGTCCTTCTATAGCTTTGATAGTCTTCCATATTTTATGAGGGTTACCTTTAGCTTGTTCGAGAGTAGAAATATAATAGTTAGCTTTAGCAGAGCCAAGTTTTTCACACAGTTATTCCTGGCTGTTCTAAAGGCCTGCCAATCCGAAGATTCTTTGAAAGTCTAGCTTTAGCCCAGAGCTTATCTCGAGCTATAAGGGCTGCCTTGAGATCCGAGGTGAACCAGGGATTGAATTGTTCGCACCTTACTTTGATGAAAGGGGCATGCTTATTTATTATTGTAGTGAGTTTGTCATTAAGGATGCAAGTTGTCTTGTTGACATCTTTGGCTAGGTAAAGATCTTGCCATCTGATCATGCTCAGGTCAGATAGGAAGTTTACTGCACTGAATTTGCGAAAGATCTTTTGTTATAAAGATGGGTTGCGTCAGGCCTTAATTTGAGATCTTATGCAAGCAACAATTCCATGATTGCTCATGTCGTTGTGAAACACTGCCAAATGAGATATTTTGTGTGGATGGGTGGTTAGTACCACATCTAGAATGGAACTGTTGGCAGTATTTAGAGTGTTGTTCCTAGTAGGTTCTCTGACTAATTGCCCAAGACCTAGCTCGTCCAAAGGGATTTGAGGCCATGTGATTTAGGTGACAGCCAGTCCATATTTAGATCTCCTAGAAATATTGTTTCAGTTTTTGCATCTACGAACATGGATTTCAAAAGATTAAGGACTTCATCACCACCAGACGGGGGTCTATAGCCACCTAGGATAGTGATACATTCTGAAGAGGGGAGATGAAGGCTCAGCGAAACTAACTCAAATTCCTTGGCTAGAGATTTGCAACTAATATTGGTGACCAAGTACTTAGATTTAGCATAGATAACCACACCGCCGCCTCTAGACTCTCTATCTGCTCTAAATAAATTGTAGCCCTGCAGTGATATTTGTTGATCAGTGTTAGTCTTTTTAACCACGACTCAGTAATTATGATAAGGTCTGGGTTAACGTGTAGCCCAGGCTTGCAGCTGTACAAGTTTTTAGGCAGGCTTAAAATGTTGATCATCATCATTTTGAGACCTGTGGTCTCAGCAAAATCGATAGGCAAGGTAAGTTGTGGGGCCAGGGTTGAGCTCCACATTTCCTGAGCAGAGAAGAAGCAGTATAACTTTCTTTAAGGAGCTTATAAGAATGGAGACTGCTTTTTTATTTCTTTGCGGCAACCCATATCGTGCTGCGCAAGAGGAGGCGCCACTGTAATGACAGTTGATTGTGATCAATGTAAGTGCTTGGGTAGACATAGGTGAGGACAGTAGCAAAGGGGTGTAGGCTAACCGTGGGGAATAGGCTAAAAGGGGAGAGGAGAATGACAGAGTGTCTGCACGGTAGATTGTTATAACATTAGGTATTGATAAGGTACATTGGAGAACTGAATTGCATTGAGGTACTTCGAATTGCACTGTATTGCTGAAAACTCTGCACCTTAGGAGCAATAAAAAGACAATAAGGAGAGCCATGGTCCCAGATTAAGTGGTCTCGTGATTTGTATTAGTGCAATATTTTCTAGGCAAGAAATTTGCCCACCTAGGTACCCATTTAAAACCTAGATGAGAAAATACAGCAGAAAGGGGAACAAGGAGATCAGGAACAGCTTAGTTAGTGGCCATCCACCCTTCAGACTCAAGTCCCCCTTGTAGCAGAACCGGGAAGGAAGTAGAATGATAATGCAGGCCATATTGCCCACGAAAGAATACGGTGATTTATGTAGAAGACCAAGAATCCCTCTAGTGGCAGGTCTGTATAACCTGCTAATGGAAAACTAGCCACTAAAGAAGAAATCTGTAGCTTATCCAATAGGTAGGGAAATGGGCAGACTGGGTGGACCAAGTGTTTCTTATCTGCCGTCAAAGTCTATGTTTCTATGTTAATTCAAGCATGCATAGGACAGTCATAAGGCAATTCTAGGGGGTGGGGGTAGACAGAAGTAGGCTGCTGGTTAACTAGGATCTGCAGCTTATCCATTAGGTAGGAAAATGGGCAGACTGGGGGTGGGCCAAGCGGTCCTTATCTGCCATCAAATTCTATGTTTCTATGTATGATGTATGCCACTGCATATATTATCGATCCCAATGCCATTTGCACTTAGCTTCCTTGCACTACCTATCTGTATCTCCTGCACACAACCTGACAGGATCATTGTATATTCTACATGTAGACCATTGTATATACTTATCTCAGTTCACAATATCATGATTCTCTTGTTTGTATTCATTTTACTATGTTTTATGACCCCTGCCTGTAAATATTTTATTGTGTTATTGATGCTTGCAACCTTTGCCTGTGTATGTTAATTCTGTTATAACTAGTATTTTCTTATATTGCTGTAACCTCTGCCCATAAGTTATGTATGTATTAACCTTTCCCTGCCTTAAACCAGGACCTCCTTGTGAATGAGTCTACTCAATGGAGTTTCTCCTGCAATAGACTTGAACTTGAACTTGATGTTCAAAATATGAAAAAATACCAAAGTTATGACAATTCAATGCAATTTCATTACGCACACTCATAACTTCAGAAATGTTCAATATTTTTGCCCCAGATCTTCAACATAGCCTTCTTAATAGCATCTGTAATGTTTTTATACCTGTGATGCAGAATAGTGCTGCAGTGGCACAGAATTATGTTTTGGTGAGGATTCAAAAACTTTCTTTACCGGGTACATGAGGTGTGGTATTAAGGTGGCTATGCTGGTAATTTGGTCAATGTTTTCTTATAAATGGAAGCACAGGGCTCAGCTACATACATATATATGCATCTATGGAGGAGTGGGAGTGCAGAGTCTGAATGACCCTGTGCTGCCCCAGTAATATAAGGATACTATTGTACTATATACTAAAGTAAGGAAATAAGCTGCAAAACACTTTGTTAATGTTCCAGTTAGGGTCAAAGTGACAAAAGTTGGCAAATGAGGTGTTAGGGTTTCCAGCTCTAACACGTCTCCCTCCCAAACCAGGCAGGAGAGCAGGTGTGGGGTCTGCCTTGAGCTTCTCAAGCCTAATGTTCACCCCATTGTCATAAAGTCTACATATCTGACCTTATTTACAGATGGAATGGGATGAGAGTTAGGCTTGAGAAGCCCAAGGCACACCCACACCTGCTCTTCTGTCTGGTTTGGAATGGTGGTGCGTTAGGGTTGGAAACCCTAATGCCTCATTTCCCAACTTTTGTCATTCTGACCCTAACTGGAACACTAATGAAGTTTTTTTTTTTTTTAAATATATCTATCTATCTATATATGTGTGTGTGTGTGTGTGTGTGTGTGTGTGTGTGTGTGTGTGTGTATATGTATATGTGTGTATATATATATATATATATATATATATATGTGTGTGTGTGCATGAATGTGTATGTATATATACATATACATACATTAATTATAGACGTGTGGTCATGCCTGTATATTAGGGTTCATATAGATAGATACATAGATAGAGATCAAATACCAACATGAATGTGTTTTTGTAAAAATTATGGTACTGGTATATTGATGATATACTGATGATCTGGCATGGGTCCATGGAAGAGCTGGGTGTTTTCATATGTTTTTTTGAAAACAGTAACCACAGTCCCAGGTTTACTGAAAACTGCAGCAGCATAAGTATACCTTTTCTTGATATGGTCATTTCAAAAACGTTAAAGTGGGATGGATACGAATCTTTTTAGGAAGCCTACTGACCATAATATGCTCCGCCTTTCAAGCTCCTGTCACACCACCACACCGTGAAAAATATATTGGTTAGCAAATATCTAATGGTGAGGAGAAACTGCAGTTCACTGCAAAGTTTTAAATCAAGTGTTATGCATCTCAGTGCTAAGTTTCTGCACAGGAGATATTCTGAGGCAGACATTGATTGGGCATACAGTAGTAGCACCGAATCAGTCAAAGGATATTTAAAAATCTCTACTGAGAATTGTGAAACCTTGAGTTAGGATTTTGTTTTGTTTGTTAGTGTGTTCACTGCTATGCATAGAGGGTTGTCTCATCTGATAGTGTAGTTGAAAATCTACCAGATGGCACTTAAGTACTGTAATAGGAACTGTCCTCTTTCTGTCGGTATAACAAAAATAATTTTAGAGGATTTTCTTTTCCCTAAATTTTGTGAAGGATAAATAGGAAATCTCACAAAACTGTTTGACAAATTTGATGCTACTACTGTACCAGTAAGCAAGGGACACAGGGAAGTATGACCTCCTTTTTCCAAACCAAAATGCCAACAGGAAAGCAAGAGGTGTAATATTTTGACCACATATAGCAACCAAGTGGGATAGATGGAGACTGTTATTCAGAAATACTGGCTAATTTTTACAGACAGACCCTTGTTTAAGAGAATATGTTGAGAAATTCCCATGTATATAGTTTTTAAAATGCCAAACAAATTTGCAGACAGACTAATGCACAGTCAGCAATCTCCCTTACCCTACCACTTGGTTGCCCCCCACCCCTTACCCCAGGCTGTTTCAAATGTGGGAGATGTCAATTTTGTGAAGTCGTCACCACAACCAGACAATTTGTGAATCCCAGTATGGACGATGTTCACCTGGTAAAAAAAAAAATAATTGATTGCAATGCAGCACGTATGGTTTACCTTGCCTGATGCTCTTGTTCCTCATATTATGTAGTTGTACAAAGAGAAAATTGTAGGAAAGGGTGCTGGTCCGAGTGACTGCTCATGGCAATCTGCAGAATGCAACTGCAGGCCATATGTACAAAGCACAAAACTCTACTGGCCATTGTCCTTTAATGGGATAGAAAAGGTTGCAGTGGGTCTAAAAGGAGGGGGGTGTAGTGAATTCATTATGCAGAAGGGATGGTTTCAGGATTTTTAAGTTAATGGCCATGACATGTAATGATCTTAACAATAAAACTGATCTAGCTCCATTCTTGTAAGTATCAATTTGAAAAATGGATGTTGTAACTGTTGATCATTCTGTATAGTGTTTTCCCCTTTGTCTCCATATAACACTAGGAAACTATAAGTATTGCCACAATTAGTGTTTAAAAGCATATGTGTTTCTTCTTTCTTACAGGGTTTTCATGGAGAAATGTATTGTATCCATGTGAGGAATATCTTTTTAATTGTACTTATTTATCATTGCAGAAGTTGTACTTTTTGTTCCTGATTCTTTATATAATCTGTATACAGTAAATATTTCAGAGCCAGGAGCACTATTTCCTCCTTGGCAAAGCACAGCTACATGAAACATTGGGGCTGTTTTGTTTGAGACAGTTGCTGCTATGTGAGGTACACCTTTAAGTAAAGCACTTTTTTTTATTTACATATTTTGGTGTTTTTGTACCCCCAGTTTTTGCCTGTCCCCTTACTCGGGCACATGCGCACATGTGTGGAGTCACACATCCACTGTGGTCTGAGACACCCTCCCGACTTACCGCCCCTCCCACCTGTGTGGCCACTGGACCTCCAGAACTACAGGGGGGCAGCCACCCCAGGACAGGAGAGCTGCCCTTGGGCTGCTCGATCCTGCTCCCACCTTCCCCCTCCCTGTTCTGGCACTCTGACCACCTGAGGTCATTCCAAAACTTGGTTTGCTAACATAACATAAGTTAAGACATAACACCTCAGTCCTCTGTGCCACTGGGCTGGCCCAAAATAAAGACATTTTTGATTACTGTAACTATGTACCTTGGTGTGTGAATGTAATACATTTATTTGACTATTGCACCGAGTCCTACAATACACATACTTATGTTGCCCACTGAATCAGTGAATTCAGAGGGGAAGTAGCCTACATGCCCCACCCTCTCTGAGCACTATTTAAATAACTGCTTCAGCTTCACTCAGACTTACATTTTCTTGTTCTACATTCATACCTCCTCTTCCAGTGCCTTCTTCTCTCTCCTTATGTGGACAATTACAATAATCCATATGGTACCTTTAGACTACATCATTATTTTAGGAGGGGACTTCATCTCTACATTGAATTGTTCTTTAGCTAAATCTTCATGGTCCTCTAAATGGGACAACTATAAGTCACGGTTGCTTCATGGTTTTCTAAACATACATAATTTGTTGAATGTATTGAAAGAGTTACAAAACAATGAGAAAGAGTATACTTATTATTCAATAAATCTCAAGATGTATTCCAGGCTTTGTTATATTTTGATTTCTAAAGAATTATTAATAAGCTGTCTCAGAATTGTCTCAAACATGGAAACTTTGATTATCTCAGACCATAACATTGTCATATATAATATAATTTTGGATTCAATCACTGAGAGATGTAACAGAGGTTTAATAATAACTTATTAGCAGATGTTTTATTTAAACAAAAAAACTGAAGGAGCAATACAATGCTTTCTGTCAGATAATATGCTAACTTAAAATATTGTAGATATTTGGGATGCATTAAAAACTACAATTAAAGGAGAAGTTACCTCTGAAGCTACTTGGAAAAATAAACAAAGGAAAAAATTGCAAAATGAGGTTGAAGGGCATCGTCAAACACTGGGATACATCTAAAAAAACAAGAGTATAATGAGCTTAGGAAATTAATTAATTCTACAGAATTTTTTCATGTCAAACAAAGTTGGGCTAAATTTAACCCGAACTGGAAAATTAATAGCATTGGTAGGTAAAATGCTAGCAAAATGAATACACACTTCAGAGAAAAAGTCTGATATAACATTTATTAGAAATACGGTTGGCAGGTTTTGACCAACCAGATAAAATTACAGCAGAATTTTCAACATTATTTTCTAATCTTTACACATCTGAGTGTAGCCCTACAGATTCAGAGATTAATTATTACAATAATTATCGTCAGGTCAAAATATCTAATCAAAATATGGGGAATTTGATCAAACCAATTATGGCATTAGAAATAATAGAAACCCTTCATAATATGACAAAGGGCAAATGTTCTGCTCTAGATGGGTTTACATTAGAGTTTTACCTCTCCTTTGAGTCAGCCTTAGTGCCACTGCTTGTAACACTATACAGTTAAATACAAGTTACACACAAACTTCCAGATTCTTTTTATTAGGCTTATAATGCATGGCACTACATTAGAAGAATGCCAACAAGACCTGCACTGTCCAGAACAGTGCAACATAAGCAGTGTTGACAAATTCAGTGCCAGTGCAAAATGGCATTAAATGAAATAGTGCCAATGGCAGCATTCAGAAACCATACCTACGACCACTACCATTACTAACTGACATACTGTACACTTTATTTTTGTTGGGGGCTCTTCCACTGCACCCTTGACACAGGGCTGTGCCCCATGCACACCCCTTATTATTATAACTAACTCCAAGGGGGAATGGATCACTGGGAAAATCACAAACCTGCTAAGTGGGTTAAATTGTATTTCCATGCTGTCTGAAAAAAAAAAAAAAAAAAAAACACTTGAGGTGGGGAGAAGACAAAAAAAGGATGATTTGAGAGACTGGGAACAGAACCCTGGTCACTTGATCTGTGCTGACTGAGCTGCTTCTGGTTTAACACACTCTGCCACAGGAGCAACTTGGCCAGTTTCTGCATTTTTTCCATACTTATCCACTTCCACTAATGCCTGCATAGCTACAGGGTAGTGGTAGTTGACATTCGCTATTCTACCCCATTGCTATTCTGGCATTACAAGGTATGTACAGCACAGTTTAGACGGTGGTGTTTAGGAAGCACTATTCTAACCTGGTAGGATATTGCAGTTATATTAAAAATTAGGAAAGATCAGAGTAGAGTGGAAAACTATGGACTGGTCCCAGTACTTAATGTTGATTATAAAATTTACACCAAGATTCTGAACAATAGGTTATCACTAATATTGGATACAAATTATTCCTATAAACCAATCTGAATTCGTCCCAAACAGGTCTGCCCAAACATGACTTCACAGGATTCAGTTTATTACTGAATATCTTTTGAGTACAAAAACACATGCAGTTTTGGTTTTTGTCTTTAAATTCCAGTAAGGCATTTCATATGCTGGAATGGAAATACCTGTTTGCGGCTATGAAAATTTGGGGATTTCCAGATGCTTTTGTGGATTATATATTGGATATCTACAGAAGACCTTTGCAAAAGTTCAGGTTAATAATACCTTTTCAGATTTTCTAGTGCTTCAGTGTGGGGTCAGCCAGTGATGCTCCTGTCTCCCTCCCTGTTCATTATTAGACAAGAACTTCTGCTGCTTAGAGTAAACAATAGTGTGGAGGGTATTAGGATGGCTTCACATGAAGTAAAGATTAATGAATATACAGAGTACCTATTGTTTTTGTTACAGTATCTAGAAACAAGTGTGGAAGAACTTAAAATGATAATTAACAGATTCTCAATAGTATTGGGGTATAAAATGAATGAGGTAATATCAGGAATTATTATCTTTAAATTGGTTCAGCCAGAGAATCTAAAAAAAAAATAACACCACTACACAGGAGAATGGTATGACTTGTACATGGATTACTATCACAAACAATTTGGAAGGAGTATATGTCCTAAATCAGAGTAATTTGTTTATCTCCTTAAAATATAGACTTTGGGGTGAAGCAAGATTCTGTTATTCTCATGGGGAAAAATCCAAATTGTTAAAATGTTAGCAATTCCCTTTCTTCCTTACAGACTTCAATCTATAATCACACCAATTCCTCCCACTTAGTTTAAAAACATTTATTTTGGAAATTCATTTGGAACAATTAACAACCCAGGGTTTCTTGGCAAAGGCTCTGTTTGCCTTAAGAGCAGCAGGGCATGGCATGCCCAGATGTAGAAATTTATTATATAGCTTGATGTATATGGTTAAGTTGGCAATCAGTTGGGCAAATGCTGAAAGAGATAAACTTAGTCTGGAATAGAACATTCTATTTTAAGGGAGTTAACTTTAGAAGTAATTGATATTTTAAAAAAAATGATCTTCATGGCTAACAAATTATGCAACTCAAAAGGTGTTATAATTAAAAATGTGTTTTTCAAGTAACAAGTTCATTAACAAAACCAAATGGGTATCAATGCATCACCACTTAATTATATCTGGGCTAATCCCAACTTCAGGTTAAATGGAAAGATGCTTTCTATAATTCTTGAGAGGTAAAAGGTATTAAAAATGGCAAGATTTCTATAAAATATGCAACACATTAAGTTGGGAGAAATTTAGAGATACATTTAATTTACAAATCACAGATAGTCTGTTTAAACCAGTAAAGCAGTTTGTACACAAAGAACTATAAATGTTGGGAGAGAGCTCCAAATAACAAAAAGGTAGAAGGGGAATTGCAAGATATCCTTAGCAATATGTATAAAAAACTTTTTGTATGGGTAACCAAACTGTTACATAAGCCAGCTATTTTGTCCTATAAGGCAATAATCCAGAAATTTGAAAAGGATCTGAACTGTACACTGACAGAACAACAATGGCTATTAGCATTTGCTTTGTTTCAGAAATATAAAGTTCCTAGAGATAGAACTAGTCAGCATATGTTTTTTAACAGAGCTTATTTTTCTCCATATAGGTTTGAAAAAAAATAAATCAGTTAGACTGGCTAAACATTGACATTGTGTGTCCCCCATGGCAGATGTATTTCATTTTTTGGGGGGAATGTTCATTATGCATTAATTGGTGGTCCCAATCCTTCACAATGTTAAACCAAAAAGGATATGGTTTTCCACACCAGAAGGACCCCATTTTAATACACAACCAAATTATGGAGTAATTTTGAAAGTAAATGTTATGGTGGTTAAAAGACTGTTTTTCAAATATTTAAAACATCCCACACATTTGTCACCTTTTCCCAATCTGGTAGCCAGTCAAAACTGCTAAACAAAAACGGCACAGTAAAAACTGCACAAAGAAAAGAGTGTGAATGATAACAGCTACAGGGAAACAATAGTGATGTACATTACAGTGCTATATCTGTAGCTGTGATCACTCTCACTGAGTAGTCAAAGGCTGCAGCTGTCTCCCTGTGAGCTGCACTGCTGTTGTGGCACAGAGGTTAGTGTGACAGGTCCTGAGAGTCAGTGCAGGCCAGGTTGATAGTGGCTCAAGTTCAAGCCTTGCAGTGTGAATCGGTGTTTTTTTTTTTTCCACTGCAGAAAAGACATCTGCCCCATCCCTCCTTTCTCCTCCCTCCTTTAAGTTTGGCCACAATGGAGTTGATTATATAATTTAAAGGGAGTGTGGTGGGCGGTGCCTTCATATAAAATTGCTGTGGGTCATGAGTGCTTTGACGCCCCCCCCGCTCCCGCCGTGCCCCCTCCACTTTATTGTACTGCATGTCCCTCCCTTCAATTTTCTACCCTCCAAGTTGCATTCCCACCTCTCTGTTCTCCTAAGTTGTGTCCTCAACCTCCAGAGCATGGACTGTGTACAGTCACTGTTTTTCCACACCACTGTCTTTGCTGGTGCTCTTTTGCTGGTGCTCAGTTTGACTGCACGATATGTGTTTAGTGGTTTTCTACCTGAACCTCAAATCTGGAGTGAAAACAACTGTTTATGAGTTTTTTTTATACCATTATAATTTCTTCTTGGGTTATGAGCTATTCTGGAAGATCTATAGCAAAATGACTGAGGACTGGGAAAAAGAAGATTTTATTTAATAATGTTATGACTGTTTCTTTCATTATAGGAGCTTTATTCTGGGCTATTTATCATACATATTCATGTGTTGCTTAATTATCTCTGACTCTTAACATGAATATGTATGGCCCAGCCAGAGTGTATTGTATCATTGTTGTTATATTCTAATTAACTATTTAATATCTAATAAAAATATTATATGCAAAAAAAAAAAGATACCTGTAGTCTAAAGAGGATTGAGTACTTGGAAAAGTACCAGAGCCACGGGCTTCAACAGCATGATTTTTATAAGTCACACAGCACCACCGCAGCATTGCTGGGGTTCAACAGTTTAATTTACCATGCACTTGATCATGGTCAGATGCTGGAAGCAGCCTACATCAACCTCACCAAAGCATTTGATATGGTCAATCACTTGTTACTACTTGAATAGCTCAGTGGTGCTGGGCTCTTGGACAAGCCCATACAGTGGTTCAATAGCTATCTGGAGAACAGGACCCAACACGTCAAAATAAATGAAGTCCTATCTGACAGCCATTAGGTATGCTCAGGAGTTCCATAAGGGATTATATTGGACCCCATTGCTCTTTAGCCTCTTCCTTAACTGCCTCACCCTTGTCTGTTCTAACAAAATTCTTCTTTATGCGGATGACAATTATCTTTGCCAGTAGTCCAGAACCAGTCACTCTGGAGAAACATCTCCAGAGTAACTTTACTGCAGTTGAAGCCTGGTTCATGGAGCAGAAAATCCTCATGAGCTATAAAAAGACAAAGGTCACGTTGTTTGAAAACCCCCACAATAAACTTAAATCACATCAACTAACAATCTAACACCCCATTAGAAATAGTTCAATCCTTCAAATTCCTAGGGCTAACACTTGACTGCTCCCTTTCTTTCACCCACCATGATGACTACGTCACCAAAGCAGTCAACACTAGAATAGGCCTACTGCACCACTACAAACATTGTCTGACAACCAAGGCACTCTGTACTGCTGTCAACAGAAGCATAATCTCCATCATATTCTATGGTCTAGTCATCTATAGTGCTGTATCAGACACCACACTTAAAAGGGTTACCACTGCACTAAACACAGCCTGCAGACTAGTCACAGGTGCACACCTTCTTATGCATACGTGCAATCTATAAGCTCAGTCCTGCTGGCTGCACCATAAAGGCAGGGTAAAATACCAGACCTGTCTACTAGCAAAAAAACCCTGTCTAGGTCCAACCCTCTCCTAGCCATCCAGCACCTCTGAGCTATGAGTAAAGGAGCATGGTCAGAGATCAGAAAATTATAATCTTATACTCTGCATTTGGTATTGAATTGACTGTGATATTGAATAAAAATCAATATGTGAGTAAGATGGGAGAGGAATGGAGAAATATAAATATTGTTGCAAAATAGTTTTTTAAAGATGCCAAGGTTCTAAAAGATTTTTAATCTTCCATAAACTGCATTATTTTACTAGCTGCTGAAGTAATCCGATCTAGCAACACCTGACTTGTCTAGTAAGGGATATATTACAACATTAAAACCACCCTCTATAATATATGGTGCAGAAAAATTGGCTAATTCCAGAAAGATATGGGTGAAAAACTGAAGTGAATTCTCATTAGGTCATAAATATTGCAGATGGTATATTGATTCCCTGCAATACAAACCTGACAAATCAAAAAACAAACATTTGGATCACTAATGTGTTGAACAATTTTTACATTTTTTTTTTAAATTGAAACATCTTGAGAGGCATTAGTATATGATGTGTTAATTCCATTGCCCTATCTTTTAGCATGAAATATAAACTCACCCTGGTTTAAGTGTGATTCTTGTAAAAAAGCACAGTTGGCTCCAACCCTGTTGATGTAATTAAATACTTTTCTGGCCTTTAATCTATTCTGGATACATCACACATTCCAATAAATCATTTTTAGCTGCTGTGTCATCTTAAACATCCCAGAAAGAAATGATGAGGAGTTACCTCATTTTTAAGATCTGGTATTTTCATATCTATTTCTTCCTGTCATAGATCATTAACCCCTGAAAGGAATATATAATTCTGATAACTTGTGTCACTTTTTATAACCATAACAGACTTATAACCTTTATTTATTGAAAACGGTAAAACATAACCCCCAACCCTCCCTAGTGTAGCACTTCAGATTCAGAGATTAATTATTACAATAATTATCGTCAGGTCAAAATATCTAATCAAGATATGGGGAATTTGATCAAACCAATTATGGCATTAGAAATAATAGAAACCCTTCATAATATGACAAAGGGCAAATGTTCTGCTTTAGATGGGTTTACATTAGAGTTTTACCTCTCCTTTGAGTCAGCCTTAGTGTCACTGCTTGTAACACTATACAGTTAAATACAAGTTACACACAAACTTCCAGATTCTTTTTATTAGGCTTATAATGCATGGCACTACATTAGAAGAATGCCACAAGACCTGCACTGTCCAGAACAGTGCAACATAAGCAGTGTTGACAAATTCAGTGCCAGTGCAAAACGGCATTAAATGAAATAGTGCTAATGGCAGCATTCAGAAACCATACCTACGACCACTACCATTACTAACTGACATGCTGTACACTTTATTTTTGTTGGGGGCTCTT
Organism: Neoceratodus forsteri; assembly: GCA_016271365.2. Lineage (NCBI taxonomy): Eukaryota > Metazoa > Chordata > Ceratodontiformes > Ceratodontidae > Neoceratodus > Neoceratodus forsteri. The sequence goes on along the minus strand of CM028135.1, from coordinate 558,812,828 downwards.
CCACTGCACCCTTGACACAGGGCTGTGCCCCATGCACACCCCTTATTATTATAACTAACTCCAAGGGGGAATGGATCACTGGGAAAATTACAAACCTGCTAAGTGGGTTAAATTGTATTTCCATGCTGTCTGAAAAAAAAACCAAAAACACTTGAGGTGGGGAGAAGACAAAAAAAAGCATGATTTGGGAGACTGGGAACAGAATCCTGGTCACCTGATCTGTGCTGACTGAGCTGCTTCTGGTTTAACACACTCTGCCACAGGAGCAACTTGGCCAGTTTCTGCATTTTTTCCATACTTATCCACTTCCACTAATGCCTGCATAGCTACAGGGTAGTGGTAGTTGACATTCGCTATTCTACCCCATTGCTATTCCGGCATTACAAGGTATGTACAGCACAGTTTAGATGGTGCTATTTAGGAAGCACTATTCTAACCTGGTAGGATATTACAGTTATATTAAAAAGTAGGAAAGATCAGAGTAGAGTGGAAAACTATGGACTGGTCCCAGTACTTAATGTTGATTATAAAATTTACACCAAGATTCTGAACAATAGGTTATCACTAATATTGGATACAAATTATTCCTATAAATCAATCTGAATTCGTCCCAAACAGGTCTGCCCAAACATGACTTCACAGGATTCAGTTTATTACTGAATATCTTTTGAGTACAAAAACACATGCAGTTTTGGTTTTTGTCTTTAAATTCCAGTAAGGCATTTCATATGCTGGAATGGAAATACCTGTTTGGGGCTATGAAAATTTGGGGATTTCCAGATGCTTTTGTGGATTATATATTGGATATCTACAGAAGACCTTTGACAAAGGTTCAGGTTAATAATACCTTTTCAGATTTTCTAGTGCTTCAGTGTGGGGTCAGCCAGTGATGCTCCTGTCTCCCTCCCTGTTCATTATTAGACAAGAACTTCTGCTGCTTAGAGTAAACAATAGTGTGGAGGGTATTAGGATGGCTTCACATGAAGTAAAGATTAATGCATATACAGAGTACCTATTGTTTTTGTTACAGTATCTAGAAACAAGTGTGGAAGAACTTAAAATGATAATTAACAGATTCTCAATAGTATTGGGGTATAAAATGAATGAGGTAATATCAGGAATTATTATCTTTAAATTGGTTCAGCCAGAGAATCTAAAAAAAAAAAAATAACATCACTACACAGGAGAATGGTATGACTTGTACATGGATTACTATCACAAACAATTTGGAAGGAGTATATGTCCTAAATCAGAGTAATTTGTTAATCTCCTTAAAATATAGACTTCAAGGGTGAAGCAAGATTCTGTGATTCTAATGGGGAAAAATCAAAATTGTTAAAATGTTAGCAATTCCCTTTCTTCCTTACAGACTTCAATCTATAATCACACCAATTCCTCCCACTTAGTTTAAAAAAATAATTTATTTTGGAAATTCATTTGGAACAATTAACAACCCAGGGTTTCTTGGCAAAAGCTCTGTTTGCCTTAAGAGCAGGAGGGCATGGCATGCCCAGATGTAGAAATTTATTATATAGCTTGATGTATATGGTTAAGTTGGCAATCAGATGGGCAAATGCTGAATGAGATAAACTTAGTCTGGAGATAGAAAATTCTATTTTAAGGGAGTTAACTTTAGAAGTAATTGATATTTTAAAAAAATGATCTTCACGGCTAACAAATTATGCAACTCAAAAGGTGTTATAATTAAAAATGTGTTTTTCAATTAACAAGTTCATTAACAAAACCGAATGGGTATCAATGCATCACCAATTAATTATATCTGGACTAATCCCAACTTCAGGTTAAATGGGAAGATGCTTTCTATAAATCTTGGGAGGTAAAAGGTATTAAAAATGGCAAGATTTCTATAAAATATGCAACACATTAAGTTGGGAGAAATTTAGAGATACATTTAATTTACAAATCACAGATAGTCTGTTTAAACCAGTAAAGCAGTTTGTACACAAAGAACTATAAATGTTGGGAGAGAGCTCCAAATAACAAAAAGGTGGAAGGGGAATTGCAAGATATCCTTAGCAATTTGTATAAAAAACCTTTTGTATGGAAAACCAAACTGTTACATAAGCCAGCTATTATGTCCTTTAAGGCAATAATCCAGAAATTTGAAAAGGATCTGAACTGTACACTGACAGAACAACAATGGCTATTAGCATTTGCTTTGTTTCAGAAATATAAACTTCCTAGAGATAGAACTAGTCAGCATATGTTTTTTAACAGAGCTTATTTTTCTCCATGTAGGTTTGAAAAAAAATAAATCAGTTAGACTGGCTAAACGTTGACATTGTGGGTCCCCCACGGCAGATGTATTTCATTTTTTGGGGGGAATGTTCATTATGCATTAATTGGTGGTCCCAATCCTTCACAATTTTAAACCAAAAAGGATATGGTTTTCCACACCAGAAGGACCCTCATTTTAATACACAACCAAAACATGGAGTAATTTTGAAAGTTAATGTTATGGTGGTTAAAAGACTCATTTTCAAATATTTAAAACATCCCACAGATTTGTCACCTTTTCCCAATCTGGTAGCCAGTCAAAACTGCTAAACAAAAATGGCACAGTAAAAACTGCACAAAGAAAAGAGTGTGAGCGATAACAGCTACAGGGAAACAATAGTGTTGTACATTACAGTGCTATATCTGTAGCTGTGATCACTCTCACTGAGTAGTCAAAGGCTGCAGCTGTCTCCCTGTGAGCTGCACTGCTGTTGTGGCACAGAGGTTAGTGTGACAGGTCCTGAGAGTCAGTACAGACCAGGTTGATAGTGGCTCGAGTTCAAGCCTTGCAGTGTGAATCTGTGTTTTTTTTTTCCACTGCAGAAAAGACATCTGCCCCATCCTCCTTTCTCCTCCCTCCTTTAAGTTTGGCCCCAATGGAGTTGATTATATAATTTAAAGGGAGTGTGGTGGATGTGCCTTCATGATAAAATTGCTGTGGGTCATGAGTGCTTTGACGCCCCCTCTGCCCCTCCACTTTATTATACTGCATGTCCCTCCTTCAATTTTCTACCCCCAAGTTGCATCCCCACCCCTCTGTTCTCCTAAGTTGTGTCCTCAACCTCCAGAGTATGGACTGTGTACAGTCACTGTTTTTCCACACCACTGTCTTTGCTGGTGCTCCTTTGCTGGTGCTCAGTTTGACTGCATGATATGTGTTTAGTGGTTTTCTACCTGAACCTCAAATCTGGAGGGAAAACAACTGTTTCTGAGTTTTTTTTTATACCATTATAATTTCTTCTTGGGTTATGAGCTATTCTGGAAGATCTATAGCAAAACGACTGAGGACTGGGAAAAAGAAGATTTTATTTAATAATGTTATGACTGTTTCTTTCATTATAGGAGCTTTATTCTGGGCTATTTATCATACATATTCATGTGTTGCTTCATTATCTCTGACTCTTAACATGAATATGTATGGCCCAGCCAGAGTGTATTGTATCACTGTTGTTGTATTCTAATTAACTATTTAACATCTAATAAAAATATTATACGCAAAAAAAAAAAAAGATACCTGTAGTCTAAAGCGGATTGAGTACTTGGAAAAGTACCAGATCCAAGGGCTTCAACAGCATGATTTTTGTAAGTCACACAGCACCACCGCAGCATTGCTGGGGTTCAACAGTTTAATTTACCATGCACTTGATCATGGTCAGATGGTGGGAGCAGCCTACATCAACCTCACCAAAGCATTTGATATGGTCAATCACTTGTTACTACTTGAATAACTCAGTGGTGCTGGGCTCTTGGACAAGTCCATACAGTGGTTCAATAGCTATCTGGAGAACAGGACCCAACAGGTCAAAATAAATGAAGTCCTATCTGACAGCCATTAGGTATGCTTAGGAGTTCCATAAGGGATTATATTGGACCCCATTGCTCTTTAGCCTCTTCCTTAACTGCCTCACCCTTGTCTGTTCTAACAAAATTCTTCTTTATGCGGATGACAATTATCTTTGCCAGTAGTCCAGAACCAGTCACTCTGGAGAAACATCTCCAGAGTAACTTTACTGCAGTTGAAGCCTGGTTCATGGAGCAGAAAATCCTCATGAGCTATAAAAAGACAAAGGTCACGTTGTTTGAAAACCCCCACAATAAACTTAAATCACATCAACTAACAATCTAACACCCCATTAGAAATAGTTCAATCCTTCAAATTCCTAGGGCTAACACTTGACTGCTCCCTTTCTTTCATCCACCATGATGACCACGTCACCAAAGCAGTCAACACTAGAATAGGCCTACTGCACCACTACAAACATTGTCTGACAACCAAAGCACTCTGTACTGCTGTCAACAGAAGCATAATCTCCATCATAGACTATGGTCTAGTCATCTATAGTGCTGCATCAGACACCACACTTAAAAGGGTTACTACTACACTAAACACAGCCTGCAGACTAGTCACAGGTGCACACCTACTTATGCATACGTGCGACCTATAAGCTCAGTCCTGCTGGCTGCACCATAAAGGCAGGGTAAAATACCAGACCTGTCTACTAGCAAAAAAACCCTGTCTAGGTCCAACCCTCTACCAGCCATCCAGCACCTCCTAACCACAATGTCCAACCCCCTCAGGACTCAGGGCCACTCCGGACAGTCATACCAGGTCCCATTGCACTGTACATCCCAGGGACAAAGGACCATCACCTGCAGCACCCCTGACTGGCTTAATGGTCTCCCCAGGGACTTCCTCATTGAGCCAAAAGCTGGTCCATTTAAATGCAAGCTTTGCCAACACCTCACAGCTCTTAGTGGCTGTGACTGTACTCCATAGTACAACTGCCCACTAGTTGCTAGTAACTATCAGCACTTACTCTGTGCTTGCCCTTGGCCTTGCCTCCCCTCCCCATCACCCTCAGCCACACCCTATCCCCTACTCACATCACCCTCCCCCCTACATACCTCCATGATTCTCTCACCCTCACAATCTCCCTTTTGCTTAACAAAGCCCCATGGCTGCTCATAGCTTAGTTACAGTACTAAATTCTGTAACTGAAGTGTCACTCTCAAACTGACTTTATTACTTTCAGTTCTGTATGTATCCTGCCATTTTTGTCCTAGCTTGTCATTATTGTATTTTATCTGTTTTGCTCAGACATGGAACCTTTGTATAAAGCTTTCAGCTCAAAGTGTTGTAATCTGAGATCTCAATAATTAAATAAAGGGACATTGTCTCTGCTGCACCTTTAGGTGTAGAACCTTTCTGAAGAGAGTTTGTTTACCACATGACTGAGCTCAGTGGTACTTCAAAAGGGTTGTTGTCTCCTCCTGGGATACAGCAAGGAAGAAACGAAATGTATTTTGCATATGCATACAATATTTAAGTAATAAGACAGGGCAGGATGTGGATTGCTATGTAATAACTACAAACACCAGTGCATTGTAAGGTGGAAGGCATTTATGATGAGTGTCTTCTAAAAAGCCATTGCATTAAAAAAGAACACATTTATTAAATGCTGTTTCACAATCACATCATTATTCATGTATGACTCACACACAAGTAAAAAAAAGTACTACTCAGTTTTAATTACTATTGTTCCATTGCTTACCATTAAAAAAAAAAAATACTGTATTTATCTGCATACCAGTGAAATATCTGCTGCTTACCTTGCTGCAGATAAAACTGATGCACTTACTTCATTCCAGGGCTGCTGTTGTGATGCTTGCCAGGTAGTGAGCACATATTCAGCCTGTAGAATTATGCATACTGTTGGTTTCTTGTATTCTACTGTAAATATTCCATATGTGTTTGTGTGTGTGGTGGTGGTGGGGATTCTACCAACAGAATTATGCAGAATTCTGAATCTTGTATCCCATGATAAACAATCATTCCATGCATTAATTGCAGTGCAAGTCATAGAAAAATAAAGCAGGGTGAAGAAGGGAGAAATATAATGAGAGGTGGGAAGGTGAGGATCAGAAGTAAATAGGCAGAGACAGAACCAAAGCACTTAAAAAAATAAATAGGCAGTTTAGCGCAGTGGTTTAGACTCTGAGTTGAAAATCTGGAGACTTGGGTTTGAATCCCACAGCCCCCACTTGCATACTGTGTGACTCTGAGCAAGTCATTTAACTTCCCTGTGCTCCCAGGTTGCACCTGTAAACAAGCTTTCATCTTAGTGTGTCTCACCTGGTTAAATAATTGGGGAAAAAAAGCATATTAATTTGAATCATAGATTGGAGACCCTACTCGTGTGAAATCTACAACCTCCCATCACTACCACTGACAACCTGGTGAGTTCAACAGTTATAAAAAAAAAGCTTTCAGTTAGCAATGCTTGGATTGGTTTGAAATTCAAATGGAGTAATTCATTTAATGTTATACAAACTGAGTGCACTTTGTGGTTTTTATTGGCAGGGACAATTCAGTTTAAGCCCTTGGGTGAACCCTTCACTATCATATGGAGAACTCATTGCTTCTTTGCCAGGAAACCCCCCAGTGCTCCCAAACCCAACCACCACTCCCTCCTCTGTCACACACCAGCAGGGATCTACATGGGGAGGGGCCCATGGGCTCCAGGGTGCCATCATACAAGGTGACCATGGCACATTACTTTTCCCCATTTTCTTCTCTCTTCCCAGGTAGGTCAACATGCCATGGAATGAGTGAGCACAAGGAAGATACCACCTACACTCAACACCTACCTCCAGGCAGTTATGAAGCTGATTCTGTAGCAAAATCCAGTCTCCAACAGGTGGCTACTGAGCAGCACCTTATGCTTCCCCACCTCCCTGAATGAGGAGAACTATCAATGAAGATTCAGCCATCTACCCCAGACTAGCCACTGAGCGACCCTGGTCTATTACCTAACCTGGATTGCTGGCATGATGGCATGAGAGGTGCCTAGTGCTTCAGCCCTCTGCACCACTGGGCTAGCTCTCACAAATTCTCTTCTGAGCTGCACATACTTTGGCTATTGGATTTGGGACTATATTATTCATTGGCAGAAGCATCACATTGTTATTTATTACATTTGTAACTAAATATATAAATAAACATGTATTAATTTTGTGTTTAATGTGTTTCAGAGATGGGTCCATTTTATAATTGCAATAGAGCACTCCTAGGTAAGGGTCAGTGTAGGATTTTTCTCTTGTGTGGTATATGAAACTTGGCTATGCCTCATGCTGCACCACACCAGTTATGGGTGAATCCAAAAATGACCAAATCCTGTTGTGCCTTACTACTTAAGTTGTTCCTCCTTACCTAACAATCATCTGTTTTTTCACACATCCAACTGATGGAATGTATATTATATAGCAATTTTAGAATGTGTGTGAAGCTTTGATTGAGATTATTAACAAAAAACAAGGTATAATCAGAAGAAAGGCTAATGCGTTGTTCCTTGCTATTAATAATGGGACCATGTATTTTAGTAGAGGATCTAAAAGCAATAGCCATAGGTTCTAATGCCAAGGCAAAAATCAAAGGTGATAGTGGGCAGCCCTGACGGGTTCCACACTGTAAGTATATTATTGGAGAAAGATCTGTATTTGTTCTGATCCTGGCTACCAGACCCGACTGCATTATATCAACTCATTTACAAAAGCCAGGTCCAAAGCCATATTCGTTCATAATGAGCTTAATATACAGTCATTCCACCCAGTCAAATGCTTTTTTCATGTTCACCAACACCATGGATAAGTCAGAGTTTTGTAAGTGGTCCGTAATGTTGATGGTATGGGGAGGATTGGAACTCAAGGACCTCCCCTTAAGGAAGCCATTTTGATCCAGGTGGCTTTCTCACTTCTGGTAGCCAGGGTTTTATCCAACATTTTTGTGTCTAAATTTATTAACGATATTGGGTGATATGAAGCAGGTTGTGTAGGGTCTTATCTTTTTTAACAAAGAGTAATATATTAGCTTCTCTAAAAGAGGGGACCAATGAGTGTGTAGAGAACATATAAGCCATTGTTTTTTTAAGATGTGGGACTAATGTTTGGGAAAATATCTCATAAAGGTCCATTGAAAGTCCATCAGGACCTGATGCTTTCCCAGCAGAGAGATTCCTAATGACCATGGCAATTTCTTCAGCTGTGATATCCTGGTCCAATGCACCAGCTAAATCAGTGTAAACAGTGGAAAAATGTATATTAAATAAGAATTTCAACTGGGAATTTAAAGGACCCATATTATCTGAAGAATATTAGTCTTGATGGAATTTATGGAAGACCACATTAATATTTTTTGTGGTAGTATGAACTTGCCCTTGTTGATCCATTATATGTATAATCATATTTTTTGTTAAGCTGCTTTCAATTGCCATGCCATGATCTTAACTATACATTCTTCATTCATGTAATATTTTCTTTTAGTGAAGAGTACCTGTTTCTCCACACATTCAGGCAGCAGTCCATTAAACTCTTCCTTTAAAGAGGCCAATCTTTAGAAAAACAAAGCATTGTTCATTTGCATATGCATTTATTCAGTTTATGAGATATTTTTTTCCAATTCCCTTAGGTTTTTTATCCCTTTTTTATTACATCTAATCCTATATGAAATAATACATCCATGAATATATGCTTTAAATGAATCCCAAACGGTTGCAATATTAGTAACATCAGTAGTATTAGTTAAAAATAAGAAATCTATTTTTTTATTTATATGTTCAATAAAGAGAGTGTCATTGAGTAATATAGGATCGAGCTTAAATGAGGGTACTTTATTATAATTAGGGATTTGAAGAGTTATGAGTAAAGGAGCATGGTCAGAGATCAGAAAATTATAATCTTATACTCTGCATTTGGTATTGAATTGACTGTGATATTGAATAAAAATCAATATGTGAGTAAGATTGGAGAGGAATGGAGAAATATAAATATTGTTGCAAAATAGTTTTTTTAAGATGCCAAGGTTCTAAAAGATTTTTAATCTTCCATAAACTGCATTATTTTACTAGCTGCTGAAGTAATCCGATCTGGTCGAACACCTGACTTGTCTAGTAAGGGATATATTACAACATTAAAACCACCCTCTATAATATATGGTGCAGAAAAATTGGCTAATTCCAGAAAGATATGGGTGAAAAACTGAAGTGAATTCTCATTAGGTCCATAAATATTGCAGATGGTATATTGATTCCCTGCAATACAAACCTGACAAATCAAAAAACAAACATTTGGATCACTAATGTGTTGAACAATTTTTACATTTTTTTTTTTAAATTGAAACATCTTGAGAGGCATTAGTATATGATGCGTTAATTCCATTGCCCTATCTTTTAGCATGAAATATAAACTCACCTGGTTTAAGTGTGATTCTTGTAAAAAGCACAGTTGGCTCCAACCCTGTTGATGTAATTAAATACCTTTCTGGCCTTTAATCTATTCTGATACCTCACATTCCGCTAAATCATTTTTAGCTGCTGTGTCATCTTAAACATCCCAGAAAGAAATGATGAGGAGTTACCTCATTTTTAAGATCTGGTATTTTCATATCTATTTCTTCCTGTCATAGATCATTAACCCCTGAAAGAAATATATAATTCTGATAACTTGTGTCACTTTTTATAACCATAACAGACTTATAACCTTTATTTATTGAAAATGTTAAAACATAACCCCTACCCCTCCCTAAATATTGCCTGACATATCCTTCAAAGAGTAGTGTATCATTAAATATTACAGTTTTTAGAGTTTTATCCTTGAGAACTTTTTTAAACATCCCACTTTCTCCCCACCCAATTCTTAATTTCAGTATCCTTGCAGCAAAAATCAAACATACTTTTTTTCCAATCGAAAAGGGAAACAGATCTCAATAGTGATGATGAGAATCACCATAGGAAAAATGCCTTAAATATAAAGTTTAAATGAATTAAACAGATAATTTATCTAGAACTGAGTTATAATTATGCGAACAGGTAACAAATTCCAGAACAAAGCTGGCTTCCACCTCTTATCATACATGCCCATCCTTACATTATAATGGTTACTATACCATGCTGTGATTAGTTCCAACATCCCCAAGTGAAATCACTTCCTTATGGTAAATCCCAACTTGATGATGGTAAGACTGTACTTCATAACATCCATCACAAAAGATATTAAAATCAAACAAATAAGTGGTATAGATTGAGTATCTGCCTCCCATTTCCCCATCCCTTAGTTATCTGTCATAGTGGTCATGCAAAGGATCTCGGTGCAGCTCCTCAGCAGTCTAGCCAAAAGGAATAATCTTTACTTTTTTTTTTTACATATATTACCCCACTTCGATAAGAAGCAAATAGATAGGATAAGTGGGAGGAGCAGGTAAGAGAAGCAAGAGAAGGAAATAAAATCTATCCTCCTCTGCCCCCCCTCCCTTAATGGCATTCCTTCATACTCCCTTTAAATGGCTACATTCAGATTTTGTCCTTTATATCCATATCTCGAGTATCTTGATGAACTTAATCATTTTTTATTCCTAATTTAGTTAAGGACCATTGGCTTCAAGGAGTGTTCCAGTTCTGACTTGTAACAAATTGTTCAGATCTTTTAGGATCTGACAAAATCCATATTTTGCCATCTAAAAAAAAAACATATTCTTGTTGGATGCCAAAAAGCAAAATCAACCTGGCGTTGTCTTAAAAGTTCCTTTGTTTTTCTTTTGAATGCACTGCATGCTTGCTGTGTATGCACTGAAAGATTTGGAAATGCAGAAAATGTATAATGTTCAAATTGCAGGCCCCTGTTTATTCTTGCCTGGTGTAATATCAGTTGTCAGTCCTTATAGTTATGGGGCTTGATGAAGATTGCTGTGTAGTGGGCTTAGTGCCTCCATGAGCTCTGCCCAGACCAATTTGTTCTTCCAGACATTTGCAGCTGAGGGCAACAGTAATAACATTTTCAAAAATGGAAGCGATCCCCCCTGTCCCTCAAGGCACTTGGGGATACCAATTAGCTTCACATTGACATGCCATAAGTGGTCCTTCAGATCAGTAATTTTCAATTTAAGGTCCCCCAATTCTTTTTACAGAAGCTGTTGTTTTTCAAAACTGGGTTGACTTTATCTTCCAGATTACTTATTCTGGATTCTGCTTCTGTTATCCTAAGTGCTAAACTTTCCATTTTATTTTGAATTGTTGTAAACAGCATAGAAAGATCTTTTAATGCTGATGTAATGTGGCAAACCTGGTCTGGATTTCATTTTTAATTTCCATCTGAAACTTCTGAAAGTCAGACATTTGCAATAGTTTAGTGCCTTCATGGCCCTCCACCCATGGAGCCCCTACATTCCCTGCATTCACATTTAGTATAACAGCAGAGCTGGTCAGTCCATTTACAGGCTCAGGACATATAGCCAAGTTATTATTTTGGATTGAGTCAGTAACACTCAGTTCTGGTGTGGCTGGAGAATGTTCATCATTCATCTCAGCAGTTACCCATTTACTCTGCTTCTGATTGCATGTTAAATTGTTCAGTACTGATCTAAACTTGCTGCTCACTCCTTGTTAAATATGGTGCTGTATGAAGTTCAGGGGGGTCAGCACTCTCCTCCTCAGCCATAGTATAACCTGCTTCTTCCGGCTCCAGAGGTAAACCTGCTGCTGCTTCAACAGTTGGCTGAGGGGTTTACCCCCAAAAAATTGTAGTAAAGCCAAAGAAGCTGTTCAGCTTCTGTTGCTGAAGACACGTTCTGCTTGTATTTTGCAGGGTGGGGACACTTAACTTAGAACATGCCACGTTGGACACCAACTTTGAATGCCATTTCTTCTTACAGCGTTGCTCCTGTAGTGATGATAAATTAGGGAAGTTACCACCTGGCAAGGAAGGCATGCTTTGGGGCATAAGATGTGTCCGTGAGTCACTTTTAATTAGCCCAAAGTTCTCCACAGCAGTTCGCTCAAGTCAATCAAAAATTGCAACTAGATGGAAATATATTCTTTGGTCCAAGCTAATCGCACTGCAGCCACTTGACCTACTATGCCCGCCATCATAGATCAGCTGTGTGTATGTGTGTGCAGCTCTGCATCTCCCTTACTTTCCTGAAATGCAGCAGTTTTTCATGAAAAGAACATCCACTCAGAAATGCCCACTAATAATTTTTTTCAAGTGTATTCTAGTTACCTGGTTAGCAAAAAAACTAAAATAAAAAATAAAAAAAAGGTAAAACAAAAGTGCTGACTGCTACTGTTAACAGCCAATACTTCAATACCTTCATTCTTGTTCAGGGTATTTCACCACTAAACTACTGTGCCCAGGATTTACTCGTTTATTCCAAACTGTGGACATGGCAAGCAGATACGGAAAATAGGGCATTTTCATGGTTAAGAGAGGAAAATCAGAAAATATACCTGTGAACAGTACCTCTTAAAATAAATAAATAAATTTATACTTTTGCAAAGCAAGGGATTAGGTCAGGACAGAAAACTTAGGCCCAGATATTCAAAAGGGTTGCGCCATGCGCAACAGAGATGTGCCAGCGCAAGTCCGAAAATGCACCATTCTGTGATATTCAGTGGGAGGCAGCTGCGCCCCCCAAATCACAATACACAAGAGCACAATGGTAATGAATGCATGCGCAACTGAAGGGGGAGGAACCATGAATAAATGGCGCAGTGCGATATTCAACAGTATGCGCCATGCGCAACTGGGGAGCAAGCGGAAGTTGTGCAATAGTGGAAATGATCCAAAATAAAAAGGAATGAGAGAGAGGTGCAAGAACGCTACAGGGAAGCCAGAGGTGGGAGCGAGGTGACAGCAACAAGGCAGAGGATAGCAGTGAGTAGAACTGGGCAAGAGCAGGACAGAGCACACCTGGAAACAACCAAGAACAGGACAGGAGTGTGGAGCCTGTGCCACTGTGCAGGAGTGAAAGGGAAGTGCCACAGTGAACTGAGGGCAGTGACAGTGGGCAGGACAGGCAAATCTTGGAGGTGTTCCCGGTGCAGGGGGAGTAACAAAAAAGACAGCGGGGGGGTGTGGGAATATAGCTGCCAGGGGGGAACACAAGCCAGGGACATGGCCAGTGCCACCATTCAGATGGAGGCAGTAATGAGGGGTGTGAGAAGGCAGGCAGGCAGTAGGGGGACGGGGCCATGGAAGGGCCCGTCAGTGGTATGCCCCCAACAGGCAGTACCGAGCCCACACCAGCTTCGAGCACTACAGTGACACCGAGATAGTGGGCTGGTACTGCCTGAACCGGGCGATCCTGAGGCGGCTCTGTGAGCTATGCACCGATGAGATGCAGGCACCCACACGACGGAGCTGTGCTCTGTCAGTGGAGACAAAGGTGACAAGTGTGATGTGCCTGCTCGCCACGGGCACCTTCCAGAGACCAACAGGGGACACAACAGGCATAACCCAGTTGGCCGCATCATGCCTACTCACACAATTCCTCAGTGCACTGCTGCCACATGCTGCAGAGTATATCAATTTCCCCTGCACACAGACTGAGCGCACAGGACACATACAAGAGTTCCACAGGGTAGCACGTATGCCTGGTGTGCTTGGGGCCATTGACTGCACCCATGTGGCCATCTGCATGCCACCTGGCCTGGAAGGTGCTGCATACATTAATCAGAAGGATTATGCCAGCATCAACTGCCAGGTGCTGTGCAATGCTAGAGGGCGCATAACCAATGTCTGTGCCACGCACCTTGGGGGAGCACATGATGCCTTCATCTGGCACCAGTCTGCACTGTGCCACAGGTTCGAGAGTGGGGACATCCCTACTGGCCACCTAGTGGGTGAGTATGCAAATCACGCAGAAAGACATGGATCTTCTTAGGGGCATAGTCAGAGGTGACATGGGTACTGGCCTAGATGGCCCATGGCAGGGTGACACTGATCACCAAACTAATGTCCACCCTCTACATACAGGTGACAGTGGATATCCACTCCATCCCTGGCTGCTCACACCATACCATGGTCCCATGATCCCATTGCAGCAACAGTACAATGAGGCACATGCCACCACATGCAATGTCATAGAGTGGGTGTTCGGGATGCTGAACGCAAATTTCCGTTGCCTGGACACGTCTGGTGGTGCCCTACAGTACAGCCCCTCAAAGGCCTGCAGGCTATTCCTGGCCTGTTGCATCCTGCACAACATGGCCAATGACTGTGGGATAGCTGTAGAGGTCAAAGAGGGGGACAGCGATGGGGACGATGAGGACACTGGTGCAGATGGTGATGGGAAGCCTCCCCTTGGCCAAAGGGACCCCGACTGATCCGGATGTCGCATCTGCACCGGGACACCATCAGAGAGGAGCACTTCAACCAACTCCGGTAAGTCATGGGGCCATGTGCAACCACCAATGGCAAGTGCACAACCCACAAACACACATGGACACACCCCAGGGGCACATGTCGTAAAGGGAATTGGCTGAGCATGGAACCCCACATGCCATCAGGGATGGGCAAGGCCTAACAAGGCAAGCGGTCATGCACACACACACCCCACAAGACATGCACAAAGGGTAGGAGGCACGCCAACCCCGTCTGCCACCCCTAGGCACACACACGTCCACAGACCACCACTCCCAGTGCCTGTCATTGTGTGTGTCTCAGACGCTGGGCACCATTGCACAGTGGCAGACAGCGCAACGCAGGCATCATAATGCACATGCCACAGTGGCCAGCAGCCAGGAGGGTGAGTACATGGAACATATGTGTGTGTGTGTGTGTGTGTGTGTGTGCAGGGCCGGGTACCTCACCCATGCATTGCACGTTGAACAACACACTGCACACAGGGCAGCGTCAGACAGTAGCCATGGTGGGAGACAGGCACAGTGCCATGGCTACCATGGATGCATGGGCAGCCCTGCCGAGACCAGCCAGCAGTGACTGGCTGACCATTGGCCTCATGGGGTGGCACTGACGGTCCCCCAAGGGTGCCGCTGCAGGAACGTGACCGTTCTCAAGCAGGGGTCTGCAGCTCACTGAACATGCCTACGCCAGGCGTGCTTGGGATGCCCACAGCTGAACCCGGTGTCACCGAGGAGGGTGTCACACAACGCCGGGAATGGGAGTGGACATGGCACTGTGCGGTGTCTGCAGTGCAGGGGCAAATAACTGTGTGCCCATTGTGGCCATGACAGCTGTGAATGCCTGTGTCTGCCAGTCAATGGTGGTGGTCACATCCTCCCGCAGCTGGTCCATCCCTGCGAGGAGCAGACTGGTGTCCCTGCTGCACCGCTCCTCTGCCTGGCACAGGACCGCACTGAGTGCATCCACTGCCGTCACAAGCCACAACTGCTGATCCACTGATTCATGGAGTGTGCGGGTGTGCTCATCTAAGAGGTCATCCACCTGATTGGCATGCTGTCCCTCATGGTGTTCGTGGCCTTGCTGGGAAGCACCCCTTGAGGTTGGGCACTGCACACCAGGGCCATGACTGGGAATGTCCATAGGCGGTGCACTGACGCCACCCCCCTGATACTGTCCCCCCACCACCATTGGCCAACTGCTGACACCGCCCCTCTGGCCGCTGCTCTCCAGGGCTCAACGGTGCCACTGCAGCAGCTGCAACAGCCCCACTGTACTGGATGCACACCAGTGCTGTCCCACTGGTGCAGACAGGCACAGGCTGGGACTGTGATGTCACGCAGGCCTCCATGGCGGCACCACCCTTGGCTATGTCCATGCTGTAACCTGCTGTGTTGCCATCCTGCAGCCCACACATATCACTGTCCAAGATGTGAGCTCCATCATCATCAGTGATGGATCCAGCAACAGTCTGAGTCTCAGCATGCTGGCATCCATGGACGCTGTCACGCTGGCACATGGGCAGGGCCTCTTCCACACCTGCTCCACCAACATCAGTCTGGACAGCCAGGCGGGCCCACTGTCATCCTGACCCTTGGACACCCGTGGAGGTGGATGGGCACTCCTCTGTGTCCAGGGTATCGCCCTCAGTGGACGAACCCAACACTGCTGACCCATGTAGATGCTCAGGAGCTGTAAGGGAACACAGTAGCATTAATGTATCTGCCCTACCCTGTGGCATTCCACCCCCCCCCACAGTGACAGATCAGGACCTACCATGCAGTGATGGGCTACCACCTGTCTGGAAGCCACCACCTTGAACACTCTCGATGGCACAACGCCACATGCAGCAAGTAACCCACTCTTCCTGTTGCATCAGGCATTGCACGGCTGACTGTCCCCCCACTAGTCACAGCCCATGCTGCCCTGATGGCAGTCACCTTATCTTTAATCCTCCTCCTGTCTGTGCCCACCTTCTTCTTGCACTCCTGCACAGACCACTGGTGGCTGCCATGCTGGTTGGCAGCACGTGCCACCTCACCCCATGCCACAGCACGGGCCTGTGGTGTTCCCTGCTGTCCGCTGAGCAGCAGTTCCTGGTCAAGGTAGGCCTCAAACAGGGCATCTGATTCTGCCTTGGTAAAGTTGGACCTCCTCTGTCTCCCACATCTCTGTTCCTCCACCTCACCTTCAGTCATCATTGATCCTGTCGGAGTGACAGGTGTTACCTCTGACTGTGCAGTCACATGCTTCTCCCACACACCACAGTCCACACTCCCAAACAGCATGCAACTCACCACAATAGACTGCAATACCAGACTATGGCCTCTGCAGCCCCATGTCGCATTTATATTGCACAACACATGCAAATGAGGCAAGGCTCAATTTTAAGTGGATGCTAATGCAGTAGCTGCACCATTGAACCGCTGATGAGCTGATTTGCATATGCTGGCTGAATATCGCGCTGTTGTACCTTGCGCAATTGTATTGAACATGCTCAGGCATGGACGCAGCTCTGTGACGTGCACAGTAGACACCGAACGGCACATGCCTGGGGTGCTGACACCGACGTCTGCCGCGCTGCTGACATGCTGTGCGCAGGAGGCAGTGCAGGGCATGGCGACCACTGTGCCAGTGGTGCTAGTGCACTGTTCACATGTATGGCACTCTTGCACTGGGGTGCCATACATGCTGTGGAGTCACAGGGTGGTAGGCCACTACAGGGCATCTCACACAGGCGCCCAACCGTGCTACACGCAGGGAGTACCAATTGCGCTGTGGCTGTCCGTGCATGAGAGACCCTTGACTCTGTGCCTGACCTTTGCCCCTAGGTGCCATGCATCTGCATGGGTGCACCCATACCGCGCTGTTCAGTGACAACGCAATGGGGAATGGCAGCGCTGTACCGTGCAGCATCTGCATGTGGCGGACGTGCACTACTGAGTGCTATTTTGACTCTGACCAGCTTCAGCGATGGCAAGACGGAGGGCTGCTGTTTGGAGCCAGGTGGAGCTTGACAATTTGGTGGTCATAGTGGATCCCCATGTTGCGGCCCTGTTTGGCAATGCACCCCTGGACAGGGCCAGGAGTGCCGTATGGGAGGAGGTGGTGTTGGTGCTGGAGGAGGCCACAGAACTTGCCTGTTCCATGGAGCAGTGTCGACACCGATATGGGGACCTCCAGCGGAGGGACCCAAACAGGCTTGCCCACATGTGGGGATGCACCAGGTGAGGTGCAGTGCCACGACCAGGTATGTGCACCATCCATACACTGGTTGCATCTGTACGGGTATCGAGGTGGGCATGTGTCCACCACATGGGGGGGTGGGCCATCCAGTGTGGGCAGTGGTGGTGGTGGTGGTGGTGGGAGGTGGTGTTGGGAGGGTTGAGGCATGGCTGGGCTGTGTGGGATTGCACAGACCCAGGGGTGGGGTGTCTTTGATACTGAATTGTACTGATATTCCCCTCTCCATGTTTGCACCCTAGGCCCTGAAGAGCGGTGCTGAGCCCGCGAAGACCGACACTGAGTCGTGGGTAGGGGAGCTGGGCAACAGCCACGGGCAGCCGGTCCCAACGTAGAACAGTGCCCGGATCAGGCCAATGAGGGTGAGTGCCTTTCTTCCAGGATATTCTGTGCATGCTGTGTTGCAGGGCAGGTGGCAGGGCATGGCCACCATCCATTGACACCACTGCCATGCACACCACATGGTACAGTCAGCACTGTCCAGTGGCACTGCATGTGTGGGTGTGCATCACTGGTGGTCCATGCGTGCACCGGGTATGTGGCCGTGCCACTGCCTTCGCACCTGTAACAGGGGGTCCTGTTGTGAAGTATAAACAATCACTTCAAGATGCAATAACCCCCCCATTATTTCTTTTCACTCTATCCTATCCTCTATTATATTTCAATATCTATCCTATACTTTCTTGTCAGGGTGGCCAACCTGGCAATCTTCTATCTATCCTTTACTGTCCCTTTTTTTTCTTTTTCTGTCAGTACTTAATTGCATCTTGTTAAAATAAAAACAATACTTATATATTGAAAAGCTATGCTCAGCAAACCTTCAGTGGCTACTGGGAGAAGCAGTCCAACAAGCTCAGTGTCCCAAAACAAATGTCAAGAAGGAGCTGTTCATTTGTAAACAAAAGAGCCTCTAAACAGCAGAAGGCTGAGTTGAGAAGCAAGTGTCTGCTGCAACTTCAGCTAGTAAGTTAAGAAGCAGTGGCTGTAAAACTAAGGGAAACTGGAACAAATAAAAGGTATTTTACTAAAATAAACTGTTACCTGAGTGCCCATGTTAGTTGCAGAGGTCCTTCTATAGAGCAGGCAACTCATGAAATGGCAGCTTATGTGGTCTCAAGGAGGAGTGATGTCAGAAGGGGGAGGAGCTAAGCGAATGCTCTGACATCATAGTCCTATAATTAAGTTTATATTTTTGTTTTAGGACCTTGTGAGGAAATAAATGTTTTTTTGGGGTAAACCCTTGAAGTGCTAGAATGATGCTAGTTGGTTTAATATATATATATATTTATATATATAAGCTTGAAAATGCCATTGTTCATCTTAATTAAGATATCACATGATTGATGAGGTCACCCTATGGCATTATAAAAGGTTCCTCTAGGAGAACCAAGAGAGATAGGTGGTCAGTAAGGTTCTGGCCAAGGAGAGAGAAGGTTCTAAGAAGAAATTGTGCAAGTTTCCACATTGTTTGAGAGAAGGGAAAGAACTCTGGAATTCTGTAATTGTTTTATTTTGCAAGAATTATCTCCTGATGTTTGAAGAGGTGTGACGGATTAACACCATTTATTTTTCCTTTCTGTATATATTAAATTTAGTATTTTATTTATTTTTTTCTCTTCTTTTTGAATAAAATGATAAATGTAGACATATGCATTTTTTA
This sequence comes from Neoceratodus forsteri, assembly GCA_016271365.2. NCBI lineage: Eukaryota > Metazoa > Chordata > Ceratodontiformes > Ceratodontidae > Neoceratodus > Neoceratodus forsteri. The sequence goes on along the minus strand of CM028135.1, from coordinate 558,793,717 downwards.
TGCATCCTATCTGGTTGTATGATCTGTTTATTGGGACCCACACTACCACAGCACCGCATAGCCATGTCACTGTACAGCCACGGTGGTGCTGTGTGGGACTTGGGCAGTGGGTGTGTGCAGTGGTCCACATGGCTGTGTGCACCTGGGTGGGCAGGTCATGTGGACATGATCAGTATGGGTGGTCGCACACCAGCATATGGGTGTGTCCCACGGCTGTATGTCATGCACAATAGGTGGGCTGCAGGGGGAAGGGCATTCACACCTATTGACTCTGCTCCCTTGTCTTAGGTGGACGGAGGATGCTGTGAATGGAGAGGGCCATGCAGGAGCTGCTACAGGTTGCATGGGCATCTTTGGAGATCCTGCAACGGTTGGACCAGCACTGTGTCTGGAGGCGTCGTGGCAGGAGGCACCATAGGAGTGGGGAGTGGGGCACCCGCTGAGACATCCATGCCTCGAGTTCAATCCTACCCCTCTGGACCCACCCTCACACCCCTCCTTCCCTCTCCCATTTGTTCACCTCAGCCCCTTACCCACCCCCACCTGGTTTGTGGCCCTCACCCCAACTGATGTGTATATATTTGTATATAGTTGTATTATACCTTATAATATACATTTGTTTTGTTATGCCTACTGTGGTTGTCTCTGATTTGCAGTGGGCTACAGGTGCTCAGCTGCAGTGGTGTGCATGACATCAGGGGTGGTGCAGTCATGAATGTATGTGTGTGTGTGTGTGTGTGTGTGTGTGTCCGTAGGGGAAGCAGCTATGGTGTGGGCGTAGCTATCAGTCACTGTCTGTGGTTTGTGTGTTGTTCCCTGTGCACTAGATGACTGTGTTCAGTGGTCCACGATGCATGCACTGTGTCCATGGTGCCCTGTCATACCATCCATGGTCTGTGCAGCTGACACCCTTGCATGTCTGTTATCTGCACAGGCTGCTGGCATGTTAGTGGTGGCTGTCCATGCTGGACAGCCACTGTACCCAGCACAATGCCAGGTTGTCTTCTGTCACCGGTGTGGTGCATGTCTGCCTCGGGTGGCACTGTGGCCTCCGCTGTTGTTGTCCCACCTCCATGCTGTCGCTTGTGTCTTTTGCAGGGGATGTGCTCCACTCTCTGTCACTTGTGCTCCAGGTGCATGCTGGTGGCATACAGCTTCATGGTGCCTGCACAGGGTGGCTGGCTGTGTGTACACGGTTTCCGTGGCCACACGCCAGTGGCTTGGTTGACCCGCTACTGTGTCCCTGTGTTGGTGTGCCCTTGGGTATGGGTGGGTGCTTGTCCATGCACTGTGTTGCATCCTGTGTGGTGCATGCTTGCATGCACCACTGTGGGTGTCTGCGTTGGCTGTTGTGGCCAGTACTGGTACTGGGTGTGTTCTTGGGAGGGTGTGCAGAGTGCTGTACGGGCTCTGGGGCATGCCCTGTCACATGTGGGGTACCTCATGTGCTGACACATGGTCGGTCTCTCAGCTGTACCTCAGAGGGGATGTGTGTGGTGGCACTGTGTATGCAGTCGTTGCATCACTGTCTGCTGTCACCCACTGAAGGGTGCTTGTGGTAGGGCTGCCTTGCATGGTTTTTTGGTGCACAGGCTTGCATTATCACAGTGAGGGGTGGTGGCATGCATGGGGTGTCCTGCTCTGGTGGGTTTTGCTCCTGGGCAGGGTGTCTGGGGATCGCGGTGCAGGTGGTGCTTTGCATTGTTGGGATGGTGTGGCATGGGGTGGCCGGACCTCCTGCTATGCCAGTCACAGCTTGCCGTGGGTGTGCTGGGGCACCATGCCCCGGCTGTGGGTTTGTTGCTGGTGTCCATGGGCCAGTGGTTATTCTAGTTCTCCTCCGGTTGTGCAGTGCATGGGGTGTGGGGGGGCAATGTCTGTTCTGCTGTGTGCTCCTCTTCCCATCTCTACCATGGTTGGTGGGCCCCTGCATCCTGTCCTTGTGCACCCCTGGTAGTGCTGTTGCACTGCTGCCCTGCTCCACTGAGCATCCCTGGTTGTGCTATTGCGCATCTGACCTGCGCCAGTGCACATCCCTGGTTGTGCAATGGTGCAGTTGGTGTGATATTCAGTCGTGGGCCATAGGCGCATCTTGAACTGCGCAGTGTTTGAATATCGCGCGTGTTGCACATGTGCGTAGTGGACTTGTGCTTGCTCCTGCTGTTGCGCACTTTTGTGGCGCAGTTTGAATATCTGGGCCCAAGTCTTTTATATTAAGGGCCTGGCTGAATTTATTTAGTTAGTACCAGGTTTGGTAATGCCAATCTGGGATTGTTCTGGGAGGCATTGCTACAGCATGTTAGTGTGCTGCATCCTGCTTGCCAACAGAAATCCAAAATCATTAGTTGTTACAACATAAACACATGGCTTTACAATCCTTTTGATGAACTACAATGCAGAACAGTTAATGTAGAACAGGTCCAACACATTTTATAAATGTATATAACAATCCTTTGCGTACTTTAGTTGCTCACTGTACCAGTGAATTGGATAATACAGTATATTGGATAAGGTCTTGGTGGCCGATTCCAGGATGAATGCCGCAGCTCCCAGGTGTATACGAGTTGTGACATTCACCACTACACCAGGGATCCTTAAACCATATTCTAAGTGCGGCAGGGTCTCGGCACTTATGATGTGTGACTTGTGACATGTGAAGGCTAACGCCACTGGCATGGCATAATAGCCCCACATTTTTCAAGTTGCAGCCCACTGTAGACTGCCCTCCCATAGCCCCCCCATCCTGGAACACCATGGCATGCACCAGGTGGCATGCAGGGGTTGGACAGGTGGCATAGGTGTCCGGGGGGCACATGAGAAAATGGACCCCCAGGGGTCCCCTACATTCTGGGGTGGGGTCATGGACATATTCAGGGACATGGAGAGCAGTGCAGGACCTTTGCTGTGGCACTGCAAAGTGGGCATCCATTGACTGGCACTGATGGATGCCCCTTAGAGCATCTCTGAGATGTTCTAATTTCACTCTGCCATTGCAACTCCTGGCGTAGTGTAAGTGGGTTATGGCAGACACCATTTTGGAATAGGGCGCAGTTGCTGCCATAACCCACCCATACATCATGTCATTGTGGGTTGCAGTGTAGTGGGTGGTGTAACTCACATTTGGCGTAGCTCACATACGATATGGTGCAAGGCACCTTTTGGAATCACAAACAGTGTAACGCATGGTGCATATTGTGATTTACGCCATGGGGTTGGTGCAAGTTGGCTTGCACCAGTGTATGCCATCTTGGAATCGGGCCCTGTATTTCTATTTGAAAAGCTTGAGTGTATTCAACTTAGCCTGCACTGTAATGCAGTACCACAGTTCCATCCATTCATTCTAAGTTTAAACTACAGCTGGGAAACCCCATAATATGAGATACAAATTTCAAGCTCTGTATCTGAGTTCAGCTTCACGAATGGATCTAATAAATGGACAGGACAGAGGTCCCCTCCATTTGACTACCCAGTCAGCAGGATTCACATTTCATATGAGTATTTGAGATCCTGCATTATCGTTTTGAAGAAATCTGGCTATTGGAAACCCATTATGTAAAACAATCATTAGATTTTAGTTATGACTTTTTCCTGCAGTGCTTAAATTTATCCACAGTTGCTTTTAGTAATTAACAAAAGTTATGGCATCCAGACTCTACTTCAAGCACTTTGGGGAAAACATACGAGCTATACTGAAGTCTAATTATGGTGCCAGCTTGTCTAGTGATTGACTGATAAGAGTAACACCAGATGTCTGACTTGGGATTAAGGTTTAACTTCACCTTAATATCTTTCTGGCCTGCACACTTTTATTTTAAACCAGGATGACTATGGGAGGAAAACATCTTTACTATGAGGTTTCATATAATACTAGATATTGCAGCTGGCACTACTTTATGGCAAGCCGTTAGGGACATAATTCAGAATCTCTGGCTGTATAGTAAAACACACACTACATGGTGAAATACATACATCATATAGTGAAATATATACATTACATAGTGAGATACATACACAATGTAGTGAACCACATACAGTATCTACTGAAATATATTCATCATATAGTGAAATACATATACTGTATACTGAAATACATATATTATATAGTGAAACACACACTATATAGTGAAATGCTTACATTGCATAGTGAAATACATGCACTATCTACTGAAATCCACATACTGAATACTGAAAATCCACATACACCATATACTGAAACAAATGTACTATGTACTGAAACATATAGACTACCTATTGAGATACACACACTACAGACTGAAACATCCACATAACCTATCTACTGAAACAAATACTCTATAGATTGTAACACATACACTATATATTGAGAAAAAACTGCATACACTATATACTGAAGCAAATACACTATATATTGAAATACATACACTACACACTGAAAAAAGCATATACATTATATACTGAAACAAATACACCATATATTGAAACATCTACACTTTATATTGAAATACATACACTATCTATTGAAATAAATACACTATGCACTGAAAAATCTGCATACACTATATACTGAAACAAATACACTGTATATTGAAATACATACACTATCTATTGAAATAAATACACTATGCACTGAACAATCTGCATACACTATATACTGAAACAAATACACTATATATTGAAATACATACACTATCTATTGAAATGCATATACTACACACTGAAAAATGCACATACACTATATACTGAAACAAATACACTATATATTGAAACATCTTCACTTTATATTGAAATACATACACTATCTGTTGAAATAAATACACTATGCACTGAAAAATCTGCATACACTATATACTGAAACAAATATACTACATGGTGAAACACATACACTATGTATTGAAGCACATACACTGTAGACTGAAAAATTCACATACTCTATATACGAAACCAATAAACTATATACTGAAATGGACTATGTTCAAACTACCCATCCTCTGCCCCTCCCCATGAATGTCCTAGAGTTGAACTCATTGCCTGCTGCATTCAGTTAGCTGCTAGCTTGATGAGAGGATCTCTGAAACTGCAGAGCTGAGGTAAACAAAACAGGGCTATCTCTTATTCTACTTCTTTATGGGGGTTTCCTTTTTGTTTGCTTGCACACCTTTAGTCAAATATCAGACCATTGTGATGTGACAAGAAACTTTTAAAACTAATTTAAATGCTGTAGTTTGTTCTTTTAAATAAGTGCTGCCTTCATTTACTGTCAGACAACACATTTGTACAGGAAGCTAATACAGGATATTCCTAACATACCTGTATATATAGGGAGCTGCATGCATTTTTTCCAACTTAAAGTGTTGATTTGGTTTATGTGTAATTAATTACTGTGTAAGTCCAACAACTTATCTGAGTTGAATGCTTGGGAAGCACTTCAGGAGCTGTGGAAGTGTAAGCCAAAATCATTGCTAGTTTGTACTCTATGGACTGTGTTTTGATTAAGTTTTTATTTTAATGTTTTGTTTAATAAACGTTTCTTGGTTAAGAAACAAAAAATATATATTTTTGCTGCAATCCCTCAGTATTCAATTCTCATCAGGAGTTTAGCTGGCAGATGCATATAATTTGCATTGTTTTACTAAATAACTTTACTGTGAATCCTCACTGGAGGCATGCACAGTCTGTTTTGGGGTTTGAGCTTCTCAAACTGTGTTGTATTTCTTTTTTTTTCCCATACAGATTTTTATCTCCTCCTTAGTCGCTCTGCTACCCCTTAGCCCACTGACATCTCCAGCCCAATCACTTACCATCCACAGGACATATTTGCTCTGAGACCCCCCCCACTCACATCCCTGTGTTGGGGCCAGGAGGGGGAAGGCCATTTACAAGGAGACACATATTCCGATATGAGCAGAGCCTGGTTAGCAGTGCAAAATCTGCAGCAGGTTGTTGGATCATTTTGCCATTAGGGGGTTTCTACCTTTTGTTTCATCCCCTGGGCAGCAAAGCATGGAATTATGCAATTGCGTATAAAGACACAAGCTTGCTTTGTGCCTGCCTGAGCCCTTCCCCTTATGCAACTCCACTGCCCTGCCAGCCCTCATCAGCTAGGTGGATGCTGAAGAGCGGGGTGGTCAGACTTCCCCTCACTGAGAGGAGAGCATTCCCTGAGATGCTCAATCATATCTCCCCCCCCAACTAACCCCTGTGCAACTCAATTCCACCCCCAAAACTGGGCCACTGGCATGGGAGGCAGTGCAATCACCACCAAGCTGCTAGGCCAGCCCACCAGACTGTGTTTCTATAAGTAAATAAAGACAGCATATAGGTAAAAGAAGAAAACAAACTGTATTTTAACTAGTCTGTTATAAACATTTTAAGTCACATGACAATGTTTTGAAATTGGATAAAGGTTTTGCAAACAAAATACGATAAAACAATACATAAAGAGGTAGATAAGATAAACCTTTTATGTTTACCTTCTGCATCTTAGGAGGCATCGGCCAGGATTTTTAGTCAATGGGGGCCCCATTTTCAGAAGGTTAGCGTGTAAAGCTAAACATTACACTGTGGGAACAGCATGGTTGGATCGGTGTCATATTCAGCATCACTTGATGCAACCCTGATCATGTGCATGTGCAGATATACTACTACTACGGCCATGTAAATGAGTAATCCTCTCCTGCATACAGAGCACAGTGCTGTATAAAAGGTTTCCTTAGTGACCATAAGTACCTCCCTCTAGATTTTATACTCAGCCTCTAGGCTTCTAGTACCTAGATGCTTGATTTTGCACTTTTTGGCTTTGAACCCGAACTGCCATGTCCCATAGCACTCCTTAAGTTTTCTAATGTCCCCACTCATTCTCTCCATCTGCACCTATCAACGCTATTACAGATTGTGGTGTCATCTGCAAAAAGGCATATCTCCCCTTCCAGTTCTTCTGTTATGCCACTTATAAAGACACTGAAGAGGATGTGTCCCATTAGTGAACCCTCCGGCACCCTACTGGTCACTCTCTCCTCACTGGAGGGAGTGCCATTTACCACCACCTTCTGTGGCTGTGCGCTATCTCAGGTGCAGCACTTAGGAGTGCACAACACTAATCTGAAAATGGGGGCCCACATACCACTGTAACAGGACTAGCACTGCATTGTGATAAGCATGGTTGATACTATTTTAAAAAGCATTCTTCTGTGCAGTGCTAACCTGTTAATGTGGCACTATTTTTTTTTTGCACAGGATTACTAATTGCAACCACATGCTCATACAACTGGGGGTTACTCTATAGGGTGTGCAGGTATATTAAATGCTTTCTTGAAGTGTTAACACACTGCGTGGTTAGTGCTAGTTAATGATTCTGGGAATCGTGTTTTAACTGTACACACAGAGCCTGCCATCAACCCCCCACACACATACACACACAGTCAGTTCTGGACACAATAAAAAAACAAGCATTTGTCAATGCTGAATGTCGATTGCGTTGGTCCGTTAAGCTTGCTCACTGGCCCTCTGTCACTTGCTTGTTCTGTTTCTCCCGGTGCTGCAGGCTGCTGTTTTGTACTGAGCTCCTTCCTGTGTTGGCACCCTTTTCTGTCCACAAAGAAATCTGCAGATGGCCTGACAGAGCTCCGCTGAGATGGGTCACTCCCCTCTCTGACTCCCTCATTCTGTTTCTCCTTGTGCTGCCGGCTGGCCTTTTGTACTGGGCTCCTGTGTGCATTGCTGCCTTTTTCTCCCCACAAAGAAATCTGCAGCAGTCCCGACACAGCTCCATTCAGCTTGTTCTCATTCCCTCTCTCTCACTCGCTCATTCCGTTTCTGCCAACGCTGCAGGCTGCCCTTTTGTATTGGGCTCCTGCCTGTGTTGCCGACCTCATGCCCACAAAGGAAATGTGCAGCAGTCACGATAGAGCTCCATTGAGCTTGCTCACTCCCCTCTCTCACTCGCTCATTCTGGTTTTCCCACCACTGCAGGCTGCCCTTTTGTACTGGGCCCCAGTGCGTGCTGTCTTTTTCTGCCCACAAACAAATCTGCAGCAGTCCCAACAAGCTCCGTTGTGCTCACTCACTCCCTCTCCCTCACTCACTCATTCTGTGTCTCCTGCCACTGCAGGCTGCCCTTTTGTACTGGGCTCCTGCCTGCATTGGCGGCTTGTTCTGTCAGAAAGAAATCTGAAGCAGTCCCGACACAGCTCCACTGGGCTGCGCTCCTCCCCTCTCTCGCTCACTCATTCCGTTTCTCCGGTGCTGCAGAAGCTGGCCCCTTTTGTACTGGGCCCCTGCCTGCGTTGCCACATTTTCTGCCCACAAAGAAATCACAGCAGTCACAATACAGATCTGATGTAGCTTTATCACTACCACTCTTCACTCACTCATTCTGTTCTCTTGGTGCTGCAGGCTGCGCATGTACGAGGCTCCTGGCTGCATTGGCACCTTTGTCTATCCACAAAGAAATCTGCAGCTATCCCGACAGAGCTCCGTTGAGGGTCGCTCAGTCTCAAATCTGTCACGCTCTCATTCTGTTTGTCCTGGGCGCTGAAGCAGCCCTTTTGTGCAGTGCTCCTGCCTGCATTGGTGCCTTTTCTACCACAAAGAAATCCACAGCAGTCCTCCTGGAGCTCTGTTGAGTTCACTCAGTCCCCGTCTCACTCACTCATACTGTTTCTCCACCGCTGCAGGCTGGCTTTTCTACTGGGCCCCTGCCTGCTGACACCTTTTTCTGCCCACAAAGAAATCTGCAGCAGTCCACAACAGCGCTCCGGAGGTTCACTCCTCACCCTCCCTCACTCACCCCTCTCATTCTGTTTCTCCCAGTGCTGCAGGCTGCCCTTTTGTACTGGGCTCTTGCACTGGGGCCTTTTTCTGCCCACAAACAAATCTGCAACAGTCTCGATGGAGCTCAGTTTAGCTCGGTCACTCCCCCCTCACACTTGTTCGATCTTAATCTGTCCCAAACAGTGATTTCCCACAGCGACCGTGCTATTCTCCGGCAGCAGTGCAAAAACATATTTAGACCAGATGTGAAAAATGACAGCTGTACTCTTCATTAGGAGTTGTGAAAAAAGTGCCACTGTTGAAAATGTGCTGTGAAAATATTACAAATGTGCGAAATTACAAGAGTGCATGGAAACAGTTCATCGCATGCATATAAACGGATCATGTTATGGAGTTTAAGTCACCAAATTTCAACATAGGGCTTTTAGGACCTCTTCTCATGAAAAGTGCCACTGTCATTTCTTAATCTGTCCCCAACACAATTTCCCACAGTGACCGCATTATTGTGTCGTCAACTGATGAAACCACATTCAGTCAGGATGTGAAAAACTGACAGCTGTACTGCTCATAAGGAGGTGTGAAAAAATGCTACTGTTGAAAATCTGGCATGACAATATTACAAATCTGTGAAGTTACAAGGGTGTGTGGAAAGTGTGCAATGTACACTTGTAATACAGTCATTTGCTGGTCTATCATCACCAAATTTTCAACACAGGCATTTTAGGACCTCTGCTCATGAACAGTATCACTGTCATTTTCTTAATCTGTCCCGGACAGTGATTTCCCACAGCGACTGCTCTATTCTGCGCGGAAGTGCAAAAACACATTTCAGCCAGGATGGGAAAAATGACGGATGCACTGTTCATAAGTAGGTGTGGGAAAATGGCAATGTTGAAAATCTGGGTGAAAATATAAATTCATGTGAAATTCTGACGTGTCTGCAAACTGTACAGCTTTGCGCTTTCGTAACGCAATCATTTGTGGAGTATCGTGTAGATTTTCAACACAGGCATTCAGGACCTCTACTCATGAAAAGTGTCACTGTCATTTCTTAATCTGTCCTGAACACTGATTTCCCACCAACCGCTCTATTCTGCGCCAAATGAAAACACATTTCTGCCAGGATGTGAACAATGACAGATTAATACTGTTCACAGGGGTGTGAAAAAATGGCAATGTTGAAAATCTGGCTTGAAAATATTGCAAATTCATGAGATTACAGACGTGGGTAGCAACAGCAGGCGCCGCGCTTGTAAAACAGTCATTTTGCATTTTCCACCAGATTTGCAACATAGGCTTTTGGGATCCCATAATGCAACACTGGCACTGTCATTTTAGATTAATCGGCCCAGATGATTCCACACGGTGACCGCAAAATCCTTTTGGGGCCGATTAGCATAATAGGCTGGATTCAGAAAATTATGAGGAGGGTCCCAAAAACCCTATGTTCCGTTTGGTGAAAAAGTCCCGAAAATGCGGGATATATTGCTAAGGTTTGAAAAAACACTATTTATTCGTTTATACAGCTTACGGCATTCCCTCATTTCATGGTCGGTTTGAAGGTGCAGACAGGTTCCACGATCCAACGAGAAGATGCGTCGTCCAAGCTCCAGAGTAGAGTATGGCATGATGGGGGGTGTCAATGAGGAGGCAGAAGTGCCGCAGTGGGTTGAGTTGACGGGTTGCAGGTGGAGGCCAGGGACACTCCACGAGAAACTGTTTCCTTTTTGCAGGTAAAAAAAGAAAAATACTTTGTGGGGCCATTTTCCCTCTACAGGGGCATGTGGCATGCTGGAATGGGCACCCAGCATGCCACAATGTGCTTTCTTTTGGGGAAGCAGTGGCCGATGGGGATTGGGCACCTAGCCGGCAGGAATAAAAGTGGGGTTACAGAATGGCGGGAGGTGGGCTCCCCGTTGGCACCAAGACAATGGGGCACCGAGGCTGACAGGATTTGAGGGACCCGTTGGCTTATAAACATGGTGGGGGTTATATTGTTTGTGAACATGGTGGCAACCTGCTGCGTGCTTGACTATATATAACAGATTTCTTTGTGTGGCTCGGTGATTACTTTTTCTTGTGTAGTATCTCTGTCTGTCTGTTGGTTTCCTGTAAAGACAGGTATGTAGGGTACCATCCTTAATAGTGACAGAGGTATCCAGAAAATGTACACTTGTGGCAGAATATTCTAGGAAAGCTTTATAGTTGGGTGGAGTTATTAAGTTCTTGGTGTAAAGTTTTAAGTGTGTCAGTGCCTCTGTCCAAATTATAAACAAATCATCAATGTAGCGAAATAAGCGAGTGGTTTATAATACAGTGCCTTAGAAAATCCTCCTCAAATTCGCCATAAAAGATTAGCATGCTGAGGAGCCATCCTGGTTCCCATTGCAGTTCCTATAGTTTGAACATAATGTTTACCATTAAAGCTGAAGTTGTTATGTGTCAGAATTAATTCAGTGAGTTTACCCACAACCCAGGTCAATGTTGAGTCCAAGTCTTTGTCATGCAGGTATTTGAGGCAGGCTGAAATGCCATCTGTGTGTGGAATATTAGTGTAGAGGAGGTTACATCCATCGTGCTAAACTGTAACCACATCAAGGACACTACTCACTTCCTACATAAACTTTCTGGTTTTAAGGACTTACCACCTGATACCCTTTTAGCCACGATGGATGTAACCTCCCTCTACACTAATATTCCACACACAGATGGCATTTCAGCCTGCCTCAAATACCTGCATGACAAAGACTTGGACCCCAACATTGACCCTGGAGTTGTGGGTAAACCCACTGAATTCATTCTGACACATAACAACTTCAGCTTTAATGGTAAACATTATGTTCAAACTATGGGAACCGCAATGGGAACCAGGATGGCTCCTCAGTATGCTAATCTTTTATGGCGAATTTGGAGGAGGATTTTCTAAGGCACTGTACACATAAACCAACGCTTATTTCCGCTACATTGATGATTTGTTTATAATTTGGACAGAGGGCACTGACACACTTAAAGATTTTCACCAAGAACTTAATAACCTCCACCCAACTATAAAGCTTTCCCTAGAATATTCTGCCACAAGTGTACATTTTCTGGATACCACTGTCACTATTAAGGATGGTACCCTACATACCTGTCTTTACAGGAAACCAACAGACAGACAGAGATACTTACACAAGAAAAGTAATCACCGAGCCACACAAAGAAATCTGTTATATATAGTCAAGCACTTTGGTATCACCCTCTGTTCAAATGAGGAAGACAGAGACACACATCTGGCGATGTTGAAAAACACCTTTATTGAGCAGGGACACTCATCCAGGAAATTTACAGAGCAGTGGAACGTGCAACACAGGTCCCAAGAGAACAGCTGCTGCAATATAAGAAACGGATGACTACCAACAGAATACCCTTAGTAGTCACATACCATCCTGACCTTGAACCTCTACGTAAGATTACTAAGGATCTCCATCCAATAATTAGTGAGGATGAAACCCTTAACTGTATTTTTCAAGAACTACCACTACTATCTTTTAAACAACCACCTAATTTAGCCAACCTGATTATTAGGAGTCAACTTGAACCAGAACAGAATACCATGACATCATATGGTACACGACCCTGTCATCAACGCACATGTAAGAACATGTAACCTCATTTCCACTTCAGACTGTGTGGTTACATCACAAAACAGACTATTCAGGATACAAGGGAATTATACCTGTACATCAAGTAATGTGGTCTATTTTATCCAATGCAAGAAATGTCCTCGCACAGGTTATGTGGGGGAGACAAGCCAACAACTCCGACTAGAATGAATTCCACAGACATTCTATTAATCACAAGATGATTGAGAAACCAGTAGCCCAGCACTTCTCCCAGTATGACCACTCAATCTCAGATATGTCTGTGATGGTCTTAAAAGGACATTTCAACAGTACACAACAGAGACGGGCTTCTGAAATTAGACTTATTTTCATTCTCAATATGGTGGCGGATGGATTGAACATTGATGTTGGGTACATGACACATTATTCTACTTAAACTTACACAGACCTTTACTTTAAAAGATGGACATAAACAGTTTAGTTCTTCAGCGGGCCTTTGATTTTGTAAGTTTATGGTTATCTACATTGTTGACTTTTCACCTTAACACTGTGGTGAGTGCGTTTAATGTGTGTGTGTGTATACTGATGTATGTATGTATGTGTGTGTTTTGTGTGTGTTGTGTTTTTGTGTGTTGTGGGTATGGTGTGTATGTGTGTTTTGTTTGTTGTGCGTGGTGTGGTGTGTGTGGAATGTGTTTGCTATATTTGTTGTGTGTTGTGGTTGTGTGGGGTGTGCAGGTGTGTGTGTGTGGGGGTTGTGGTGTGGTGTATGTACACACATATGTGTGGGTGGAGCGTGGCATGGGGCAGTTGTTATGTGGCTAGAACACTTAGTTTTCACATATAGTGTGCATTTATTTCTTCTATTAGTTGTCAGTGGATGGATTTCACACTGTCACATTTTTAACTGCTCATATTAAGACACATATCTCATTTACTTGGGGGTTCATTAAAGGTGTAATTCCTTTGGGTTTTCATTTAGATTGCTTAGACTGATTCTGTGCATGTTTGTTATACACAGACTCTGTGTTGAAATCTGCATTTATCAGGCTCATGGTCTCGTTTTCTTGGAGGTCCTTGACAAGTATTTTTTTTTTTTGCACTTACACTTACAAGTGATACTTTCATGCATCATGTTTATATGTGTAGGTTAATTTGAGGCTTGCTTTCAACTTGCAGTTATACCTAATTTCAGGATTTTGTCTCTCATTATCTGTCCTTTAATATACCAGGACAATTGGAATGTAAGTTGTAAGCTCATCTTACATGTATTAGAGAGAATGCCACTCAAGGTTTTTTTATCACTAGAATGCTTTCTTGGCATACTGAGACATTTTAAAATTTATGTGACAAGAACTCTCTGGCTGTAGAGAATTCTTGATAACCTTTGCCCTTCTGAGGCTCCTCAGTTAAAGGCATACTGGTGTTAATTAGCTTCTCTGACGTAATCTTCTATTATGTTTTAAATGTATATGTTAAACCAATGAGAATTATTTCTGCTTTTTCTATATAATCTGGTGTTAATAATATGGGATATTTGAAAAAACTGCCACAAAAGCTTCTGAAGAAGGACCTGGTTGGTTCGAAAGCTAAAGCACTTTGTTCTTTTCTGTAACATCCATGTTGGTCCAATAAAAGGTATTAAATCATTTGTTTCTGGATCTGTTCCTATTTAAGGGAAGTTCTTATTTGTATTTTTTGCTCTATCTTAGTTTAGTCATTATTGCAGTACTTTATAAAATTCTAGATTTTCAAAACCATTTTACATAACTCTTTTAATTAATTATTTTAATGGAATCCTTTTAATTTCTTAGTTAAAAAAATGATAAATCACATTTGAAATTCATACCACAGCCTAGTGCAGGTAAAGTCAGGTGCTCCTTCCTGTACTTAAAGAGCAGGTGTGGTGTTCTGAAGTACAGACTCACCATTGATCAGAAACCTTACGAACACTCTCCAGATCTTGACATTTGCATGGCTATTTTGTTAAGGACTGCATTAATCTTTCAGAGCTGAAATTACAAAGGGGTGAACCTTTTTATGAACCTCATGGATGACTAAACATATGCAGAGTGAACTAGGATTTTAAGATTTTTACTGGTGCACTTTAGCTGATACTGCATTAGTGAGTAACCCTCGGCATTGTTAACTTGTTTCTTCTTGTGTTACTGAAGCCACATTGTGTAATTTTATATTCAGCACAGTTCTGTGTAAGTCTAAGACTTTTAAAAGTTTCAGTATACAACAGTTTTTCTGTGAACTCCTGAACCTAGTGTAACCAAGTATCTTGGTCAAAGTCACCACAGACAGAGATAGCAATTGCGTTTCTCCCCACCCGCTTTTTTTGTCCTGTTGAGAAATACTTATATAGAAGTGATTAGTTTTACAGGGTAAAACAGACAAATCTAGAAAAAGAGTTATAAATACTTACCAAAGTTAATTCTTTAGTTAAATATTTTTACTTCTCTTTATTCAAATAGTTACCTTACCCTAAAACCTTTATGCTTATTCCCTCCTTAAACTCTGTTTTAATTAGATAATAGAAGCCAATCACTTAAGAAGCTTATATTTATAAAGGATTGTGCCTAGTTCTGAAGTGTTTTTTTTTATTTTCTAAGTGCATTCCATTTGCTCATTTGTCAAGTTTCCTGAGCTCCTTCCATACAGCCAAAGACAAAATATTCTGAACAAGCCTGCTGTACTAACTAGAAATATGCTGAATCTGAACCACTGCACTAAAAACAGTATTAAGTCAGGAACTCAAATTTTAATGAGGATTGAAAGAAGAAAGGAAAAAGAAATAACACATCGACTCATTGCACACAAGGATTCAGAGACAAGGATAACAGCAATATTTCAAATGCCTCGTACCTGGCTCTGGTACATTTTAAACTGCTATTATATAACCTCTGACATTTAAGTTAAAACATACTTACTTGGTCCTTGCTCTGAACAGTCTTTATGCTATTTAGAGACATTTTTAACAAAACATTCTGGGTCAAAGTTGTTAAGACTTCCTGACAATATCCGAAGCTTCCTAGCTCTGGAGTTGTGGGTTTACCTTTGAAAATAATGCATTTTTATTCTGCCTAGAAATTTTACCTTTTATCTTTTCTTAAACGTGTATCTACAAATACAGCATTTTACTGTACTACAGGAGTTTTTGCTTATATAACGTATAGCTTAGGCTCTTGCTTCTCTGCTCTTCTCTGTTTCATTTTCTATTGTTATTAACATACAACATTGAATTTAAAAAAATTAAACTTACACTTAAATCTAGATTTCACAGTCTAGATATGGTTAATACCCATTCACAAATGAAAGCTGGAAATAATTGCTCTCTATCATGTGAAGAACTACAATTTCCTTCACAAATATACAAAAGAGAAAATATTCAAAAGTATAAAAAGTTAAAGCAGGCAAAGATAACGGACCATGTAATTAATACATTAAATAGTGATAGAACACCTACACCAATTAGTAATCAGAAAACTGACCTGACCTTTCATATAGATAATCCAGATACAGAGAAGAAGTTAAAAGATGTTTCACTTGATACATATAAAATATATCTAGACATTGAATCAAGGAGTTTTTTTTCAGATAATGTGGGAAAAGAGGTGGAAGTGGAAGATAGCATATCAATTGACTTAGGTACCAGTATTAATTTTGACTCAAAGTAGGACACCAATGTACTGTAGAACCAGATACTGCTGGACATGTCTCAGAGCAGTACAAAAGTATAACATTTCAAAAGGGAAATTAGAAAAGGTGCTGCAGGATCTTCAAGTAACTTTTCATGGCATTGAAAGCATAAAGGGTAAAAAGAAAACTAGTGCCACCAAATTAGATAATAAATCTAAATTGAGTTGCTGGGCAGAAGTTGGAGATGGAAACCCTGTAACAAATCTTAATGTTTATGATTCTGCCTTATTAAGTGACAAAATAATTAAAAGCCAAAAAGACCTATACTATGCAAATATCTGAATAATAGAGCATATAGGGGCACTAGAGAGCCACCTTCCAGACTGGATGTACTTTCTTGAACCTCTTCACCTTGTGTTGCCAAATATAATTAAAAATACAGTCAAAACTGTTAAAAAGCTCAAATCTAATACCAGAAGTAGACACAGAATGATCCCAGGAGCAGATTGATCTAATTTTCCAGCATGGATCAGCAGAAAGTGCATCTGCAGGGGCCAGCAAAAGATCCACAGCTGCTGGGCACTAGTAATGCCCTGAGTCCAGCAAGTGGTATCAGCAATGAAGCCCAAGGAACATTAGAACTGCCATGGAAGGTAATGCTGGAATCCATGAGGGCAATGGATTCCAAACTAGAGAAGACTCTCCAGAAATAGGAGACTCACAATGCAGCTATCTAAAACTTAACAGTGACCATGACAGAGGCTACAACATGGTCCATTTCCACATTAACAACAGTAGCTACCCTCAGTAAAGAAAACAGGCAACTCAATAGCTAACTGGAAATAATTGAAAATGAAATCCTCTCAGGAAATACTAAAATCTTCAGAGTGCCTGATGGTGTGGAGGGGACCACATTGCTGTGATATGTAGTGACCTGACTTCAAGAGAAACTGACTTTACCAGAAGTCTTCAAGTGGTCATCTTTTACTAACACCTACTGGGTCACTCCAAGGGTCCATTCATTGGCACTGACTCAATCATGCACTATTCTTATGAGGTCTGTGTGGTCAAATGTTATAGATGCTGTGATCCAAGCAGTGTGTGTGCAACTTACCCCTTGGAAATAAATGGTTCTGATGTTAAGTTCTATCTGGATCTGTCCTTCCAGACCAGAGCACGATGGAAAGCTTTTGATGTGATGCAGCAATGACTGGGATTAGTGGAGATCATCAACTCCTTTTTATTGTTGGCCCAATTTAGAATAATCTATGGTGGAAAATCCTGGCAATTCAGCAATCCCCAAGATGTGGGCCACTGGTTCAAGAAAGTAGAAAAGGAGTTTGAGAGCTGCAGAGATGTTCCTGATTTTATTCAGTTGGCCTCAGACTCAGATGACTGATTCATGAGTACTGCAGTGATATGTCCTTAGTAGCAGACTGAAAGTAATGTTCAGCTTTTTTGGTCTTGTGTTAATCTCCTTTAAGAGAAACATGTTTTTTTCGAATAAATGCTATGATTTCATATGAGGAATTTTATGGAGCTTAAGATTTGCTATAAATGTTTAAAATATGAGGGGAGCACACAAGTTAAAGTGAGCCTGGAAACCCACCATTTTGTTAGCTCTGAGTTACTTTCCCCCTATGTGTTGTGCATGCTGCAATTTCCTAACCTGCTCATAAGCAATCTCTGGACTGTGCTGTTCTTTCTATAATAAATTCATCCTATAGGATACACCTTCTGCTTTGAAGAGGATAGCATATATTAAAGACTCCGGGACTTGATAATAAAAACTCTTATGGATTACTCCACCTTATCTTGTACCTGCTAACAGGGCAATGTTAAATGTGTACTCCATACCATTTGTGATAAAGGCCATTTTGGCTGTTTAAGAATGATTTCTAAAAATACATGAAAATTGTATCTGTACAATATATGTGTTTTGCAGAAAATCAATACATGTGAAGTTTAGAAAATTAATAGAGCATATAATAATGGCAAACAGGGAGATAGATACAATAAAAGAAAATATGGCAATAAATAGAGCATGATTGGATAACATCATCAACAAGCTTAGGATTAATGTTCTGGATAAATAGTTTTCAATAAGTTTAGTTTACAAATTGGATAAGGAGAAATAAAACAAACTTGATTTTACCTCCATTACTTTCCCTGAAAATGTCTGAAGTCAAACCAAAACAAAAAAGGAAACCAAGTAAGGGAAAAAGAGAAGAAAAAAGGGAAGTTAATAAGAACAGTAGAGATATCCTGAATCATTCAAAGTCTTCTCCAAATAACAATAATTTAAAGAATGAGAATACTGATAAGGTCAACCTAAATCCAGAAATACACACATATGAATAAGTTGGAAAGGAAATTAGGAACATTTGAGGAGGAGGCAGACTTATTGAAGAAAAAAAAATGTATTGAATTCTGTGGAAAATATAATTGTGAAACATCTTCTGTACAAGAGTCTCCTCTACCTTGGTTGAAAAACCAGGAATATTCTTAGGAAATCCCTCAGGACAATAACCCTTCAAAAAATAAATTAGCACACATGGTACTCCAAGACCCACTTGATGGGGGGGGGGTCAGCTCCCACAATCAACAATGGGAAGCAGTTATGCCATATGTAAGATTTTGTGGCCCATTATTTGGCAAATTGACACAGAATTAACTCCAAAAAATTATACTCAGAAATGTAGATGGGTAGAAGACTCAAGCCCATGAAGTCCACCTCCCCTATCAGAGGTTACTATCCCTATTCATATTGTAGAGATATTTATCCAACCTATTCTTAAACATCTAAAAGGTTGGAACCTCCCCTACCCCAACAGGTAATGTGTTACAAGCAGGAATAATCCTCTGGGTGTAGAACTGTCTCCTAGGTCTCTTTTTTGGAAAAGTCAGCCTTAGTTATCTCTCATGGCTTCTCAGAGAAATGTCTGTAATGTCACTAGTTCAAATCTTAGCATTAATAAGAAACAATTTGGACATTCTAATCCAGAATGAGGACATCATGGAGGTCAAGAAAGGAGAAAAAGACCTTTGTACAGATGTTGCAGATGTAACCTTTATAATTCCTAGAATTGCCAACAATGTCTGGTACAATGAAGCTCTTCTAAGTCATAGAGGGATCTAGATAATATTTCCAACAAGACAACTGTTTGTCTAATCTGGGAATTGCACGGAAGAGTTGGAAAAATTATTCCTTCAGGTCTGGAGGGGGGGAGTGGGGTGGGCGGATTGGGGTAGTGGGGTCAAGGAGGTGCCCCGGGGTGAAATGGGGACTGGAGAAGGAACCTCCTTGACTAGTACCCATATCCAAGGGCTCCATGAGTAGTGGGCAAGTGACCCGCTCTTCCATTGCCGCTCATCCAACTCGGGCAATGTTATGCAATGCCAGGTCAATAAAAAACAAGACAGCAATTATTGCTGATCTTTTTGAGACATCTGACCTGGCTTGCATCACTGAGACCTGACTGGATGAGAATGCCGGCCCGGTATTGGAGTCTGTAGTTCCAGCCAGGTACTTGGAGATACACCGCCCGAAATTGGATTGTAGGGGCGGGGGTGTAGCCATCTGTTTTAAGATGGAACTGGGCCTTGTAGAGGTTCCAGTGGGGATAACCAGATCTTTTGAGTGTATCATGGGAGCAGGTGTTGGTGGCAGGATTCTTCTCATCTACCATCCACCCGGAGATGGGAAAGTTTTTCTGCAGGAAGTTGCAGACCTCATGGTCGATATGGTATTGGAATCTCCCAGGTGGTTGGTCCTGGGGGATTTCAATGTCTGGGTTGATGATGAACTCCCAATTTTTGGTCAGAACTTCCTCCAACTGATGATTTCATTGGGCTTCACACAGGTAGTTACCTCTGTGACACATTTGTGAGGTGACTCTTTAGACCTGATGTTTCTCCTGGGTATGGAGGCCACCGACATGGTGGTGAAACTGGTCAGATAGTCAGACCATTACCCTGTAAGGTTCAATTTCAGGGCTCCCCCTGTGAGACCTGCCCCTTTGGAGATGGTAAAGTACCGCCCTTTGAGGGGAGTTACCCCGGAGGGTCTGATGGTGGTACTGGAGCTATCGACTAGGCCATTGGAAAGCTTGGATCCAGGAGACCTAGTAGTACACTATAACAGTGTGGTGCTGGCATGCCCTGGATTACATAGCTCCTTTATGAGTTCACCTGCTCCCTCTACACCCTTGGTCCCCTTGGTTTGATGGGACTTTGAGGGAGTTGAGGAGAGCAGGGCAAAAGTTGGAACATTGTTGGTGGAAATCAGGCAGGGATGAGGACAGGCTTAGATTGATGGCCCATTATTTGGACTATCAATCAGCAATCTCCCATAAGAAGGCAGAGTTCCTGTCCAAGGAGATTGCCACAGCAAAGAATTGACCTGCTCAGCTCTTTCGGACCGTGGACAGGCTGTGCAATCCAGCCTGTCTTCAGGACCGGAGAACTTTTTCACAATTAAAGTGTGAGGAGTTCACTCAATTCTTTGCAGATAAGGTGTCCTCCATCAGGTCGGAAATCCACTTAACTCATTCAAATGAGCAGAGTGGTGGTGGTTGATGGGAGGGCATGGACACCCGGTCTGTGTGGATGAATTTTTGACCAGCCAGTGATCATGGATATCATGAAGACTGTTCAGTGCTTGTGACTGACTTACTGTAGTCCTTTCACAGAAGAAAGGGTTCTGAAAGAACTCTTAAAACTGAAGGTGGATAAAGCAAATGGGCCTGATGGGATTCATCCCAGAATTCTAAAAGAACTAAGGGAATTACTAGTAACACCACAGACTACCCTTTTTAATAAATCATGGGAGGATGATGTGGTACCTGAGGACTGGAGGAGGGTGGATGTGATTCCCCTTCACAAAAGTGGGAGCAAGACAGAGGCAGAAAACTACAGACCTGTCAGTTTGACCTCAGTGGTAGGGAAAATGATGGAATCACTTCTGAAGGAAAGAATTGTTGAGTACCTAGAGGCTAGTGGGTCACAGGACCCAAGGCAGCATGGATTCACAGTGGGAAGGTCATATCTGACAAATCTAATTGATCTCTTTGACTGGGTGACCAAAGCAGTAGACCAGGGAGGGACTGTAGACATGGCCTACCTAGACTTTAGCAAGGCATTTGACACAGTCCCACACAAAAGATTAATAAACAAATTAGCCAGCCTGGCAATGAGTCCCAGGGTGGTAGCCTGGGTAAAACATTGGTTGGACAACAGAACACAGCGGATACTAGTAAATTGAGTCCACAGTGAAGAAAGGAGGGTTACTAGTGGGGTACCGCAGAGTTCTGTACTGGGGCCAGTCCTTTTTAATGTCTTTATAAGTGACATTGCAGAGGGACTGGAAGGGAAAGTATGTCTCTTTGCAGATGACACAAAGATCTGCCACAGGGCTGATACACAAGGTGGGGTGGAAAGGATGAAAAGGGACTTGGCAAGGATGGAGGAATGGTCAAATGTATGGCAGTTTAGATTCAATGCAAAGAAGTGCAAAGTAATGCACCTGGGAAAAAAAACCCAGGGGAAGAGTACACAATGGAGAGTGAGATACTGACAACAACAAAAATGGAAAGGGACCTGAGGGTAGTCATATCAGATGACCTAAAGGTGGGCCAGCAATGTGAGAAGACAGTAAGAAGTGCTGGGGGGATACTGGGATGTATAGGGAGAGGCATCACCAGTAGAAAACAGGAAGTTGTTGGCCTTCCGTACAGACAGTTGGTAAGACCACATCTGGAGTACTGTGTACAGTTCTGGAGACCCCATCTCCACAAAGACATAGACAGGGTGGAGGCTGTCTAGAGGAGGGCAACCAAAATGAGGCAGGGTCTGCATCAGAAGACATATGAAGAAAGACTAAAGGAACTAAAGATGTACAGTCTCGAGGAAAGGAGGGAGAGGGGGGACATGATAGAAACTTTCAAATACCTCAAGGGAATCAACAAAGTCCAAGAAGTTAGCATCTTTCAGAAAAAGAGATGTGCAAAAACAAGGGGGCACAATTTGTAGATAGAGGGGGGACATCTCAGAGGTAATATGAGGAAGTATTTCTTCACAGAGAGGGTTGTGGATACATGGAGCAGCCTTCCTGAGGAGGTCGTAGAGTCAAAAACAGTGGTGGAATTCAAGAATGCATGGGACAGACATAAGGCAATTCTAGTGGGGGTTAGGAGGAAGTAGGCTGTTGGTTAACTAGGACCTGCAGCTTATCCA
This sequence comes from Neoceratodus forsteri, assembly GCA_016271365.2. Lineage (NCBI taxonomy): Eukaryota > Metazoa > Chordata > Ceratodontiformes > Ceratodontidae > Neoceratodus > Neoceratodus forsteri. The sequence goes on along the minus strand of CM028135.1, from coordinate 558,771,485 downwards.
TTAGGTAGGGAAGTGGGCAGACTAGGTGGGCCAAGCAGTCCTTATCTGCCATTAAATTCTATGCTTCTAAGTTTCTATCTCAGTTTGGTTCCCAGTCCAACACACCTCCTTGTGTGGTGTTTGGATGTCATCTGACCGATCCTTGTGGAGATAGTCTGGTGCTCGCTGGACCAGGGGGTGTTTCTCGACATCCTGAAGGAGGCCCTGGTGACACCCTTTTTAAAGAAATCTTCCTGCGACCCAGACTGTCCTGCAAACTACAGACCAGTCTCTAACCTTCCCTTTCTGGGGAAGGTTATGAGAAGGTAGTAGCATTGCAGCTTGAGAACTTTTGTACCACCCACAAAGTCCACGATCCTCTCCAGTCTGGTTTCAGAAAGAGGCATAGTACCAAGACAGCACTAGTTTGAGTACTTAATGATCTCTTGATAGCGAGAGATCGGGGGAGTTGTTTGATCTTTGTCCTCCTTGATCTCTCTGCAGCATTCAACACCATGGACCATGGAGTGCTGCTAGAATGCCTGTGGCTCCTCTGCAGACTGTCAAGTCTTGGCCTCGGGTGGTTTAAATATTTCCTCACAGGCAGGACCCAGAGGGTGGTATCAGGGATTTTTTCCTCTGCCTCCTTCTCCCTGCCTTGTGGGGTTCCGCAAGGTTCAGTGTTGTCCCCCATGTTGTCCACAGTGTATGTGCTGCTGTTAGGAGACATTATAAGGTGGTATGGGCTGAGTTTTCACTGTGATGCAGATGATACTCAGCTCTACATGTCTTTTGTGTCCAAACAGGATAGTGCAATATTGATCTTTACCAACTGCCTCCTGAGATTCAAGACTGGATGAGTGCTAACTGGTTGAAACTAAATCCAGATAAGACTGAGGTGTTGCTGGTGGATCCAGAACAGTGGGTAGACAGGTTGACTTCTGGCCAACCATCTGGCATTGAGCTAGGTGGTAAACAGTTGAGACCCTCTGAACAGGTGCAGAATCTGGGCATTGTACTTGACAACAAATTGACATTGAAAGTGCAGGTGTCATCAGTTGTCAAGTCCTCATTCTATCATCTGAGGAACATCGCCCGGATAAAACACCTAGTTCTGCCTGAGGACCTGCCTACATTGATTCACACCTTTGTGTCCTCTCATCTGGACTACTGCAATGCCCCATACCTAGGGTTACCAGGAGTGGACCTCCGTTGCCTGCAGCTGGTACAGAACTCGGTGACCAGGTTGTTGACAGGGCTGTCAAGAACTATCCACATCTCACCGTACTACACGAGCTGCATTGACTGCTGGTGTGATGGAGGATCATCTTCAAGGTTGTGTTGCTGACCCATAAGACCCTACATGGACAGGGACCAGGTTACCTGCAAGACCTCCTTTGGCCCTACTATCCCCTCCGCTCTCTCTGTTCCACTGATGAGGGATTACTAGAGGTTCTAAGGGTCCATTTGCAGACATCGGGAGCTAGGGCTTTTTTCTTTGTAGCCCCGACCCTTTGGAACACTCTACCTTGTCGGATTAGAGAATGCCTGTCTGTCAAGGGTTTAAAATCACTCCTGAAGACTTATTTATTTGGAAAGACCTTTGGGGAACATGGTTAGATAAATTTGATGTTTTCATATTATATTAGCACTTTGCTTATAGAAAAGCACTTTATAAATACATTTGACATTGACATTTATTTATTTATGTATGTCTTTGATAACTGGGTAAGTGCACTGATCCAATGGACCATTTTCAGGCATGGCCCAAGCCACTCATGTGGCACAAAAGGAGGCTTTCTCACCCATCCTAAATATCATCACCCAATTACCAAAAAACTCAGAAATCATTGCCCTAGGTGATTTCAACACTAACTGGCTTGCCCCCCAAACATCCTCCATCAGGAATGTAGCCGCTGCTCAAAATCGAACACAAATGGTCCTTACCCCTACCAGAGTAAACCACCACAGGGGCACTAGTTCCCTCATTGATCTCATCTTCATGAAACCATCCTGAGTGCTTACAGGATGTCCAGGTCCTCCCAGACTCACTCAGTGATCACTCCCTTGTTACCTGCCACTGGTCAAATAGCTGGAAGCCCCCCCCCGAGGATCATTATGTATCGCCAGCTAAAGAAGGGGTCCCTAGCACATCTCCAAAACCATCTCCTCAACCTCTAATGGTCTCCACTAGATCACCTGTCATCGGTGGATGCCACCCTGTCCTTCTTCATCAGCTCCTTCCAAGCCACCTGTGATATCTTTGCCCCCTTTGTTAAATGGACTGAGAAAACCAAATCCTCCCCCTTGGTAAATCGGTCCTTGCTTGACCAAATGAAGGCTGTGATAACCTATGGCACTATGCCCTTGAGTATTTTTGCCCCTCTGATCGCCAACTGTATCGTGTTGCCCACAACTCATGCACCTGGGCTAACCGCCAGGCTAAGGCAGCTTTCAATCAGCCCAACTTTACTGCCACCTGGGGAAATGGGAAGAGGTTCTGGCAAAATATGAAGAAGCTTAGTGGCAAATCTCCCTCCCCTCCTTCCTCCATGCTCGTCATCGATGGTGTTTCCACCCAAGACCCTAGTAAGATAGCTAATGCCTTCAATGCATCTTTCTCTGACCTCAGCTCTATCCTCCCTCCCGACTTCTTTCCTGTACCTACTGGACAGTTTCTGCCACCCCCCAATGCTCATCCTTCATACTTCAAAATTATCTCCCCTAGTACCGCTCGCACATATCTCGCCAAGTTTCTTGGAGAGACAAGGCAGAGTGGTTACTCTCTCAATGAAAAACTGCTCTCCTTAACCCTGGATGCAGTCCTACCACTCCTAACAAAAATAGTCAACATGTCCCTGTGCCTAGGGCAGTTTCCTACACTATAGAAAGGGGCGGTTATCACTGCAGTTCATAAAAATGGTGACCATTCCTCTAGTAGTAATTATAGGCACATTTCCATACTTCCTCCCCTCTCTAAAGTCCTGGACAAAATAGCTGCAGATCAACTTACTGACTATTTAGATTCACACCATCTACTGTGCCTGCAGCAGCATGGCTTTAGGAAAGGGCACAACACAACTACTGCCCTGCTTGAGTTTACCTCCTTTATCCATGATGCTCTTGACCAGGGAGCCCTGGCTGGATCTGTCTATATTGATCTGTCCAAGGCTTTTGATAAAGTCAGTCACAGTATGCTGATTAACTCCCTCCTCTCTGTTGGTGTATCCCAAGAGACAGCCAACTGGTTCTCCAACTATCTCCATGGCCGTACCCAGCAAGTAAAAATAAATAGCACACTTTCTACTAGCACCCCAATCCAGTCGGGTGTCCCACAAGGGTCCATCCTTGGCCAACTCCTTTTCTCCCTATACCTAAACTCCCTCCCTCTCGCCTCCTCTGGCTGCCTGCTCCTTTATGCCAATGATGCTGTGATCTTTAGCCAGCACCCAGACCCAACCCAGCTCCAACAATCCTTGCAGGACTCCTTCACAGAAATAGAATCATGGTTCTCCTCCCACAAACTTGTCCTCAACTACAAAAAAAAAGGTAATGCTATTCGCCCACCCTCAACACAAACACAACACAACCACACTATCCATACTGAATTCCCAGGGTATCCCGCTAGAATCAGTTGCCAGTTTTAAATATCTACGGGTCACCCTAGACTTGGCCCTTACCTTCTGTGAGCATATAGCATTGACTTGCTCTGCAATAAACATTAGAATCAGTCTCCTGTATAAATATAGGCCCTGTCTCTCTCCTGATGCCCCCTGTTTAGCCATCTCTAGCTTCATCCTTTCCCTGGTAGACTATGGCATAGTCATATATGGTGCCACCTCCAACACTGCCCTGACCAGCATTAAGCATGCCCTTAACAAAGCCTGCCAACTGGCCATAGGCTGCAATCACCTCACACATACCTGTGACCTCTACCAATGGTCATCATAGCTAAAATTTCAGAGGCAACTACTCTATCAGACCTGCTTATTGGCCAAAAAATTTCAACTAGGGCAAACTCCTCCAGGCTGTCTCTAGCTCCTCCAGATGTGCTTGGCAATGAGGGCCACAAGACACTCTGTCACCACTGCCTTTCACATTCGCTTTTGCAAGGACCACTGCCAGCCAAAGGTCCTTTTGCTACAGGGCACCACTCTGGATGAACTCCCTCCCTAACACTGCCCTATCTATTTCCAGGCTGGGGCCTTTTAAATCTGAGCTACATGCCCACATTATGTCCAGCTCTAACTGTGATTGCAGATAAACTCCTCTAGCAATGGTTAAGTTACATTGCTAAATTTACTCTGATTCTAATTTATTGATTCACAGTTACACACCTTTGGTGTTTGCTCTGTGTATGTATTATCCATTTTGTATCTGTACTTAGTCACTGTACTTATCATACTCTGTATTTGTCCACATTCAATGTATGATGTGTAGCCTTTGTAAATGAGTCCCTGACTCAAAGGGTTGTAAATCCGAGACTATATAAATAAATAAAATAAATAAAAACATTGAGTACAACAGATATAGGTTACAAAACAGTATTATAGGCATCAACAATTAGGTGAATGCAGCAATAGTGTAAAAGGCCAATTGCATATAGTGAATAACAGTGAAGTACATGGAACAGTAAAACAGATCAGTAATCAGGTCAATACGTAGTCACAGAATGCATTTTACAAAACAAAATGTGTCAGTACACAGTTACCATGGGTCTAGTATGATTGCCCATCTATTTGTTTCCCAACATCAAATTTCTGGCACAAAGTTTACCAAAAATTAATTTCCCGGCTCGGTTTGTTTCCCGAAAGCAGTTTGCTCAACTTGTATACGTTTAGCTTGTACAATGTTTACTAAACTAAAAAATGGCAAAAGAATTAATTGCAGTTTTAGGTATGATACTGTTTAAGTTGTGAAAGTGAATTCAGACAGTGCTAAAACAATACTAAGAAGTGACAAGTAGTACAGACTTCAGTAACACAAACCACAGGGATCTCTTCCATGTTTTGTATTAGTCACAGTAAGTAATTACAGATAATTACAATTCTGATGCTAGTCCTGTAATTACCTGTAACTGAAATTTGCTGGGTCTGATGCAAAACACACTATTCAAGCCAATTACACAAAGGTCATCAAAGTTGCGGTGCAGCTTGTTTTGCTGAACGTTGCCTGTTTTCTGTTGTCAGGGCAAAGCAAAGTGGATTACCACATGTTAGTCTAACATATATGATGGGCATTTGGTGACGGGATATTTGTCGTCTGGCAACCATATGCTGGCAATCATATGGATCTCATTATGATAACTGAAGAGAAACTACAGTAAGGTGCATGGTGCAGTAAAGAGATCAGTAATCAGGTCCATATACAGTTTCAGTCCAATAGTCCTCAAGTGCATAATCCAGATAGAGGGAAAGTTAAGAGCTAGGTAGGGTGAGGAGCCACTAAGAGGGGTGGGACCCCACATCATGGGGGACAAGGAGGAAGGAGATGTCCATATTATCCAGATGGGTAATAGCATTTGGCTTCCAACAGCAGCCAGTCTTTGAGGTGGGTTTTGAATGAGACATGGGAGGAGGTCGAACAGAGTGATATAGGGAGTTTTTTCCATTGGGAGTTTGTTTCCTGAGTGTTGTATACGCCAACACTCAGAAGATGATACCTATGTGGCTAAATCTTTTTGGGGTCCCCAAAAAACCTATGAGAATGATAATAATCTGACAAAATCTGTAATTTTTTTAGTAATTATTTGCAAATACCACTTGCTAGAGGAGGATTGCTATATGTTACTCACAAAGAATCAGGTAGCCAAATAGATATTCTAGTAAGAAAGTAGCAGATAGAATTATAGAAAAACAAAGTTTCTTGGACAATCTGGGTTACTACTTGATTGATTACACTAAAACCAACCTCCCAGATGCAACTATGTCCTGTTTAGATCATAATTTAATTAAAAACACTGAATACTCTATTCCAGTGCATACTGTAATAGATACCAGGCTTTGGCAAGGTATAGTGACTGACGCCATCCCCACATTAAAGGTGAGCCTGCCACAACAAATCCGAATACGATGAAGATTTTAAAAGTTACATGATTGAGGGAGAAATACATTTTTATCCTGGAATATTGCTGGTTGGGACTCGAAAATTGTTGATAATGATTGGATCTGTTTTGTTACTAGATTTGATTTTTTTATGTCTGCTAGATACCTGGCATAATGAAACCATTAATATTTCTCTTAATGGATTCCAACTATTCCATAACCCAGTGGTTAAAGACACCAGATATGGGAGTTGCTCTGGTGGAGTGGTAACTTTAATTAAAGTTGGGGCATTTGATACAGCCAATATCCTATATAAATGTCCTGATTTTATTGTCATCTTAATCCAAAAACAGAAATACAAACTTATTGCTATAAACTCTTATGCCCTGCCAACCAGCTCCAGATATTATAACCCAATCATCTGGGCCCAGTTTATAGATTTACTTGCAGAAATGAAACCTGCTTTGCTGATTATAAACTTCTTGTCTTAGGAGATATAAATGCCAGAATTGGGGAATATGAAGGACATACTGATAATTTTGTATTTAGTTATGACACAGCAGTTATCCATGGATAAATGTATTAATAATTCAGGTTCCCTGCTCTTAGATATCTTAAATAAATGTTGTCTCTACCAATTAAATGTCAGGTTAAGAGGTGACCTAGATGGCCACTGTACTTGTTATGCAGTTTTAGGCTCCACATGAACAGAGCTAGTGCTATGGTCCGGTAAAATGGAAAATTGGAGTACTCTCCATATTCCCATTAGGGCAGAAAGTGATTGTATGCCAGTTTCTGTATGTTAAGTGGACTACCAGGCCATTGCAAACAACCCTGTGAAACAATCGTTCCCTTAATGGAGTGTTGAATGAATAAAAAATTAATTTGATATACATCCTTAGAAGAAAATATCATGAAACTAAGTATAAGCATGTTAGCATTAGTTAATTGGGATAACGTCCTATATTTAAATGTGAGTCAGATTTGGCAAAAAATGTTATACTATTTTAAAACATTAAGGTGAAACTTACTGTATATAAACAAGTCTATGCAAATAAACATACCAACAAACAAGCTGGTTCCATGCTGAGTGTAATGCGTATAAAGCAAAACAGAAAAATGGTAAGATTGGCAAAACTCTCTGGAAGCAGGGATCAATGTAAGATAGTAGATTAAGAAAGAAAACATTACAAGTAATATCTGAAACAGAAAAAAGTTGGCATTCCAATAGTCTCAATGAGACACATTGTTGAAGGCTGTGACAGAAATGGATATAAAAAGCTTTTTGCATTCAGTAGCTAGGGGAACCAACAATTTCAAAAATACCACGGACTCTTACATCTCAAAGGCACAATGGACACATTTCAGTGCAATTTTATGTGATCCGCAAAGTGAAAATTCCTTATACTTTGCACCTCCTGACTCTAGAAACTAGAATCTCTTAAAAACTTCTAACAAAGATATATACTTCACCACACAATCTCAGAAATTTAAAAAGGCCCCTGGTCTAGACATGATCTCGACTGAGTTGTTTTTTTTTTATGTAATACTTCAGGATGGTGCAAACCAGTGGCAGCTTTTTACAATAATGTCTAACTGACAACTTTGTTCCATATTCATGGAAGGGGGCAAAAACTGTACCAATCCACAAAAAAGGTGACATCTTTAATTCAAACATTTTTGCTAAAATGTTATTAACCCACATCTTGTAATAAATAGAATCCACCGGAGGGTTAAGAGATCTTCAAGCAGGCTTCAGACAAGGATACTCTATGATTGATAACTGTTTTATTTTGAGACACTTATTTGAGACATATACATCTTTGAGGAAAAAAAAATCTTTCTTGCCTACATAGACTTTTCAGCAGCTTTTGATTCAGTGTCCAAGAAAACTCTTTGGTCTGTTATGTCTCAACATGGTATAAACCCAACATTAATTAGCATAATGTTGAACCTTTACAGTGAAACTTTGGCAACTGCCAGATTTGGGCCAAGTGGTAAGTGCTCCAGCATTCTTGTAACAAACAAAAGTGTAAGACAAGGCTGCATTTTAGCCCTGTCTCTTTTCTGACTTATATAGATAATTTACTTAGGGGATTAACACAACTTGAATCAAAGTCCCCTAAAATTCTTGATTATCTATGTCCAGCATTAGCCTATGTGAACAATCTGATTTTAATTTCATTATCCAAGAAAGGCCTTCACAAATAATTGAATTATTTAGCAACTAGTGATACTGAATTAAAATGACAAATTAATAATTAAAAAACCAAAAATATTATTTTTGTTCAGAAGACTCCCAAATGCACATGGTACTGTACATAGAAAATCAAAGGTCAGAATGCCCAGAGACATATGATTATCTTGGGCTTTCCTTTTTTTTTTAAATGGTCTATGGGCAAAACATAAAAAAAAAGCTTAGACAAAGTAAAGAAAAATGGTCTGAGGGCTTAGTAAATTCAATTTCAGTAATAGGGGGAGGGAGTTAACTATTAAGCCACTACTTAATTTAATTAAAGCAAAATATTTTGCACAGATTCTCTACGGTGTTGAGATCTGGGACATCATAAACCCTGAAAAACTACTTATCCCGAATATCAAACTTTTGAGATTGACACTGGGGGTACTGCAATCATGTCTGGCAATATATTTGAGATCTGAACTGGGTATCCCAAACATAAATGTTAAAATAGATACAAGAATTAATTATTGATTATGCATAACCAGACTAGCACACATGAGACTCCTCAGGAAATGCATAATGGAACAAGAATCTTGAATTCTGAAATGATGTAGAAATACAAAATGGTTAAAGGAACTACATCAAGATTTAAATAAATATGATCTAATGCCTCTGAGCAATTACCTTAAAAAGAACATAATATTAAGCCTAAAGTATAAAAATACATAAACAAATGTATTTATAATTATTGGGAAAAAAGAACATAGAATCCATAGCCAATTCTGGATATTCTTTATGGTTTGCCTGGAATAAATTTAATTTGGGGTATAAAGTTATCTAGATGTTTTGATAGACCCCCCAATCAGCAAGGAAAGCCTTTACCAATGCATGGTTGGAACTATTCAATGATAATAAATGAAAAGTCAGAATTGAAAAGTTATCTCTGGAGGAGCAAAATTGTAACTGCCAACAATGAGGGAAGGAAGACCTAATACATATTACGTGGGCCTGTTCTTCATATACTAAAAAATAAATGATTGGCTTGGATCTTTCATGAACAGTGACCCTAATATAACAGCTGCCCAACTTGCTTTAATTTCAATGAACACAGAAGAGAGATAGAGCTGTGTGGAATACAATATTCCACCCGTAGAATGTCTTTAGAATGACAGTTCTGATTCCGTGAAATTTCAGGGAATGTTCTCAAAAATTCCACAGAATTTAGCAAAATTTTAAATGTCAGTTATTGCAGTATAATTGTTAAAGTATGAGTGCAAATAGCACCAACTGTGGAACATTAAAAGCATGCAGTGTCTTACATTTGTGTACCAATGTTCAGAGTGGTAGATTGAAAGGGGGCTGAGTAATGGGTGACCAAACATTTAATCAAAATTTAATTTTCAGTTATTTTGAGATAGTTTTAAAATTTCTTATCCAAATTTCTCCACAATATTAGGATTGAGAGAAGCACCTAGACTGTGTATATGCACCATGTTTTAACTGTCAAGCTTCAATGGGAGCTGAGTTATAGGTAGCCAAATATTTTGCCAAAATCTGGATTTCTGTAGTTTTTATATAACTTTGATAGTATTCATTGAAATGTTACAACAATTGACAGGTATGCAAGTTATCAATATGTTTGTATATGTACATAGTTTCAGATTTCTAGACTTAAATGGAACTGAGTTATAACCTGCCAAACATGTTTTCCAAAATTTAAATGTTGGTTAGTTCCCTCTAATTTTAAAACTACATACCCAAATTTAACCAGAGTTGAAACATTTAAACTACTATTCCACATGGTAATTTCTGAAAAAGTTCATATTTGCAGCTATAAATGGGACTGACATAAAAGTAGTCAAACATTAAAAAAATTAATTTTGCAAGAATGTAAACTACAAATTTATAAGCCCCATAACTTTAAAACTATAGAATATAATACCATTAAATTTGACAGGTTCTTAGACCTTTGAAGGAGACTGTGTGTGTCAATTTTATTAATTGCTTGCTATGAGGAATTACAAAATAACCTCTGTACTAAAAGTCAAATACCATGAGCCTTTGAGAAAATTGTAGAATTTCATGAAAAATTCAATAAAACTGGAATTTTCTAATTTCACTCAGCCTTATCTGGGGTACTTTAAATAAAGGAAATGGATATAAGAGGCAGGTGGGTCAGGGGGTCACCAGGATCTGGAGTTATATGCACTGTTTCACCAAGAAATGGACAGCAGACCTGGGTAGCACAACAGTGGTAGACCACCCAGGTTGAAAGCACAGAGTGTCAACAATTCCAACCTGAATGCAGAATATTTAAGGATCACTCAGTAATTTTATGATTCGAGGAGCCTGGAGTACATGCAAGACTAGGACTTAGAGGTGCTCAAAAATATGTAGTGGGGGAAGACAATGTCTTGGGCAGCAGGAAGAAAGAATTCTGCCTGTTATGACTATTCCTACAGGGTAGGTCAATAGGAAATGAAGTAGGAGACTCATGTTTTAAGGGAGTTTGTCATTGTAAAGAACAAAGAGGATATCAGTGGGATCTGCGTTTCTACTAAGTCAATTTGGCTATATCAAAACAGAAGGGGGGGATAGTCCCTGAGAGAGGAGTGGCAGGACTGCAAAAAGCTCAGCCCAGCTTATCAAATGAAGTAGTGCTATTTGCATTGTTAATGTTAAATTCCACAAAAACATTCTGGATGCTTCATCTACAGTGTATGCTATCATAAATATGTGAGAAAATGTTCCTAATAATTTTTTTCTTCTGTAAAATTAAAATTGATTAAACAATTTATCCAGTTGTGTTAGACACCAGGATACACTGACTATGGCTATGCATGTTAAATGTTAACTGTATGCATGCAAGAGCAGAGAAGTTACAAACATTAACATTTTTGATAGTCTTCAGAAAGTTTTGCAAATATTTAATAGTAAGGTTTTGAACCCCATAACTTAAAAATCCCTTATCTAATTCTCTCCATATTTAGATCATTCTATAAGCATTTTCAAAACCCAACTCAAAAGTCTGCTTCTGTCGCAGTCCACTTGTGACTGCCCCAATCCCTCCTCCACTCTCACCCCCCAGCTTTCACTCCTCCCCACCTAGTCTGTATCTCCTCCTGCCCCTCCACCTCTCTCTACATTGACATAATGGCAACTTGCCCACTGGATGTCTCTTCTCTACTCTTATGTTTTGTATGCCTGCAAATTTCCAAATGCTGGTTTGATTATAACTACTGTACATGTATCCTAGCTTGTTAAACTTGGATGATGGGTTTGCTTCTACCCTTTTGATCTCTTTGGCTTATCCTGTACTATATGTCTAATTCCTATTGTACTCTTATCTAAATTCATATGTAACTCCTAATTGTATTCTAGGACGTGGAACCTTTGCAAAGGAGTCCTTGACTCAAAGGTGTATTTCCAATAACTGAAATAAATAAGTAAATAAATTATAAACAGGTTATCCATACTAATTTACATTTGTCTAGCTCCAAAGGTGCCTAAGTTATATGCAGATAAAAGTTATTCATGAAATTGCATGAAAAAAAAATAAAATGGCAGATTTTGAGACCATATAATTTTGAGATGATGCATCATATTGTCATGAAATCTGGCACATTGCTGGAACACCTATCATTAAGAAATCATGCCAAATTTAAGATCCCTGGCTGCCCAATAGACAGTTAAGGTATATGCAGATAAAAATGCACAAACAACAAAATGACATTTGAGCACCTATAATATTACAACTATGCATCTGAATTTCATGATATTTGGAATGTTAGTGACCATTGATCCAAAGAGTAAATATTCCAAACTGCAGAGCTCTAGCTTAAATGGTGGCTGAGTTATAACCAAAATAATAAAATTGTGAAAATTCCATGAAATAAAAAAAAGTCAATTTTGCGAAATTTTGGCAAAGTTCCATAGATTTGGAATTCTCCCATTCTGCACAGCTCTAAAGATGAATGGACCATGTCTAGATTAGCTAATTATTTCAAAATAATTTACAAAATGTTAAAAAATTATATCAATAAATAAATAAATACAACTCTTATTAAGTACAACTGGTTTGATTACAATTGGATTTCCTAGACTACTTATAAGGAGACTTATAAAAGTTTTGTTTCTCATACATGCATGCTGCTTAAGATACTTCCTATATGGGTAATACTATGGATTGAACTCTTTTTCTCTTTTTCATGGGTATAAAGTAGGATACTCACCTCCTACAGAAGAAGTCTCGACAACATATGGCACTGCTAATATGCTCTTATTGCTATAAGGAAACTAAGGTGCCTAATGCATCAAAGGGGAAAATACAGTAATATAATAACTGGTCAGCAATTTCTCTCAATGTACTGACCAGGTTGATATTTTCCATAAAAACTGGCTGGTTGTTATGACATTCATGAGCCATGCCAGTCAAACTATGCTGCTGCCTCATTGGCCAACATTCTGTATGTGGGCAGGGCCAAACAGTCTCACAAACTGCTGGAGAAAAATTGCTGGCCTGTTATTATAAAAAATAAAAGATGGAGAGGGTGTTTCATATGAGAATTTAATGCACGCCCTTGTTGTGGATGCTTTGATAAACACCTCGGGCTTCGCCCTTGGGGTTTATGTAGCATCCCACAACTCGGGTGTACATTAAATTCTCATATCAAACCCTTCCCCATCCATTACTCTATATATAGTCACATTGCTTTTATTTGTCTAAGTGTGTAATATTAATATAATAACCGGTTTCCCTTTTTTCCCATAGGGAAACCATGGTGTAATTTGCTGTAATGGAGGAGTGTTCATTACAACAAACACGCGCACGATTTCCCTCACTGTGCGAATGTGCCCACCGCACTTCCTCACTTCACCACCATGCCTGCTTGGGGAACTGCTAATGGACAGCAAACCACCAAGTGGACTAGGCGGTAAGTACGAAAAAAAAAAAATCTGCCTCAGTGCTGTGCACAAGATAAAAAAAATCAAATTAGAAAATCAAACTGCCGACTGCGGCCACGCACTTCACCTTCACCGAACCCTGGCTGCACAGCTATATTTTATTTTATACAATTGCTGAGGTAAAAAAAAGAAAACCCAGCAATTATATAAAATAAAATATGGGTCTGGGTGTGTAAACCGGAATTTACACACACCGTCGGGGTTAGATGCTTGACATAAACCCCTTGAGCTTTGCTCTCAGGGTTTAGGTAGCATCAAACCCCCCGAGTGTGTGTAAATTTTCGTTACACACCCAGACCCATACTTTATCCTATATATTATAACTAATTAACTTTGATGTTTTAAATAACTGTATTTATGATATTTATGATCTTCATGTTTTGTATCAATTGTTAATAACTGAACAAATATAGTTGGACCTTGAACCTACAGGCCAACTAGGGCTTGATTTAAATTGATAAGTGAATGAATTATATATTTTTTTTCCTGTCCTTATATTGTCCCAGTTCTTATGTACGCTGAAGGGACAAAAGCATTTTTGTTTATATTCAAGTTAGTTGTTTATGAACAAACCGATAAGCAGCACTAAATTGTGTGTGAATAGGTGCATCAATAAAGCATTGCATGATTACCCTCTAGTGGTCATATTATGAAGCCAATGTGTGAACATGTTATTGTGTATTTTATATATTGTACAATTTGCACCTTGTGACATAAATGAGCTGTGTTTTTGTAAAAGTGTGTGACTTCAAACTCTGTTAGTATAATACTGGTACAAAACTTTACTTAAATGTAAGTCTTTAAGTGTAAATCATTAAATGGCTGATTGAAAGTACTGAAACCTCTAATAAACTAGAGCAAACCTCTGACTCCATTGTGTGGATTTCAGCACAAAAACATCTTTATCAAATGCTTTTTGCTGGAATGTCAGCAAAGCACATGTGGTCATCCCTCAGTCTGATGACATGGGGAGAGGGATGCTGCACCATAGACTTTGTAGTGCATAAGACATAAACATTTTCAAAAATAAGTAGTACCAGGACACTGGGCTATGTGCACGTATGTGTGGCATTTCCCTCTTGCTGCCATCTCAAGTGGTATTTCCAACATCTAACAATTACATAACATCCTAACACCAAACCACAGCTAACAAAAGGAAGAAAAGAACATTCAGTCTTCATACATCTTCCCATGCACCTAAAAGCAGAAGTCTACTTATAGCGATGTACCACCAGGAGCAGTTCACCTCATGTTTGCCTGAAGACATCTGAGTCCAGTGCTGAAACCAAGTAACAATTGTTTTAAGACTGTGAACCCCTTCAAAACAATATTCCCTAAAGCTAATAGCCAAGGCCACTGGTTTTCATTTTCTCACCAGAAAACCAAATAAATGGAACTTGAACTGCCTGCACACTAGTAAAAAAAAACAAAGAATTTCACAGAATTTGGCATTTTATACCAAATCAGAATATCTACAGAACTTTTATTTTTCTTGTAATTGCTTCCTGTCCTATTTTCAATTTGCTTCATTTATTTTTTATTTATTTGTTTGTCTATCTATCTATCTATGCATTTGCTAACCGGGTAGGCGGAATGATCCAATGGACCATTTTCAGGCATGTCCTGGGCCATGAAACGGCACTTGGGTAAATACAAGTACAAAGTACACAGTACAGTACACGATAAATACGGGTATAACAATATGAAATACAGTACAGGAAATACTGAACAAGCATTATATATATAGTATAGTGCAGACAACAGTAAATTGTACAGCAAATCCATAAACGTGCCAAAAATGCACAGCACAAAGCATATAGTGGTAGTTAAACTTGGCTACTCAATAATTTCAAGACCATGTTCTGTATATTAAGACTTCTTTTATTCTGATTATCTAGACACATACTTAAAGAATGACAGTAGAATCCCAGTAAAATCTGGAAATTAGACAGTCGCTGGTGCAATTCCCAGCATGTCAAGTCTTGAAAACGGAATTTTATGACTTTAATCATCCTACATCAGTGGCCTTGCTAATCACTTTTTTTAATGTCTTGATCTTTGGAAAGTGAAAGAGAATGAAAATAACAGTTACCTGGTAGACAGAAGGCCGAGCGGCAGAGAGGTGTGCACACAAAGTTGCTGCTAAGAACTGTTAAACTGTTACTATCGCAATTCTGCTGTGGCCAAAATTCATCCACTACAGAGGCCAGCTTGACATCAATATATTGCCTCACACCAGCTTTGGTGTTGTGATTCTCAAGAATAGCTGCATGAGCTGTCACACTATTGCAAACTGCAAAAAGACAAATTCAGTATACCCACCCCCAAAAGTCTGTAACTATCAAAGTTGTACTAGTGTGTACAGAAGGGTACCATTCTACCTGCATGATTTCTTGCTGACTGCTTATATATTAAATTTTCCTTTTTTTTTCTTTTCAAATTTATGCTGCTTAAATAAAACACCAAATGAATAATTTAATGTTCTTTTCTATTTCTGATATGCCACGGTTAATTGTAAACATTACTTGTCCAGTGAAACTCACAACATTGTAGGATTCATGTAAGGTCCCAACACTGGGGTTGAGGTTTGCTTGTGAACTTGTATAAAATAAATCAGTTTGCCTCCCACACATTTAGCAACTGAATCTGGGTTTGGATAACTAAGCCCAGGTCATTCCACTTACAACTATATGTGAGGAAAAGAAAAAAAAAGCTTCTGAACTACAGGGGTCTCAGAGGAAAAAGAAGGGCTGAAGGTACTATGGGTCTTCCTGGAGACAAGACCTGTGGCTGATATCCATCAGGGGTGGTATACAGACCTCCAACATAGGGAGAGGAGTTGGATAAGGCACTTGGGGAGGACATCATCATCATGACAAATAAGGTGGAGGTTTGCTAATAGGTGACTTTAGTCTGCCAGATGTGGACAGGAGCCTTTCAGCAGCAGCTTTGGCAAGGAGCAGGGCCATCCTTGACTCCTTATAAGGGCCTATCTCAGGCACTAGTCAATGAAACCACTAGGGGCAAACAAGGCTGAACCTGGTGCTGACAAAAAGGGACAGCACTGTAGATGTCATAGTCAATAACCCCCTAGGTACCAGTGATTACCATACTCTAATTTAGCATCAAGACCAGAGCAGAGGCAAACAACATGAGAACAAAGGTCCTGGACTTTAGGAGGGTGAATTTTAAGAAAATGGAAGACTGCCTCAGAAACTTTTGAGTGGTGGATGGGAAGGCCAAGTATGGGTAGAGGAACAGTGAGGAAAAATAAAGGAGGGCATAATTAAGGCATCCTCTGTGTGAAGAAAGTAAATAAAAACCAAAGGAAAAAGAGACCATTATCATGCTCCAGGTAAGTGGTCATAGTGGTGAAAGAAAAAGAGTGGTATTCATTGTGCAGAGGGAGGAATATAAGGAGGTGTACCAGGTAAAACAGAAGGAAATAAGTACCACAATGAGAGGAGAAAAGATGCAGATAGAGGAAAGGCTAGCCATAGGGGTAGCAAATGAGGATAAGACTTTCTTCAGGTAAATAAGTGAGAAAATGTAAGCAAAGGGAGGGATAATGATGGTAAGGAGGGTACCACAGGGAGACTGAACAGAACAGGACCAAGGAAAATCAAACATCCTGAACAGGTACTTCTCAGTCTTCACAGTGAGGGGAGAGGGGACGGAACATCATTGGTCAGTGGGAATAAAGGGGGAAGGGTACAGACTTTAGTGCATTTTCAGAGGAAAGTGTCCTGAAGGGACTTGCAGCCCTGAAAGTGGACAAGGCTGTGGGACTGGATGGGAAGCACTCACTGATACTAAAATAACTCAGTGATGTGTTAGCTGCACTGCTGATGGTCTTATTCAACAGTTTACTGGAATCAAGTGTGGTTCCAGTTGACTGGAGGAGAGCAGATATGGTCCCTCTGCATAATGGCAGAAGCAGGGAAGAGACTAATAAATATAGGTTGGTTATCCTCAACTCGGTGGGAGGAAAATTAATGGGAACATCTTGAGTATCCTGAATCCTGTGGGCTGAAAGAACAAAGGTAGCATGGATTCATGGGAGAGGGGGTCATGCCAGTTAAATCTGATTGAGTTCTTTGACTGGGCTATGAGGGTAAAAGGTAAGGGGAGGGCAGTGGACGTGGTCTAGCTGGACTTTAACAAGGCCTTTGACATTGTACTGCTGAGAAAACTAAGACATTGAGCAACATGGGGAGGATCCAAAGTGATGAAATGGATTTTAAACTAGTTAACAGAAATGCAACAGAAGATGTTGGTTAATGGCACTCACTCTAATGGTGGGAGAGTAACCAGCAAGATGCCACAGGGCTTAAAGTAGTACTAAGACCAGTCCTCTTCAAGTGTCGGTAAGAAACACTGCAGGTGAAAAGAAAAGGGAAGGTATACTTTTTTGTAGATGATACCAAAATATGTAATAGGGTAGACAATAAGGAAGACATGGAAATAATGTGCAGGGATGTTAGAAAACTTGAGGAGTGGTCAAGAGCATGGCAGTTGGTGTTCAATGCCAAAAAATACAAAATCAAGCACCTAGAGCATAGGATCTCAAGAACTGGGTATAGGATGGGAGGGGGGGCTGTCAGTCACCAAGCAGGAAAAGAACCTTGGGGTTGTCATATCTGATGATTTCAAAGTGGCAGAGATATCTCCAGCAGGAGGAGGGAGGTGGAGTTACCACTTTATCAGTCACTGATGAAACCCCCATGGAGTATTGGGTCCAGTTGTGGAGATTACACCTTAGAAAGGACATAGACAGGGTGTAGGTAGTCCAAGAAGAACCAATAAAATTGTACTGCGGTTGCACCAAAAGCCCAATGGGAGACTGAGGGATCTGAACATGTATAGTCTGAAAGACTGGAAAGCAAGAAGAGACATGATGGAGATATACAAGTACCAAACTGGGGTGAACAGGGTGTAGGATGGGCATCTTATTCAAATGAGGAAGAACACTAGAACCAGTGGGCATGCTATGAAGCTGGGGGAGGTTAGTAGAGATGTGAGGAAGTATTACTTCACTGAGAGACTGGTTGATGCCCGAAATAGACTGCCAGAGAAAGTGGTGAAGATGAAAACAGTAGGGGCCTTCAATCATGTGTGGCATAGACATAGGAGAATATTAAGAAATGGGCAAGGAGGAGGGAGGGTCAGTAGTGGCCAGCTAGGGTCTGCAGAGGCAGACAAGGCAGGGACCTTCTGGACAGACTGGGTGGACCAAGTGGTCCTTTTTTGCTATCAGATTCTATGTTTCTAATGCTTTGAACTGAGAGTAAAAGACAGGAATCACTTGAATAATGTTTGTAAATGACCCATGATCCTGTGAGCAAATCATGCCCTTTTTTGGACTACCTAGTCTGTAAGTTTATGGCTGCCTTCAGGTTTAGAATTAATGGGGCTCTCTTTCACCACCTATATTACTGTATCTCTACTGGAGAAGGTCCTTATGGGCCATACTTCCAAGTCTAATTTAATTTCTAAAAAATCATAAAGTTACTGACATACAAAGCCCTTGAAAATTTAACTATCTTAAAGGAAAAAGGGAAAAGGTTAAGGTAGCATGTTACTTGACAAATAGAGGTCCTGCATTTTGTTAAGACCCTCCATGGGACTGATACGTAACAAATTCCAACAAAATGTTTAACAGCATACATATTTTACTACACTTCCTTAAATAACCTAAATTCTAACATTTCTGGTTGCTGCCCCTGCTGGTTGTCAGAGATAGTCTTCTTTGTCATATGCTTGTCATAGGTACTTCCCAGGAAAAGTTTCAGACTGATACGTTTATTGTTGTTCTGTAGATTGAAGGCATGCACTTATATTTGTTTAAATAAGGATAGCTGATTAGTCATACTCGGGTAGCTGATGTCAGGGGTACTTGCATTAAAGCTTACTCACTTAAGCCTTATCAGTTTCATGTAAACTTTTTTAAAATGCTTCTGAATGATGGGACTCAACCAGACATCTATGCATGTTTAACATACAGAATTGGTGGACATGCTTAAATTGAAGTAATTCCACTGCTGTCTGAAAACTAAAATCCATGACTGATGAAATGTGGTCACCCTTTCAGAGGACTGTTGCTGAAACTGGTTTACCTTAGGTCCAGCATGCCTTTATTATGTAGTAGCTTTTATCTCCATGATTGTGCATTTAACTGATGGATTTATTTGTTAACTATTTGCTCTGGGAATAGTCACTATGAATTCTTTTTTTTTGGTCTTAATTTTACATTATCATATATATTGGTAATGTGAGTGCTTCTGTGTGCTGGATGCACCTGTTTTCAGAAAATGCAATTTTAAAACAATATATAGTGGGAAGAGGGAAACACTGTTACTAGTTTGGGGGTTTGGGGACCAGTTATTATAGAAGGGAGTAGGAAGGAATGAAGCATAGTGGGGAAGACGTGTTTTATTTCACTCCATACTACAGGTATAAAAGGGGGTAGAAAGAAATGGGCACAGCTGGAAGGGAATCAGTGTTTTCCATTTTTTTAAATAGCTGGTCAGAACAGCTGTTACCCCTGTAATTACATGGAATATGATCACATCTATTAATGTAATTTGTGGTTGAGGCCATCACCACTTCCTGCTGTGCTGCTTTATTCAATTACAGTCTCATGAAAACACTTCATTGAAATGTCAGTAATATGCTGACAAGGCCATCTATCTTTAAAATGGTTGTATTTTTGGTTTTACTTTCTTCCTTAAGAATCATAGAAAAGCATAATATTTCTGTAAGTATGTGATGAACCTGAAAGCTTAAGATTTCAGATTTGTACTATTTTTCCACTATCCCTTTCAAAAAAAAGAACATTTTACAACTGATAGTTGTGACATTTTGAACCTCTTTGTCTTTAAAACACATTGATGAAATATTAGCATATGTGTAGGGATTTCAGATGTTGCTGCAAAAAGTGAGCAGGCCAAAGGTCAGGTCTGGGGCTGAAAACCATGAAATTTATTAGCAGTTAAAATCTGCAGTTAAACATTTAAGTTCCTACACAACCTTAACAATTTTTATGTACTGTCAAGAACATTTCTAGGCTTCTGATTGGTCAGTGTGTGCTGGGAACATTGATGTTATCCCAGTATAACATCACTGTATTAAGCTCCAGCACACATGACCTCACAAAAAGAGCAAAAAAAATCACCATGCCTTGTCTCCACTGACCACACACTTTCCTCCCAAAACTGCCATCACTTCATAACCCCCTTCAAAAACCCCATATAAACTGTTGATTCACTGTACTTGGCAGACCCCCAATTCACTACAGAAAAGTGCCACCAAACTGCAAATGTTATTTTTTTATTTCTTGGTAACCTGCAGTTACAAGCCACTTCTGAGACATGGCTCACAACATAGATGCACGCTACAGCCTCACACTCCCCTGCTGTGCTCTCAGCATTAACAAGCTGCCTCCTAACATATCTGCGTGTCCCCACCCTAAACACACACGCACAATCTTTCTTGCATTAGTTTTTTTTTTTTTTACATTCTCTTCACATCAAGAAGTAGTAAACTGCCTGACCATGAACAGTTTTAAACAAAACCTGGATAGGATATATAGGCAGGGCAAATGGTAGATTCAAACAAGCACTATGGACGAAAGTATGACCTGCTTAGTATACACCTGTGAAACCCATGAAACCTCAGACTGAGCAGGAACCTTCTCTTCACATCAAGAGTGAATGAGAAACTGAATGAGCAGTTCCCAACAAGGACAGTGAACAGCTGTCCATTCCAATACTGTAGCTCTAGCTCAAGAATCCTCTCGCTTTCCTGTTTATTTCTCTTTTTTGAGGTATCCTATTGTTATTATTTAAAATGAGAAGCCACATCTCAGAGCAGTAGAGCTGTCGCTTTCAGTTAGCTGCATTAGTACATATCTCTTACATTCCCAATCATCGCAACTACACTCTTCACCACTGTGCTCCAATCACAGAAATTATGCCTGTTGAGGTAAAACCAACCTCCCTCCTCCCTCCCTCAAAAGCCATATTTTCCTGGCAAGCTTTGAGGAATGGGGGCAGGAGTGGACAGTCAGTGATCAAGAAACACGCTTGCTGGTGGGGGGGATAAAAAGCAATACTCCAGCTTTTTCACACTGCCACTTCTACTGAAAGCCGGGATAGTAATTGGGGGGAAGGGACACACGCAAGAGAGCCAGCAAGCAACCAGGAGTGGGAGGTACAAAACAACAGAGACAATCCACTTACAGGAAATACAGACAGCTCCACCTAGTGCAGAAACTGAAAACAAGAACTTCTTTTTCTTTAAGAATGCTTCCACACAGAAAAAATCAAATACAATACTAGTTAAAAAAATATTTTTTAATCATTTCTCTTCTGCATAAACATGAACCATTGTATTATAGCAATAATGCACTCCAGGATGTGTGTCATGCTGGATAACATCACTTCCTGGGTGTTTAAAGCACTTGACCTGTGACCTCATGCTTCCACTACCCAAGGTATGATGTCATCCCAGCACAATACACACCCTGTCGTGCATTATTGCTTAATTTTAACATGGGTTGGAAATAGTCTGCTACCTGATTGGCGAATTAGGGTTTGAGATCCATATGTAAATCCCTAATTAATGTACAGGTGGGACATGTTCAGGCAGTGAAATTTGGAATATGGGCAAATCACATGCAGAAATCATGAGCCACATCACACAAGCTGATTTTATCACAAACCTGGCTTATATTTTCACTTACTGAAAACCATCAGCTAGGCCCTAAAAAGTAAAATCACCTTGTATTTAAATAAATAAATAAATAAATGTTTAAAGTTATTTCCTCTTGTGATCCCCTTTTTACACTCACAAATAAAGCAAATTAAACTCTCTTCACAGTGTTTGGTTTCTGGTATTTCCTTAATGACCATGAAAAATATCCTTGTTATCCTTACAAGCTTTATCAGACAAATTTCCACTGCTTACCATGCCCCAGAGACAAAAATTAAGGCCATAGCCCAATATGAGGCTATTGTTTGTCTGTTTGTGTCTGTGTGTAAGTGTGTGTGTTGGGGGGGGGGTGAATATTCCATCAGTGAAACTAAGCATAATTTTGAATAATGGTTTTCCATGTATAGCTGTGAACAGGGTTACTTTTTGTTGTTTGTATTTGTGTCTCCAATAATTGTCCCGTGATCCCCCCCCCAGTAATAACCTATGCCACGACTTCTAGATTTGGATGCTCGCTAGCAATCATTTATTACAGGCACACTTTATGATATTTACATCCCATATTTCATAAACACAACAATGAACATTACAATTAGACATATCAGTCCATTTCCTTGCATTGGACATATCAGTCCATGTCTTCATCCTCCCATCTTCCTTTCTTAATCTTCCTTCTGTTTCCCTTTTGCTCTTTGGGGTCCAGACACTCAGATCTGGCTCCCCCCTCCATCACCAGAACCGGGTACCAAACAATTACCCAGACTGACTCCCCCCCCATTAGGTATGGACACAGTGATCTGACCCCTAGCTCTATACCCCTTCCCCAGTTACTCCCATGCCTGGGTTCCTTTGTCCCCAGCCCATGGTGCCTGCCCCCTCCCTCCTCTTCCTGATCCCCCTTTTTCTCCTCCCTGTGCCCACCCTTCACACCCCGTTGTCTGTTGATGAGGCTCCACTTAGCCCCCGATCCACCAGCTGCCCTTCCGCAGCATGCTGAGCCCATGCTGGGCCCCAACAAGGCAACCACAATTTCTTGCCTTCCTACCCCATGTGCCATCTTACCCAGAAAAAAAAAAACTCTTTCTTTCCCAGGTGGGTGGGTGGGGAATTTATTCAGCAAGAAAGAGGGCTTCCAGAGAGATATCAGCTGTTATATACCCCTAATGACCCCTAATCAGGATCCCTGGTAGCCCCTCCCCTTGGCCAATGGCCAGCAAGCCATGCACCTGGACATATTACCCTCCCTTACCTTGTCATCCACGATGTCACTACTTTCCCTTCCCCCCCTTCCCTTTTCTTTGTCTCTTTCTGGCTGGGGCCATGAGACAACCTGGCTTGCCTTTTAATTTAATTTATTTATTAAATTTTGGTGACCGGTTAGGCCCACTGATCCCCGAAGGTCCCTTTTTCAGGGGCGACCCGGGATAACAATACAAGTTATAAGAATGAACAAGGACATAAGGAACATTTGAGGCATTGTGAGTTACATCATGAGGTGGCTACAGTAAAGAAAAATAGTGGATACAGGCATGGTTACAGGCATGGTAAAAGAAAAGCAGTGGATGCAGGCATGGGTACAGGTATGGTTATCATCATGACATGTAAGCAATTGGTAGTACTTTGCATATAGTTTATTCAGGGGTTACATGTGGCCTCTGGCTAGATGTCTGTATAAGGCAGGTAGTAGGAAGGTTAAGCTAGGAGATGGGAGTTGGAGAAGAGGGGAGTACCTTAGGAGCTTTAAGTGCCATGACAGTGGCATGTGCTTGAGGTCAGCAGATGAGACTTCAGTCTGGTGCGGAAGTTCATGAGTGAGGAGGAGGCCTGGACCTGGGGAGGGAGCTTGTTCCATTTGCAGGCTGCTTGGGATGAGAAGGATCTTCTGCCAGCATTTGTCCTTACCCTAGGGACTTCTAATAGTGTTCTATCTGAGGTCGTTAGGTTCCTTGGGTTGTGTTTGAGGGTTATGGTCCCGGCAATGCTTGGCAGTGCATGGGGTTTGAGAAGCTTGTAGGCCTGGACAAGCAAGGGGTGTTGGAGGTGGGCGACCAATGTGGGCCAACGAATATTGGCCAAAGTGTCACAGTGGTGACGTCTCGGGTGATCTAAGGTTGCTAAATGAGCTATTTTATTATATAGGGTTTGCATCCTGGTAATCACTTGTTTAGCCATGCCCTGTATAATAGGGGCCGAAAAGGTCAGGTTGGGTAGAAGGACGCTGTTAGCTATGGAGAGCCTGGCTTCAGGGATGAGTTGGTCCCTGAATCGGTACAGGGTGCCAAGTTTCCGAAGTAGGGTCCTGGTGACCTGGTCCACGTGTTCCTTGTATGTGATATTCTGATCCAACGTGAGGCCTAAGTATTTAAGGGAGGGGACTACGTTAATGGCTTTACCAGAAAGTGAGGTTAAGGAGAGGGATGAGGACCTGTCAAATCCCAGGGATCTTGGCCCGAATAGCATTGCCTTGGTCTTATCGGAATTTAGTACCATTCTGTTCTTACATAGCCAAGTCTCTAGTGAAGTGAGATCCTTTTGGAGTAGAGGGCCTAGGGCAACCACGTCATGCAGGGGTCAGAAGATGACAGTATCATCAGCGTACTGCACAACCGAGCTCTCCCCTCAGTGGGTACACAGGTCATTGGTAAACAAGGAAAATAGGAAGGGGCCAAGAATTGAGCCCTGAGGTACACCCTGGTTTAGGGGTAGTGGGTCAGACATGGTCCCTTTCCATAAGACCCTCTGTGCCCTGCCTGATTTGTAGCTTCCAAACCACTTCAGGTCATGATTGTCTAGGCCTATATTTTGCAGCTTCTGTAGCAGCATGTTGTGGTCAACGAGGTCGAACGCCTTGGATAAGTCTATAAAGACTGCACCAGTGGGTATCCCTTTGTCCATTGCCCTGAGAACTTCATCCGTGAAGTTAATGAGGGCAGTGTCAGTACCATGGTTTGTTCTAAATCCATGTTGGGAGGGGGCAAGGAGCTGATGAGCATCCAGGTAGTCCCTGAGTTGATTGTAGATGACTCTTTCTTGCACCTTAGCAAGTGAGCAGAGGAGGGAGATGGGCCTGTAGTTGTTGAGTTTTTCCCTGAGCCCCCCCTTTATGAATAGGGACAACATTGGCATGTTTCCATGGGTCAGGGACTGCTCCTTCCCTCAGTGATCGATTGAGGAGCATGGTTATAGGCCAGGCGAAGGAGGTAGCTCCTGCCTTGAGTAGCCAAGGGTTGATACCGTTGGGTCCCACTGACCCTTTCGGTTTCAGGTTCCTTAGGAGGTTTAGTACTTCAGTGCATTTAGCCAGTCTCAGGTGAAATGGAGGTCTTTCCATGTGAGGTGGTTCATCTGAGGTAAGGGAGAGACTCTGGGGAGACAGGCAGGTCTTGTAGGCCTCGAGATCTGAGAAGTGCCTGTTAAGGGCAGCCGATATTTGAGAAGGGTCAGTTGTGAGCTGACCGGTAATCTCCATAGGACAGGACTCAGTCTTTTTGCTGCCCTTGATCAGGTCATTGATATGATTCCAGAATTGCTTGGGGTTGCCCAGGCTGGTTTTCTGGAGGTGTGTTAAGTAATCTCTCTTAGCGAGTTTTATGGCTCTCTTGCTTTGTTCCTCAGGGCTTTGTATACAGTGAGATCTGCCGGGAGGGAGGAGAGCCTAAACTTTTTCCGGGCTTTCCCAAGTAGCCATTAGGGCTTTGAGGGAGGGAGAGATCCACTTGTAGCAGCTGCCTTTAGCCCTCATTCTCTTCACTGGAGCAAAGAGGTTGGCCGCTGTGGTTAGTTCGTCCTGGAAGTATTGCACAGCCTCAGTAAGAGTAGGGAGAAGATTTATGGGGTTCCAGTCCAGACTACCTTGGTTGCGATTGTATTGTAGTTCAGAGAACTTGGAGAAGTCACGGGCGGAGAGAATTCTAGGTTGGACCTTGGGTGGTTTCTTTTTCCATATACAGAAGATTGGGGAATGGTCACTCAGGGAGTCTGCCATTGTGCCTGCACTCTGTATATTAATGGGGTTAGACACCAGAGCCCAGTCAAGGGTGGTGTGGTTCCCAGTTTTGTAATTAAGTCTGGTCAGTTCAGAGATGACCTGCGTCAGACCTGCTTCATGGGTAAGTGACTTCGAGGCATGACCAGGGTCCTGGGCCCAGTTAATGTTGAAGTCGCCCAGGATTAGTTGCTCCGTTGTTACCTTGATAGCCATATCGTTTGTGATGGCTTCGAGGGATTTGAGGGCTGATTTTGGTGGGTGGTAGACACAGCCAATTGTTAGTTGTTTGGCATGCCCTAGGGTTATCCGGATGTATGTGCTCTCTCCCTCAGCAGTAGGATTAGTCTGCAGGGGTAGAGATGACATGAAGAGGTCATCCTTTACATAGATTAGGACCCCACCCCCCTTTTTTGGTTTCTCTGTCATTGCGGTAGCTATTGTAGCCCACGACCTGAATCTCATGGTCATGGATGTGGGCTTTTAGCCAGGTTTCAGATATGGCTAGTAAGTCCGGTTTGTAGACGTCCAACCAGGCCTGGACTTCATGTATTTTTGGTCTAAGACTACATATGTTCAAATGTGCTATCTTCAGACCCTTGGTGGCCGCCCATTAATGGTCCTGGGGGATGCTACCAAGGTACTGGGTACGTATGGGCCAGGGTTAGGTTGGACATCACCTAATAGGAGAAGTAGCAAGACTAGTAACCTGAGCAATTTAGTGCTAGGTATTGAGATGAGGTGTCTTCGACGCGTCCTGCTCATATAGTAAAGCAGGTCATAGCATACACCCTTTTTTATGATCTCATGCTCTGTTAAGAGACTAGATATACTTGAGATAGGGTAGCTGCTAAGGAAGTCATTTGGGGGATATTATGTAGATTGCTCACTGGTTCTGAGGGGAATGGGTCTATAAGCCTGTCTACCCAGAGTAGGGTCAATGAGTAGATTATGGCAAGTAGTACACCCCTATTAGGGGAAGGGACACTTGGGTTCCTAGCACACCAAGGAGGGTGGAAGGAAGCATATACTAAGTAAGGCATTATTATTGGATGATGTCAGCATAGCGTAGGTAATAATAGGGCGCTCAGAGTCTATCTGACTTGAGTCTGAAGGATGGATGGCAGACACTGAGGGCTTCCTGTTTTCAGCTGCAGAGCTGTCGCACAGGCAGTTTTAAGGAAGTTGTCAGCCTGTTCAGTGAAGCTTAGGGGAACCTCAAACTACAACCTCCCCTTGTAGCAGCACCGGGAAAGAAGTAGAATGATAATGCAGGCCATATTGCCCACGACTGAGTACAGTGATTTGTGTAGAAAGACCAAAAATCCATCTAGTCACTTTTAATGGCAAGCTTAATTGTCCCATGATCCCCCCCCTCCAGAAATAACCTATGTCACCACTTCTAGATTTGGATGCTCACTGGCAATCATGTATTAAAGGTACACTTTCTAATATTTACATCCCATATTTCATAAACACAACAATGAACATTACAATTAGACATATCAGTCCATTTCCTTACATTGGACATATCAGTCCATGTCTTCATCCTCCCATCTTCCTTTCTTGATTTTCCTTCTGTTTCCCTGTTGTTCTTTGGGGTCTGGACACTCGGATCTGGCTCCCCCATTCAGCACCAGAACGAGGTACCAAAAAATTACTAGGACTGACCCCCCCCAGGTATGGAGACAGTGATCTGCCCTCTAGCTCTATACCCCTCCCCCTCCCCCAGTTACTCCCATACCCTTGTTCCTTTGTTCCCAGGCCATGGTGCCTACCCCTCTCCCTCCTCTTCCTGACCCTCTTTTCTCCCCAGTGCCACCCCTTTGTCCACTGACCCATCTTCTGCTTGCCATCTCCCCTCTCGCAGCTGCCTCTGATGCTGCACCTATCCAGAATGAATGAGGGGCAAACTCCTTGGGGACCGGCCCATAAATACCAGGGCCTTCTTAAGTATGGCCCTGACCTAGAAGCCCATCACTGGGGACCCATCCCCATGCTGAAACCAGGCCCCCTCCTCCGTGCCCAGAGATTCTCTATACTCCCTCATGGCCTGGACTGTGCACATGCCCTCAAGCTGGTGCCTTGCACACTGTCACTGAGGAACCTCTTCCCCTCTACTCCATCTTGGACTTAGGTAGCTGAATGACTACTGTGTCCATGCCCCAAGTGGCATCCTTGTATTGCAATGCTCGGTTGGTGGCCCCCTTTCTGGGAGCCACTACCTCACCAATCCTAAAGGTGCCTCTGGCCATGACTGTGAAGATGGCCTTGAACAAGCAGGTCTCCTTTGCTGAGGTGCAAACGTGCTCCAATGCCCTTATCACCTTTGTGAATGGAGCCCCACGATGGGCCTCCTCCTATCCTGCCTTGTGCCCTGCCCCCTCTTCCATCCCATGATCATCCACCTTACCACCCTCCCCCTGGCATCATCTGGCCACCCCTGAACCTGACACATCCAATTTATGTCTGCCAGTTGTATCACCATGGTGGCATGAGCCATTCCCCCTTCCTACCTTGCCACCACATGCTGCATTATCTGCTTCTCCCACACTGGCTCTGCTGTATCCCAACCCTGCTGAGCCCTAAACTGAAAACCCACCCAGGCCCCGTAATAGGTCCTCAGGGTGTTGTTTGACCAGGAACCCTGATACAGGGCCCTGGCTTTCTCCCTCCAGTCTCCCACAGTCAGTCCAGGACCCTGATTCAGGATGGTGCTACCTGTGGTGCCAATTCCAGAAATCGCTCCAGCTGAAAACAGGAAGAACAGTTAGCAACTTTGATTTGAGTCCCTCTATATGTTGCGCTTTAAATGACAGGTTTAACTGTAACCCCAGCAGCACCATACGTTGAAGAATTCTGCCAACTGATTCCGTGTTACTACTCTGCCAGTTCACTACTTCCACCACACCTTTGTTGTCGCATCATAACAGGATTTGCTTCCCCTTCATCTGGTCCCCCAACACCTCCAGATGGGAAAGATATCGAGGAAGGTAATATCCTTAACAATCCCCCATTCTTTCCACTGCAATGGCCATGCTTCCAATATCCATTCCCCTTTAAATTATGCCCACATCCCCAGAGCCCCAGAAGCAACCATGTATAGTTCAAGGTCCATATTGTATGCCCATTCCTCCTGCCAGAATGTCACACCATTGTATGCTTGCATGAATTCTTCCCATACTTGGAGAGCTTTCTGCACCTCCTTACTGATATCCACCCAGTGATGGGGTTGCTTGGCCTTTTCAGTGGCCCTCCCCAACTCCCTCATGAATGCCCTGCCTGGGCTTATGGCCTTTCAGGCAAAATTAAGCTGCCCCAGTAGTTGCTGTACTTATACCAGCCCCACCCTTCTCCTCCCCCTGACCAACATCAGCAGCCCTCAGAGCCATGCTACCTTGTCCACAGGGAGTCAGAAACATTCCTGTTCCATGTCCACCTCAATCCACAGGAACTCCAGCCTGTGGGCCAGGCTCTATGTTTTCCCTTCCGATAGGGGATGCCAATGACACCACACATGTCCTGGAAGTCCCGCAGCATCACCTGCATCTCCGCCTGGCTTGCCCCGATCAGAAGGAAGTCATCCAGGTAGCAGACCACCCTCCTGTGTCCATACCAGGCCCCAAATACCCATTGTACCCATGAGCTGAAGGACTCAAAAGTCAAGCAAGCCACTGAGCAACCCATAGGCATCGCCTTATCAAAATACAACCCGCTGTCAAACTGGAACCCCAACAGGTCCCAATCTGCTGGCCACACTGGCAATAGTTGGAAGGCCGATTTTATATTTGTCTTTGCTTGTCATGCCCCTTCTACTGCCCTAATCAGTACAACTGTCTGATGCAGAGATGTGTATGAGATGGCACTCAAACACCTCAGGATCCCCTCATTGACCGACTCCCCATCTTGGTTGGAGAGGTGGTGTATGAGCTTGAATTCACCCACCTGCTTCTTAGGTACCATCCCCAGTGGTGATACCCGGAAGTTAAGGCATCATGGCTCCTGTAAAGGCCCCTCCACCCTCCCTGCCCGAACCTCCTTTTGAATCTTCACATGAATGATGTCCTCCTTCCCTCTCTCCAACCCCAAGTTTTTTGCCCTCATTCCCATTCATCCTCCCACAAAACTCAATGAGAAATCTCCTCGGAAACCCTCCTTCAGCCACTCAGCCTCCTCCACCTTGGGATAGCCTTCCATCCATGCCTCTACCACCCTGAGTATGATGGGTGTGCGGGCTAGGGTGCACCACCACTGCTGCACATCCTTCCTTTACCTAATTCCATCCATGGTTGAAATTATAACCCCCTCTGCTATTTCTGCCCATCCTCTCCCTGATCCCGCCATCCCCCCCGAAAGAGCTGCTCCTGGTTCTGCTCCCCTGTCTGGAAGACCTTATCACCTCCTTGTCTGCAGCTTATCAGCGGGTGTGACCCTGCGTACCAGGAGCAGGCATTCTTGAACTTGCAACTGGCCCATGTACATGATGCCCTGTTAAAGAACCAACAGGTTTTCACTCCCGGGGCCTGCGTGGTCCTTTTTGCCTGACCCACCACCGGCCCAGCTGCTTGCTTGGAGGGAGTCCTCAACCACAGCTCTGAGTGGGTGCCTTCCCACCTCAAATCCCCTTTTGCCTCCATCTTCTTCCGAAACACCTCATCATACTTTAGCCAAATGAAACCCAGTTTTGTCTTATACGCATGCCTAATGATCACCGTATAAGTCAAATCCAGGATAGCCAACTCCGGCTGCTTCTTTAGCACCAACGCACTGTATATCAGAAACCCCATCTGCCATGTGTCGATGTTCTTCCCCTTATACTTCACCTCCTTCACTTTATGCCCCACCACCGTCAATGCCACCACCATTTCTGACTTACCAACCAATTCCTTTTGCTCATATTTCATGTCTGTCTTCTCATCCACCAAGACAAAAATATCCACATACTCACTCTTCCAAATTTTCTTTTTCAGTGAGGAAGAAACGTGGTCCCCGAGAGAAAACCCTGGTGGCCCATCATATAGCTTCTTGGTCCCCTCTGCTTTGTCCCCCCCTTTGCCCCCATCCTTGATGGCCTGCAGTGCCCGCTCCATTTTCTTTACCCCTCCTCCCCCATGTCACCCAGCAGATGCTCCAAATATTCCTTTAAGTCTCCTTCACTGTTTACATCTACCCCCATCCTTACCACCATCTGCCTGTGGTGCCAGCAGAGCCGGAGTTAGTTCAGGTTCAGGTGCCAGGCTGGGTGAGGTGGTGGGTACCACTCTTCTGGGTCTCTTATTAGGCTTTCTGCCACTTGCCCTCTCCCCCTCTCTTTCCTTTTCTCCTGGGCCTCTTCTTCTTCCTGTCTCCTCTTGGCCACTTCTACCAGCTCCATCATTCAGCTCATTAACTTCGCCACCTCCTCCGTCATCTTGGCACTGGATACTGGTGTCTTCTTGGGTGCCATCCTCTCTGTCTTGCTACTAAAATGCATAAAAAGCCACAGTGAATATAAAACAACCATGGCCTCTCACAACGCTTTCACCTGTCCCCCAGGAACAGCTGTGCATGCACTTCCCCCTGCCCCACACAGGTAATGCTCATCCCTGTCGGGACCCCACAAACCTCCCCCATATGGTAGCAGAAGCATGTCCCTCAACTCCACCATACTGCAGTGGAAGAGCACTACAATAAAGCACAATAAAACCTACCCCAAGTAATGAGCCCTATGACTTGTGTCCTTCTGGCTTAATATGCTTTCATTTTGCCATGCCTAGTTTGAGTTGCAGTGCTGGAAGGACAGGTGGTGAGATGCCCCCTTGTTGGCTTCCAACCAAAAAACAGAGCCTCTGTTACCCATTTGTTGCATAGGGTGCTATTTCATTGCCCCCATGGGTCCTGGTGCAGGGTCATCCACTGTCGGTAAATGTCCTGGTGCAGAGGCATCCACTGCCTAGGAACATCCAGCTGACACCGTAATATGGGCGTGGTAATGTGCTTCCTAACAGACCCCCCAGCAATCACAAAGGCATGGCGCATTTCCTATCCCTGTTCTGTTTTATTATTATAATATTCATTTTTGTTCATTTCCAAGCCTTCCTAAGCCCTTGGCCACTAAGCGTGCTCTTAAAACTCTTTGCTGCATGCTCCGCCCACACCTGCGGGGTACCACCACTTGCTTGTCCCTCTTTGCGAGGCCTGTAGTGTTTGTCCGCCTCATGCCCTCCTGGTGCTGCTTCCATCACCACTCTGAGCCAGATTCCTGACCCTAAAAAAAAACAAAAAAAAACACCCTGACCCTTTTCTCTCAAGGGCCAACTTGCAGCTGCACCTGACTTCCACCAGCATGAAACAATCCCTCCATCAGATGGGGCAGGACATCCAGTACCATATTTATTCCCTGCTGATGCCACCAACTGCTCCCACTGCAACTTAGGCCTTGTTTTTTTCCACTCTGCAGCCTGGCCCAGCATAGACGGTCACCATGCACTTCCCCGTCCTTTGCCTGCCCCAGCCACTTTGACTGTGACCTCATAAATGCAGAACCACACCAAAGACCAAAAAAAGATTTCTTTAATAATTTTTTTTCTTTTCCCCCGGTGTCACCAGCCCACTGTGCCTAGGTCATGATGTGGCTGCGCCTGCCCAGGACATTTATGTTAGCCCCATGGCCACCCCTGCTGGGGCCCTTTGTTCACCACCCACGTGGCTTCTGCATGCTGTTGCCAGTCGCTACCTGCAACCCCACAAACAGCCCCCACAGACCTCCTTTTTCCCACTCCTTCCCAAATTCAGCCCCAAGGCCACTCTCCTAAGCTTCACTGATCCACCGCTCTCCTCTTATCCCCAACCTTCTGGGCACCCCACCCCATCACACCAAGCGTCCTTGCACTCAAAAGCACTCCAAACCACCCATGGTTCCACATGCTGGCATCCAGCCATTCACCGCAGCCAGTGCTACTCCTTCTCACACAAAAACCCCACCGGTCTGTCCTTCCAATCGGCCCAAGGCCTAACCGAGCCCAACTTTTCCCTCATGGACCATGCTGACCTCCTGTTCCCCTGCCTGTTTGAGAGGATGCATTGCGAGCCCTCTGGCTCCAACCAAATACTCCTCATTTTTTTTTTAAACAAACATGCTGATGCACCTATGTGTGCTCTGTGGCCTTATACCCAACACAGCACCTCCTAATACTGCCACACAAGAAACAATCCCACAATGCAATCTGCCCCACATCACTTTTATACTACCACTAGGAAAACAGCCCAAACAAATAAAGCATCCCACTGAAACTGGACTATAGATGTGGGACAAACTACTCAACTCACTCCTTCAACACTCATCCATAAACTTAAAAAAGAGACCCAGGGCTCCACGTGGCATAACAGGCCTCATAGGTCCCTGGTAGTGCCTTACCTGGTTGATTACCATGATGCGCTGAGATTCAGCAATTAATTTATTTGGCAAGAAAGAGGGCTCCCAGAGGGATATCAGCTGTTGTATACCCGCTAAGGACCTCTAATCAGGACCCCTGGTAGCCCCTCCCCTTGGCCATTGGCCAGTGAGCCCTGCATCTTATCATATTACCCTCCCTTACCTTATCATCAGTGATGTCACTACTTTCCCTCCCCCATCCCCTCCCCTTTTCTTTGTCTCTTTCTGGCTGGGGCCATGAGACAACCTGGCTTGCCTTTTAATGGCAAGCTTAATTGTACTGTATTTATATCTGCCTGCATAGTCATGTTTACCAAAATATTTTCATTTTATTGCATTTCAGACTTGTTTCTGTTCTTAAGGCCACAATGATGAGTGTTATCATTAATATGTATATTAATCAATAAAATATGAATTCAAGGAATGAGCACTTGTGGTCATTTGTGGGTCACTGAATCTCAGCTTAGGTATAATGTTACTTTATGTGGTCAAACACAAATATCGATATTTAAGAGTGATATCTAAATTTGTAAAAGGTTCAGTATTTGTGTGTATTTGTCCCAAAAAGTATTTGTATTGTGCAGCCCTAGTTCTACAGTATCAATACATTCTGGGTGAATTCCACTTATAGCATGTCAGACAAATTATTTTCTCTGTGACGTATGAATACATTTTAAAATTACTGTATAACACTGTTTGTTATTCTAAAAACAATTGTTTACTTGTTTTATAATATTGACCCTGAATATAATCACAATAAGACACTCCAGGGTGTCCATTGTACAAGCAATAATACCCCACAGGGTGGGTGATATTGGACAATACCGACTGCCCAGAGGCGTAATGAGGCCCGACGCCTCAGGCCGAGGGCCTTATAGCCCCAGAAAGGTCTGGTATTGTCCATACCACCCACCCTGGAGGGTATTATTGTGCTTAGAAAATGGACAACTATGCAAGTAATAAAATAAGAGAGGAAATAAGTTTCAAAAATAGAAGGTGTAAAAAAAAGAACCTGTTTTTATTGGGAAAGCAGTCCCTCCATTTTTATGATGTTTCATCTTCTGTTACCCCCCAGAGAGCCATTCTCTTCTTCTTATCCATCCCTACACCAAATTTCTATGCTGTTCCATCTCCTGTTGCCCCCCCCCCACAGAGCCACTCTCTTCTTCTTATCCACCCCCCCCAACACTACCACCTCCAGATGAGATGGAGTTTCTTGAAACTTCCACATTTGCAGTCTGTGGGCATCATTTTTAACTTAAAGAAAGAAAAAAAAGAGTTCCTTTTATAAGACTTTTTTTTTCCTCCGATCAGATGATGCAGCTGTCAGGTGCACGACCCTGCTTTATAAAACTAGGAAGGGGAGAACTTGAGTTACGGTGTTGGACGGCAACAATCTTAGTTATTTATGAAGAATTATCAGCACCGATCTTAGAATTTTCATCGATACAGCCCATTTGCTGGTTACTGTTTAGGGCTTCCGTGTCTTTGGGGGTCACGCGCATTCACGATGTGTGTGACTGAATGGAGTTGTGATCTGGAACAGAAGCAAGGAAATGTAAGATGAATGTGCTGCTTTTTTAACAGTGGCAAGTGTGTTATGTTATTTCTTTTTTCTTTTCATTTACCACATGGAGGTGAGAAAGACAGGGAGAAGGCTTGGCCAGCAGCAAATTTGTGACCTTGTGTTGAACCAGGAAGTGAAGATCAGACAGAGCAGTGTTTTTAATCATTTATTTATTTTGTATAACTCTGCAGTGCAGTTATTCTTTTTTATTTGGGACCAGTACCTGCTTTTGTCAACAGACATCCCGTTTGCTAATAGGTCGTTTACTGGTTCAGTGTGTTTGGATGATGGCTGACCGGCAGAAGGGAATGTATGTGCAGGAGAGAGCTGGAGTGGCAGCAGAAAACCAGCAAATAAAACAGAAACTTCAAACATGGAAAAAAAATGTAAGTGTGATAAATTTGGGAGGTTGGAAAGTTATTTTTTTAGTGTATTAAACATGTGTAAGAGTGAGTTGCGGGGCATAAATTAGGCAATGTTGGGGGGCAGGATCTCTCACTAAGCAAAAGAAAAAAATGGCACAATTTCAAATTCTTTGAGGTAGTTTTGGCCAATTAGGAAGCAGGGTGGGCACTATGATACTTAAGTGGGCGAAGGGGCAGTATAGGCTGATACTTGTTTTTATCATGGCTCTTACTGAAAGTTAATGTACCCCAGGCAGCCAATATGATATCTCATATTTTAAAGCCTATTTTCTAATGTAGCATAATAGCGGTTTTTGGTGGTTGAAGACACTCAGTGATATCTCATTCCTCACAATACATCCAAAGTATCCCATTATACAGCAATGTACACACGTTCATGTCTTATTGTTTAAACCTACCACATAACAACAATATTTGACAAGCATACTCCAAGACTGGTGGATACGGTTTAGTTATGCACTGTTATTGACAGTGCCTTAATAAGTTTCATGCTCACCTCTGGGGCAAAAAGATTGGAAGGTCCTGTGTTCTAGCCTCACACCAGGAAGATGTGCTAATATGCAGTACTGATAGTGTAATGTTGCACTGGTTGTGGTATAGCACTCTTGAGACACTGGGTTTGATTTTCAAAGGTCAGAGAATGATGCAAAATGCCTGCACCAGAAAAGAATGATGCAAAGAATAGTCTGCATCAACACTTGCAATCAGTTCTGACTTTCTAATGCTTCTTGTGTGAAAAGCAGAAATATATGCAGCAAGGTGGCTTGCATAAAAAAAAATGGGTGTGCCACATCACAGTGGGGCTTGCACTAAAAAAAAATTACACACCATCCCTCTTTTTTTTGATTTTCAAAGGTGGAAGCTGTTAACACTGTGCTGAGGATGTATACCGCTGTTAGACAAGCCAGAGCTGGTCTGACACTGGAGTATATAAAGGTGAAGGTAGATTATGTAGTGGGTTGGTTATGGAGCCAATATTCCTCTGTGGGAATAGTTTAAAGCATTTTTTGTGCATCACTCCTCTTTTGGACTCAGCTTGAGTCATTCTCACCCACTGCATTGTCTTTTTGATTCACCTTGAATCATTCTCTCCCCATGCGTTTTTGATTCAGCTAGTGCCATTCTCTTCACATGCAATATATTTTAGATGCAGCGGAATGTTTGCGTCATTTTGGTGAACTATACCCAGAGAACACTTTTCTTGCAAAATACAGCCCACAGTATTTGGTGCACCTGGATTTGATGGAAGGTGGTTATTTGATGCACCTTGCATCATTCTAAGGGCCCTTTGAAAATCTGGACCAATGTTACTTGGTCCATTCTGCCCATCTCTGGAAGCTGTCTAGGTAGAAGTTAAAAATATCTTGACACTTATCTTAAGAGTACTAGATTTTACCCAGTATCTTGGTTAATATTGCATCAGTCAATAAAAATAGGCACATGTAACCCAGACTTCAAGGCATATTTGAAAAAGACCATTCACAGCTCAATTTGCTTTTCATATCAAAAATGAAAACTAAATAAATAAATAAATAAAACATTTTCTAGGGCTCTGTTAATATGCTTCACTTTTCCAATAGTCTCTGAATGTTTATGTTTTGCTGTTATGTATGCCAAATTACATATTGGATACCTAATAATAACATTTATACTGTATATAACACAAAATGTAAAAGAACTGAACAGAAATGTGGCATGTCTTGTATGCTTGTACAAGTAAATATAGCCACAGAAGCCACAGAAAAATCCTGCAGTATACTTAATACCATGAATGTAACAGCCTCCTTCTGCCAGTAGGGGGAGAGGGCTCATTTACTAGCATGCCAGACTACAGCACATGCCTTTTTGATAGAGACTTTTACTGCTAGTGGGTTGAGCTAGAATAGATACATAGAAACATAGAAGTTGACAGCAGGTAAGGGCAGCAAGGACCATCCAGTCTGCCCATTTCTTTTTCTGCCTTATAAATGTGTCATCGGCATTTGCTCTGTCAGTGGCCTATCTATTCATACTCATCTGTATTGCTCCCTTATGCCTATCCCATGCCTGTTTGAAGCCCTTTCTGTGAAAAAGAATTTCCTCACATTCCCCCTTAATCGGCCTCCCTCTAGTCTCATGCTGTGTCCTCTTGTCCTGCTATTTTTCTTATATTTAAACATGTTGGACTCTTTCACCTTGTTAATGCCCTTAAGGTGTTTGAATGTTTCGATCATATTACCTATTTCCCTCCTTTGCTCAAGGGTATACATATTGAGCTCCATTAATCTGTCCTCATATGTCTTCTGATGCAGTCCCTGCACCATTTTGGTTGCCCTTCTCAGGACTGCCTCAATTTGGTTAATGTCCTTGTGAAGATGTGGCCTCCAGTAATGCATGCAGTACTCCAGATGGGGCCTAACCAGTGTCTTGTAAAGAGGATTATTACCTCCCTCTTACGCTTGTGATACTCCTACTAATGCCGCTAACATCCCCTAGCCTTACCTACTGCTTTAGAGGTCTGCTTGAATGATTTCAGGTCATTGGTGATGATGATGCCCAAGTCTCTTTCTTCCTTTGTGACTGCCAGCAACTCCCTCCCAGCCTATAGGTGGCTCCAGGGTTTCTCTACCCTATGTGCATGATCTTGCACTTTGCATTAAATCCCAGTTGCCACTCTTCTGACCATTTTGCTAGTTTATCCAGATCTCTTCTCATTCTGCCCACCCCATCTGGATCATCTACTCTGTTGCAGATCTTGGTGTCATCTGCAAACAGACAAGCCTTACCCTCTAGTCCATCTGCAATATCACTAATGAAGATATTGAAGAGGACTGGCCCCAGGACTGATCCCTGAGGTACCCCACTTGTGACTTGCATCTCTTCTGACTGTATACCATTTACCACCACTCAGTTTTCTGCCTGTCAACCAGTTTGCCACCCAGTTGACCAGCTTCTGACCCACCCTGAGCCTACCCAGCTTATTTATCAATATTCTGTGTGGAACAGTGTCGAAAACTTTGCTGAAGTCAAGGTATGTGACAGCAACTGCTCCCCCTTGGTCCACCCCTCTGGTTACCCAGTCAAAGAAATCTATGAGATTAGTTTGACAGGACCTTCCTTTTGTAAACCCATGCTGTCTTGGATCCTGTGCCCCTATAGATTCCAGGTGATGCACTATCCTTTCCTTAAGGAGCACCTCCATAATCTTTCCCACTACTGAGGTAAGACTGACTGGTCTGTAGTTCCCTACCTCCTCCCTGCTACCACTCTTGTGGAGCGGGATCACATGAGCCCTTCTCCAGTCTTCTGGGACCTCTCCTGTGCTCAGAGACTCACTAAACAGTTCTGCTAATGGCTGTGCTAGTTCCAGTCTTAGTTCCTTAAGTACCCTGGGATGTATGCCATCAGGTCCCATTGCCTTGTCTACCCTGAGCTTTGTGAGCTCTTGTAGGACCCTTTCTTTTTGTGAAGGGAGTAGTGCTCACCTCCCTCCCCCCTGTGTCCATGGTGCTGAGCTGTGGGCCCTGCCCTACCTTCTCTTCAGTAAATACTGAGCAAAAGTATCTATTTAGGATAGATGCTTTTACAGGGTCCTCCTCCTCACATGCCCCCTTTTCTCCTTTGAGCTTATCAATACCCTCTCTGGACTTTCTCCTTTCACTAATGTATCTATAGAAAGTCTTGTCACCTTCTTTACTGTTCGTGCTAGTGTTTCCTCAGTTTGGGACTTTGCCTGCCTTACTGCCTTCCCTGCTTCCTTAGGGCAGTTTGGTATTCCTCCCTATCTTCATCCCGCTGTGTTCCCTTTATATTTCTAAGGCCAGCCTTTTGGCTCTGACCTTTCTGCTACTGTATTTGAGAACCAAAGTGGTTTCCTTCTTCTTTTGCACTTCCTTTTCTGTCTAACACAATGGGATGTTGCTTCAAGTATTGCATCCTTAATACTTGCCCACTTTGCCTGTACCCCCTCACCTGTGTTTCTTTTTGCCAGGTCTAGCTTAACTCTGTTGGCCATCTTATTAAAGTCAGCTCCTCTGAAGTCCCGCATGTTTGGCTTGGAATGGGATGATTTAGATGTAGTTGCCAAATTGAGCCATACCATGTGATGGTCACTGGCCCCCAGGTGACCTTCTACCTGGAGATCTGTGATCCCTTCCCTGTTAGTCAGTACTAGATCTAGGATAGCCCTGTCTCTTGTGGGTTGTTGTACCAGTTGTGTGAGGCCCTCCCCTTGCAGGGACTCCACCATGTGTTTAGTTCTGACAGATATTCCTGCTGGTATTGACCAATCTGTATCCAGCATGTTGAAGTCTCCCATTACCAGAACCTCCCCTTTAGCTGTCATGTTTTGTATATCTTCTAAGAGTAATGTGTGTATGTCCTCCCCCTGATCTGGGGGCCTGTAGACAACCCCAGTTCTTATGGCTGTCCCATTTCCTGTTTCCAGGGTGACCCACAGTTCTTCTGGCTCCTTATGTGTATTCTGAATTTCTGTAGCTTTGATATTTTCATTGACATACAGGGCCACTCCACCCCCCCCCCTTTTTGCACCTCGGTCTCTTCTGAACAGTACATAGCCAGGTACTGAAGTCTCCCAAGTGTGGTTACTGGTAAACCACATCTCTGTAATTGCTACTATGTCCAGTTTAGCTTCTGACTTTATTGCCTGCAGGTCTGTGATCTTATTTTCCAGGCTGTGAGCATTTGTGTACATGATTTTCCATTGGCCAGATTTCGGTGTGTTAGTTGTTGGGTGAGGTTTGACATTTCACCTGTGCGTCGTACGGGGAGATGGACTTTTTTTCTCACCTGGTGATGCAAATGAACTGCAAACATGCTGAATCCATGTTTGACCACTAGCTGAGGGGGGAGGGGTGTTGTTCCCATTTGACATAAGGGGAGCTGCCAGTTGTTGGGTGCTGGCAGATGTATGTCAGATTATTACTTTGTGATAAATTCCACACCCATATAACAGGACCCTCACCCATTACACAGTGGTTCCCCAAGAAGAGGAGGAAATGCTCTGATCACTCCCTATCCCTATCATTTGGTGCCCTCCTCAAACTAATCTTCTTCCTTCTGATCAGTATTGGTACTATTGAAGTCAATCCTGGCCCCACTGAAAGTTTTTTATCCCCATCTGATCTAACCTCCATAAATGGCCTAAGTTTCCTTCACTTCAATGCCTGCAGCCTCCTAAAAAAGTTCTCCTTAATACAGGCCTGGGTTGCACACACCCTACCTGACTTCCTGGTTATCTCTGAAACTTGGCTCAGATCTACAAAAAAAGACAGTGATATAAACCTTCCCAATTACCAGCTCTTCAGATCAGATCACCCTTCCAGGGGTGGTGGGGTGGCCATCTACGTCAAGGAAACCATCTCTGCATCCTGCCTCATTAATACATCCGAACCAAAGGAATTTGAATGCTTGTCAATTAAAATATCCCTTCCTAACATGTCTTCCTTTAAATTGATTGGCTGCTATAGGCCCCCCTCTGCAGGCCTCAAACTCCTATCCCACCTAGGAACAATACTCAATCTAGGCCCTGAAGATACCATCATCCTTGGTGATTTGAATTTAAATTGGTTATCTAATGCATCTGCACCCTAGTAACCTTCTGTGACACCTATGGATTCACTCAATTAATCAAAGATCCAACAAGGATTAACCTAAAAATACTACCAACAGTTCACTCCTGGATATCATGATGGTAAACAAGCCTCACTTATATTCTCATGCTGGAGTGCTACCCAGTGACGAAGTGATCATTGTCCTATAGCTGGCATAAGATCTACACTCAAGCCATCCAATCCTGCAAAATTTCTCCATAAAGGTCAAAAGAATTTCAACATCTCAGGATATCTCCATGATTTGTGCAATACAACATATTGGCAAGATTTCTACCTTACAACCTCAGTTGAGACAGCTCTTCAGATCTTAAAGGATATTATCACTAATGCCCTCAATATACATGCACCAATCACCATTGTCAGAACCAAAGTAAAATCTTGTCGTTGGTTCACTGCTGACCTTAAATCAGCTTTTGTTAGCCAGAGACAAACTCTGGAAAAGGCAAGAAAAACAAAGGATACTAGAGACTGGCTTCAATTCAGAAAAGCAAGAAACTCATGCACAAAACAAATAAGAAATGCCAAAGCTGCCTTCTATAGAGCTGAATTGGATGCATCCTATACTAACCCATCCAGATTCTGAGGTACTATAAAGGGAATTCTAGGCCAAAATTATACCCCTGCCTTACCCTCCAAACTGCTCCTAAGTGACATAGAAATCACTGACAAGCAAGAAATCTTAAATACCTTCAATGACCATTTCACCACAGCTGGCCTAGCATTTGACTCTTCACCTGCAAATCTCTTGAGATCATCATTAAACCTTCAATCCACTGTGGGACTAAAGGCTGCTTCAACATTCTCCTTCAAACCAATATCCTTAAAAGAAGTAGAAGACCTCCTATCCAATTTAGATACATCTAAGAGTGCAGGTGCAGACTCCTTGGATCCCTACTTTCTTAAAGTAGCACTGCACGCCTTATCTGCCCCCCTCACTCACCTCTTCAATCTTTCCCTAGCTACTGGTTCCATCCCCTCCATATGGAAAACAGCTCAAGTAGTTCCACTACTTAAATCAGGTGATCCCATGGACCTTAACAATTACAGGCCCATTTCCATCCTATCGGTACTATCCAAGATGCTTGAAAAATTAGTAAATTCGCAGTTACGGGCCTATCTGGACACCAACAACCTCCTAAATCCAGCACAATCTGGATTTAGATCAATGCATAGCACCATCTCTGCCCTAGCCAAAGTCACTAACGATTGGCAGACTGCCTTGGATATAAAGAATAGTACCTGTGCTGTGTTCCTGGATTTGAGTAAAGCATTTGATACAGTGGATCATGAATCATTAATCTCCTCTCTTAGCTCTGTAGGCCTTGATTCACTCTCTCTCAATTGGTTTAGGTGCTATCTCTCTGGAAGGTTACAATTGGTAAAAAATGAAAATTACCTATCTACCTCTAAACCACTGCTAAGAGGTGTACCCAAGGCTCTATCCTAGGCCCCATCCTCTTTGCCATTTATATTAATAACATTGATGCCAACCTCTCTCAATCTAACATTCACCTGTTTGCTGATGATACTGTATTATATGTCAGCAATCCCTCACCATCAAAAGCCTGTGAACTGTTACAGTCAGAATTCTCCATCCTACAACACAACCTATTGGAAAAAAAATTACTTCTAAATGCCAAAAAAACAAAAGCTATGTTCTTTGCCACTAAGAATTGCTCTGCCACTACCCCATCATTCATCACTCCACAATTATCCACCTTATTTGGAGAAAAGCTGGAATTTGTGGATAAATTCAAATAACTTGGAGTCTGGATTGACAATAAGCTTGATTACTCTGTCCACATTGAAGAGCTATTAAAAAAGTTGAGACAAAGGCTTGGCCTATTTTACAGAATAAAACACTACCTTACCAGAGATTCCAAACAAAGATTAATCCAGGCATCATTCCTATCCCTTATTGACTATGCTGACTTTCTCTCGGCCATTGCTCACTCTCCTCTTAAATAAGATGGACACCCTGTATCATAGAGCCATCAGATTTATTACAGACCTTCCTCCAGCACCCATCATTGCTCTCTTTACATGGCAGTCAATTGGACATCCCTACAGCACAGAAGAAAAGGAATGCTGCAATCTGGATCTTTAAAGCTTTATCAGGCAAACTCCTCCTATATCTCAGACTGTTTCACCCAAATCACATCTAGGCCATACACCTTAAGGATCAATAAGCTCATTATGCTAAGATTCCCAATACCTGCACCCGGTTTGGGAGGGCTGCTATCAGCTATTCCTAGCATTTGTCTGGAACTCACTCCAAAAATCTATGAATCTGAATACCCTCTTACCCTTATCATCCTTCAAAAATTATACACCACCCTATTTCCAGAGTTGTGCAACTGCTTCCATAAGGCCTAGTCTCCCATCCAACCTACATCCCTCCTTCTGTAATCCACTATGTTTAGTTTCTTTCTTCTACCCAGTCAGTTATCACATTTCATATAAAAGCCTACAAAGCCCTATTATTTGATTATTCTCCTTCTATATCTATTATCCTCTTCATTTTACAGGTTAAGTTATTTTACTGTGCCTTGTATATCTGTAAATTTTGTATATATCTCTTATTTATTTGATTGTACTAATGTTATGCTATTCTCATGTCTTTGTAAAAAACTTGTATCCTTCTTTGTATGACCACTCAGGTCCATCTTGTAAATGAGCTACGCTCAATGATGTTCGCCTGAATAAATAAAGATTTTGATTGATTGATTGATTGATGTCAGGATGGCATAGTAATAAGAGGGTACAGGAGTGCTTCAGGGGCAGGTTTTATTTATTTATTGAATTTTGATGACTGGATTGGCCCACTGGGCCCTGAAGGTCCCTTTTTCAGGGGCAACCTGGGGAACAAAAGCAATACAATAGATACAGTCAGGTGATCCAGAAGCAATACAATACATACAGTCAAGTGATACAGGGTTACGAGAAGTAGACAAGATAATGATGATAACAGTACAGGCAATTATTCAAATCATAAACCATAAGTGCAACATTTGAAAGATTTAAGGATTTAAGGCATGATTTAATGTAGGTTAAGGTGAGAAGAGAGGGGGGATGGGTGTTGTGATTAGGATCATGGGTGATTATCCTATACCCTCACAGTGGCATGAGCTTGTCCTGAGCAAATAGGACTTAAGCCTAGTGTGAAAGATTGGTAGTGAGGGGGCTTTCTGTACTAGAGGTGGGAGAGTGTTCCACAGTTTAGGGGCTGTGAGAGTGAAGGAATTGCCTCCCTTGTGAGTCTTGATTCTGGGAATTGCCAGTAGGGACTGACCCGAGGTTCTGAGCATTCTAGGGTTAGGCTTAGCCATGATTATTTCTTTTAGGCTTGGTGGGGCCACCGGGCTCTGCAATTTGTATGCATGGCAGGGCAGGGGATACTGTAGACGAGCCTCGAAAGAAGGCCATTGCAGCTGGGTTAGTGAGATGCAGGGGTGGATTTTTGGTTGATACATAGTCACAAACCTCGTGACCTTGTTGTACATGACCTGAAGGCTGCTAACCTCACCCTTTGCCATGCCCTGGACTACCTGGGCAGCATAGGTTAATGTGGGTAGGAGGACACTGGAGGCAATTGCTCTTCTAGCCTCTGGGATAAGTTGTTTTTTTAGCCTGTACATGGGTACATGGTTGCAAGTTTGACATGGATAGACCTTGTTACCTGGTCAATGTGGGGCTTAAAGGTGAGACCCTGGTCAATAGTTAGCCCTTGGTATTTTTTGTTGTCAATTACATCTATTCATTTATCCCCAAGGGTAGTAAGTTTTAGGCAACTAGTCCAGTCCTGGCCAAGGAATCTAGGACCAAACAGCAAGGCTTTAATTTTTGCTGCATTGAGGATCATTCTGTTTGATGTGAGCCAGGCCCCAAGTGTGTTTAGGTCCCCTTGTAGGAGAGGGCCCAGATCATGTGGTATAGACCTGGATCGGATGATGACAGTATCATCTGCATATTGAACTACTG
Source organism: Neoceratodus forsteri (assembly GCA_016271365.2). NCBI lineage: Eukaryota > Metazoa > Chordata > Ceratodontiformes > Ceratodontidae > Neoceratodus > Neoceratodus forsteri. Next base: position 558,726,619 of record CM028135.1, on the reverse strand, counting down.
AGCTATCCCCACAGTGCCAGTTTAGGTCATTTGTGAAGAGAGAGAGAGAACAGGAGGGGGCCAAGAATTGATCCCTGAGGCACACCCTCCTTGATGGGTAAAGGGGCGGAAAGCTCTCCCTTTCAAATTACCCTCTGGGAGCAGCCTGATAGGTAGTTATTGAACCAGTTTAGGGCCTGGGCATCAAGCTCAATGCCTTGAAGCTTGGTAAGAAGAAGGTTGTGGTCCACAAGGTCAAATGCCTTGGACAGATCTATGAAGATAGCACCCATTGACATGCCCTCATCCATTGCCCTGAATAGGTCCACTGTGAGTTTGATGAGTGCTGTGTCTGTTCCATGGTTTACCTGAAAGCCATGCTGTGAGGGGCTAGGATTTAGTGGAGCTCCAGGTAGTCTCTCAGTTGCCCATAAACTAGCCTTTCTTGCAATTTGGCCAGGATACACAGCAGGGAGATGGGCCTGTAATTGCCAATTTGTTCACGAGAGCCACCCTTGTAAATGGGGACCACGTTGGCAGCCTTCCACTGGTATGGGATGTACCCTTCAAACAAAGACCTGCTGATGATCCAGGTCAGAGGTTTGGCCAGGGACAGTGCACCTTCCTGGGGTAGCCTTGGGCTGATTCTATCTGGCCCACCAGAGCCTTTGTGTTTGAGGGCTATCAGAAGTTTATGGACCTCGCTCACCTTGACCATTCTCAGGTGAAATTGGGGTCTGTTCAGACAGGGGGATTCATCAAAGGTCTGTACAGGCATGGGTGTTGATAGTCCTACCTTTTATGCATCAAGGTTGGTGAAGTGGTGGTTGATTGCTGAGGCTATAAGCTGGCAATCGCTGGTACACTGTCCTTGTACCTCAATTTGACCTTGTGCCCCCTTGGAGTTGCCCTTAAGCAGTTCATTGATTTGTGCCCAGAAAAGCTTAGGGTTCCCCAATGTGGACCGGTGGAGGTGGGTTACATACTCCTTTTGGCAAGTTTGATGTCTAGCTTACATTTATTTCTTAGGGTTTAGTAAGTAACCAGGTCTACGGGAAGGTGGGAGAGCCGGAATTTCTTCCAAGCCTTTTCCCTTCTTTTCATGTGAGAGTTCACAGAGTGGGAGATCCATTTATGGCAGCCTCCTTTTGTAGGAAGTTTTTTGAAGGGGGCAAAGAGAGATGTCGCATTGAAGAGTGAGTTTAGGAAGTAGGCAAGGGCCTTGTCCAATAGCAGGAAGAGCCTAACTGGGCTGCAGTCCAGGCTACTTAGGTAGTCATTAAATTTTGCTGGCATGAAATTGGAGAAGTCACGTACTGTGAGTATCCTGGGGGAATCTTTGGTGTTCTGTTCTTCCAAATACAGAATATTGGGGAGTGATCACTAATGGTGTCAGCCAATATACCTGCTTTCTGTATGTTGAGGGAGTTAGATACCAGAGCCCAGTCAAGAGTAGTATGGTTCCCCATTTTATAATTAAGCCTGGTAGGTAGAGAGATGACCTGTTCCAGGTTTACGTCTTGGATCGCACCCTTGAGGACCTTGTTGGGACCAGTGGCCCAGTTCAGATTGAGATCTCCCATTATTAGGACTTCATTGGTTAATTCGCTGCCAACCAATTTGGTGATGCCCTCAAGAGCAAGTTGGGCATTCTTAGGAGAGTTATAGACACAGCCGATGGTGAGATGCTTATTATCACCAAGGGTTAGATGGAAGAAGATAGACTCCCCGTCCTTGCAGCTACCAAGTTTGGGCTTTAGTAGACTCACATTGAGAGTGTCTTTCGTATAGATTAGGACCCCTCCCCCTCTCTTTCCTGCCCTGTCCTGTCTGAAGGTATTGTTCTCAAGGATCATGATCTCGTGGTCATGAATATGGGCCTTGAGCCAGGTCTCTGAGATTGTGAGGACATCTGGCTTGTAGAGGCTAAGCCAGGTTTGGACCTCATGGATTTTAGGTTGAAGGCTTCATATGTTCATGTGCACTATCCTTAAGCCTTTTGATGATGCCCAGTTAGGATCCTGGGGGGGGATACAAGGAAATTGTCTAGAGGGGGCCCCAGGTTAGGCTGAAGGTCATGTCCACGGAGCAGAAGAAGAGCAAGCAGTCAAGCTAACACTTGCCTAATTGAAGGTTTTGAGAGGCTGTGGAGCCTTCTGTGTGCATCGTGGATCACCACATAGTAGCAGCCTCGCTTTACCAACTCGTGTACTATGAGGCATTCTTTTTTTTTTGCAATTAACTTTATTTTCCAACTCAACACAGACAGAATCAGAACAAAACAAACATTGCCAAGAAACTGGTAGACAGTATTCTTACAAGACAATACATACGTAAAATGCCAACACTGTAAAAGAAAAAGCTATCAGCCAAGAAAAGGAAAACCAAGGCCACCATCCTACACCCTTCACCCGCAGAGTAAATACATAAAGATCATATGTAAAATGACTCTCTTTATAGTTTTATTAGTACATATCTATAATATAGGATACTGTTTAAGGGAAAGAACAAAAGCATAACAAGTTCTAAGTTAGTACAGAATAAAAGAGACAACACTTTGGAAGAGACATTGGGGGAGCCAACCGAAGAAATATTGCCAAAAAAAGAGAAAAAAAAAATACTAAACATGTGGAAGGAAAACAATCCAGTGAGAAACAAAGACTGAAAATCACAACCTGTTTTTGGAGGGGATTTGGTCAATCGGTGGGATGAATATGTCCTAGTGCTTTGTAAAAAAAAAAAAACTAGGGTCAGGAGATTTTAAGGCTTGTTCTCTCTTAGTAGCCAAACTTGCTTTTAAGATTTGAAAGAAACCCACCCCAACAGCTATAAAATTTCTCACTAGATTGGAAAAATCAGGTTACGCACCTCTTCGCATTTAAGGCATTTAGAAACTCGTCCCACCATTCTTTAAACGATGGTTCCCAACTATTCTGCCAATGTCTAAGTATTAGCAATTTAGTAACCATGGCTACCATGGCTACATGCGCCTTTCGGGACAGGATAGGAATTTGGGCGTACATCCCTAGTATGTATTTTCATTAAAAAGGCTGAAATGTCAAAATATGGAGCCACCCACTGCTTGACTGAATTCCATATCTTGACATTTTTGGGACAGGCCCACAATTTGTGGTATAAAGTAGTGAGTGTACAGCCACAGTCCCCACATTCAGGTGAGGATGTTTTATAGATCCGGACTAGTTTAGCAGGAGTGAAATAAAGATTATGTAGAATGTTAAATTGGACATTTCTAAGTCGGTCCTGTTTAATAAGGGAGTAAATATCAGTCCAAATCCTTTCCCAAGTTTTAGCCGGCCAGTCTTTGTTGAGGTTATTCTCCCAATAGTATGCTATGGAGGTACACTTAAACATCACATCCAACAAGACTGACTTATATATCTTGGCTATTGCTTTCTGGCCCTCCGCTATACCCTTCAATTTTTCTAACATGGTTCCAGCTCCTTCTGGCCATGGCCCCTTCCCCAAAAAGGAATGCACACACTGGCAGAACTGGTACAACCAAAATAGATCTTTGTGAGCCACCTCAAATTTAGTGGCCAACGCAGAAATCGGCATCAGAGATCCACCCGAAATAAAGCTTGCCAAGCGGATTTTAGAAAAATACTTACCTGGAAAATTACTAATTGGGTAATTACCTATTTGCAAGTTTGGGTTATTAAGAAGAGGTTGCCTAAGGTCTCTTAAATTAGATTTCTGGAGTAGAGAACAGAGTTGCTGTAGAGCCTTCATATCCAATCATAGCGGGGAATTCCCTATCTCCTTTGGGACTTTAGACCAGGGAGTATATAACAGGGCCTCTAAGTCTACCTTATAGTAATTTGTTAGGGATCGATCCAGAGCTAACCAGGAGGAAAATTCCAAAACTGCTTCAACTGCAGACAGCCAATGTGAGAATCTCATGGCATGAATAGCCAAATAGTAGATGTAAAAGTCAGGTAGTTGGAGACCCCCCAATTTCATAGAATGGGTGAGCTTTGCGTATGCTCGGCATGGGGCCGTACCTTTCCAAAGAAAATCTGAGCAGATCCTAAATAAGGGCCTAAAAAAAGACTTGGGCAAGTAAATATTAAGGTTAAATAAGGGATAGAAAACTTTAGGTAAGATAACCATTTTCAGAGTATTGGCCCTGCCCCAGAAAGACAATGGTAATTTATTCCATCTCTCCAGGTCTTCTTTAATAGTTTTGAATAAGGGAGTTAGGTTGAGGTCTGCAAGATTAGTGAGCTCTTTAGATATTCTAATGCCCAAATAAACTAAGCAATCACTCTCCCATTGTAGACCCAGGGAGGAGCACCAATCCCTCGACAGAAGAGGTGATAACTGATACACTATAGTTTTGTTCCTATTAAGTTTATAGCCTGAAAAAAGGCTAAAACAGGAGATAATTTGTAATACATGGGGTAAAGATTCCCTACTATTTTCTATATGAATAAGCAAATCATCAGCAAAAAGAGATAATTTGCATTCGAGGTTGCCGCATGGATACCCCATATTACCTTGTCTGATTTTAAAGCTCTAACTAGAGGCTCTATATACAAGTTAAAGAGAAATGGGGAGAGAGGACAGCCCTGACGGGTGCCTCGGGATAGGGGGAAGACATCCAAAATGAAATTGTTACATTGAATTCTAGCTGATGGACAAGAATAGAGGACATGAATATGATTAATGAATTGCTGGGGGAAACCGAATTTCTGTAATACTGCAAATATAAAGTACCATTCAGCTCTATCGAAGGCTTTTTATGCGTCCAAGGATACAAGAGCTGCATCTAGCTCAGGAGCCCTGTAAGCAGAAATTAGATGAAATAATTTCCTAAAATGGTCCACTGAGGATCGTCCAGCTACAAACCCTGCCTGTTCCGGGCTTAATAGCCCCTTCCATACTTTCCCCAATCCATTAGCTAAAATTTTGGCATAGATTTTTATGTCAACATTGAGGAGCGAGAGAGGCCTACAATTACCAATTACAGATGAGTCTTTCTGTGGCTTGGGCAGAAGAGTTATTCTTGCCTCAAATAGTGATTGCTCATTAACATCATGAGAGCACCAATAGGTGTATATTTGAAGTAACAGAGGAATTAAAAACCTTTTAAAGGTCTTATAAAATAAGCCAGTAAAGCCATTGGGACCCAGTGCGTTATCCGGTTTTAAAGAATCAATAATTTCTGATATTTCCTCGCCAGTAATTGGAGCATTCAAGACAGATCTGGTTCCTTCTGCCAGGGATGGAAGAGTAACCTCTTCTAAGAAGGCCCACATCCTGTTATCCTGTTCTACTGTTCTCGGTTCTGAGGAGTATAGTGATTTATAGTAGTCTTGAAACAGAACTAATATTTCTGCAGGGTCAGTGATCAAAGCTTCCATCTGAGGATGCTTTAAAGCTGTGACCCATTTAGAGACCGAATGTTGTTTTAATTGCCAGGCCAGGAGCTTGCCCGCTTTGCTCCCTTGACCAATATATGAAGCCTTTAATAGAGAGGGCAGATCTCTCGACTGTCTCCAGTAAGGCACTGGTATAAGTAGCTCTGAGAGCAGATAGTTCTTGCTCCTCTGTAGGGGAAAGTGTACCAACCTCTTTGTTTTCCAATGCTCTAATTTTTGCCAGACAGTTGTTCAAAAAACTACTTTTTTTCTTTTTTTCGGACCGATGCTATACAGATAAGTTCTCCCCTCCAGGTAGCCTTCAGAGCTGCCCATACCCGATCTTTTGCAGGGATCGAGCCCCCAGTTGGCACTAATGGAATTTGACAAAAACTCTTGGAATCACTCAACAATTTGGTCGTCTGACAATAGTTTGTTGTTGAGTGACCATGAGTGGGACCTTATTAAAACATTTGGCAACACACACTGCATTATAATAGGTGAATGATCTGAGACTACTCGAGCCAGGATGAATGAAATAAACAACATGTCGTGACATGCATGTATAACTCCCATGCACCTGGAATTGTCTGTTTTGTGATGCTACATTCTCAGTATATATTGACATCAGTACATACCAGGTTATATGGTCTTAATTCCTTGAGGTTCCTCGACTAGAGTTTTTTGTTTGACACTAATATTATCAATTTATATTTAAATTATCATGTATATAGTCCTGAGGTTTTTTAAATTTCTTGGGCCTTTTATTTAGCTTGAGAATACAGCTGGATGACATGTCCATCTAGGTTTTACATATCACACAGTGTGCACTGATGTTTTTTAGACAGCTTTACTGGTAATTCTTGTATTTAATGCTAACATTGTAATTTCATGAGCCCTATAACTATCTTTGTTTGTCTTTAAGCTGAGTGGGGGTTGCCTTTCAGTAATCACATCCTTATACTAATGTAGCACTCATAGCTTGATTTAGGAGTTATCTGCTTCAGCAGTGTTATCTTATGTCAATTAAATTTATATGCAGTAGGATTCTTTGTATGTGTGTTGCACCAAGCACATCTGAACCCAAGGTTCTTTCAGACTGAAGGCAGTATTGTACTGTTAAACTTCTCTGACATCATCTTCTGTTTTTTTTTTAAATGAGTATTTTAAACCAATGGGGAATTTTTTCTGTTTTTCTCTGCATTATCTAGCTGTTATAAGTATTGTATTTTCTAAACAACTGCCATGAGCTTCTGAAGAAGGACTGGTTGGTCTGAAAGCTAGAGCACTTTGTTCTTGTTGTTACATCTATGTTGGTCCATTAAAAGGTATCAAATCATTTGCTTCTGGATCTATTCTTGCAAGGACCAATACGGCAACTACTAAATCTAGCGTAGCAGACAGGATTTTTTTAAAAAATCAACAGGCTGCAACAAGAGTTGTATTTAGTGGTATTAACCAGCCAGGATTCAGTAACAAATTCGCAGGCTGCAGCAACTGTACTATTAGCTAGAAAAAACACACAGTCTCTCAGTAGAGCTCCTGGGATGAGCAGGAAAAGGGCGCCAAGATTTAAACTGACGCAGTTCTGTCTCTCGTACCTTCCGATGGCCAGCTGGGGAACTTCGGATTGGGTGTGCAGAGAGGGGAACCTGGGGAGGCTTCTTTCAGCTTAGCCCTCATGACCCTGGGGAAAGAGGGAGAAAACAAGGCTTAAGCAGGTTTAGAGAAAAAGGGATGGGCCAGTAAAAGATTAGGCAAACTAGTTAATTCACAAGGGGGCAGTGGGGGAGGGAGTTACAGGGAGGAGAAGGAGACAGAAAATTTACAGAGATCAGTTGAAAGTACAAGGGAATCAGGCTGGGAAAGGAGCAGAATATAATTTAGACTTTAAACTATAATACTGCACTAAAAAATCCTCACAGATGGAGAAATAAAAAAAAAATCCAGCAAGCAGCAGCAGGTCCAAGTGAGCTGCAGCGTCTGCTTCAATAAATTACACTTAGCAGACAGAATTTTCTTTAAAAGCTAACAGGCTGCAAAAAGAGTTGTATTTAGTGATATTAACCAGCCAGGATTCAGTAACAAATTCACAGGCTGCAGTGACTGTACTATTAGCTAGAAAAAACACACAGTCTCTCAGTAGAGTGCCTGGGATGAGCAGGAAAAAGGCGCCAAGATTTAAACTGATGCAGTTCTCTCTCTCGTACCTTCTGATGGCCAGCTGGGGAACATCAGACTGGGTGTGCAGTGAGGGGAACCTGGGGAGGGCTTCTTTCAGCTTAGCCCTCATGACCTTGTGCCCCAGGTTATTTGCCAGGCCATCTGAGAAGGCAGAGGCCTTCACTAGTAGCAGTTGTGTGTGGTAGCAGTGTATGTGAGGTCAACAGAACTAATTATCCGGTTGTATGGTAGCCTCCAGAGACAGATACCAGGACAATGATGAAGGACCTTGGAACTTTGGAGACTGAGACTTTTTAGTGCATATTGCTATTAACCATGTGGGAGTGTAAGGGATCTCTTGGAGGACCGAGTATCCTAAGTGTCTGCCCATCAAGGGAAGTTCCTGGTGGCCTTATGGAACACAACATATCTTACCAAAGAGTGTGGTACCTTTTTTTTTGGGGGGGGGTATATCAAGAAAAGAAGCTGCCAGTGATGCAGAATATGGTGAGAGCTCTGGTGACAGATGTTGAGCTGCTAAAGCAGATAGGAGCTATACCTACTATTAGTTAAGGAATCCCATGCTGGGATGTGGATTGGAGATGCTATCTCTGGCAGAAGGCCTGGGGAGGTTGCGTGCCCACTGCCAAAAAGCAGGCTAAGTTGAGTACCATTGTGTGCTGCATAGCACACCATCTTGTGTGAGTAAGAGTCTGGCAGAGGAAGGTAGCAAGAGTTAGGGTAGGCCTTTACCAGTCAGTTCTGAGTGAATGTCCCTACAGTGATATTGTCTTCTGCACACCATCTAACTTGATGCCAAGGTGTCACTGTATGTGTCAAAATGTGCATAATCTAAAGTGATTAGCAAGATGCAAGGTCCAGTAAATTTAGTGTGCAGAGCACAGAGGCTCTGACCTGATGTATAACCTCACCTACTGGTGATTTTTTTTTTGTGCAGTTAATCATTTTTTTTGACATATTTGTTCAGCACAATACAGAACAGCTCAGAACCACAAACATTATAAAAACAGAAATACATCACAACAACATGGTGTACAATATACCAGTAAAAGGTTTTAACAGTCATAGCTAATGCAAGTACAAACATACAGATAGTTATTAAGTCAGTATTTCTAGAGTCCATCTTTAGTCAGCTTATGGAAAATACTAAGCTTAAAATAGGCATACACTATACTATCTCTCCACCAATATGGGCACCTATTACATACAAAAAGTGGGAATGAAGGAGGCTAGAGGATTCAAAGTTGGCACCTAATAGAGGGAATAATGAGAGGGACAGGCAACCAGTGTGGGGCACATCTATTGAGGTTTGAGTATGTACACATTTCTCCTTAAGGGAGAAATCAGGATCTAGGGAACACATAAGAGAAGCGATATAGGACAGTCAATGTGTACGGTAGCTGGCTAAACAGTTTCTTTCATGGTGGAACATTCTGGTTAGACTAGCCAGTGAGGAAACTGCTTCCTTCTAGTCTTGCACAGTCAGTATTTCAGGTGCCCTACATTTTCTGAGAAGAATATTTTTGCTTGCACCACCACAACCACTAAACATAAATTCTTAGTGTGAAATCTTAAAACTCCCACTGGTGGTATGCCCAATAAAAATAGTTGTGGGGGGGGGGTTATGAAGGGCCCACTACCTTCCTACAGTCTGCAAGCACTCACCACCAATACTCTTGAATGAGGTGAGTAGCCCCAGAGGATATGACATAGAGACCCTCCCACTGATGAACACCTACAACATCTGTCCTCTGGTAGTAGGCCGAGAGAGAGTGGAGTTTCTCTGGCATCCTGTACCAAGAGTGAAGTGCTTTATTTTGAAGTAAGCTACTACAGCTATCTGAGCAAGCCTTACGAGCAATCTGGCAGCAGGAGTCCCATGTTTTGTGCAGGAACTAGGCAGTCTAGGGCTTTCTTCCAACATTTTTGAGCTTTCTGGATCTGGTCAGGTACCACATTCAGGATGCACGGATAAATCTTATTAGCATTACCCTTTCACACTTGCAGCTGGAGGATATGAGGGCAGGCTTGCAGTAGCAGAGGGACTTTGTTGCCTGAATAGGGGAGTCAATATGCTAAGGAGCTGAATGTATTTCCAGAAATCTTACATTTGAAGGTTATATAAAACCCTAAGATTTTCACAGTAGTCTAGATGTGGGGGCCCTGGCCTGAATAGGTCTTTCACCAGCTGAATGCGCCCATTCTACTACTGATGCCACCATTTTTTTTGTCATTGCAAATTAATGAACTTCCACAAGGGGGCCCACTCCTGGTGCATAAGAGGATTGTTAGTGAGCCTGATCAACTGCATCCATACCTGTATTGTAGCCTGGAAAGTAAGCCATTGGTAGGCATAAGATGGCGGGGCATGTAGAAGGGAGATAGGGAAGATTTCCCCACAGGGGCCTCATTCCATAAAGAGCCACACGTGATAGCTATAGGGAGCAGAAACCACCTTATCATTTAGGCTCCCCAAAATGCCAAGTAATACATGAAGATGATTCCATGTCATAATAGCGATCGCAAAACAGCGATCGCTATTATGGGGAGTGTATATTGCTGAAAAGCATTTTGGTGATATACAAACCCAAGCGACCTGACATCCATCTATTTAAAGTGTTTTTGCAGGGGGGGGGTGCTGTGCATCTTCCCACACTCCCTCTTGTGAGGGGCATTGACCTATGCACAACCCTTACTAAGGATTCTTATCTTCAGGGGGGTGCATGTCAAGGTGGGGGCAAAACACGGATGAAAGAATAAAAATGGAGTGCCACATGTGTCTGCAAAACAATTGCCCCCAGCAGGTCCCAAACCCAGTGCCTGCTCCACCATAGCCAGCCACTCCCACAACCACACCACAGGGATGGCTCAGCTGCAGCAGGATCCCCTACCCATACAAACCTTCCCTCCTATCCCTCCCCTACACCTCCCTATCCTTCCCCTTCTGATCACTTTCCTCGCTACAGCATTGCTACTAGAGATGCAGCAAAATTATATTTCACTGGCGAAATTGTGGCAAAATCAGCAATTTCGCCTTGTGAAATGTTTTGTGAAAATACAGTGGAATTTTGTCAGTTTTGCCTGCAATTTTGCCAGCTCATCAGTCCACCACCAGTAGAGAAATTTCACCTGCAAGAGGCGAAATTTCACCCATGGGTGGCGAAAGTTCACCAGAAGTGGAGGAATTTTGCCAGAAGTGGTGGAATTTTGCCCATGGTGTCAAAATTTCGCCCACAGGCAAAATTCTGCTGGCTTGGGGGTGAAATTTTGCTCACAGCCATGGGCAAAATTTCACATTTCACCCAGCAAAATATTTAGTGTAATGCGTAAATTATGCAAAATATTTCACTGGGGGAAATATTCCAATTTTGCACAATGCTAATTGCTACCCTTGCAGGGTAACTGAAGATGATAGCGTTATAAATGAGTCACTCTTTCTACAGTCACTCATTAATAATCACTATCATCACTGGTTACCCATGATGATAGATAGTAAGAACAGACCTCCCTGCTTCTAATGAATGTGCAATGTAGCCCTGCCATACTGAGGGGGCTTGATTTCCCAAACAAAGTTACCAATCACTGAGTGCACTTTATGGACCCACAAGGCTATTAATGAGTAGATGGAATAACCTGTGGAGCAGTTTTAGTGATTAGATCATTTTAAACGTTTGAGGCCTTGTCTATCAGTGAGAGCTGAAGTTTGATCCACTTGTCAAATTCCCCTTGTATCACCAACAACTGAATCATGTTAAGCCAGCATGTCTGGGAAAGATTTCAGGTTAGCTGGATTCCTATGTATCTAACAGTCTGAGGTGACCATTTTGGTCCCAGCTGGGTAAATGTAAGTTGAGGGCAGTGGGTAGTGAGGGTAGCTGGCTCCTTCACAAGGATTTTTGTGTCTGAATTGATGAGTGAAAAAAAGTGATAGCTAGCAGGGCACATGGGCTTTTTTCCCTCTTTTGGTAATATTGTAATCACTGCTTCATTGAGAACTTGGGGGAAGGGAGTGTCTGGGAGTGAGACTCTGAGTATACTCAACAGAGAATCAGGCTGACATGAGGGGATAAGTGCTGATAGATGTCCAGGGGAATTCGATCCTCTCCTGGAGCCTTCTGCTTATTCGTGGCCAAGATAGCTTTGTTGAAATCATCCTGGTGGCGGGGGGGGGGGGAGATCTGTGGAGAATGCTGCTGTTCTGTAGTGAGACAAGGGACTGAGAGACTGCAAAGAAAGGAGACCAGCATCTCAAGATCTGTCAGGCTACTGGATGCATACAAGGCTTGGTAGAAATCTTTCATAATATTAACATCCTGGAACCTATAATGTATTTTTCCTGAGGAGTCCCACAAGGTAGTGATATGACACTCTGCTGCTTCCTGAAGTGGTATTAGAGTAACCCAGATAGTTTCTACCCCTTCTCAAAACTGATGTTTTGATCTCAGTAGTGCCAAGTCTGCACTGTGGGACAGCAGCGTGTTGTGCTGGTGTCTGATCCCTATGATGTCTGCCTGCAGTGCTTTTTTGTGTTTTGGTGATAATACTTCCTTATAGGGCTTTTCTAGATATTTTTACCTTGTAGTCAGAGTTGGAGCCTCTGCTTTCCTTTTTTTTCTGCATCTCGTGGCATAATGCATAATGTTTCCCCGTACTGTAGCCTGATATGCCTCCCAAAAGGCAGCCATGGACACTTCTCCTTTGTCATTATGTTGGATGCACTTACAGGTTGCAATGGCAACCCAAGTAAGGACATTTTTGTCTTACAGCAACAGAACACCTAGTCTCCAAGGTGATGAACTTGTTTGTTCAGTACCCCTCACAATTAATAAAGATTCTGAGCAATGATCCAGTAAGATGTTCAATTCCATGTTGGATTTTATCACAACATGCATATGTTGCAGAGATTCCAGCCATAAATATATTCAACTGGCAGAGGTATGCAAGGTGGACAAGTATGAAAAATCCCAATCCCCTGGGTGCAAGGTTCTCCAAATATCTGATAGTGACAGTTCCCTCATCATAGCCTTCATCACCTTGAATGCTCTATGGTACTCTTCTCCAGCAAAAGCTGAGTGATTCATCAGATGATCTAAAGTTAAATTAAAATCCTCTCCCAGTAAGCTAAGGGCTCCTCCTGCAGTGACTACCTGTGCCAGGGACAAGCAACACGCAGGGTCATGGGAATTAGGACCGTAAATGGAGATCAAGAAGAGTTGGCCCTCCAGTGCTGACAGCTTGAGAAGAATCCATCTGCCCTTAGTGTTAGAGGCCTGTTCACAATCTGTAAATTCAAGGAGTTATGAATCAGAATCACTACTCCCAGCTTGGAGGAGGGTGCACAGTTACAGAACTCCAATCCCACCCACTCCCAGCAGAGTTTTTTGAACCTCCCCCTTCACCAATTAGGTTTCTTGAAGAAGAGTCCCCTGGAATTTTAGTTTATGTAAATGGTTTAGTAATGTCTTATGTTTTACTGGGGAATTCAGCCCATTGACTTCCAGGTAATACAGGTACTGTCAGCCATAGGTAGGTGATTCAGAAAATCCATAGGATAGAGGGTTACCCAGAAAATATACCATTCAATCTGAAAAAGCCAACCTACTGGTAAATTGCAAAGAATAACTGGAGTCATTGTCTGCATGGAACTGTGTGAAAAGAATGGGTATGCCCACTGTACGACACTTTGCTGACAGGTCGCTGTGTTGGTGCCCAAGACAGTGGAATGCTGTCTCCTGGTCCTGCACTCTCACCCCAAATTAACTCTGACTGGAGTTAACAATCCTTTAGTTGGGGGTGGTGGTGGGTGGAGCCCCCCACATGGGGGGTTTGGGGGTGAAGCCCCCAATAGAAAAACAGGACCGGGAATCTACAAGGAATCATGCCGAACCACGATTTGCAGTCAACATTATTCCTGTCGCTATAACACCAGTCAACATGAGACAGATCCAAGTAAAGATCTCTTTAATGTAAATAGTGAAGAAGAGAATGATGCTATGTATGTATGTATGTATGTATATATGTATGTATATGTGTGTGTGTCTGTGTTTGTGTATATATATATATATATATATATATATATATATATATATATATACTGTAGATAGAGAAATATGGAGTAACTGTACAGGGAGCCTCTAGTAAGAAGCCACCATCAGCATACCACTAGACAGAGAAGATACTGCTGGGACCATGCTCCACACCCTATGCTCCTCCTAGCAGTTGGAAAGGGTTATCATATGGTGTCAGCCCTTGGCCAAGAAGAGGAGGAAAGATTGTAATTGCTCTTGCATTTGATGGGGCTTTCAGGACTGCTATCCACCTGGTCTGAGAGGAAGGAACCCAGAAGAATGTGACAGGGAAAGGGTATGTGCATAAACAAAATTTGATTTATGTTTTTGACTGAAGAGCTAATGTATGTGTTTCACAAACATATCCTTAGTAATTTTTTTCATTTGCAGAGTATAGGGCTTTAAAGCACTTTTCTATAATTTATCAGTAATGTGGTTTATTAGGGAAACATAATATTTATTATTACTTTTCTTAATGACATGAAAGTACATAAACATTGAGCATTTAACATATGTAAATGCTCAATGTACACTTCAATGAACATTTCAACAGAAAATTATATTTCCCAATATTAAGTTGTTTACTGTTTTTCACTGTATGCATAATAGATAGTAGCAAAAATTACAAAAGCATAAACAAATGAAACATTTTTAAGGCTCTTCAAATATACTTCATATATTTTCTAAGAATCGGTGAATTTTTATGTTTTATTGCAATCTATGCAAAACAATTAGGTATCATAGGATACCTAATAATAGCATTACTAATGTATGTACAGTAACATGAAATGTAAAAGAACTGAAGAGAACTGTGTCAAACCCAATATGCTCATAAAATTAAATACAGCCACTGAAGCCTTCAAAAAATCCTATACTTAATAACATGAACTTAAAATTAGATTTTTGTTTCAGACTGAAGTGTTAATGTTAAAGTATCCCTCAAGTGATTCCTTGTTATTTTTCTCAACTTCTGGGTATAGGCCATTAAAACACTTTTTCATCATTTATATTGATAATGTAGTTCTTCAGGGAAAAAATAATATTTATAATTACTTTTTCCTCAGTGAAATGAAAGTGCATAAACATCGAACATTTAACATATTTAAATGTTTAATTTACACTTCAATGAGCATCACAGCAGAAAATTACAGCTCTCAGTATTAAGCTACTCTATGTTTATGGTTTTCCACAGCATTCATAATAAATGGTGTCTTACTGATATTCCTAACAGTGTATTGGCAGTTCGTGTTCAATATCTGTATTTTATGATTTAAAGAAATGAGACTCTGCAGCTTTTATTTTTCATGACACACCATCAGTAAATAAATAATTCTGTCTCCAGTAAAACAATGAATATTACAAAAATAAATTGTATTTTATGGTGCAGACACTGTCTTAATTTATCCATCTGAAATCAATAAGTACTTATAAATTCCTTTCACACTTAAAGGGAAGGTTTCCATTCTCCTCAAGTCTCAGAGTTTATGACCTCCTCGTGACCTGTTAGGTTAGTACTTTACGTAGTCTGAAACCTTTCAATAGTTTCATCCTGGCAGCATTTACAAGTTCAGAAAGCAGTATTAGTTCTGCCTACCTTTCATTTATAACCTGGGGTGATGGCAGATCTTCATTTTTGCTGAACATGAGTTAACTGCTTTCTAACTGCAACTCTCATTAAAAAGATCAAGAACCCATGTCAGTGACAAAGAGACAATGATATCATGCAAGTCACTGGCTCACTATGTCAAATAACATTAAATGGGAAATGAAGAATGATAAATAAGTTAACCTGTAAGAGGGCCATACTTTCAAATACTGTACATCACTGCAAATCAGAAATTTGACAATACAAACTCTTTAGAGGGGCACTGTCAACCCCATTTACTACTGGCTTTTAATTGTCTGTAGTTAAAACAAGCATTTGTCAATGCCGAACAGTGTCTCGCTGGCATTGGTAGTGCCGGAGTTATAGACGCATAATAGGAATGGCAGTGAAGTATTGAAGTGACAGCAACCCCACCCCCACTGTTACACAAGGTCCCTGCACCCTAATTGGTACCCTCAGAGGTACACCGTAGACAGCTAGCACTTAAGTATATGTTATACTAACATATAGGGCTAAAGGCATCTACTGTACAAGAGTAGATGTCAGGATATGAATGCATATTGTTGTAATACACTTTGCTTGCTAATACATATATTCTGCTTGTATTTTTCTGTGTATTTCTTACTTGTAAGATGCCAAGACACCTGTGGAGTAATTACCATATGTAAGACAGCATTGCCACCTTTTGGTGATTTGTACCATTACACTGAGTTATGTAAGACTCTGTATAAGAACTCTTTTGTTCTCAAACTGATGACTTTACAGAATTGTATGTTATCTTGGACCATGGAACCACCTCTAATTTAGCCAATAGAGCTCATCTCTGTAACTAGAAATGTTTCTATCTTCCGGTAACCATAGTAATTATCATAGGTATATAATGTAATGCACAAGCCTTATACCTCAGAGACCTGAGAGACCCCAAGAGACACAAAGAAACCTCAAGGTGTAGGGAACGCTTAGCACTGGCTCCCAGTTTGTATTGGTAAGAACTGCTTAGGGCAACTGTGATTTATCCTTTTGGTAGTAATAAACTTGTTTATTACTCTAATGCAACGTGTCTGTGATTACTTGCATTCCCAATATCGTCAAGGATCTGAAAGTGAGGTTTAGACCTCCTAACAAATTGGTGACCATGGCGGGCGATATTTGGTGTTTGTAAGTTTTCACTTGTTGCTTAAACTTTTACCCTTTCCCACGGGGACAGTAGGTGTACGCTCCCGTATCACCTCTCCCATTTTAAAACCAGTTTGTAGTAACTTGCAAAGTCCGGCTGTCTTTTCGGGTGTGGTCGATGCCGTCTCGACCCACTCCATAGCTGTTTTGAATTGCAAGCCTACAACTTATACAATAGCCTGGCTGTGTTTAAATTGCTCCTGCTGTGGATCTATATGCAGCATGGTGCCCTTTTCACAGTTTGAATTTTCGTTCCCTTCCACATAATGGCCACCGTATCAAATATCTGCGAAGAACTGAGACTCGATGTCTCGAACTTCCTTGCCTCCCATGGAGGATGGGCTGGCTTTGCGTAGGATGCAAGTCAATCCAAAAACCCTATACTGGGGTTTTCAACCCAGTACACAGAGACGAGACGATCAGCCAATATGCGTCAAGCTAAAGGGTTGATGGTCACTGCTCTCTATGCTGCTCTGGAAGCCTCCAAAGTGAGGTTTCGAACCCTTGATCTGCAGATTTCATCTCTTAAGCAACAGATGGGTTTGCAGGAAACAGAATGTATCAGACTGCAGCAGAACTTGGAGTCTGAACTCCAAACTCTGCAAAATGAAAAGGATTCACTATTGCAACATTCAGCTCAAGCTGGAGAACAGGAACTGTGTATGTTGAAGCAGGAGTGTGAAAGTTTGAGACAGGATAAGAGTCAGGCAGTGCAAATGAATGATTTGCTGAGTGCTGCGAATGCTCAGTTGAGTGACGAAATGGGTGAGCTGCAGGATGAGATAAACCAGGTACGTAATGACTTAGAAGTGTCTATCAGGGACAATCGCGAATTGAGCGACACATATAGAGTGTTGCAAAAGCAAAAGCAAGATGAGGTTGATATGGATGTTGCAAGTGTGAGTCACAATGAATGTAGAACTAAGATGGTGAAACTGCACCATCAGCGAGCGGTTCTGGCTGTACATGTTAAGGCAATGGGAGGAGTAGCCCCTGCCTTACACACGTCATCAGAAGGGGAGTTGTCTGAGGATGACATTTCACAGTACAATGCCCAGTCACACCCCTACTATGGCCCAGAAACCCCACCCAGCCATCCACAACATGGCGGGTCCCCACCCCCAACTCCCCATGTCATACGTCGTCGATGTCCTGATGCTCATCATGGGAGATGCCAACATGGCGGCCCCAATGATGGGGGGGAGCAGACCCAAGCCTGGTCCCGACTGCACCTCCGGTAGCCGTTATTAATGTGGAAGACAGGCAGGAGATAGAAACCATGATTGAAACTGCAATAGGCAATGTACCTCTTCCTGAGAGGAGTAAACGGGCTATTAAAACCCAGATTAGGCAGCTTTTGCAAGAGGCTGACACTCAGGAAGGTATTGTCTGCACTGTGGCCGAGGCTGCAGCTCGGGCCATCCGGGATGGCACTCGAGACAATCTACCTCTGCCTGATCGACCCAGTAATCCCCTACAAATGGCCTACTCTGTTCAGCAAATTGCTGACAGCATTGGTCAGATGAATCCGTTCTACAACCTCAGCTGTCACTTGGAAAACATGCGTTCTAAATGAGAGATGCTTAGCCTCGCTGTGGAATATTTTATTTAGTTGTTTAACCAGGTATAGCACACTAAGCTGGAAGCTTTTTTACAGGAGCAACCTGGGAGCACAAGGAGGTTAAGTGACTTGCTCAGGGTCACACAGTATGCAAGTGGAAGCTGTGGGATTCAAACCCAGGTCTGGTCTGTTGGATGTCACCAGATTTGCAGCTCAGAGCCTTAGACCACTGTGTTATACTGCCTCCTTACAGGTCCAAACACTACGCCAGAGCATAGATCCTGGTTTGTGGGCCAAACTTCCCGATGCTGTTCACCAGGATGGGAATGCTACCTTTGATGAGGTTGCAGCTGAGCTCATTTCTGCTCACAGCCCAGGTGTAGAAGGAGAGATGCTTGCATATCCTGTGAAGCAGAATGCAACGGAAAGTCCAGCGACTTACCACCAGAGACTCTGGATGGCCTACCGAGCAGGAAAGCACTTGGCACAAGAAACTGCGGATGTAGATCTTATTGAATATAAGATCTTGTTCCTTAGGAACATGATTCAAGCAGTAAGTGAAAAGGTAGAGCCAACCACCTACCCCAATACAGATAGGTTTTCCAACATCCTTTGGAAAACCGAAAGAGTGTACCAACTCTATATCCATGATCTGTGCTCCGGTTCCAAAAAGGTAGCCGCCGTGGAGCCTACTCCGGAGGCCATGACAGACTACACAGTGGAAGGGCAGGCCCAACGCCAACAGGCCCAACAACAGCAAGCCCCTCCAGCTGATAATCAACACCCCCAACAGGCTTATCAACAGGAACCACAACAGCAGCAACAATGGGGTGGGAACTGGAATTGGCATAAGAATAGAAAGCACAAGGGTAGAGGTAAACCACAACAGCAAAGAACAGGCCCTTCATATAGGGAGATAGCTAAAGAGAATCGGAAATTCCAAGAGCTCCTAGAACAAGTACGCTCTGTAGTGGATGCTGTTCCTGCACAGGCCCTTGCGGCAGTACAACCAGCAACCCAGGCCCTAACCGGTCATGGGGACACTGACGATACAGGCCCTCAGGCCCATTCAGGCCTGAACCCAGAGGCTCCTCCCTATATAGCATCAGTGCAGCATGGTGAAGTGATTCGCATGAGACAGGCCCAACCTCTACATGCTTCCAGCAGTTCAGATTGACAATTACAGGCCCCAGTCCAGATTGTAAACAAGCTAATCTTGGATACAAATGGAAGGCCTTGCACCGAGGCCAAGGTCGGGGGCCGCCTACTAGTAGTTTTGTTAGATACAGGGGCAGCTGTATCTGTGTTACATGATGAACACCCGGACACATCCGCTTGGTCCACCGGACGGAGGACCAACATGTCAGGAGTTGATGGTACTAGGCTACCTGCATGCCGTTCTCTACCCCTACCGGTAGAGCTAGGCCATCTAAAGGCCTCACACACTTTCCAACTAATGGTACTGCATGATCATCCTAGTATCATAGGGATTGACTTCCTCGCACCACACGGCTATGTGGTGGACCTAGCTAACATGCTACTGATACAGATTCAGGGTCAATATCATACCATTTTGATTCCTGATTCACACGTTGTGGCAACTATATCTGCCAATGACAAAGAGTATGACGTCATAGATTTGTTCAAGAATCATGAACTCTTCCCGAAGGTCCTCCCTATTTTGCAATGACACTTGGAAGTGTTTGCAATCAACAATCATGACTGTGGTAGAATGCACACTGTCATCGAAGTGCCAGGCCCAGCACATGAGAGGAAAAGACAATATCCTTTCCCAACCAAGGCCTTGTCTTCCCTCAGAGAAACAATCAAGTCACTCCTCAAGCAAGGAGTAATTAGAACTTGTGTTTCCACTGCCAACTCCCCAGTGTGGCCCATGAAGAAACCCACAGGTGCCTGGAGACTTACTATTGACTACAGAAAACTGAATCAGGTCACCCCCAGTTGTTCTCCAACTGTGGCATCAGCACCAGATGTGCTATGACTTCGGACCTCTGATTTGAAATGGTTCGGAGCCCTGGACATTTCCAATGGTTTCTGGTCATTGTATTAGCCCTTAAGAGTCAATATAAGTTTGCCTTCACCTTTGAAGGAAGACAGCACACGTGGACTTGCTCGCCACAAGGATTCCATAACAGTCCATCCCTGTTCCATCTCCACATGATGGACGCCCTCGAGAGTTTCTCTACTCCCCAATGTCTCTTGCAATATGTGGATGACCTGTTGCTAGCAACAGCCACACAGGAACAACACTTGGATCTCTTGGATGAACTACTGACTCTCATTCAGAGAGCAGGCCTGAAATGTAACGCAGCAAAAGCACAACTGTGTCAGAAAGAAGTACTCTTTCTGGTTCTAAAAATAACTTACCAAGGTCGAAGCCCTACCTGGAAGAAGGTACAGAGATTGCAAGACTTGCCATTACCCACCAGCGTGGCAACTCTTTAAAGGTTTCCAGGTATGGTGAATTATTCGAGAGATTTTATTTGTGATTTTGCTCAGAAAGCTGCTCCTCTGTGTGAGTTACTCAAAAAGGATGTACCATGTACTTGGTGCCCTATACACACTCAGGCTATGATGTCACTGAAGCAGACCTTGGCCTCCGCCCCAGCTCTGGTCAACCCCAATCCAGCACTACCATTCCATCTGGAATGTGCCACCTCTGACATTGCAATGTCAGCAGTGCTGGCTGGAAGGTGCATGGCACCTTGAGACCCATTGCATATGCCTCACAGCTCTTGACCCCAGCAGAACAGAAGTACGGCCTTTGTGAAAGGAACCTTCTGGCCACCTACTGGGCTGTCAAGCACTTCCTGTATATCATTGAGTACTCACCAATGATCATCAACACCAACCACACCCCAACTACCTTTCTGCTTTCAGATAGAGTGAAGGATGGGTCAGTCTCTAATACCAGATTGACACACTGGTCACTTCTTCTCCAGGACAGAGACATACAGGTACAACCAACTAAAGTTCCATCTATGTTAGCTCATGGCCTCCTTTTCCAGGGAGAACCCCATGACTGTACACTACAGTCACCTGATCTTCCAGATCCAGGTCCTTTCCTCCCTGCCATGCCACAAATACTTGACAACACTTCTTTGTGCCATGTCTTTACTGATGGTTCAGCATCCTACTATCAGGGAGAACAAATTGCAGGGATGGGCATTCTAGTAATTTACCCTTATGGGAACACTGTCAAAACATCTAAGCATTGTAGTGTAGCATCATCACAATATGCAGAGATAGCAGTGGTGGCCTGTGCCCTCAAGTTCATCCAGCATGGAACCGAGGATACCATCATTTTTACAGACTCTAACTGGGTTTGTTGTTCTCTTACAGAATTTCTTCCCTTCTGGCAGAAGAACTCCTTCCTCTCCTCTAATGGCAGCCCAGTGAAATACAAGGACTTGGTAATATACATACATTCACTGGCACAAATATTTGCACACACACTCTATGTACACAAAGTCAATGTTCACTCTCTCCATGACCCCTGCCATGCCTTCAATGACACAGCAGACACCCTTGCTAAGGAAGGGGCCCGAGGGGGGGACATCTGGATGATGGACCATCCAGAGGCCAATGCAGCTGTACAGATTGCAGCACTCAGGAAGAAACCTGAACCTTTTTCCCCCTTGGACCTCTCTGCAGCCCAGCATTTCGACACTGAACTTAAAGAGGTGTTCAGATTCCTTGACAAAGGTACTGAAGAGGAACTTCCTGTACATAACCCAGATCAGAGGCATGAACGTAAGCTACGTTTGTCACCAAATGACAAGCGACTACCAAGTTGTGGGTGGTCCCCAGATACTTACGATCTGAATTCTTGCACCAAGTGCATGACACCCCCACTGGTGGATGCCAGGGAGTAGAAAATACCCTCCAAAGGCTCAAAACCACTGCCTGGTGGCCCGGTATTACCAAGGATGTTAAACAATACATAGACAACTGTCTCGTGTGTGTGCCAAACAACCCCATCCCTACCAAACGAAATCCCAAACTCTTACCATAATGACATTCTGGCCCTTGGCATGCCATACAGATTGATTTCATTGGTCACCTGACCAACACCAGCAGAAATAACAAGTATGCTCTTGTGGTAACTGATCTCTTCTCTAAGTGGGTAGAAGCTTTCCCCACCAAGACATGCACTGCAAAAACTACTGCCAAAATCCTGATGGAACAGATTTTCTCCAGGTGGGATCTACCTCTAAAGGTCAACTCTAACAAAGGAACCAGTTTTACAGGTGAGTTAATGAAAGAATCCCTTGAACTCCCTGGAGTTCAACAGAAGTTCCACATACCTTACCACACCCAATCCTCAGGTCAAGTAGAAAGAGCCAACAGATGGATTAAGCAAATGCTTTACAAATTCATTGAGGACAATCCCAAAACTTGGGATTCCCTATTGCCTTTACTCCTTATGGCAATTAGGGGTATACCCTCAGCCACCACCCAGCTTACACCCTTTGAGGTGATGACTGGCAGACAGATGAGATTACCTGAACACCTGTTGTTTGACCTGCACACCCCCACTGCAGACCGTGTGTCTGTGGACCAATATGTGGAAAAACTCAGAAAAGACCTCATACACACAAACTTGTATGCTGCCAACTGCATGGGCAAGGCCCAGCAACAATCCAAAATACAGTTTGACAAACATGCACAAGAAGTGGATTGGCAAGTTGGAGATCAGGTAATGGTACTTCGATTTGCACATCCCACCCACTCCTTCTCCAACAAGTGGGAAGGCCCATACCCCATTGTCAACAAGCTCAATCCAGCAGTCTATCAAGTTAGACTCCTGCATAACAACAAGTTGACTGACAAATGGTTACATGCAAACCAGCTGAAACTGTATTAAGGAGCTTAAGTTACTTTTCCTCAACCCATTGGGCGGAACAGTACTAACATAGTAATATTTGATCTTCCTTTTCAGATACACTGACAAGATCGCTATCTTGTTCCATTATCTCCTCATCTCAGGAGTTATCCCCTGCATCCAAGGCATGGTACCAGACCTCCTATGACACCTCGATCCTCCAGCACCTCCTCCAGAGGGAGTATCCATCAATATACCGGATAGTATGATCACTGTCCAGGAAGGTTCCGATGCTTACCTCACTGCCTCGGTTGTTGCTCCTGATAAATCTACCCTTCAAATTGAGTGGCAAACCACATCACAAAGACAAATCCTCCCTGTGGTCAAACTCTTCAAAGAAACTTTCCAAGGTTGACTCAATGCTAAATTAACCCCAAATGGTTTGCTGTCCTTGTTACAAACTGCATTAAGACATTCTGGTTTATACAATATAACTGCCTTAATTGATCCTTCATACTGTAATTCTTTGTCCAGAGATTCCGCTCGAAAATGTTGTGCTATATGCCACATGGCTTCTGCAGCCAAGTACCTCTCTGTGTTACCACCCACTGATAAACAGCTTTTGCAATGTCCAAAGCATACCCATGGTCCCCATAGTGGTCTAACAGCCACTGCCCTCCCAGGTTCTTTGATTAATAACTTACAGTTTATGCATATACCTATTTTGTTTAATCTTACCTACTGGAATATGAAAGAATTTGGTATGTGTCACAATACTAACACATCAGCATTTTATAGTACATTATTGCTTGATAGTTTAGCTGCATTTCAAATTCGTACTCAAGACCCTATTTCCGGGGTACATTCTACTGAACATAGAGGCAACTTCAGGAGGAAGCCCTCTCCTGATGATCTAACTCGTAAACGTAAAACACATGAAGTTGACAGTTCTGATGTTACAGGTGCAACAGGTACTGTGACAGGCCTTTTTGGTATAGCTATGTCTATTTGGAATAAAGCAGACATTGCTGCTATCAAAGCTCATTCTGCCAAATTCTCCACTGGTTTGGTCAACAACATACTA
Organism: Neoceratodus forsteri; assembly: GCA_016271365.2. NCBI lineage: Eukaryota > Metazoa > Chordata > Ceratodontiformes > Ceratodontidae > Neoceratodus > Neoceratodus forsteri. Next base: position 558,702,734 of record CM028135.1, on the reverse strand, counting down.
CCCCCATTATTGCATGGTGCGGATGGCCTAAATCAGAAAGAAAGATACACTGTATACAACATGCATGACATTGCTAAGGCAGTCACTGATTCGAAAGATAAGATTAACGCACTCATACAACAGAACAACAAAGAAGCAGATAAACGATACATTGCCAGAGAAATACTTTGTTCTGCCTATGGCTCCTACATTATCACTACCATCAACAACCTCTTCCGTGATTTATAATCTGGAAGAATACCTGATACCATACATGATAGCCGCATCTCCAAATGGTATTGTCCATGATGTAAAACCACTAGCTGTCTTTCCATGCGTATGCAACAAACGTTAACTATACCTCTTTCTACAGCTAGGAATTTGGGGTTTGTGACCAGACACCCTAATACTGGTCCTTGTTTCACTGCTAAGAAGTGTTCTATGACAGATACCATGTTTGTTTCCTTTACTGTTTCTTTACCACGCTTTGATCCCACTACAGCTTTGTTCGACAAGCTTGCACTGGGACACTCCATTGGGCATTTGGATGAAGACATCTACAGAGAATGCCTGGATCTACCACCTCTGCTAGTTTACCATCCTTTCCTGGATGTCTGGGTGGCTCTGCACACGGACTGCTGTGCGAAAAAGCAATACATTTACTTGTGCCGATGTGATGTATTTGATGTTATTCAACCTGTTTGTGGTTATTCTCCAGACAGCATTGATTGGACTTTCACTATGGATGATGACATCACGGCAAATGGCACTGACTCCTTTGACTCGACTCTGGCTCTGGATAAGATCTACCAATCCCATCATGAGGAGGTTCATCGTCTGTCAACACGGATTTCGAAGATGACCTACACCTGCCCTGTCCAGTTGCAAAAGTGGAGACTCCCTACTGTGCGCTCACAGTATAACTCCGAGGGCCAGTATTGCATGGTCACCAACTACAAGTCTTACACCTATGGATCTGTTACATGCGCTATTGATTACCCCAATTTCTGTTTTGTCCCCCACCAGAAGACTGTCATTGGACATACTGTTGTAACCCCTGTCCCCCTCCTGGATGCAGACATTATTGATGGTAACCCCGATTATCTGCTCACACTGTCAGAATACTTGCCATACTTTAATGTACACATAGACCCACTCACACTTGCATTAAAATCACTTTTAGATAGTAAGGACACACACCTCATCCACATCAGCAATAATATGACCAAAGCCAATGAAGCTGTTCTCTCCTTGATTAATGATGGTGATATGAATAATGCATTAACTAACACCTGGTTAGAGATTACTTTTAAAGGTTTTGTTATTATACAAGCATTTTTAATCTTCATTTTGATTATTATGCTCTGCTGCCTACGGCGCACACTGCACCAACACCATGAGCAGCTCGAGTTCCTTTACAAAGCTCGCGTGTCAGGTTTGTAAACGACAACTGCTCCTGTCCTTTCACTAGAGATTTGCCTGTGTTGCCCTTGGAGGAAACAAGGGGGGGAATGTTACATGAGGTCCCTGCACCCTAATTGGTACCCTCAGAGGTACACCGCAGACAGCTAACACTTAAGTATATGTTATACTAACATATAGGGCTAAGGGCATCTACCGTACAAGAGTAGATGTCAGGATATGAATGCATATTGTTGTAATACACTTTGCTTGCTAACACGTATATTTTGCTTGTATTTTTCTGTGTATTTCTTACTTGTAAGATGCCAAGACACCTGTGTCCTTGGAGTAATTATTATATGTGAGATGGCATTGCCACCGTTTGGTGATTTGTACCATTACACTGAGTTATGTAAGACTCTGTATAAGAACTCTTTTGTTCTCAAACTGATGACTTTACAGAATTGCATGTTATCTTGGACCATGGAGCCACCTCTAATTTAGCCAATAGGGCTCATCTCTGTAACTAGAAATGTTTCTATCTTCCGGTAACCATAGTAATTATCATAGGTATATAATGTAATGCACAAGCCTTATACCTCGGAGACCTGAGAGACCCCAAGAGACACAAAGAAACCTCGAGGTGTAGGGAACGCTTAGCACTGGCTCACGGTATGTATTGGTAAGAACTGCTTAGAGCAACTGTGATTTATCCTTTTGGTAGTAATAAACTTGTTTATTACTCTAATGCAACGTGTCTGTGATTACTCACATTCCCAATATCATCAAGGATCTGAAAGTGAGGTTTAGACCTCCTAACACCCATCCTGTAGAGACTGACAGGCATTGGGGTGTGCCTTTGGGTTGTCAGCTATAATGCTCATGCCATTGTACCTCACCCTACCCTGTAGATACTGACAAGTGTCATGGTGTACTTTGGGTCTGTGGGAGTTATACCTACCCAATTCAATAAGGAAATACAAAGAGGTGGGTGCAGTATAGAAGAATGGGGTGAACTTTGTAGCTGAACAGTGCAAGGCACACCACGATGCCTGTCACTGGCTGCAGGGTGGGAGGTGGGGGTTGAGTGGCATGAGCATTACTGCCGATGACCCCAAGTCACACCCCTGACACCTGTCAGTCTCTATAGGGTGGGGTGGGGTGTTACAGTTGGAAACCCTAACACCGTAGGTGTATGTTAACATTTTCACTCCAAATTTTCAACATGGGCTGTTTGGGAGCCCATCTCATGAAAAGCAGCACTATCAGTTTGTTAGCTGAAAGGCGGTTTTGCACAGTGGATATGTAATTTGGCAACACAGGGACAAAAACATGTTTTGGGCAGGATGTGGAAAATGACACCTATATAGCTTATGAGGAGGCATAAAAAAATGACAACGTTGAAAATCTGGAGTGAAAATATGAAAAATTGGTGAAGTCATGAGCATGCATAGAAACTGCGTAACACATGTCCATAACACAATTCTTTTTGGGAGTTTTTTAGCCACATTTTCAACATAGGCATTTTGGGACCTCCCATCATGAACAGTGGCGCTGTGATTTTGTTAATCAGTCCCAAAAGTTGATTTCCCTCAGCGACCACACCATTGTGCTCCACAGGTGCAAAAACACATTTTTGGCAGGCTGTGAAAAATGACAGCTGTACTGTTGATAAGGAGGTGTGAAAAAATGCCAGTGTTGAAAATCTGGCATGAAAATATTGCAAATTTGCGAAGTTACAAGGGTGCGTGGAAACTTCGCAATGCACGCTTGTAACACAGTCATTTTATGGACTTTCAGCACCAAATTTTCAACAGAGGCATTTTAGGACCTCTGCTCATGAACAGTGTCACTGTCATTTTCTCAAACTGTCCCAAAAACTGATTTTGCATAGTGACCGCGCTATTCTACACCTGATGTGTGAAAACACATTTCAGCCAGGATATGTAAAATGACAGCTGTACTGTTCATAAGGAGGTGTAGAAAATTGCCAATTTTGAAACTCTGGAGTGAAAATATTACAAATTCATGAAGTTACAAGCTTGCATGGAAACAGTGCAACACACGCTCGTAAAACAGCCATGTTTTGGATTTTTTCACCAAATTTTGCAACATAGGCTTTTTGAGAGACCCACTCATGAACAGTGGCACTGTCATTTCATTACTCAGTCCCAAAAGGTGATTCCATGCAGTGAGAACAAAATCACCTTTCGGGACCAAATAATGCCATGCCAGTGACTGAATTCATGAGGAGAGGTCCCAATAACCCCATGTTGAAAATTTGGTGCAAATATTTCCAAAAATGGGTGAGATTTGCACCAAAAAAACCCTATTTATGCCATTATAGAGCTTAGTGGCATTTCTTCAGTTTGTTTTCAGCTTTGAAGAGTGCAGATGTGTTCCCGGTCCACCGAAGATCGTCGTGCCGGACTCCAAAGGTAAGTATTTGGTGAGGGGTGTGTGTGGGGAGGCAGGGTGCACAGAAGGTGGGCATGGGTTGTAGGAGGGAGCAGGGAGACTGTGAGGGACCATTTTCTTCTTTCACAGGAGTAAAAAAAAATGTAAAAACAATTGCCGGACGGTTTTTCTTTTTCAGGGGATTTGGCATGCTGGGGTGTTTTGGGGGAATGCTGTAGCCAATGGGGGATTGGGCACCCTGTCCAGCACACACAAAAGTGGGGGGGCAAGAGTTGAGGGGGATTGGTCACCCCCCTCTATACATAACAAATTGGGGGGGCATGATGCTGAGGGGGAGTGGGCTCCCCCGTCGGCACATACATTTGGTCAGGGCATGCCAACAGGGGGATTGGGCACCTCCAAAGTTGGCTTTATGGCAGGTAGTGTGCCACCATGTTTAATTTATTTTTTCAGCAGGGCAAGCATGTCGGGAAGTGACACTGCATATGACGAGCTTCGCTTGCATTGCAGCAGACCTTTCGTTAGATGTGCTGACCACATTATGTATTCATTGTGTAGTGCCAGTATGCAGGCTTATTGGGGAATGAGGGATGCACCTACAGATGCATGTCCTGCATTTGCCCAACAGTGACCGCGCCTCCAAATCTTCCACTACCGCAATATGTTGGCTGCGCATGCCAAATTATGTAAAATTGCTGGTGTAGCTGTTCAGTTTGATTTGGATTCCTTTTTTTTTCCTTTTTTAAAAATGAAAAACAGACTGCCCTCATTACTGGTGTTACCACACAAAAGCATTTTTGTTTATATTTCTTGAACAAATACCACTGCCTCTTTCCTAGACTTGGGAAAATTTGTAACATATTCCAGCAATTCATAATGCAGTGGGAGAACAGATGACTATTCAGTCATAAGTGTTTGCACTGTTTGTGGGTGTTCTTATTGTACTGGAAGTATACTGGACGAGTACATTAAGGATTTAAAACAAAGCTGGTATAACCACACCATTAACATGCATTTCAGTTTCAATAAGAAAGAAAACAAATGAAAGGATTGCACTAAGATACCAGACGCATGAAGGCCAAGTATTTTGCATCCACTCCCGAGAATAATCTCAGCCATCCCTCAAAGTTCTGAAAAGTTATTCAGTCATTGTCCTCTCCCTCTACCCAGTACAACTCTCCAGTTCTCAAGATCTCAAGTTTGGTTATTCCTCCATCTCTGACCCTCTAGCTGTTGCTTCCTCCTTAAACTCTTTCTTCATATCCTGTGTTAGATTGCTGATCTCCTCTTCTCCCGCTTCTCCTACTTCCTGTACACACGGGGGTTGTATACAGACCCCCATCTCAGGGGGAAGGAATAGACAAGAAAATGATAGAAGGCTTCCTTAGAATGGCAGAAAAAGGGGAGACATTGTTGATGGGGGACCTGAATATGCCAGATATTAACTGGAGCACCTTTGCTGCAGGCATATCCAAGAGCAGGGTCATTCTTGATGCCCTACAGGGGGCATGCCTCAGACAGCTAGTATTGGAACCCACTCAGGAGGGAGCAATCTTAGACCTGGTACTCTCAAATGGGCTAGAGAAAGAATCTCAGATTTAGAGGTGGGTAGCCATCTGGGAACAAGCGACCACCAAACAGTGTGGTTCACGATAAACACAGCCATACAATCAAGCCATACAAAATCAAGAGTATTGGACTTTAGGAGGGCTGACTTTGGGAAAATGAGAGAGTGCCTTAGAAAAGCACTAGCAAACAGGCAAGAAGGAGGGATGGAGGAACAATGGGGAGTAATCAAAACAGCCATCGCAGAGGCAACAAGCCTTTGTGTAAAGCAAATCAATAAAACACAACAAAGGAAAAAAACGCTATGGTTCTCAAAAGAGGTGGCAGGGAAGGTTAAGGAGAAAAGAACAGCATTCAGGAAATATAAGCAAACAATGAAGGAGCAGGACAGAGAACTTTATCAGTTAAAGCAGAACAAGGCTGGGAAGGCAGTCAGAATAGCAAACGCCCAAACCGAGGAAAGGATAGCCAATTCTGTTAAGAAGGGGGATAAGACCTTTTATAGGTACAATAGGGAGCGAAGAAAGACCAAAGAAGGGATACTGAGGCTTAATAAAGGGGAGGGAATGTGGGTAGAGGAGGACAGTGAAAAAGCAGGGATACTGAACAAATATTTCTGTTCAGTATTCACAAAGGAAGAGGAGGGGGAGGTACCTAAACCAAACAAGAGAAACAGTCTGAAGATGGGGGTCGATACCAGTCCATTTACAGAAGAAAGGGTTCTGAAAGAACTAATAAAATTGAAGGTGGGCAAAGCAATGGGGCCTGATGGGATTCACCCAAGAATTCTAAAAGAACTAAGGGTAGAACTAGTGACACCGTTGACTACTCTTTTTAACAAATCATGGGAGGATGGGGTGGTACCTGAGTACCTGAGGACTGGAGGAGGGAAGATGTGATTCCTCTTCACAAAAGTGGGAACAGGACAGAGGCAGGAAACTACAGACCAGTTAGTTTGACCTCAGTGGTAGGGAAAAAGATGGAATCACTTCTGAAGGAAAGAATTATTGAGTACATAGAGGCCAGTGGGGCACAGGACCCAAGGCAGCATTGATTCATGATGGGCAGGTCATGTCAGATGAGTCTAATAGATTTCTTTGATTGGGTGACCAAAGTAGTAGACCAGGGAGAGGCTATGGACATGGCCTACCTAGATTTTAGCAAGGCATTTGATACAGTCCCACACACAAGATTAATACACAAGTTGGCCAGCCTTGGAGTGGGCCCCAAGGTGGTAGCCTGGATAAAAATTGGCTAGACAACAGGATGCAAGGGTAGTAGTAAATGGAGTACACAGTGAAGAAAGGAGGGTTACTAGCGGGGTACACGAGGAGGTTCAGTACTGGACCGGTCCTTTTAATGTCTTTATACGTGACATTGCAGAGGAACTGGAAGGAAAAGTATGTCTCTTTGCAGATGACAAAAGATCTGCAACAGGGTTGATACACAAGATGGAGTGGAAAGGATAAGAAGGGACTTGGCAAGGTTGGAGGAATGGTCAAATGTATGGCAGCTCAGATTCAATGCAAAGAAGTGCAAGGTAATGCACATGGGAAACCAAAACCCTGGGGAAGAGTACACAATGGGGGGTGAGATACTGACAACAGTAAAAATGGAAAGGGACCTGGGGTAATTATATCAGATGACCTAAAGGTGGGCAAGCAATGTGAGAAGGCAGTAAGGATGGCTGGGGGGATACTGGGATGTATAGGAAGAGGCATCAATAGTAGAAAACAGGAAGTTGTTATCCTCTGTACAGACAGTTGGTGAGACCCCATCTGGAGTACTGTGTGCAGTTCTGGAGACCCCATCTCTGCAAAGACATAGACAGAGTGGAGGCTGTCAGAGGAGGGTAACAAAATGGTGCAGGGTCTGCACCAGAAGACACTCTGAAGAAGACTAAAGGAGCTTAATATGTATACCCTTGAGGAAAGAAGGAGAGGAGGGACATGATAGAAACTTTCAAGTACCTCAAAGGAATCAACAAAGTCCAAGAGGGTAGCATCTTTCAGAAAAAGAGATGTGCAAGAACAAGGGGGCACAATTTGAAGATAGAGGGGGGACGGCTCAGAGGTAATGTGAGGAAGTATTTTTTCATGGAGAGGGTTGTGGATGCATGGAACAGCCTCCCTGAGGAGGTCGTGGAGTCAAGAACAGTGGGAGAATTCAAGAATGCATGGGACAGACATAAGGCAGTCCTAGTGGGTGGTAGGAGGAAGTAAGCTGTTGGTTAACTAGGATCTGCAGCTTATCTGTTAGGTAGGAAAATGGGCAGACTAGGTGGGCCAAGCGGTCCTTATCTGCTATCAAATTCTATGTTTCTATGTTTCTGTACTCCTCTTGTCTCCTTCTCCTTTTCTGTCACTATTGTATCAGCCTCATTCAAGGCCCTTCCTGCTCTCAGACCCTCAAAGGACTGGGACATGATGGACTTGACCTGAGCACGTCGATCTCTTTGCTTCTGCTACTGCTTTCCCCTCTCACTTCTATCCTTAATCTCATGTTCACTATAGCCAGTATCCCTGATGTCTAGAAACATTCTCCAGTGATTTCCCATCTCAGAGGGGGTGATCAGTCCTTTTCTGGGAATTAGGGTGCAATTTCACTTCTTCCTATTCCGTCCAAGATCCAGAAACACTTGGTTATCCTGCAGTTCTCCATTTTTTTGACACCTCATCTTTCTTCACTTCTTTCCAGTCTGGTTCCTGAAGGTGTCATTTCACCTCCACCTCCCTCCTCATGCTCGTGGACTCCAGCCTATCTGGTATAGATCAAGGTCTAAAAATATTCATGATCTTTGTTGACCTAGCCAACAAATTTGGCACTCTTGCACACCCAATTCACCTGGACAATCTTACATGCACAGGGCTCTATGATCATGCAGTTAGTTGGCTCTGATCCTACCTTGAGGGTAAGATCCAAGCTGGCAACATTGGAAACTCACATTTCCCTCCACTTCCAATCTCCACAGGTTTTTCCCAAGGTTTGCCTTGGACCTGATCCTTTTCTCCATTTTCTGAAATGATCTTCCTCATACCTGTACCTCCTCTGTGTCCATTTGCATGTACACTGCCGACGCTGTATATATATATATATATACACACACACATATATATATACATACATACACACACACACATATATACTGTATATATATATATATATACACATACACACACACATATATACACACACACACACACACACATATATTTATACACACACACATACATATATATATATATATATATATATATATATATATAAATATCTGGTAGCTCTACTTTGAACCTGGTTACTCAACTTTAACTGGATTTCTCTGACATCCAACATTGGTACTGAGACATTAAATTTCCTTCAATGTCAATAAAACAGTGTCTATAACCTTAGGCAACACGCAGAGGTTGTCCAGAATCCCTTTCTGCCCCTACTTTCTCTGTCTGGAAATGTAACCCAATATCCCTTACATAAAATCTTCTGCTAGTCAAGCTGCTTTCTTCTTCTTGTTCCTCAAACACTGGTTTTCCCTTCCTCCTGCTCTTAGTTCTTTCTCTTCCATCTTTTCCCTCAAATACATTTTTTGTGACTTCTCTATTCATTCCTGTAACTACCATTGACTGCACTGTGACCTGGCATCCTCACCCCTACAATTTCCCTTCAAGGCAAGATCTCATCTGGGTTTTTGCACAACATCTGTGCCAAATTTAGCCCAATACTTTTGTCATTTTGGTTATAGGTAATGTATGTTTCTTCTTTGTTTATGTTTGACACATCTATCGACTTAATCTTCCATTTTAATAGTTTTTTTATTTGATATATTTAATTGCATATTACAGTCAACAATTATTTAATGCCACTTCCCCTACCCCTAAGGATGCATCTGAAATCAGCTGTTATTAGTTCAATATGTCTTTCCTTTTAAAACATTTGAAATAAATTTATTAGCAGAAAACGGAGAGGATCTTTGAGCACATGTGCTCATTTACAAAGGTTCCTCATCAAAATAGGAGATAACAGACAAATCAGCTCAGCTGGAACCTTGTCAAGCAATATCTCACGGTGGCTGACACATAGAGCATTTACAACAATTAATATATTATGTAATACAGTGTACAAAGTAACAATGGGGGTCATATTTACACATAGAATATTTACAACAGTAACACAGATCTAAGTAGCAGTGCTGAGCTAACTGTAGTAAATGTGAGGAAGGCAAATGCAGCAGCATGAAAGTGCAGCCAGCACCCGGCAAGGTAGAAACTAAGGTGACACAGGTAGAGGTCAGTTGAAGCAACAGCAGACAGAGAAGAGAGTGTGCTATTTTTTATGGCATGCTTGAAGAGTGAGATTTTGGGGAGTCTAATGAGTTCTTAAGGGAGGTCATTAAGCCATCTCGCTGCACCCATGTGGCCATTCGCATGCCACCTGGCCCCGATGGGGCCGCATATAGGAACAGAAAGGGCTTCTCCAGTGTCAACTGCCAGGTGGTGTGTGATGCCACTGGGCATATAATCAATGTCTGTGCCACACACCCTGGCGGAGCACATGATGCCTTCATATGGCATCAGTCCACACTGTGCCATCGATTCGAGAGTGGGGACATCCCCACAGGCCGTCTAGTGGGTGAGTACGCATGTAGGTAATGCAAACTCGGGTCAAGGGTGGGAATGCCACAGGTGCCATGGTAGTGGCACACAGGGATATTGGCAATATGGACCTGAACATGATACTGATCTCCACTATCTCCACACAAGTGACAGCGGATACCCACTCCGTCCCTGGCTGCTCACACCATACCGGCGCCCCATGACCCCATTGCAGCAACGCTATAATGAGGCACATGCTGCCACATGCAACATCATTGAGTGGGTGTTTGGGATGCTCAAGGCACGCTTCCGATGCCTAGACACCTCCGGCGGTGCCCTACAGTACAGCCCCTCAAAGGTCTGTGGGATATACCTGGCCTGTTGTATCCTGCACAACATGGCCAATGACTGTGGGATACAGGTTGAAGAGGGAGACAGCGATGGGGACGCCAGCAGCACCGGTGTTGATGGTGATGAGCAGCCCACCCTTGGACGGCAGGACCCCCGACTGATCCGGCAGGCCCAGCTGCACCGGGACACCATCATGGAGGAGCATTATGCACAACACAGGTAAGTCAAGGGGCCATGCGCAAACAACACTGTCCTGGCGCAACCCACAGGCACACAGAGTAACACACCAGGGGTGCATGACGGCAAGGGGTGGAAGGGACCAGGCACACAAACACACCATCAGGGAGGGACGAACAGTCATATGGACACACACACACACACACACACACACACCAGGCACAAAGCGTACATGGGCAGGTGCACAGCAGAGCAGGAACAGACATGGCAAACACACAGATCCACAGACCACACCCACCACCTGTACTGTCCAAGCACATGTGTCAGATGCTGGGCACCCTTGCACCTTGGTGTACAGTACAATGCAGGCATCATCATGCACACGCACCTGTGGACAGCAGTCGGGATGGTGTGCAGGTGGTCTGTATGTCGGCGTGATGGGCAGGGCACCCACCAGTGCACTGCCCACCGTGATGCACAGTGCACACAGGACAGCACCAGACAGGGCCTGCACTGGGAGACAGGTCAGTCATGTTGCACCGTTCCACAGCCACCGCCGCGGATGTGTGGATGGCCCTGCCGTGACCCAACAGCACTGGCAGGCTGAGCAGGGGCCATATGGGGTGGCACCGATGGACCACCAGGGGTCCCACTGTGTGATCGCGACCTTGTCCACAGTGGGGTCTGTAGAATGCTAAACATACCTGCACCACGGGTGCTTGGGATGCCCACAGCAGAACCTGGCATCGACAGGCTTGGTGTCGCATGACACCAGGAACGGGGAGTGGAGAGCGTACTGTGTGGGGTGCGCGGTAAAAGGAGCACCTGCTTGTGTGCCCAATGCAGCTACGACAGCGACCAATGCCTGGGTCTGCCTGTTAATGGCGGCGGTCACATCCAACCGCATATGGACCATCTCTGCACGGTCCAGAGCACAGTCCCTGCTGTGCCGCTCCACAGCCGCACACAGTGCCTCCACAGACGTTGCAACCCGCCTTTGCTGCTGTACTGATTCCCGCAGCAGGTGGGTGTGCTTTTCAAATGGGTACTCTGCCACAACGGCATCCTGTCCCCCAGGGTATGGAAGGTCCTGATGCTCAACACCCCTTGAGGGTGGGCGCTGTTCACCAGGACCAGGAATGGGCATATCAAAGGGTGGCGGGCATGTGCCACAACTGGACACTGTATCCCCAGACCTGGTGGGTGACTGCTGCTGCCCCTCCAACCGCTGTGCCCCAGGGACCACTCGTTCCACTGCTGTGGCCGCAACAGTGCCAGACACCTGCACAGCCACCAGTGCTGCCCCACCGGTGCTGACAGGCACAGTCTTGGACTGTGCCGACATGCTGGCACACACGTTGGAACCAGGTAGGCCCAGGGGCACGTGCTGGCCTGCTGTGTGTCCGTCATGGGACACACACATGTCACTGACCATTGCAGTCCTTGCATCATCAATGCTGCAGGTACGTGCTACAGCCACAGTCACAGCGTGCTGGCATGCTTGCATGCCAGACTGCTGAGACACAGGCTGTGCACCCCCCACACCCAACTCACCGACACCAGAGTTGGCAGCCCTGCGTGCATGCTGGTGCAGTGCATGCTGGCTGGTGACAGAGGTGGATGGACCCTTCTCCATGTCCAGCAGGTCTTCCTCACTGCCTGGACCCACCACCACCATCCCCTGAAGATGAACAGGATCTGTAACAGAAAGAGGACATGGAGTGCATGTGAACAACCTTCCCCCAACACCACCACCATGTCATACCGTGCAGTGATGGGGCTTCCACCTGTCTGGAATCCACCTCTTGTACGCCTCAATAGCACTCCGCTGCATTGATGCAGCCAGTTGGTCCTCAGCCGGGTCAGCTCCACCACTGCTGGCTGGCCCCGCCATGCCAGCATGTGCCGCCCCTGAGGGCTGCCACCTTCTCCTTCACCCCCTGCGGTCTGTCCCCATCTTCTTTTTGCATTCCTGCACGGAGCGCTGGTGGCTTCCATGCAGGTTCACTGCCCGAGCTACCCCCTCCCATGCAGCCGCACGGGCCTGAGGGGTGCCCCGCTGTCCACTCAGTAGTGACTCCTCCTCCAGGTAGGCCTGGAAGAGGGCCTCTGTCTCTGCCATGGTGAAGTTGGGCCTCCTCCTCCTTCGCCCACCATCCTCACGCTCACCTTGTCTCTGCTCAGTCATGGCGATCTGTATGGGTGGAAGTGGACACCTGTCACTGTGCAGTCTACAGCGTTCTCCCATGCCCATTGTCCAGAACATCCCACAGCATGCAACCCACCTCTCACCTGCAGTAACTGAATCTGGCCAGAGCAGCCCAATGCCGTACATTTACAGCGCAATGCATGCAAATTAGGAATGGAGCAACTGTAATGAGATGCAAATCGCGCCACTGTGCCTTTGAATAGCTGATCAGATGATTTGCATGTGTCGGCTGAATATCGCACCGTTGCGCTTTGCACAATACGGTTGAGCCGGCTGAGCCAATGGCGCAGATCTGTGACAGTGTGGTACACTGCATTGCACATGCCCAGGTAGCTTACATAGGCATCTGCCGCACTGATGATGTGCTGTGCGCGATCGGCAATTCAGGCCATGGCCACCATTGAGCCAGTGGTGCTACAGCACTGGGCAGCATATGGCGCTGTGGCACTACTGTGCAATAGTCCACTGTGGCACTGGCATGCAGGTGGTCGGTTGCGCAGGATGCGTAGACGTCAGATGGCGCTGTGCGTGGCCTTGTGTCATAGACCCCTGACCTGGTGTCCGACCTTTGCCCCCTGGCACTGTTCGGCTGCCATGTGTACGGCCCTATTGCGCTGTTTGGTGACAGCGCTATGTGAACCGATGGAGCTGTACGAACAGCACGATTGGAACCTATGGTGGTCTATTGCGCAACATTTCCACATGGGGTTGCCGCGCTGCAGGGCGCCATATTGCCTGCTGTACAACATGAACTATGGCAGGCAGGAGAGCGCCCCAATGGAGCCCAGTGGAGGTGGCCAACCTGGTGGCCCTGGTTGAGCCCCACTATGGGGCACTGTATGGGGATGAGCCCCTCACCATGGCTCGCACCCAGGTGTGGCTGCAGGTGGCCACTGACCTGATGAGGGTCACAGGGCAGTGCCGGTCTGCAGAGCAGTGCAGGCACAGATTCAATGACTTCCACAGGAGGGAGCCAGATGTGCTGCAATGCCTAAGGTCACGTGCCAGGAGGGGCGTTGTGCCTAGGCCAGGTGGGTGTACCATCTATGCACCTGTATTCTCCGTAGGGATGTGATTGTGTTTTGGTGGCGGTGCATGGGGGATGGCTCTTCCATGGTTGGCTGTGTCAGTGTGTGCAGGTGTGAGATGCATGGGTCTGGCTGTGTGGGCAGGCACACTCACTGGGGCAGGGGGCAGTCTGCTTTGGAGTCACACTGATGTTTTTCTCAACATTTGTCACCCACAGGCCTGGCAGAGAGGATGCAGGCACAGGCTGAGGAGGGCCGTGGTAGGGCCCAGGTGGCAGACGGAGGTGATGTGAGGGGTGGGCCACAGCGGCGGCAGCAGCAGCAGCAGCCACAGCTGCTTGATGAGTGTGAGTATCATTACATCATGGATGCTATTGCATGCTGGAGGGGGTGGGCATGACCACCAGCCATGGACAACACAACCATGCACGACACAGGCGACAGTCATCACTGTCCAGTGTCACTGCACGTCTGTGTGTGCATCACTGGTGGTCCATGCATGCACTGGGCACACTGACTGTGGAACTGGCATCCCACCACATTGCCACGTCACTTGACAGCCTTGTTTGTGCTGTGATGGACATGGGCAGTGTGTGTGTGAAGTGGTGCACATAGCTGGTGCCGCCTGGTTGGGCATGTCATGTGCATGGTCACTGTGGGTGGGTGCATACCATCACAGGTGCGGGGCACTGGGCTATATGCCTTGCAGGATGGGTGGTGTTCAGGGTTGTGGACAGTCACAGCCATTGACTGTGTTCCCTTTTCCTAGGCCTCAGCGTCCTACGCAGAATTGAGCGTGCCCTCCACCTGCTGACCAGGGTGTCAATTGAAAATCATAACATCCTAAGGGACATTCAGTGCCGTGGGCTCCGGCGACGGCACAGCCAACAAAGACAGCACCAGGCAGCAGAAGACCAGCCTGCTAGGTGTTAGACAGGCTTCCCCTTCCCACTTCACCCATCCCTCCCACCATGCCTTCCCTCTCCCAGTTGTTCACCCCTACCCCTTGCCCACCCCTACCTTGTACCCCTACCCCCCCGGTCTTGTAAATTTCTGTAAATAGTTTTGTTATTGTTCTTGTTGTTCTACTTTCTCTTTTTGCAATATATATATATTTTGTTATGAATACTGTGGTGGTCTCTGATTTGCTGCTGGCTATGGTTGCTCAGTTGCAGTGGTGTGCATGCCATCTGGGGTGGTATGGTCCTGGGTATGTGTGTGTGCATGGGGGTGTCTCCGGTGTGGCAGTGACTTTCAATCGGTCTTGCCATCTGCTGCCGCCCACTGCTGGGTGCACAGGGTGGAGTCTGGCTTGTATGGTTCTATGCTACACGAGGGTTGACATGTGCCGGGGGATGCATGGTGTTTACTGCAGTGACAGTCACTGCACATGGGTGGTGTCTTGGGGTCATGGTGCAGGGTGTGCTGTGCAGACGGGGGGCTGATGTGCACTGTGGTTGTCAACCCCCTGTGTGTGGCAGTCTCAGCCTGACAGTGGTTGTGCTGGGGCGTCATGGCCCTGCTGTGCTTTGTTGGCTTGTCCCCATGGGCCAGTGGATCATCCGTCCCACCCCCAGTGATGCTGTGCTTGGGGTGTGCAGGTGTCTTGTTGGTTCTGCAGTGTGTTCCTGTGCCCATGTGTGGCATGGCTGGCGGTGGGCCCCAGCCTGCCTCCCTGGTTGTGCAGTTCCATTGCTCTGCTGGGGGTGGGGGGGCTCTGCTTGCGCTATGGCACCTCTGGACTGCTCAGCTGGGCTAGCCTTGTTGCGCTATGGCGCAACCTTTCTGCTCAGCTTCCCCTTCCTGGTTGCGCTATGGCGCAGTTTGTGCGATATTCAGATGTTGGCTGCGTGCACAATTTGTTTTGCTCCATGTTTGAATATCGCGTCTGTTGCGCATATGCACAATTTAATTGTGCTTGCTCCTGCTGTTGCGCACATTTTGGGCGCAGTTTGAATATCTGGGCCTATATGTACAAAAGTATATAGTGTCCTTTAAAGCAGAAAACTATAGAAAATTGTAGGGAGCAAACACATGATGTCAATATTGATACTGTCAAATAGCTACTATTGTTACTGCCTCTATTTAAAACCTCCCTCTCTTAGAAGATCCAGACAATCCATAACATATCATTATCTAATTTATTCAATTAGGCAGAGAAAAAGTAGCTGAAGTAGTATGGCAAGCCGTTAGGGACATAATTCAGAATCTTTGGCTGTATGGTAAAACACACACCATATGGTGAAATACATACATCATATAGTGAAATATATACATTATATAGTGAGATACATACACAATGTAGTGAACCACATACGGTATCTACTGAAATATATACATCGTATAGTGAAATACATATACTGGATAATGAAAAACATATATTATATAGTGAAACACATACACCATATAGTGAAATGCTTACATTGCATAGTGAAATACATACACTATCTACTGAAATCCACATACTGAATACTGAAAATCCACATACACTATATACTGAAACAAATGTACTATGTACTGAAACATATAGACTACCTATTGAGATACATACACTACAGACTGAAACATCCACATAAACTATCTACTGAAACAAATACTCTATAGATTGTAACACATACACTATATATTGAGAAAAAGCTGCATACACTATATACTGAAACAAATACACTATATATTGAAATACATACACTACACATTGAAAAAAGCATATACACTATATACTGAAACAAATACACTATATATTGAACCATCTACACTTTATATTGAAATACATACACTATCTAATGAAATAAATACACTATGCACTGAAAAATCTGCATACACTATATACTGAAACAAATACACTGTATATTGAAATACATACACTATCTATTGAAATGCATATACTACACACTGAAAAAAGCACATACACTATATACTGAAACAAATACACTATATATTGAAACATCTTCACTTTATATTGAAATACATACACTATCTGTTGAAATAAATACACTATGCACTGAAAAATCTGCATACACTATATACTGAAACAAATACACTACATGGTGAAACACATACACTATGTATTGAAACACATACACTGTAGACTGAAAAATTCACATACTCTATATACTGAAACAAATAAACTACATACTGAAATAGACTACGTTCTGAAACTACCCATCCCACTGCCCCTCCCCCATGAATGTCCTAGAGTTGAACTCATTGCCTGCTGCATTCAGTTAGCTGCTAGCTTGATGAGAGGATCTCTGAAACTGCAGAGCTGAGGTAAACAAAACAGGGCTATCTCTTATTCTACTTCTTTATGGGGGTTTTCCTTTTGTTTTGCTTGCACACCTTTAGTCAGATATCAGACCATTGTGATGTGACAAGAAACTTTTAAAACTAATTTAAATGCTGTAGTTTATTCTTTTAAATAAGTGCTGCCTTCATTTACTGTCAGACAACACATTTGTACAGGAAGCTAATACAGGATATTCCTAACATACCTGTATACATAGGGAGCTGCATGCATTTTTCCAAGTTAAAGTGTTGATTTGTTTTATGTGTAATTAATTACTGTGTAAGTCAACTTATCTGAGTTGAATGCTTGGGAAGCACTTCAGGAGCTGTGGAAGTGTAAGCCAAAATCATTGCTAGTTTGTACTCTATAGACTATGTTTTAAGTTTTTATTTTAAAATATATATTTTTGCTGCAATCTCTCAGTATTCAATTTTCATCAGGAGTTTAGCTGGCATATGCACATAATTTGTATTGTTTTACTAAATAACTTTATTGTGAATCCTCACTGGAGGCATGCACAGTCTGTTTTGGGG
Source organism: Neoceratodus forsteri (assembly GCA_016271365.2). NCBI lineage: Eukaryota > Metazoa > Chordata > Ceratodontiformes > Ceratodontidae > Neoceratodus > Neoceratodus forsteri. The sequence continues at coordinate 558,685,200 of CM028135.1, read as the reverse complement.
TTTGAGCTTCTCAAACTCTGTTTTAATTCTTTTTTTTTTCCCATAGAGATTTTTATCTCCTTAGTCACCCTGCTACCCCTTTGCCCACTGACATCTCCAGCCCAATCACTTACCATCCACAGGACATATTTGCTCTGAGATCCCCCCCACTCACATCCCCCATGTTGGGAGCCAGGAGGGAGGGCCATTGACAAGGAGACACATATATAGAGCAAGAGCCCATTTAGCAGTGCAAAATCTGTGGCAGGTTGTTGGATCATTTACCATTAGGGGTTTCTACCTTTGGTTTCATCCCTGGGCAGCCAAGCATGGAATTATGCAATTGCGTATAAAGACACATGCTTCCTTTGTGCCTGCCTGAGCCCTCCCCCTTATGCAACTCCACTGCCCTGCCAGCCCTCCTCAGCTAGGTGGATGTTGAAGAGTGGGGTGGTCAGACTTCCCCTCACTGAGAGGAGAGGAGAGCATTCCCCGAGATGCTCAATCATATCTCTCCCCCCAGCTAATCCCAGTGCAACTCAGGTCCACCCCCAAAACTGGGCCACTGGCATAGGAGGCAGTGCAATCACCACCAAGCTGCTAGGCCAGCCCACCAGACTGTGTTTTTATAAGTAAATAAAGACAGCATATAGGTAAAAGAAAACAAACTGTATTTTAACTAGTCTGTTTTAAACATTTTAAGTCACATCACAATGTTTTGAAATTGGATAAAGGTTTTGCAAGCAAAATACGATAAAACAATACATAAAGAGATAGATAAGATAAACCTTTTATGTTTACCTTCTGCATCTTAGGAGGCATCGGCCAGGATTTTTAGTTAATTGGGGCCCCATTTTCAGAAGGTTTGCGTGCAGAGCTAAACATTACACTGTGGGAACAGCATGGTTGGATCGGTGTCGTATTCAGCATCACTTGATGCTACCCTGATCATGTGCATGTGCATATGTACTACTACGGCCATGTAAATGAGCAATCCTCTCCTGCATACCAAGCACCGTGCTGTATAAAAGGTTTCCTTATTGACCATAAGTACCTCCCTCTACATTTTATACTCAGCCTCTAGGCTTCTAGTACCTAGATGCTTGATGTTGCACTTTTTGGCTTTGAACCCGAACTGCCATGTCCTGTAGCACTCCTTAAGTTTTCTAATGTCCCCACTCATTCTCTCCATCTGCACCTATCAACGCTATTACAGATTGTGGTGTCATCTACAAAAAGGCATATCTCCCCTTCCAGTTTTTCTGTTATGCCACTTATAAAGACACTGAAGAGGATGAGTCCCATTACTGAACCCTTCAGCACCCTACTGGTCACTCTCTCCTCACTGGAGGGATTGCCATTTGCCACCACCTTCTGTGGCTGTGCGCTATCTCAGGTGCAGCACTTAGGAGTGCACAACACTAATCTGAAAATGGGGGCCCACATACCACTATAACAGGACTAGCACTGCATTGTGATAAGCATGGCTGATACTATTTTAAAAAGCATTCTTCTGTGCAGTGCTAACCTGTTAATGTAGCACTATTTTGTCTTTTTGCACAGGATTACTAATTGCAACCAGGTGCTCATACAACTGGGGGTTGCTCTAATGCATATAAGGTGTACAGGTATACTAAATGCTTTCTTGAAGTGTTAACACACTGTGTGGTTAGTGCTAGTTAATCAATCTGGGAATAGTGTTTTAACTGCACACACGCAGCCTGCCAGCAACCCTCCACACACATACACACACAGTTCTGGACCCAATAAAAAAACAAGCATTTGTCAGTGCTGAATGTTGATTGCATTGGTCCGTTGAGCTCACTCACTGACCCTCTGTCACTCGCTTATTCTGTTTCTCCCAGTGCTGCAGGCTGCTGTTTTGTACTGAGCTCCTTCCTGCGTTGGCACCCTTTTCTGTCCACAAAGAAATCCGCAGATGGCCTGACAGAGCTCTGTTGAGGTGGGTCACTCCCCGCTCTGACTCCCTCATTCTGTTTCTCCTTGTGCTGCAGGCTGGCCTTTTGTACTGGGCTCCTGCCTCTGTTGGTGGCTTTTTCTGCCAACAAAGAAATCTGCTGTAGTCCCAACACAGGTCCGTTGAGGTTGCTCACTCCCCCTCTGTTACTCACTCGTTCCGTGTCTGCCGGTGCTGCAGGCTGGCCTCTTGTATTGGGCTCCTGCCTTTTTCTGCCCACAAAGGAATCCACAGCAGTCATGATAGAGCTCTGTTGAGCTCACTCCCTCCCCCCTCTCTCACTGACTCATTCTGTTTCTGCCACCGCTGCAGGCTGTCCTTTTGTACTGGGTCCCTGGGTGCATTGCTGCCTTTTTTACCCGAAAGTCTGCAGCAGTCCCAACAGAGCTCTGCTGAGGCTCCTCCTCCACTTCCCTCACTCTCTCACTGGTTCTGTGTCTCCTGTGGGTGCAGGCTGTCCTTTTGTACAGGGTTCCTGCCTGCATTGGCAATCTCTGCCCACAAATAGTCTGCAGCAGTCCTGAGTGCAGGTCCAAGTGAGCTTGCTCCTCCCATCTCTAAGTCACCCATTCCATTTCTGCCTGCACTGCAGGCTGGCCGTTATGCTGGGCTCCTGCCTACATTGCTGCTTTTTCTGCCCACAAAGAAATCTGCAGCTGTCCCAACAGAGCTCCATTGAGGTCACTCACTCCCCTTTTCTCACTGGCTCATTCTTTTTCTCCTGGCGCTGCAGGCTGCCCTTTTGTACTAGGCTCCTGCCTCTGTTGGCACCTTTTTCTGGTCACAAAACAATCTGCAGCAGTCCCGACAGAGCTCCGTTGAGCTAGCTCACTCTCCCTCTCTCACTCTCTTGTTCTGCTTCTGCCAGCGCTGCAGGCTGCCCTTTTGTACTGGGCTTCTGCCAGCATTGCTGCCTTCTTCTGCCCACAAAGAAATCTGCAGCAGTTATGATAGAGCTCTGTTGAGCTCACTCACTCCCCATCCTTCACCTGCTCATTCTGTGTCTCTCGCTGCTGCAGGCTGTCCTTTTGTACTGGGCTTCTGCCTGTGTTGTCACCTTTTTTTGCCCACAAAGAAATTCGCAGTTGTCCTGACAGAGCTCTGTTGAGGTCACTTACTCTGCCTCTCATTCACTCATTATGTTTCTCCTGGTGTTGCAGGCAGCCATTTTGTAGTTGGCTTCTGCCTCTCTTGGCACCTTTCTGTCCACAAGAAATCTGCAGCAGTCCCAACAGAGCTCCGTTGAGCTCGCTCCCTCCCCTCTCTTGCCAGTCATTCCGTTTCTAGCCGGTGCAGGCGGCCCTTTTGTACTGGGTTCCTGCCTGTGTTGCCGCCTTCTTCTGCCCACAAAGAAATCTGCAGCAGTCAATGCAGCTCCAGTTGGGCTGGCTCCTCGATCCCCATTCTCACTCATTCGTTCTGTTTCTTCCCACGCTGGAGGCTGCCCTTTTGTACTGGGCCCCTGCATGCATTGCTGCCTTTATCTGCCCACAAAGAATCCACAGCAGTCCAGCGCAAAGCAGTGGAGCTCACTCACTCCCCCTCCCTCACTCGCTCATTCTGTGTCTCCCAGTGCTGCAGGCTGCACTTTTGTACTGGGTTCCTGCCTGCATTGGCGGCTTTTCTGCCCCAGCAGGATCTGCAGCAGGTCCTGACCACAGCTCTGTTGAGATCGCTCACTCCCCCTCTGTCCTTTCGGCTCATTCCCTTTTCTGGGCACTGCAGACTGGCCTTGTAGCTGGGCTCCTGTGTGCATTGCTGCCTTTTCTCCCCACAAGAAATCTGCAGCGGTCCCGACACAGTTCCATTCAGCTTGCTCTCATTCCCTTTCTCTCACTCACTCATTCCGTTTCTGCCAGCGCTGCAGGCTGCCCTTTTGCACTGGGCTCCTGCCTGTGTTGCCAGCTTTTCATGCCCACAAAGACGTGTGCAGCAGTCATCATAGAGCTCCATTGAGCTCACTCACTCCCCCTCTCTCACTCGCTCATTCTGGTTTTTCCACCACTGCAGGCTGCCCTTTTGTGCTGGGCCCCCAGCAGCCCATTGCTGTCTTTCTGCTTACAAACCAAATCTGCAGCAGTCCCAAAGAACTCCTTTGTTCTCTCTCCTCCCCCTCCCTCACTCCACTTTCGTTCTGTCTCTTCTGCCACTGCAGGCTGCCCTTTTGTACTGGGCTCTGCCTGCATTGGGTGGCTTGTTCTGGCCAGGGAAGAAGTCTGAAGCAGTCCGACCACAGGCTCCATTGAGCTCGCTCACTCCCCCTCTCCTCACTCATTCCGTTCCTCCGGTGCCAGGCTGGCCTTTTGTACTGGGCTCCTGCCTCCGTTGCGCATTTTCTACCCACAAAAAATCCATGGCAGTCACAATGTACAGCTCTGTTGAGCTTGCTCACTACTGCTCTGTCCTCCTCATTCTGTTTCTCTTGGTGCTGCAGGCTGCGCTTGTGTCACGGGGCTCCTGGCTGCGTTGGCTGCTTGTCTGTCCACAAAGATGTATCCGGCTGTCCTGACAGAGCTATGTTGAGGTCACTCAGTCTCCCTCTCTCCGCGCTCATTCTGTTTGTCCTGGCACTGCCAGCCGACCTTTGTCACCGGTGCTCCCTACCTGCATAGCCTTTTCTGCCCACAAAGAAATCCGCAGCAGTCCTGCTAAGGATCTGTTGAGTTCACTCAGTCCCCCCATCTCACTCCTCATACTGTTTCTCCCACCGCTGCAGGCTGGCCTTTCACTTGGCCCTGCCTGCTTTGGCACCTTTTTTCTGCCCACAAAGAAATCTGCAGCAGTCCTGACAGGTGCTCCGGTGGGTTCCTCGCTACCCACCCTCACCTCACCATCTCTGTTCTGTTTCTCCCAGTGCTGCAGGCTGCCCTTTTGTACTGGACTCTTGCGCTGGGGCCTTTTTTTCTGCCATGAAACAAATCCACAGCAGTCCCCAACAGAGCTGAGTTTAGGCTCAGTCCTCCCCCCTCCACTTGTTCAATCTTAATCTGTCCCAAACAGTTGATTTTCCCACAGCGACAAAGTGCTATTCTCCGGCAGGAGTGCAAAAACATATTTAGACCGGATGTGAAAAATGACAGTAGACTCTTCATAGGAGGTGTGAAAAAGTGCCACTGTTGAAAATGTGCTGTGAAAATATTACAAATGTGCAAGAAGTTACAAGGTGCGTGAAACAGTTCAATACACGCTTGTAACACAATCATGTTATGGGTTTCATCACCAAATTTTCCAATATAGGGCTTTTAGGACCTCTGCATGAACAGTGCCACTGTCATTTTTCTTAATCTGTCCCTAACACTGATTTACCACAGCGACCGCTTTGTTGTATGCGTCCAACTGTGAAACCACATTTCAGTCAGGATGTGAAAAATGACAGCTAGTACTGCTCATAAGGAGGTGTGAAAAAAATGCCACTGTTGAAAATCTGGCATGACAATATTACAAATGGAATGAAGTTACAAGAGTGTGTGGGAAAATGTACAGCACACTTGTAATACAATCATTTGCTGGGCAATCATCACCAATTTTCAACATAGGCATTTTAGGACCTCTGCTCCTGAACAGTATCACTGTCATTTTTCTTAATCTGTCCCGGACAGTGATTTCCACAGTGACTCCTCTATTCTGCGCCAGAAGTGCGAGAACACACAGCTAGCCAGGATGGAAAATGACAGATGCACTGTTCATAAGAAGTGGTGTGGGAAAATGGCATTGTTGAGACATCTGGAGTGAAAATATAAATTCACAGAAGTTACGGCGTGCTTGCAAAGCTTCGCAACACATGCAAAGTAACACAGTCATTATTAGAGTATTATTGGCAGATTTTCCAGACAGCCAATTCAGGACCTCTACTCATGAACAGTGTCACTGTCATTTTCTTAATCTGTCCTGAACACTGATTTCCCACAGTGACCACGCTATTCTGTGCCAGAAGTGTGAAAACACATTTCTGCCAGGATGTGAACAATGGCAGCTGTACTGTTCACAAGGAGGTGTAAAAAATACCAATGTTGAAAATCTGGCATGAAAATATTGCAAATTCACGAAGTTATGAGCATGGGTAGCAACTGCGCAGTGCACGCTCATAGAACATTCATTTTGGATTACTCACCGGAATTTGCGAAAACATGGGCTTTTTGGGATCCACCTCCATGAACACTGGCTTTTCTCGTTTTTGTTAATCGGCCCGAAGGTGATTCTCTTGCAGTGACGCCAAAATCACCTTTCAGGGCCGATTAACGCAATCACAGTTCAAGAATTCATGAGGAGGGTCCCAAAAACCCTATGTTGAAAATTTGGTGAATAAAGTCCCAAAAATGCCTGAGATATGTACTAAAGCTGAAAAACACTATTTATTATGTTATACAGCTTACCGGCATTTCCTCAGCTCACGGTCGGCTTTGAAGAGTGCAGATGTGTTCCTGGTCCACTGAAGATCTTGGCAAGCTCTGAAGTAAGTATGAGGTGACAGGGGTGTGGGGAGGCAGGGGTGTGCAGTGGGTTGGGTACAGGTTGCAGGTGGGGGCCAGGACACTACACCAGAAACCGTTTCCTTTTTGCAGGTAAAAAAAAAAAAATTCTTCACGGACTGTTTTTCCCTTTACAAGACATGTGGCAAGCTGGGATGGGAAACCCATGCATGCCACCAATGGCTTTCTTTTTTTAGGGGGCAGGTAGCGTGATAGGGATTGGGGCAGTCCCGTCAGCAGGAATAAAAGCTGGGGGTGTTACAGAATGCCGACGGGAGTGGAAGCCCCCGTCAGCACTCATAAACAATGGGCACCGAGGCCGACTCCGGTTTGGGGACCCTGCTGGCACATAAACACAGGGGGGTTATATTGTTTAGAACTTACGGCGCAACCTGCCGCCTCCTGTTTACAAACAATATCATGTTTTTACATCCCACTCTGCAATGATGTGGGTCACTCCCCTCACTGCAGCAGATGGCTGACACTTTCAATGATGAAGCGGCCCCTGGATTGCAGCGGCAAAAATTGCCAGTAGTTGGTACAAATATTCCAAACTACCGTCACCAGCAGCCTGCAATATGTTATTTACATACTGTCATAATCAATATAAAACATCCCACAGCCCGCTCCCATTTCCATATTAATCCTCAGAACCTATCAATCCATGCAGGGTAATAGCCTTCAATATCCCACTCCTTGTTTCCTCCCTACTACTACTATCAGCATGGTAACCAATATACCCTTCACTTTGTCAGGAGCCATGCTTGGGCTTCATTTTATGGTTTTGGTGCCTGCCATCTCAGTTGGCAACGTATCCACATTTACCACCATTTCTGGAAAATAAAACTTCCAATATCCTCTTAGACCTCCCTCCCATCATTCTCTACTTGTGCCCCATAACCTTGAGACTGTTACTCATACTAAGTAGTTCTCCATTCACCTTGTTTATTCCTTACAGGAACTTGAAGGTCTCTATCATATCATTCCTCTCATGACTGGTCTCAGTGAAGACATGTTCAGTGTCTTAGAGCAGAACCTCACTCACGATCACTCCTGTCAGCTCTGAATCACCCCTGATCACCATTTTGTCCTTATCTCTCCGGCGAGGCCTCAGAAGTTCAGAGACTCTGAACAGTATACCAGTGCAGCCTCAGGCCATCACAGTCAATAAAAGGCAGTAAACCTCTTTTTCTTCTACTATCAGAGACCTCTTCTGGCACATCCTAGTATCCTATTTGCCTTACTGAAATAGCCTCACTGTACTATCTTGATTGTTTATAGAGTCACTAAAGTGAATACGGTCCCTTTTTCTCAGCTGGTGCTCAGCTCTACCCTCCTATCCAGTACTCTGTCCTGGGGTTCTGTCCCTAGTGAATCACCTTGCCCACTTTTTGGCATTGATTTCGCTTCCAAACCTTAGGCCACCTCTCAAATCTTTACATGTCAGTCTGCAGTTTCCTACTTCCCCATCACTATCTACCCTCCCATAGAGCTTGGTATTATCTTCAAAGAGACACAGCCCCAGATTCATTTCTCAGACATTGTTAATGAGCATTTTTAGAGAAGAACAAGAGTCAGGATGGATCCTGTGGCATTCCACCTTGACTTCCCTCTTTTCTGATTTGACACCATAATCACAACCCCTGATGCCTCTCATTCAACTAAAGCCACCTCACCCCACCAAAACACTGCTTATATTTCTCTTCAATCCTGGACCTCACCTTGTGCTGAGCCTAAGTCCATACAGATTGAGTCCCCTATCTCATTTGGTCTGTTCCACTGATTCCATGCATAACGATCTTTCAAAACAAAATTACTTTAACTATATATTCTTTTTTAGTTGTTTAACCAGGACTAGCACACTAAGCTGAAAGCTTTTTAGGAGCGACCTGGGAGCACAGGGATGAAGTGACAACTAGAGTCACACAGTATGCAAGTGAGCTGTGGGATTCCAAACCCAGGTCGGGTCTGCTGGATGTCACCAGATTTGCAGCGTGCGAGCTAAACCACTGCAGCTATACTGCCTCTCCCTTAAGGGACTCCATGCCCCCCAGAGCAGGACATGAGAAAAGGTACACCACTCTAGATCATGGTTGACCTCATAGCTACTTGTAAGTGTGCCGATTTGGCCTGGTCAGAAAATAAAATGTAACCCATCCTATGGCTTCCAGAGGTATCATCATCTCCGCAGCATCTGTACAATGGCAATAAGCTTCTGCCAAAGGTGAGAATTTTACATCTAACTTCAGTACCAACATTAGTTACCTGTCTAAATTTCTTGAAAGGCTGCCACAATCTCTTCTCCCGGCCCCACTCCTTTGCCTGTCCTCACAGTCAGTGACACCCCTATCTCTAACCTCTCTCTCCTTCATCACCATAGAGATGTAATTCCCTTTTCATCTGTACCTCTTCTCTCCTCTCCACTCCTCTCCCTTCCTCACTTCCTCTCACCCCATATTTCCTGTTGTCCATCTCCTTCCTTCCCACTATTGTTTTTTCTCTCACATACTCCATCCTTTATCCCTGACACTTCCCACCCTTAATCCTTCCAAGGTAGAGCCAGATGGCTGGGATAGCAAGCCTCCATCTGACTGCTTCTTGCACCTCCTCCCATTGATGACCTCCTTAACCTCTCTTTCTGGTGTTCCTCCATCCCTACTGACTGAAGGCTGCCAATGTTACCCTCCTCCCTCCAAAGATGGTGACCCATCAGGTATGAACAGCTACTGACTCATTTCTCTCCTCCTCCAAAATACAGGAACAAATTATCTTGTTACAACTCTCCCCTTCTGGACTCCTCTTCTTTTCACCCAATACAAGTCTGACTTCTGCAAAAATCACTCCACCACCTGCTCAGGCTCACCAAATCCATCCATAATGGTACATGGATCACAGCCCTATTCACTTCTTATCTTTGTCGAATCCTAGCCAAACATTTAACCCTGCTCTACCACCCAAATATTAGCCAGGCTCAGGCTGCAAGGCCCCTCTCTGACCAACCATCAGTTGTTCCACCTCTACCACAGGGTAGGTCCCAAGCAGTCAAAAGTGGTGACCCCTCTCTCCTCCCTGCCTGTATCCACTTAGTCCTACAAGGATCTGTGTTAAGCTCACTACTTTTCTCCATTTCCTTATGATCTCCTCCTCCATGTGCTTGTCCCCATCCATTCACATGTACATGGGATGACAGTCAGTCCTCTTCAGCAGGCCCCAGACTCCAGCTGGACTTTGATCAAGTTCAGCCCTGACCACCACAATCAGCTTTTCCTCAATGCCAAGAGGCTGTCTCCATGTCCTTTGGCACAAGGCACCACCTCTAGGCTCCCTCTCCTTCCTACTTTTCCATACCCTGGATGGCTCCCTGTGGAAGATGTCACCACCTTTAGTTATCTTGGTATCTGGCCAGACCATCACCTAAATGTTTCTGAACAAGTGGATGCTACTAGTCAAAGCTGCACAACAATTTGGTGCCGTTACAGGAACTGTGACTGTATCCCACCTCCAGCATACCATTCTATTATCCGAGAATGATCCTCCCAAATCTCTGACTATGGTGATGTGGTCTACAGCGTAGCCCCTTCACTTCCCTTGCCAGACTGGACACACTCTTCATCTATTTCTGCCATTACACTCTCGACTATCCTTCTTGGACTCATCATTGTTCTATATATAAATCTCTCTACTTTTCTTTTCTTGTGGACAGACACCATGCCCATTGTGCCAGCTTTGTGGGCAAATCTGGTTTGTTTCCCTACCCTCCTATCTCTCCGATGGGCTCGTTATAGCCATACCATCAGAAGCTGGTCTCCTATTACTTGTTTCCAGTTTAGGTCCAGTTCATCAGAGGAGCTACCTGGTAAAGTGATGACTGAGCATCTTCGGAACTGCTCTCCACTCAGGGAGGGGGAGTCTAACCACCCCGCTCTTTAACAGCCACCTAGGTGATGAATGCTGGCAGGGCTCAGGCAGCCACAAGCACTACTTGCCTTTAATTGTATTGGCATCATTGCATGCTTGACGGCTCAGGGGATAAGTCAAAGGTAGAAAGCCTCCAATGGCAAAATAATCTGCCAACTCTACCCCAGGCTGTTCATGCTCAATAAAGGTGCTTTCAACATCGCTAGATGTGTGTCTCTGTCTTCTCATTTGAACAGAGGCGGTGATACCAAAGTGCTTGACTATATAACAGATTTCTTTGTGTGGTTCGGTGATTACTTTTCTTGTGTAAGTATCTCTGTCTGTCTGTTGGTTTCTGTAAAGACAGGTATGTAGGGTACCATCCTTAATAGTGACAGTGGTATCCAGAAAATGTACACTTGTGGCAGAATATTCTAGGAAAGTTTTTATTGGTGTGGAGGTTATTAAGTTCTTGGTGAAAATCTTTATGTGTCAGTGCCTCTGTCCAAATTATAAACAACCATCAATGTAAACGGAAATAAGTTTAGTGGTTTATGTGTACAGTGCCTTAGAAAATCTCTCCTCCAAATTCGTCCATAAAAGATTAGCATACTGAGGAGCCATCCTGGTTCCCATTCATGTTCTCATAGTTTGAACATACATGTTTACCATTAAAGCTGAAGTTGTTATGTCAGAATGAATTCAGTGGGTTTACCCACAACCCAGGGTCAATGTTAGTCCAAGTCTTTGTCATGCAGGTATTTGAGGCAGGCTGAAATGCCATCTTGTGTGGAATATTAGTGTAGAGGAGGTTACATCCATCGTGGCTAAAAGGGTATCAGGTGGTAAGTCCTTAAAACCAGAAAGTTTATGTAGGAAGTGAGTAGTGTCCTTGATGTAGTTACAGTTTAGCCACGATGGATGTAACCTCCCTCTACACTAATATTCCACACACAGATGGCATTTCAGCCTGCCTCAAATACCTGCATGACAAAGACTTGGACCCCAACATTGACCCTGGAGTTGTGGGTAAACTCACTGAATTAATTCTGACACATAACAACTTCAGCTTTAATGGTAAACATTATGTTCAAACTATGGAACTGCAATGGGAACCAGGATGGCTCTCAGTATGCTAATCTTTTATGGCGAATTTGAGGAGGATTTTCTAAGGCACTGTACACATAAACCACTCGCTTATTTCCGCTACATTGATGATTTGTTTATAATTTGACAGAGGGCACTGACACACTTAAAACTTTTACACCAAGAACTTAATAACCCTCCACCCAACTATAAAGCTTTCCCTAGAATATTCTGCCACAAGTGTACATTTTCTGGATACCTCTGTCACTATTAAGGATGGTATCCTTACATACCTGTCTTTACAGGAAACCAACAGACAGACAGAGATACTTACACAAGAAAAGTAATCACCCGAGCCACACAAAGAAATCTGTTATATATAGTCAACACTTTCGTATCACCGCTCTGTTCAAATGAGGAAGATAGAGACACACATCTGGCGATGTTGAAAACACCTTTATTGAGCAGGACACTCATCCAGGAAATTTACAGAGCAGTGAACGTGCAACACAGGTCCCAAGAGAACAGCTGCTGCAATATAAGGAACGGATGACTACCAAGAATACCCTTAGTAGTCACATACCATCCTGACCTTGAACTCCCACGTAAGATTACTAAGGATCTCCATCCAATAATTAGTGAGGATGAAACCCTTAACTGTATTTTTCAAGAACTACCACTACTATCTTTTAAACAACCACCTAATTTAGCCAACCTGATTATTAGGAGTCAACTTGAACCAGAACAGAATACCATGACATCATATGGTACACGACCTCTGTCATCAACGCAGCATGTAAGACATGTAACCTCATTTCCACTTCAGACTGTGTGGTTACATCACAAAACAGACTATTCAGGATACAGGGGAATTATACCTGTACATCAAGTAATGTGGTCTATTTTATCCAATGCAAGAAATGTCCTCACACAGGTTATGGGGAGACAAGCCAACAACTCAAGACTAGAATGAATTCTACACAGACATTCTATTAATCACAAGATGATTGAGAAACCAGTAGCCCAGCACTTCTCCCAGGATGACCACTCAATCTCAGATATGTCTGTGATGGTCTTAAAAGGACATTTCAACAGTACACAACAGAGACGGCTTTGAAATTAGACTTATTTTACTTCTCAATATGGTGGCGGATGGATTGAACATTGATGTTGGGTACATGACACATTATTCTACTTAAACTTACACAGACCTTTACTTTAAAAGATGGACATAAACAGTTTAGTTCTTCAGCGGGCCTTTGATTTTGTAAGTTTATGGTTATCTACATTGTTGACTTTTCACCTTAACACTGTGGGGAGTGCATTTAAGTGTGTGTGTGTGTATATACTGATGTATGTATGTATGTATGTATGTATGTGTGTGTTTTGTGTGTGTTGTGTTTTTGTGTGTTGTGGGTATGGTGTGTATGTGTGTTTTGTTTGTTGTGCGGTGGTGTGTGTGGAATGTGTTTGCTATATTTGTTGTGTGTTGTGGTTGTGTGGGTGAGTGTGTGTGTGTGTGTGGGGGTTGTGTGTGGTGTATGTACACACATATGTGTGTGTGGAGGTGGCATGGGGCCGTTGTTATGTGGCTAGAACACTTAGTTTTCACATATAGTGTGCATTTATTTCCTTCTATTAGTTGTCAGTGGATGGATTCTCACTGTCACATTTTTAACTGCTCATATTAAGACACATATCTCATTTACTTGGGGTTCATTAAAGGTGTAATTCTTTGGGTTTTCATTTAGATTGCTTAGACTGATTCTGTGCATGTTTGTTATACACAGACTCTTGTTGAAATCTGCATTATCAGGCTCATGGTCTCGTTTTCTTGGAGGTCCTTGACAAGTATTTTTTTTTTTTTTTTTTTTGCACTTACACTTACAAGTGATACTTTCATGCATCATGTTTATATGTGTAGGTTAATTTGAGGCTTGCTTTCAACTTGCAGTTATACCTAATTTCAGGATTTTGTCTCTCATTATCTGTCCTTTAATATACCAGGACAATTGGAATGTAAGTTGTAGCTCATCTTACATGTATTAGAGAGAATGCCACTCCAAGGTTTTTTTTTATCACTAGAATGCTTTCTTGGCATACTGAGACATTTTAAAATTTATGTGACAAGAACTCTCTGGCTGTAGAGAATTCTTGATAACCTTTGCCCTTCTGAGGCCCTCAGTTAAAGGCGTATTGGTGTTAATTAGCTTCTCTGACGTAATCTTCTATTATGTTTTAAATGTATATGTTAAACCAATGAGAATTATTTCTGCTTTTCTATATAATCTGGTGTTAATAATATGGATATTTGAAAAAACTGCCACAAAAGCTTCTGAAGAAGGACCTGGTTGGTTCGAAAGCTAAAGCACTTTGTTCTTTTCTGTAACATCCATGTTGGTCCAATAAAAGGTATTAAATCATTTGTTTCTGGATCTGTTTTTAAAAGGACCAATATGGCACCTACAACATTTTTTTGCCTTAAATAGGAAGGAATTTTTATCCAAAAGATGATTTTGTATTTCCCAAAGGGAATCAGTAATATTTTCTCTGTGGACGTAAACAAAAATGCTTCTTTTTAGTGTTTTGAAATTTCCACTGCTGGTCTGCTTCCTCTACAGATTGCTCTCCACAGAGCTCCTTGCTGTTCTCCCACTAGTGGGCCCCTCTGCCACCATTAGAACTCCAGTCTGCTGGTGGAAAACAGCAGAGGCAGGAGAAATAGCACAGGAAACTAGCCACATAAGGTAGCCTGGAAAGGAAACTAGAATGTATTTTAATTTAAGGCAATGGTGGCATACCTTTAACAATACATAAAAGTGCCTTCTAGAAACAGAAGTTTATAGCAGATAAAAACTGGTAGGTCCATTAGACTGCCTGTTTTCCCTGCCTACCATAAATGCTGCAGACCCTGCTTGATCTCCAGCTTTACCTTCTACTTCCTATTGCTAGGGTTCCCCTATACCTGTCAGATGTATGCTTGAATCCCCCCACTGTGTTGCCCCCACCACCTCAGCTGGGAGTCTATTCCATGCATCAATCACACTTTCTCTGAAGAAATACTTCCTCATGCTACCACTTAGTCTACCCCTTCCAACCTCATATCATGCCCCCTCATTTCTGAACATCTCCTTTTTTGAAAGAGTCTATCCTCCAGTACCCTATTTATGCCTTTTAGATATTTGAAGGTGTCTATCATATTTCCGCTATCTCTTCTCTCCTCCAGGGTATACATATTGAGGTCTCCCAGTCTCTCCTCATATGACTTTTGGTACTGGACCTGCACCATCTTTGTTTCTCTTCTTTGAACTGCTTCCACCCTGTCCATGCCCTTACGGAGATGCAGCCTCCAGAACTGGACACCGTATTCCATATGAGGCCTCACCAATGATCTGTACAGTGGCATCACCACCTCCTTCCTTCTGCTGGTGTTACCTCTCCCTATGCATCCCAGAATCCCACTGGCTCTCCCCACAGCCTTGGCACATCATTTGGCCACCATTAGGTCATCAGATATGATTAATCCCAAATCCCTTTCCTGTCTGGTGACCATCAGTCCCTACTCCCCATCACATAATCTTCCCCTGGGTTCCTACACCCCAAATGCATGATTTTGCACTTTTTCACATTAAATCTCAGCTGCCACACTCTGGACCATTCTTTCAGTTTACCTAGGTCCCTCCTCATTTTTATCCATCTTTCCCAGAGTGTCCACCCTGCTGCAGATATTAGTATCATCCGCAAAGTGGCACACCTTCCCCTCTAGCCCATTTGCAATGTTACTTATGAAGACATTAAACCAGACTGGGCCCAGGACTGATCTCTGTGGCATCCCGCTGGTCACCTTGCTTTCCTCAGATTGAGCACCATTTACCATGACCCTCTGTCTTCTCTCACTCAATCAGTTCCTAATCCAGTTTATCACCTTGTGACCCTCTTCCAGGCTTCCCAGCTTGTTCACAAGTCTTCTATGTGGAATGGTATCAAAGGCCTTACTGAAATCCAAGTAGGCCACATTCACTGCTTGCCCATGATCCATGGCCTTAGTCACCCAGTCAATGATATCAATTAGATTTGTTTGACATGACCTTCTCACTGTGATTCCATGCTGTCTTGGATTCTGTGCTTCACTGGCTTCAAGATGTTCCACAATCCTTTGTTTAAATAGTGATTCCATAATCTTCCCCACTATTAAGATGAGTCTGACTGGTCTGTAGTTTCCAGCGTCCTCTCTACTACCACTTTTGTGAAGGGGGACTACATCTGCCCTCCTCCAGTCCTCTGGATCCACTCCCAAATCAAGTGACTCACTGAACAGTGCTGCCAGTTGTGGCAGCAGAACCTCCTGTAGTTCCCTTAATATTCTAGGATGTATCTCATCAGGTCCCATTGCCTTGTCCACCTTCAATTTTGTGAGTTCTTTTAGGACTGTCTCTTTCATAAATGGACTGGAGTCTATCTCCCTCCGATATTTGTTCATGTTACCTAACTGTGGTCCCTCACCCTCTTCTTCTGTAAATACAGAACAAAAGTATTTGTTCAGTATTGATGCTTCTAGTTCCCCTACTTGATACACTCCTCCAGAGTGTAACAACTTGCAGCAGCACTGCGTCCGTCCTTCTACCTGACCCCGAAATCTTCTAAAACTAGTTGTGTTGTATGAAATAGAACAAATTAGGTTTAGAATTAGGACAACCTGGATTCGTAGGTCTTACATTACCCTCTCCCAGAATTGTGAAGACACTAAAGTTGTCTTTCACAGTTCCACCAAGAAAATAAAAAATACAAAGCTGACTGAATTATATATATATATATATATATATATATATATATATATATATGACAAAGAACCTCTGTGCGCGTAAACACTGAGGCAAGGTTTACACCAAAGGGCATGCAATTCTGCTTAAAGTTGAACCAGCATAACATTCTGTGGTGATTTGCATATGCAGCCCATGATGCTTTGCATTGTGTGGGCATGTGTGATTATATATATATATATATATATATATATGCAATGGGGTGGAGATAAACAGAGTGTGATAAATCCGTTTATCTGAGTAACTGTGTACCTAAATTTCATTTATGTATACAGTGCTTATGTCATAAGCCATTTATCCATACAGTGCTTATGTCATCAGCCATTTATCTATACAGTGCTTATGTCATTTAGAATGTTCAGCCTCAGTGGCAGTATTAACCATATTCAAATGTGAATAACTTTAAAACGAAAAATGATAGCATGGTACTATGAGCATAACGTTTATTCAGCACAGAAATATTTACAAAATGAGTGGTGTTTCATTTATAGGTACTGTTTAGTTTTTTCAAAATTAGTGAAAAACAGCAGAAAATTCCATTTGTGTACCCTTTTTCGTTAAACAAATGCAAATAATTTAAAAACAAAAAATGATAGTATGGTACATTGAGCACAAAAGTTATTCAGCATAAAAATATCTACAAAATGAGAGGTGTTTAATTTCTATATTCCTTTTAGATTTTCTATAATCAGTAAAAAATGGCAGAAAATTCCATTTTTATTCACTTTTTTGGCTAACAAATGCAACCTACAAAAGCAAAAACAAAAGAATTGCATAAATGGAATATGCAATGCAAAACTTGTGTAATAAATGATTTATCTACACTCGAGCAGTTTGACCTTGGACATCTCACTCGTGGCTTATGCCATTCGTGAGGTTACCCAAGGTCAAACTGCTGTTGTGCAGATAAAACATTTATTACACTTGTTCCACTGACATCCATATATATATATATATATATATATATGTGTGTGTATATATATATATATATATATATATATATATATATATATATATATATATATAATATATATATATATATATATATATATATATATATATATATATATATATATAAAAATAGTGGCACGGTAGTGCGACTACAGTTAGGGTTGAGTACCCCATTTAAGGTTAAAGTGTGAAATTTTGCAGCTTAATAACTTTGCCACTGTATGATGGATGTGCCTGAAATTTGGCAGGCATGGAGCAGTACAATACATCTCTGGATCTGCCAAGTTTTATAATGGTCAGATATACAGTTGCAGAGCTATAAACTGCAATAAAAAGTCACATTTACGCTTTGTTTGTGTATTCTTTGCTCACACCTACAGGTCACACAGTTTGTACAACCAGTCCAAAACCTTCAGGGAACATGTGGCCAGGGTTCCCGATGTGCCTTTCAAAGATTTCATGAAAAAATATTAAATGATTCAAAAGCTATTCAAAAAACAATTTTCCCATTATAGTCAATGGGAAAAGTTATCAAAAAGTTTGACAGTGTTGCAAATGCAGTTTTTAGTGTCGCAAATGACCCCTATAGTCAAGGCCCCTGGAATTCTGTGATTCTTCAGTTGCAGAATTTTCTGCAGAATTTGCATCATGCCGCAAAGTATACATAGTGATGCAGAATTCATTGTTTTTGGTGAATTTTCATTCAAATATACTGTTTTTCCATAGTGTCAGGCTTTCTTTCCTATCTCATTTATCCTGAAACCCTTCCTCTATGGTGAGCATATGATGTCATTGATGACATCACAACATGTTTAGCCAATGATAGGACTGCGTTCTGCCAGAGAACTGAATAAATCATGCTGCAGAAATCAGAAAATGCTGCCACAGAAGCCAAGCAGCTCTGCTGTAGAAAAGAGAAAATTCTGCTGCAGAGCACTAGAGGCCCTCCCTATAGTGTTGTGAGTCAGCCATTTTTTTTCAGTTACTGGTCACAGAAATGCTTGGCATTTAAATTTGGGACCTTCTAGGTACACAATTATTTTTGTGTTCACCTAGTCGAGCCCTGAGAATGCTAGCCCTGTCTTTTTTGGGGGGTTAAACCCCCCAGAAATATTTTTTTTAAATTTCTGTAAACTGTAGTGTTGCAAAGCAGTGTTGCACTTGTAACACTGTCATGATTTTTTTTTGCTAAAGTGTTGTGATTTGCGACACTACCTTGTGACATTATGCCCAAAAGAATAGGAAATCTTTGCCACCTTGCTGCAATAGAATGGTTTGGTTTTTTGGGCTGACATTTGGAAGGAAGAAAGCCAAGATCCCACAGATCTGCTTATTTTTATGTTTGGTGACAAAATATTAGAGGGCTGCAAAGTTACGATACTCAGAAGTTGACTATTTTTCCCATAGCCTAACATTACATCTATCGCATCTTTCGGGGCCCGTATCTTGGAAACGCTTTGAGATACAGACTTTTCATCAGAAAAATGCTTAGCCCCCCTAGGAGGCTAAGAGCAAAACTAGCCAGGAAAGTCATAAATGATATGAAATTTAAATTTTTTTCTACGTTGTACTGTTCCTGAGATATAAGCAATTTAGTATTCCAAGTGCTCATTTTCTGCTCCAAGGCCCATATTATGCATACATTCTTTGTATTCTCTGTGTTTCTCTATGCAGCTTTTGGGGGAAAAAAGGGTGTGCACTTCCATTACTGTTACAGTTATCATTTCCACTTGTGTTTCCATAACCATTTGCATTAGCGTTCCCATCTACTCCACCATGTGTGTTACCCTTTGCATTTTCATTTGCTCTTGCATTTGAGTTACTGTTACCTTTTGCGTTTCCATTACTGTTTCTGTTTGCGTTTCATTTTACGTCACCATGTGCATTATTTGCATTTGTGTATGCGCTTCCATTTGCATTTGTGTTTCCTTTGGCATCATTGTTGCTGTTACTGTTAGCATTTGCATTTCCAATTGTGGTACCATGGCCATGAACGTTACCATTTGCATTTCTGTAAGCTCTTGCATTTGCGTTTCCATTTATTGTTCGCTTTGGCATCATCGTTGCTGTTACTATAACTGTTTGCATTTCCAATTGTGTTACCATTACTGTATCCTTCTTCGTCACCATTTGCATTTCTATTGCCCTCAGTGTTTGCGTTTTCAGTTACATTTCCATTGGCAATTGCATTACTGTTTCCTTTTGTGGCGCCATTGCCTTAACCGTTTTCATTCCTGTTTGTGTTTGTATTACCATTTGAATTTTTCTTACCGTTTGTGTTTCCGATGGTGTTACCATTTATGTTACTGTTTTCATTAACGTTTGCGTTTCTGTTGCCGCTAACATTTGCGCTACCGTTTGAGTTACCATTTCTGTTTTCATTAACATTTTCACTTGAGTTTCTTTTACGTTTGTGTTACCATTTACGTTTACATCACCATGTGCATTACCATTTGTGCTTGCATTTGCATTACTGTTAGCATTACTATGTGACAAAAATCACGTTCCATTCACTATTAATAGGGCTTATTCTCAAAAAGAAGGGAAATTCATGGCAATAAAACTCTGTTTAATGCATTAGTTAGGGTTGTTCCACAGCGAAAAAAGCAAGGAAATTTGGTGTTAGGGTTGCCACCCCTTGCACCCCAAGCCCAGCCATCCCCACCAACAGGCATCGGGGTGTTCATAGGGGTCATTGGTCCTAACACTCACCCCATTCTCCTATACTGCACCACCTCAGCTTGTTTACAAAAAAAACAGTTGTTTTGGGTAGCATCATGTCAAGTTCATGGCATGATAAAGAGATTTCTTATGCAGGCTTCATTGTGGCATGGCTGCTCACAAACAAAACAATCACAGCACAGAGTAGATATATCTGCCGAAAAAAACAAGCAAAACTAAATTAAATAATGTGCCTAGTTCTATTCTATGTACTTTATGCTAAATCTTTGATCAACTACACAAATATCACCTCTTTGAATGGAGGCTAACAGAATGTACTGTAGAACAGCTATTTATCTGACAAGTTACCCAACTTGTTTTTTTTTTCCCAGAAGGGCTGGAGTGCAATTCAAATTGATGATATGGCTATAATTGTTCAATGTGGAGTCACTTGCTAAACAAATTTCCACCACCTTTTGGAATTTTGATTTCATAGACCACAAAAGACGCTTTGCCAGTTATCAGGAAAGGGACAAACCTGTTTGGAAGAAACGTTTGTGCCCCTTCGTTATGATGTCAGTACTTGTAAAAGAATATATGGGGTTAGATTTTCAAAACTCTTGAAATTGGTGCAAGTGTGGGGAAAGTGTGCTGCAAGTGGAGCTTCCCTGGCTTCACTTGTTGGACTGCAGTTGTCCCTGCATGCCCTGGATTCTCAAAAAGTGAGCTTGTTTATGATGGTCTCCACAATTTATAGCAGCTTGCAGATGTTTTTTCAGTGCAGCTGAGTAAAATTATTGCACCTGGTGGGAGCAGGCATAACATCTCCTTCAACTGCACCTGTCACCCATGCAGAGCATGAGCTGGAAATAGGATTCTCCACAGGTGCAGAGATTTCATACTGCAGCAGTTTCTATGGAGTGGGACTTAAAACCTGATTGTTTGAAAATCTAGCCCCTGATCAACCACTTGGTATTCCTTGGGGAAAGTGTTCCTGTCATAGTATGCTTTAATGCCTTGGGCAGTCTTTCATTAGGCAAATGAGATGACTCTGTAGGTGTCTTTCCAGATCAGTGATATACTGATGGAAATCTTCAGGGTCAGATATATTCTCAGTGTGAGTTTGGTACAATAGATGTATATTTATTTATTTATTTTTATTTATTTAAGTCTCGGATGACATATACCTTTGAGCTAAGAGCTTTTTAACAAAGGTTCCACATCAGTAGAAAGTACAACAGACTTAACAGGGCAGTAAACAATGGTACTAATAAAGTGAATATAGGAGGTTCAAAAATCAAATTGACACAAAATCAGATTGACCGTCAATGTAATACAATGGAGTCACATTATGCTAAACAGTTTCAGGCACAGGAAAATGCATACTGTACATTGAATATCAGCCAGAAGGCTTTGTCAAAACAAACAGGGCACAGGGTGAGGAAGGGTAGTGGGAGGGTGGGCTGGGAAGAGTATAGGCAGTACTATATGTCTACCAGTCATCATATTAAATGAAGTGAGACCAGTTTTGTGGCTTGGAGTAGGGTGGATTACAAGAACAATCAGAGGCAGTTTGAGACCCCAATTTTTTGAACTATTGGTGAGATACTTTTTAACATGCTGATCACTGTTGGATTAATGTGTTCCACCTGACTTGAAGATTGAGGTCAGTAGGCTACATTAAGTTTCCTTTGAACTTCTAAGATCTCACAGAAGCTGGTAGTCACCTCAGAGATAAAATGAGAGCCTTGGTCTGATTCTATCCTTAAGGGTAGACCCGCCCCGAAGACAGAACACATCTTTTATCAACATAGTGGCCATTGTTGCAGTCACATCATTTGATACAGATATGCATTCAACCCATTTTGAGAAAAGACAAGTCAGTGTGAGCAAACATCTGTCTCCCCTGGAGGACCATGGTACCAGACATCTCCAGTCAATATGGAAATCTGACCTAAGGAAAGCTATCCCTTTGGTTGGTAGGGGAGCTCTGAACATGGGCTTTGATGGCTGAAATTTACAACATGTAAGGCAACCTTTGGTAAAATTAGATATATCTTTACACATGATGGGACTGTAAGCAACTTGTTTCAGGACAACAAAAGTAGCCTGGTCACCTGGATGTACTCTGCACACCTTGTCATAGGTATGATGCAACATAATTCCCCTGTAGTGGTATAAACCATCCTTCAGGGAAGACCATCTTTCCTGTGGGTGTAAGACAATAACTTCTGGTGCAGATAGAATTTATACCTTTGATTTCACATGATTTTCAGATCTCTATCTTGGGCCATGACCTCATTTGAAATAAGAACATTTACTGGATCTTCTATGTTATGGTACATTTTGAATATTGTTTTGACGTGCAGCTGGACTTGCACCAGATCATAATCAGGCTCATCCCTTTCTAACACATGGGTGTTATAGAAAACAAAAGCTGATCTCATTTAGCTCATAGACACACACACACACACACACACACACACACACACACACATGTATATATAAAAAATGCACTTACTGCATCATTGAATTCAAGCCATCAAGTGTTTAATTAGAACCTCAGTGAGCACACACCTCTGTGCTTCACATCAGAAATGAGGCGCTTCTTCAGAAGGAACAGTAAGAGCACTGATATGCTCCTTTTATATAATTGAAAGTCTTAAAGGAATGGTGATAAGATTCAATGCAAGAACCACATTACGTACAATATGAGGAAAAACCAGAGTTCCACCCCAAGCAAGACAGAAATTATCTGAAATACACAACAACACACAATGTGTAAAACCATGTAAAAGGAGACGCAACAGAAAATACAAATATTCCACTAATAACTAAAAAAACGCTATCAGCTAGAAAATGTCATAGTTGATGGAAATATAACAGGCTGCTAAAAACTAAATCACCTGAAAGATCAAACATGTATTTAAATAATTCATCAAAATAAGTGAATAAGGATTCTGCAGGTAACACATGATCCAAGGGAAATGTGTTCATAATATGGTGGAATTTATAAACACTACCAACCAAGCCATGAAAACACCATAATGTACTCTAAATGCCTACAAAATCAATACATGTAAATCCTAAAAGGATCACAACTATCTATATTGATATTAGAATCCTAAATACTAGTTATACTAAGAAAGTTATTATCAATATTAAATAACCTAAATCGACTATTGTTATGGAAATATTGTAACTTAAATAAATAAAATAAAATAAATAAATAAAATAAAATGAGTAAAACCTTACTGAACAATAGCATAAAGCTAAGTATAGATGCTGAAGTTCTTAATAGCAGTTAATTCAAAACATTTCAATTCAAAGATGTTAGGAAATATCAATTATTGGACTGTTAAAACCCAGGCATGAATGTGCTTCTAGTTTGAAAATCTTTTTCATTTCACATTGCAGCAGTTTCTTTTTGTCTGTGACCACCCCTAGGATTTGAATGTACATACTCAATACCCAGAAACTGAAAACATGCAGGGCTGCTATTTTGAAATTCTGCAAAGTGTGCCCCCTAAGAACTGTCAAATTCAGCATTGACTATAAAGTGAATGTGCTCTTGGATCCACTCTTTAAGTGCACAGATAGTGCATCCCACATAAATTCTGGGGCATGAACAGGTCAAGACAGACACCACAAAAGGTGTGAAGCAATTGGTAAACTGGGTAAGGAATTGGTTGGGAGATAGACATCAGAGGGTGGTGGTAAACTGAGTTCACTGTGAGGAAGGGAAAGTGACCAGGGGGTGCCACAAGGATCAGTACTGAGACTGGTCCTCACTAATGTCTTTATTAGTGACATTGCGGAGGGGTTAGAATGGAAGGGTATACCTTTTTGCTGATGACACTAGAATCTGCCCTAGGGTAGCCACTCCAGTGTGTGTGGAAAAAATGACTAGGGATTAAAGAAAGCTTGAGGAGTGGTCAAGAGTATAACAACTAAGTTTCAGTGTGAAGTATTGCAAAACCATGAACTTACAGCACAGAAACCCTGGGGCAGATTACAAGATGGGGAAGTTGTACTGATGACTACCAAACAGGAAAGCAACCGAGGGGTAATCATATCTGATGTCCTGAAGTGGCCAAACAATGTGACAAGGCTGTAGGGAGAGCCAGTGGGATGACAGGATACATAGGGAGGGGTATCACCAGCAGAAAAAGGGAGATAGTGATACTGCTGTATATATCATTCCTGAGACCTCACCTAGAGTATTATGTCTGGTTCTGGAGACCATATCTCTGGAAGGACATAGAGTAGAGGTGGTCAAGAGGAGGGAACTAAAATGGTGCAGGGTCTGCACCAGAGACCCTATGAGGAGAGATTAAAGGACAACAATATGTACACCCTGTGGGAAAGGAGGGAAAGGGGAGATATGATAGACTTTCAAATGCCTCACACATATAAACAAGGAACAAGATTGAAGTAATTTTTCAGAAAAAAAAGATGGTCAATAACAAGGGTGTATGCTATGAAGCTGGAGGTGGGTAGACACAGGGTAAATGCAAGGAAGTACTACTTCACCGAAAGAATGGTGGATGCCTGGAACAGCCTTCTGTCAGAGGTGGTGGGGCAAAAACTATAGCAGGATTCAAGAATTCATGGGCTAGACAAAAGGGAACTGTAGTCACTTAGGAAGGGAAGGCTAAGCCGGAGATCAAGTAGAGTCTACAGTGTTATAGTAGGTAGGGAAAATGGGCAGACTAAGTGGGCCAAGCTGTCCTTATTTGCTATCAAATTCTCTGTTTGCACGTTTCTATTTAATTGATAAATTGCTGGACAGAAACAGTGTTATCCAAAATTGCATGCATAAATGAGTTTGCTTGAATAAGTATCGGCAGATGTTACATCTGCCACACCGGAAACATCAAAGGTGGGGTGGGGAATCCAATATGGTGTGTTATTAGGCTTGTTTTTTTTTTTTTAAGAGACTGCTGGTGAGTCTTTTAAACTTTTACCTCTAAGGTAAGTAATCCTAGGCCAATCTCCAATAGCTCTACAAAGTACAGGGTCCCCATTTAAAACTTTCCAATGTTTATTAATTATTGCTGCTGTCTCAGGGTCCAAATGATTAAAAGTACTAAAAAAGTGACAGGCTGACATTCATTGTTTGAGTTAGATTGGGGTAAAAGTAAATTGCATCTATCCAAGTTTCTAGCCCAATAAGCTTCATCCAAGAATTCCTGAGAGTATCCCCATTGTAAAAAATAATTTTTTAAATCGAGTGCCTGTATTTCAAAAGCTTTTAATGTTATACAGTTTCTCCTAATTCTAACAAATTGCCCATAAGGGATTCCCTTTTTGAGATGGGGTGGATTGACACTTGAAGCATGTAGTAGCCTGTTGCCTGAGGTGGATTTTCTGAATGTCTGCCTTTGTAATGCATGTCCTTCCTCAACACTCAAAGTGAGATATAGAAATGAAATTGTGCTTGATCAATGCAATGCGTAAATCTGTGGCCCATACTGGTGGAGTTCAAAACTTCAACAAAGGTGCTCACAGATGATTTATCCCCTCTCCTGACAATAAATATACCATCAATAAAGCTTCCCCACATTTATGTGGGTACCCTTGGAGGGGACTTCAGTGGTAGCATGATTCTTCTCTTGATTTTTTTGCCTGGCCTACTCTTCCTCAGTTTGTCACATGGTGATGACAGCAAGGTTGGCATTGGGTTCCAGTGGGTAGCTCCATGGCTCTCCACTCAATGCTCCTTCTCTAGCTGGTGTGTCAGCTATACAATTTCTATTTGTATCTGTATCTGAACCCTTGGTCCATAATTGACCTTTGACCTTCTTCCAGTAAATGGTAAATTCATGGGATAGGACCTTATTGTCAATTGCTGTGATAAAATCTTTATCACTGATGTATTTATCCTCAGCACTCTTGAACCCACCTTCCTTCCAACCAAGAAGATAGGACAGAAAACGTTGTCTCAAATAATCAGAATCTGTACAGATCACCAACTCAGTAGTGTTGTTATCCTGGGCAGCTTGAACTGCTAATAGAATGCTAGCTATTTTATTTATTCAAATGTTTCACCAGGAAGGCATGCTGAGTAACAAGTTGCTACTTTCCCGGTGTGACCTGGGGGGGTAGGGAACAATGGGATGGAATACAGAGAAATGGTACAATGTTGGAAGACAATTTGCATACTTGTACACAATAAGAACAGGAGGTATTACAGGTGCATAACATTGGTTAACAATGCAACAGTTAAATATAGTAGATATGAAGACACATATAGCAAATTGGCAACAGTTGGTGACAGTTAGTGACACACTGGAACACATATAATAACTTGGCAACAGTATGTAGCTCTAGATGGTAAGGTGACCCAATAGTAATTGGTAGCCATTAGTGTAACATAGTTGTTCAAGATTTACAGTGGTTGGAGTAAAGAGAGGAAGAATGGAAGTAGAGAACAGAGAATTGAGGAGGGTAGAATTGAAGAAGGGAAAGGAAATGTATGGAGAGATGCAGACAGAACATGATTTTTGAGACGAACAGAGATGACAGGGTGGACTGAAGTGCATATAAGAGGGGTATAGGGGTAGGTTATAAGTGTTTAATTGAGTGTAGCAGTAGGCCAGTGTTAGGCTATGTTAAGCAGAAGGGGGTAGGGGGAGTGGAGAGGTAGAGTGTGGCAGGGTGATGAGAGAGAGGTATTGTAAGTGAGGGGTATCCAAGGGGGGGGGAGTTGAAATTTAACAATGTTCTGTTATCCCTATCTGGGCAGGGCAGTGGACAGTCCTACTGATAGGATACTGGTTATAGGCAATGACAGTTATTTATATATAGTGATGCAAGAGAGGGGGGTGTTGGGGGAGGGATGTTGTGGGAGGGGGTAGCAGAGGGGGTTGCCCACCATGCGCTATGGATCCTGCCTGCACAAGGCAGTGATCGAACTCACAGGAGGGAGGCAGAGTAAGGGTAGAAAAAGAAGGGGGAGGAACACTTTAGGAGGAGGGAGAGTAGGGGACAAGGAAGAACATGATCAGAGGGAAATAGGAATGGTGGGGAGTAGGCAATATGAGCCTGAGCAGAGGTCAACCACAGTAGGGGGGAGTAGTACCCCACCAGTCTGCTGGGTGACCCTGCCTGCACAAGGCAGTGATCTAGCAGTGACTGAGGGGGTGCAATAAAAGGAGAAATACGGGAAAGGGGTTAACATTGTTGCCCACCATACACTATGGATCCTGCCTGCACAAGGCAGTGATCGAACTCACAGGAGGGAAATAGATTAATGGTAGAGAAAGAATGGGGAGGAACACTTTAGAGGAGGGAAAGTAGGGGACAAGGAGGAGCATGATCAGAGGGAAATAGAAGTGGTGGGAGTAGGCATACGGTAGTACGGGCTTAGGGGAGATATCAGAGGGATTAGGGAGGGTCATGACAGGCACAGGAAGAGGCAAGGAAGTTCCTGATGGCAGAGTTAATGGAGTAGCAAGAGGATGAAGGGCGAATTTGAGGGGGAACTGAATTCCAGATTTTTGGGAGGCAATAAGAATAACCCGATTGGCCAATAAGGGGGGAATGGTGTGGGACTACCAGGGCTCATGAGTAAGTAGATCTTAGGGAGTGAGAAGGAGGGGGTGCAGTTGTAAAGGCAGGGGAGAGATAGGAGGGAAGTTCACCCTTCCAGTACTTGGAGGTGAATTTTGCGCAGTGAGAGAGATGTTGGTTTGTCAGGGAAGGGAAGGATAGGACATGGCAGAGATCACAATGATGAGTGTGGAGGGGGGCGTCAAGGGCAAAATGGCAAAAGGAGTTGAAGTGGATATCTAGTCTGGCTAGGGAGGACTTGGGGAAGCACCGCAGACTACATCACAGTAGTAGAAGATAGGTAGGATCATCTTCTGGACAATCTCATGCCTAGTCATGGGTGGGATGCAGGCCCAGTTCCTGAATAAGGCACCGAGCTTGGGATGCAATGTTTTCTGAATGGCATCGATATGACCAGAGACGTTCAGGTGTCGGTCCAGCCAGATACCTAAAAACTTGAAGGAGAATGTGTCATCGAGTAAAGTCCCATCAAGGGTATGGAAGGAGGGCAGAGAGGGAAACCTGGTAAGTCTCTGCCTGGTGCCAAAAGTCATGGAGACTGTTTTTTTGGCATTGAAAGATAGTTGGTAGTTTGCAAACCAATACTGAACTTTGTCGAATTTCTGCTGAAAGTTGGATACAACCTCAGTGGGCAGGAGCCAGATGCATACAGCACTGTACCATCAGCATACATGTGAATGGAGGAGAATGAAGAGCAGTTGGATGGGAGATTGTTTAGAAAAATAGAGAATTGTATGGGGCCTAACACTGATCCCTTGGGGAAGCCAGTTCTTATCAGGAGGGGTGGGGAAATTGCGTCAGAGATCATAACTGATTGGGTTCTGCCAGTGAGGTATGCCTTGAACTAGTCTGTGGCTAAGGTGGATAGCCCAGCTGTTGATAGGGTGTCAAGGTGAAGAGAGTGGGAGACTATGATGAAGGCTTTGGCCAGAACGACAAAAATGGTTGAGCTGATTTGGCCATTGTCCATTCCCGTGAGGATAGAATTAGTGAGCTGAAGAAGGGAGGTGGTGGAGTGATTTTTCCTGAAGCCAGATTGATAAGGGGTGAAGAAGGAGGAGTTATTGAGGTAAGTGGTGAGCTGGGAGAGGGCTAGGTTTCCTGAAATTTTGCAAAGGTAGGGAGAAGAGAGATGGGGAGGTAGTTGCTAGGGGAGGTGGGTTCTCTGCCTTTGGGGAGGGGAAGGACCACTGCGAGTTTCCATGGGAAAGGTACTGAGGTGGTTGAGAAAGAGAGGTTTAGTATAATAAAGAGCAGATAGATGATTGCTGGGGCTGAGAGAGATAATAGTTCAGGGTCAAGGCCATCTGGGGAGGAGCCTTTTGAAGGGTTGATCGCTAGCAGGGCATTTAGGGTATCATTTGGAGAGACACTAATGAAGGAGAATGAGGAATTGGAGGGGGGTCATTCATAGGCAATTGAAAGGGAGAGAAGGAGGGGAATAGTTTGGGAGGGATTGGAGTAGCTAATCAGCACAAGTGGTGTAATAGGAGTTGAATTCAGTAGCTACTGCAACTGGACCTAATGAGAGTGGCTTTTATCTTATGTATTGGGGTGGATGGACAGGATGGGGGGTTAAGAGGGCATGGCCCACTCTGCAGAACTTGGAGGGGGAGTTGATGTTTGTTGTGAAGGTAGATTTGAAGCACTCTGTTTTAGCTAGCTTGGTAGACCGGGTGCAGCCATTATGGAGTTTTCAATAAATAAGAAGGTCATGTTGAAGCTGAAAGACTTTATGCCATTTCCAGGCACTATCTCTGGCTCTGTTGCAGGCTAGTAATTCAGAGGTAATCCAGGGGAGGTGATGACCTCTAACCCTTGTTTGTTTTAGGGGTGTGAAGGCTTTCCAATTTGCTAGGAAGATGTCTTTAAAATAAATTAGGGCTTTATCAACTGAGGAAGTGCTTGCTAGAGGGGACCAGTATGAGAGGGCAAGACTTTTCAGGAGAGGTTCCAATTCTAGGGATTTATAGATCCATATTTGTAGGGTTTTATGTGGGGCTTTAGGGCTATAAACTTTTCTTACCAGGAAAACCGGGTTGTGGTCGCTGAGAGCATCTGAAAGGATGCCGGAGGTGATGATTCTATGAAGGTGGGAAGTTAGGGCCCAATCAAGTAGGGAGGGGTTTTTGGTCTTGTGATTAGGGTGGGTGGTTTCTTTAATTAGTTGTGTGAGGTTGAGGGCACCGATAGCATTTCTTGTGGTAGATGTTGGGGATAACCAATTTAAATTGAGGTCACCAAGGATATAAAGGTTACCATATTGAGAGAGGAAGTAATGGAAGTTAGGAGGTCAGGGGAGACAGCGGGCTGGACATTTGGATGGCGATAGATACCGGCTACAAAGATAGGGAGTGAGAAAGGAAGGGATACATTGATGGCTAAGGTGTCATGGGTTGTTGGGTTGGAGGAGGAGGAGAAGACCTGGAAGTATTGGACGGAGGCACGGATATACATGGCCACTCCATCATCCTGGCCTGCTCTGTCTAGCCTTAGGATGGAGTAACAGGGGATGGAGATTAAGTGGTTAGGAACCATACTCTTTAGCCATGTTTCTGTTATTATTAGAATAATTGGTTTCAGGGCAGCAACCATGGCTTACAGGAGGTCTAATTTTTGAAGTAGGCTATGAATGTTGAAGTGTAATATCTTGAAACCCTTTATGAGGGCTATTGGGGTAGGGGTATGGGCAGTGGCAGTGGGGGAGATGGCAGGAGTGAAGGAAGTAGCAGGACATGCATTGGGGTGAATGTCACCTGAGGTGAGTAATAGTAGAGCTAGGAAGTGTAGCTTCATGGATTTGGAGTAATGGGACTTGGAGGCTGAGTGAGTGAGTGAGTGAGTGAGAAGGGAGTCATATAGTGAGGAAGCAGGAGGTAGAGAACAGCAAAGAAATTTGATAAAGTTGGTAGGGATGTATGTGGACTGATGAAGAATGAAACCAGAATACAGTGGGGGGCAGGGAGTAATAGCATGAATATAGTTGGGGCCTGGATACAGGAGGTTTGGATGGATTTGAGTTATAGGGCCTAGGCTGGCAAAAAGCAGGAGGGGTGGGTATGGAAGAGTAAATAAATAAGGTTGGGGAGAAGGAAGATGGGAGAAGGATTTGAGTGGTGAGGAAACATCCTTAGAGTCAAGGAGCAGTGGGGGGGGTGGACTTTGGTAGGTAGTAGACTATAACAGGGGGGTGTAGCTGAACAGAGTTGCTTGCTACTGAGGAGAAGTGGTGCAATGCTTAAAATAAAGCTCCCTCAGGTATCCAGCTGAATAGCCTGTAGTAGGGAAGTAGAAAGTGAAGGATGCTTGCTTAAGTATACACCCTTTAGTGGAGGAGCTGAATAACCTGCTAATGGGGAAACAGGTACTAATGGAAAGGTAAAGAAATCTGGGTATTGTGGTTCTAGATATTACCCCTTTAAGTGCTTTGTGGTAGCCCTTAGGTGCTTCCCCTTTAAGAGGGAAAGTGAAAAGTAACCAAGTAGGAACTGGGCGGATCTCTCAGTTCTGGTAGTGTATTTAATAAAGGAAGGAGGTGGGGGGATGGGGGCTGGCCAAAAAATCACTAAGAAGCCAGTTCAGGTTAGGCAAATGCTGCTCTACACTGTAGAGCTCACCATACCTCTCAACTGTCCCTGATTTTCAGGGACGTCCCTGATTTTGCCTCAGAATTTTACTCTGTCCCTCTTAAAATTTGTGTTTCCTTAGCTTAACAGTGGGAATTATAAGCACAAAGTAATGTCAAGCATTAAAGTTGCAGACTTGTTCTTCTTTAGAAAATTCATTTTGTGCTAAGCCCCTTATTCTATCAGCTTTCTGTGTGAATATCTCTAATTTTGAAGATGTGTTCCTGATTTTGGTCCTCTGTCCCTGATTTTTTTAAGCCTTGTCCCTGATTTATGAGGCAGGAGGTTGAGAGGTATTCAGCTTACAGAAGTGTGCAACTGAGTGAACTGGGAAGCAAAAAGATCAGGACTTCACTACGCAGCTGCTAAAGGAAGAAAAGTCAAAGATCAGTGTTTCTTTGCAGTCTTATGCCCTAGGCCAATGATTTCGGCACTGGCTGCAGCATTGGGCAGGAAACCAATGTCAGAGCTCTGGGGCCATCTGTAACCATTCAGGTCCCACAGCGATGGGTGCCAGGTATTCAATTAGAAAAGGGAGGAGAGATCCAAAATCCCCTTTCCCTTGTCCTGGGTAAGGGACCAGACATTATCTTGTGAGCCAAGGAGGAGAGCAAGCAGCAGGTGCCTGCTCACCCTGTCCTAGGCAGACAAGATGCTTGTGGAGGGGACCTTGTCAGCAGTACCAGCCCAGTGGGCTCCGATCATCCTGAGAGAGAGGAACAGAAGAGAGGGCAGTTATAAGCCTCAGTGGTAGACAGGGGAAGGTTTTAGAGCACAGAGGGGTGAGAAAAATGAACAGTTGAAAAGACTTGGGATGAAATGGGGAAGGGGCTCTGATACAGACTTTGGCAAGGTGCCAGCAGCAAATTGCAACAGGGAGCTAAAACAAAGTGTGTTATATGGGGGCATGTATCTAGCCTAATCATCTGGTGCTAGAGTCAGGGAGGAAGTCTAGTAGCCAGACAGATTAGAAATGCAGAAACAGTCTTAAACTTTAAAATACAAGTGCAGAAATTGCCATCAATAATCTAATATACATTGCAAACACTGTTCAACTTAAAATTAATTCAGAAAATCAATTCTACAGTCTGTTTAAGGAAACGCTAGCAGCAGGATCATCATAAATAATTCAAAAAATCACTAAGAAGCCAGTTCAGGTTAGGCAAATGCTGCTCTGCACTGTACAGCTCACAAAAGTGTACAACTGAGTGAACTGGGAAGCAAAAAGATTAGGACTCCACTATGCAGCTGCTAAAGGAAGAAAAGTCAAAGGTCAGTGTTTCTCTGCAGTCGTATGCCCTAGTCCAATGATTTCAGCACTGGCTGCAGCACTGGGCAGGAAACTAATGTCAGTGCTCTGGGGCCATCTGAAACCATTCAGGTCCCACAGTGATGGGTGCCAGGTATTCAATTAGAAAATGAAGGAAAGTTCCAATTACTTTTCCCTTGTCCTGGGTCAGGGACCAGACATTACCTTGCGAGCCAATGAGGAGAGCAGGCAGCAGGCGCCTTCTCACCCTGTCCTAGGCAGGTGGGTGGCTTGTGGAGGGAACCACGTCAGCAGTACCAGCCCAGTGGGCTTCGATCAGCCTGAGAGAGAGGAACAGAAGAGAGGGCAGTTATAAGCTTCAGTGGTAGTCAGGGGGAGGTTTCAGAGCAGGGAGGGGTGAGAAAAATTAACAGTTCAAAAAATAACTATCTCAGCATACTGACTAGGCTTTGGGATTAGATTGAACCTCTGGGTAGGAAGAGTAGGTTGGCTTTATTAGCTTTGATCCCAGTACAGCTCAGCTCCTGAGTATAGTTATTCCTCCTGTATAAAGGAACAACCATCAGCATAGATTTGAGGAGCATCTTAAACCAGCCGTCCTCAAATGGTGGATTCTTCACAGCCCATAGGACATTGGAAGACTTTAAAGCTCATCAGTCAAGCCTTGGGGACAGTTCTCTTCACACTGATGCAGGTCTGCTAGGTATCGAGCTAGTTTATCTTTCTTGTTTTTAGCATTCCACAATGTCATGTCCCTCTGAAGCCAATGTCCATGAATCTGTTTAGCTTCCAGACAATCGACCATCTCTGACCTTAGAACATTTAAGGTAAGTTGGAGATTGATGGCAAGTCTTCACAATCACTTTCTTCCCCTTGATTATATAAGCTTAGTGCTGCCAGGCCCACATGGTTATAAAAAGAGTCTTTTCAGACTGAATATTCTTTTTTCTACCTCACTCAAGAGTCTTACTTACATAAGGAATAAGTCTCTTGTCTTGGCCATACCATTGATACAGAACTGCTCTAATACATTGGTCAGTGTGATCTTTTTTTAAGGTTGAACTCCAGTTGTTACCCTTCTGGGCATAGACAAGGCAAGGTGCTTTCCACAGGTTTGTCTGTAGCTCCTTCATGGCAGTATCTTTGTCTGTGCCCCCCATAACCAGGGTTGCTCTTTCTTCAAGAGTTTGGTTAAGGGCTGGAACACTTGTGTATACAGTAGTTCTCTATAAACTGGCATGAATAGTTGCAGATGCCCTCCAGGCTGCACAATTTAGTTACGTTAGAAGATGGTTTTAGATTCTGCAGTGCCTGAATCCATTCTGCTCAAGGGTGAATACCATCTGGACCTATTTTGAGGCCTAAGTAGTTACCCTCTCCAGGCACCACTGACCTTTCATCACAAATGATTTTGCACTTGGTTCTTGCAACTTGGATAGCATATATTGTAGCATTTCCTTATGCTCAGCCCTTGTACGACAGATTTATTTATTTATTTAGCTTTTGTTTACCGGGTAAGTACACTAGACAAGTAGTATGCCTATTTTCAGGAACAACCCGGGAGAGCACAAAACATACAGTATACATACATGGCAACATTGGAGAAACAGCATGATACAGTAAAAACAGCTATAACAACGCTTGTATAAGGGCAGAATACTGCCACACATAGTACAAATTGTTACAGGACATAGATAGACATTAGAATCACTGAATACATATTTCATAGACCATCATGGACTCAGAGTGGACAATAGTGGACTGCAGAGTATTACATTACAGAGACTAGGAGCAGTCACATCTTGTCGTTTGTTTTAGGTGGGACCACAGGGAGGAGCGAAGGTCCCATGGGAAGGGGCAGAGTGAACAGAGTCGGAATGGAGTTCAGAGCCTAGGCACAAAAGCGGCAAAGTCACGATCCCCATAAGGAGTCCGAGTAAGGGAACTTTAAGCAACTCAGCGGTCTGTGACCTGAGCTGGTAGGGGATGGCGCCCAGTTTTGGGAGGAATCGCCAGTCCCGACGGTATGCCTGGCAAGCACTTTCCTGGTGAAGTTTCCTACACCAAGGATCAGGAATTCAGGGGGGAGCCAGCTGAGTTTGTCATAGAGCTCACATCAGTGGGTGATTTGGGAGCAGCAAGTGCAAACCGACAGATATCATTATATGCCGTGTTCCACCGATTAAGATGGATTTGAGGTGACCTGGCAAATGGGTGGTATCCATAACTAAGGGAGGGAGAAGCAATCCCTGCAAGTGCCAACCTCGCTCGGAGTCAGGTTGTATTTGGCCCTGTAGGCAAGGCCAAGCTTACACCTGGTGGTTCTGCAGATGTTTTGGATATGGCTTCCCATGTCAAGTTGTGGGTCGAGGGTGACCCCAAGATATTTAATTGATCTCAGCTGTTGGCAACAGGGGCCTCCATCACAAGCTATTTTGAGCATAGCTGATGGGGCTTTTAACTTGGCCGTGGAACCAAAGAGCATGGCCTGAGTTTTGTTAAGATTCAATACCAGTCTATGGTTGGTAATCCAGGCCGAGACTCTGCTGAAGTCTTCAGATAGGCACTGGTTAAGGTCAGCAGCATTACGAGCATGGGCCACTAGCACAAGGTCATCTGCATAAAGCGTGACTTGGCAACGAGAGGTCACCCGTGGGAGTTGATTAATAAAAAGTGAGAATAGGAGAGGTCCAAGTACCGATCCCTGGTACCAGATGACCAGAATGTAATCAACATATAGTATATCACAATACCCTTCTGCTCTACCTCAGGCATTGTCTTGTTCAGAAAGATATTAAACTCTACAAGTGAATTACTCTACAAGTAACCAAATGGGCACCTATTCCATGGTTTTGGCTTTGGATTTGGATTGTTTTATTGGTATTTAATCCATATTTTCAATGTATTGTATGTGGAGTTTTATCTTAAGAACTATAATGTATTTATATGATGACACATGTCTATACATACACTTTTTTAATAAATGTGACTTGACTCAACCTACTCCTTGTATACTGGTGCCTCCCAAAAGAGAAAGCCAACTTGTGCTGATGCTTGGAAGCTAACTTCAGTCCAGAAACCATTTAACATATTAAGGGCTATAAATTACTTTGCTCCTGTCAGCTTGATCAGACTCTAATCAATACGAACATATGAAATTTGCCAGCAGATAAAGGCCTAGAGGTCTAGCAAGCCTGCTCGAATGTGAAGCTATCACCCCTTATTCTGCAGCTGCCCCTTCCTTCCACCCTTCCCCTTCACTGACCCTCCCCCTTGTCCTGTACCATCCCCTTTTGAAGCAGTCCACTGTTCTACCAGATACCACTTCTGCAGGTAACGCATTCCACCCAGCCACCACCCTCTCTGTAAAAAGTGTCTCCTCATGCCCCTCCTGAATCTTCCTCCCTCCAGTCTCATATCATGGCCCCTGATGTCCCTCCCCTTCCTTACTTTGAACAGTCCCTCTGTACCTGTCTTGTTTAATCCTTTCATGTACTTAAAGGTTTCAATCATGTACCCCCTGTCCCTCCTCTCCTCCAGTGAGTACATGTTCAACTCCCTCAGCCTCCTTTCGTATGATAAGTCCCCCAGCCCCTTGATCATCTTTGTCGCCCTGCACTGCACCCCTCCAGTAACTTAATGTCCCTCTTCAGATACGGGTGCCAGTACTGCATGCAGAACTCCAGGTGCGGTCTAACTAATGACCTATACAGTGCCAGAATCACCTCCTCCCTCCTTGAGGATATACCTCTTGCAATACAACCCAGCATTTTGTTGGCCTTTGCAGCTGCCTTCCTACATTGTGCCGAGTTATTCATTGACTCTGTAATGAGCACCCCCAGATCCTTCTCCTCCTCCTCCTCCTCCTCCTCCTCCTCTGTCTGGGCTAGCTGAATTCCCCCTAGCTGATAACTCCTCCTTAGGTTCTTCATCCCAAAATGCAGCACCTTGCACTTTTTGGCACTAAACCCCAGTTGCCGGGTGTCTGACCAGGTTTCAAGCTTTGACAGATCATCCTGCAACCCCTGTCATCCCTCTAGGTCATCCACCACTGCTCCTACCTTGGTATCATCAGCAAACAGACTGATCTTGCTCTTGATGTCCAATGATATGTCTGCAATGAATATCCCAAACAACACTGGTAACAACACCGAGCCCTGTGGAACACCGCTCATCACTACCCTCGGGTGTGAGAGCTCCCCACCCCCCCATCCTCTGTTGCCTTCCCTGAAGCCAGTTCCCTACCCATCTCACCAGCTTTGCACCTGCCCCTGTGCCTACTAACTTACTTCCCAGCCTTCCATGAGACACCAAGTCGAATGCCTTACTCAAGTCCAAATGCAGGACATCCACTGCATCACCCCTGTCCAGTTGCCTAGTTACCCAGTCATAGAACTCCACCAGGTTGGTTTGGCAGGATCTGCCCTGTATGAAGCCATGCTGTCTGCTGTCCTGTAGTCCTTTGGCCTCTAGGAGGGCCACCGGCCTTTCCTTCAGGATAGTCTCCATTAGCTTACCCACAATGGATGTGAGGCTCACTGGTCTGTAGTTTCCCAGTTCATCCTTGGGGTCACTCTTGTGGAGGGACAACACATGAGCCATCCTCCAGTCCTGAGGTACACACCCCGAATGTAGTGAGGCATTAAATAGGTCTGCCAAAGCTCCTGCAAGGACCTCTGCTAGCTCTTTCAGTACCCTGGGGTGGATGCCATCTGGGCCTGGTGCATTATCCACCCTCAGTGCCTTCAAACCCTCCCGAACTCTGCCCTCCATGATTTCCCCATCTGTCCCCCCCCCCCGTTTCTCCCGTTTCTCCCCCCTTGGGTGTCACTCCGCTCTTCTCTTTAGTAAATACTGAGCAGAATGATTCATTTAGTGCTTCTGCCTTATCACACCCTGCTTCCACCAACCCTCCTCCTTCCTAATCCTTACTATGTGGTCCTTACAGCTACTTTTCTCCCTGATGTACCTAAAGAAGTCCTTCTCACCTTTCTTAATGCCTTGTGCCAGCCTGAGTTCCATAGATGCCTTAGCTTCCCTTACTACCCTTGTCACCTCCTACGATTCCATCAAGTGCTCCTCCCTGTCCTCCCCTCTCCCTGTTTTCTTGTACTTCCTAAAGGCAGCTCTTTTCCTCCTTACCTTTTCTATGACCTCCTTGCTCAACCAGCTTGATTTCTTAGCCCTAGCCTTCTTGCTCTGGGCCTTGTAGCAGGTTTTGGTTGCCTCCACTATCCCCAGCTTTATGAGCTCCTACCTCTGGTTAGTGTCCATACTAGATTGAATTCTGGCCAGGTACCCTTTTACCACTTCCCCCCATCCTCCCAAAGTTGGCCTTCCTGAAGTCCAGCACTCTTGTGCTGGGCCATGGGCCAACTGTATGGAGGAACCTGTTTGTTCAAATGCCTAAAATCTGTGGTCAACCTCCATGCACCTGTAGGCTTCAGGACAGCCCAAATGGGAGAATGGTAGGTGGAGTTATACTTTCTGATTATTCCCCTCTCTTATGGGATAGTCCGAATATATTGTACTGACTCATGAGCAGCCAAGGGAACATGGTACTGGTGCACATAAACCATCTTTGTATCATGGTAGGCTTTAGCTTTAACCACAAGAATTCCAGTGCCTCCACAGCTCTGATTGTCTTTAGAAAACATATTGTAATGTTCTTTATGAATCTCAACCAGTTCTCTTTGCTCTCCAGCTTGGAGTACTCCAGTTACTCCAGTCAGTCACTCTACCTGAGTGTGAAACAGGATAATGGTCTGACCTACCTGTTTCCACCTTTTCTTGTGTGGTGTCTCACACACATCTTTGGCCCACTGAGCTGACCTCTAAGACCCGTGGTGGATAATGAGGGAGACTTTTGTTCTTGCCTTCCAGATGATCACTACGGTCATCAGCCCTATTTGACTAAAACTGAATCAAAAAATTCAGTTCAGTTCAGTTTATTTTTGAAGAGATGACAACCATTGAGCAAGCTTATGTGCTAGGTGATCCCTTGTACATAAACCATAACATCAGCAATTACAGGACAACACATGAATGGTTACAAGGTTAGGGCACATACAATTGTAGTACGTATATTTAACAACCAACAACTAAACATTAGCAGAACACGGCTGGGTACGTACAATAGTGTACAATGGATAAGTGCAATTTTATATTTATTTTATTTACTACCATAGAAAGAGGGGAATAGAAGGTGAAATCAAAATATGGATGACAACAGAGCTAGGATAAGGATAGGGAGAGAAGGTTAGTAACAATTGGAGATGTCTGGAGTAATTTTATCAATAAGCAATTTGAACATGCTCAGTATGATCAAGTTTTTTTTAATTTGAGTGTGGATTGATGTTTTTTCCATGCTTTGGGAAGAACATAGTTCATGGCTGACTTACCAAGGTGAGTGCGAATTTCGGGTACCTACAGTGAGATGTATGCACATTTTCTTAGTGCATAGGAGCTGTCGGAATGGTGGAGGAGAGAAGCACAATATAGGGGGCAACTTGCTTATTAGTGCATTGTAAACCCAGGGCAACCAGGAGTGTTCACTACCTTACCCAGCCACATGTGGCTGGGTAAGGTAATGAAAATGCCTAGTTGCTCTGCCACCTTTGGAAGGGGTTCCAGATAGAGGATCCACCACTGAAATGCTGGGGGAAAACCCAGAAAAAGTAGTATCTACCTCTACTCCTAAATTCAACCTAGTCTTCAGGATAATGGGCCTTGTGCTAGGGTTATCCACCAGGATACAGGAAATTGCTCTTTCAGACATCAGTGGATGACATTCATTTGCATGACCAAGGATCAGTTTCAATGAGGTAGGAACTGGTGGAATGAAAGAAGGCCTTCAATCAGTGCAAAATGTACACTCTTTTCACAAGAATCCTTAGGGGAAAATCCATAGCTTTAACTGGGATTTTAACAACATAGTCATGAACCACTTGGCATACCTTGGGTAATGTTTGTTTTGCCATTATCTTTTCCTAAGTATGAGTCAGAGCAGGTGGATAACCCTTTAGGTCTGCATACAGACTTCCAAAAAGTATGTTCACAGAAGCATTCAGCCCCACCAAGATGTCAGCACCAAGACAGAAGGGGTCCTTCAGTCCCTCCACAACGTATGCAGAGTGAATCATCTTTCTGCTGCCAGCAGCAAATGCCAGAGCTGCACTACCTCTTGTTCTCAGGGGTATCTTTACTACAGGCACCTCCTTGAGGAGTATGCTTTTTGTAGCCATTGCAAGGTTTGGGTTTCGACTTTTAAACGTGTGGTACAATTGTTCATTTACCAAAAGTTTTTTGTAATCTATCAGCAGACATGATACTGGAAATTTATTGCCATGATGCTGTGCAGGAATATAGTTTGACTTATAAGGCCCTACATGGTCTTGGCCCTGACTACCTGAAAGAACTTCTGTCCCTCTACTGCCCCATGTGATCGCTCTGCTCAGCTGAAATGGAGTTGCTAGGGATTCCAAAGGTATCTCTAAAATCATCTGGGGCCCATGCATTCATGTACTTTGGTATTCTCTATCCCACCAGCTTCGTGAGTGCACAACCTTGGGGGCTATAAACAGCCATTAAAGACATTTCTGTGGCATCGGGCCTATTCCAGTTGAGTACAGTGATCTTCTGATTTTATCAATTATCTGTTTTTATACTGCTATACTATTTTTATCTTGTATTTTACTTTTTGTAAAGTGCTTTGACAACTGAAAGTCGCTAAATAAATAAAATTATTATTATTATTATCCAACCGATCTTGATTTGCCACCAATCTACAAAGTTGTTGTGTAGTAGGACCTACAGAATTGACCCTTTTCTTGCCTACTGTGGTGTCAATAGGGAGGTAGGCTTTTGGTCTAGACTTCCTTTTACTGGCACATGTTCTTGAACTATTTCCTGTTTTTCTAGGAAACTAGCTTATTCCCTTTTAATACTGCAACTTCCCTCTGGGAGAGGGCAAAACCTGTGCATTCTTGGGAACTTTGTCAACAGTGCTAGCTTGCAATTGTAAGGCATTTCTGTGTGGGTTCCCATCTGTTGATGGAGAAGTGCTCGAACCCCCCTTCTTAAGTTGACTTCCAGGTGGAGTCTCACCAGTGGGAGGTTGAGAGTGGGTGCAACTTTTCTTGGGGAAAGCCTGCTTTGTGGGACCTACAGTATGTTAAAGTAACCCAGCTCAATCCCAGAATATGGTAAAGGGTGTCTTATTCCTAACCATGAGGGTTGGGTTTGAAAATCGGGGCAAGCTTTGCCCCTGTCTAAGATATCAACACCATCTAGAAGCATTGTTTTACTGTTTTCATATACATGAACTGGATGAGAAATCTGATTCTTGGCAAAAATCAACAGTAGGTTGCAGTAACCAGTTGATTTACACACTGATTCATTACCATAGGACAAAACAATTCTATGGGGTGCCACTTCAACCTTTGAAGGGTATTCTGTTTAATTTTGTTTAGCTCTTTAATGTCGTTGTAGATATCAGAGAGACTTCATCACCAGTACCCAGCAGAGCTAACATGGTAAAGGCATTTTGGATAACCACATCATATATATTCTTCTGTCTGGGTCTTTTTTTGTCAGTTTACAAAGGGAGCTAAAATATTTGAAATATTTGTTTTGGTTGTGGGTTTTTCCAAAATCAGGGCACACAGATGTGGTTGGTTTGAAACATCCTCTCCTACCTGGATGGACTGGTCCAGTTATTTCCTTCTACCAGCAGCAGGTGAGCCTGGTGAGGAACAGACTGGGCCTACCTCTGACCCTTCCCACATGAGGGAGTCCTGGAGGGGATAGGCTGTCTTTGTTCAGGCTCCTCATGGGTAAATGCATGTATCTCAGGGCCAACTCCTTTCTGAGGAAGATGTATCTTTTTGCTTTGTAAGGATTCCCACAAGGCTTCAGCCTTGACTAAAGTTTCCTGTGTAGGCATGACCAGTGACTCATAACTGGCCACTGTCTGGTGACTTATTTCATGCAGTAAGCCCTGGAAAACTGCAGTCTTAAAAAAACTATATTTGCCTTACCAACCTGTAATAGTCTTTAACACTTTGATTTGGTTTCTGAAGCATATTAAAACTGCTTTGGTGGAAATTACAGAAGCATTATATTTCCCTGAATTCTTTTTACATAGCTTGGCAAATAATTTCAAAATGTTCCAGTCTTTGTGTATCAATGTATTCCAGTACCTACTGAACTTCCTGCTCTGTGCATGATGATTTTAATAACACAATGTCTTCTTAATCAGCTATGAAGCCCCCTAAATCCTACAAATGTGTCCACAGCTTGATGAAACACGAGTCAAGATTGCTGTCTCTGTCTTGAGAGTCAAACTGTCTCATTGTG
This sequence comes from Neoceratodus forsteri, assembly GCA_016271365.2. Classification (NCBI taxonomy): domain Eukaryota; kingdom Metazoa; phylum Chordata; order Ceratodontiformes; family Ceratodontidae; genus Neoceratodus; species Neoceratodus forsteri. Next base: position 558,643,531 of record CM028135.1, on the reverse strand, counting down.
GTGCTATTTTGCATAGTGCATTCCTAGGTCTAGATTCACAAAATGGTGTGGGACTAAGTCCTTGCTGCAACTCCATTTATGAACCAAAGTCTCTGTAGTTATGATGATTGATATTTACAGGGGCAGCAGTTGCGGAAGATGGTATGGCTGGCCCCACCAGTCGTAGCAGTGTTGTGCAGTTGCAGGGATTTCCTGGGCAACACCACACACAAACTGCCATAAATCATGGAGCCAATCGTAATCTGGTTCCACCTTTGTGAATACCTGCAGCTGCTAGAAAACTGTGGTAGCCAGCAGATCTATGAGTGGCAACCCTCTTGCACTGGGTTTTTCCCCACAGCTGAAGAATTTCAAATATTTTATGAATCTAGCCCATAATCCTATCCATCATCGGGGAATATTCAGGTACAGAATTATATTCTGTAGTAACCACAGTGTTGGTGGGACTCTTGGGGGGGGGGGGGCAATTTGCCTGATACTATATTCCAACTCTCTAACCTTATTATCATAGTCCATAATGTCTATGCATTCTCACAAGTTGTTTCAGCTGCTCATCATTTTGCTTAAAAAAGACATTTCCCATTCTAGGCAGTGTTGCTGACAACGATACTACTGTTCTCATAACTCCTTTTCCATTTCTTTTCTTCCAGAAGTGTTTCTACCTCTCTAAGTGCATCACATTTTTTTTCTGTATCAAAATTTTCTTTCAGTAAAAGCAATTCTTGCTCTCATAGGTTACAGACTGTCTCTATTTCTCCTGTATTTTTGGTGTTTAATGTAATATACTTGTTAGATAGTGCATCTAGTTCAGTTATTCTACTTGCATTTTCAGCTAGCTGCTTTTCCAATTCATCATTTTATGCCTGGTAGAAACATAGAAACTTAGAAACATAGACTTTGATGGCAGATAAGGACCGCTTGGCCCACCTAGTCTGCCCATCTCCCTACCTACTGGATAAGCAGCAGATCCTAGTTAACCAACAGACTATTTCTTCTTTCCTTTCCCAGCAAACCTGAAACCCTTTGTGTGCATGTATCATATCTGGTCTACCATTCACCTATATTTTCTAGATATCTGTTAGCCACAAAGTAGAAGGCAGATGCATAACTAGCAATCAGTGTTATGTTACCTAGCTTTTTCTTACCATTGATTTCATACTCCAACCTTTTAAACTGATCCACATTATAAAACTTGCACTTTCTTATCTAGTGATCGCTGGCATTTTCTATATCCTTCCCCTAGTTAGTGTGAATAAGTATAAGATGTTCAAAGTGGCTAGTAGTGTCCATCTGTTGGGGGGGGGGGTCTGAAAACTAAAGTCCATGCTAATTTTTGCATTGAGACAATGAATGTTAGCTCTTTCAAAGAGCTTATGTACAAGCTTCAAGATTGAAGCTGGCTGCAGTCCTATAATAATGGTTAGCAATGATTTCATTGTGCAACCTTCTTGTTTGGGAAAGACAGAAAAAACGTTTAAAATGCACTTTTGACTTTCTTTTAAGATATACTGTACCACAGTATTTTGTACCTTTCCCAGACCCACATTGGGTGCTAAACATATAAGTGGAATGATGCAGTTTTAATTACCAAAACTCAAACATTCTAGTTACACATGTAGGAGGCAAACTGAATTATTTTATACTAGCTCAAGAGCATACCATCACCCCAGTTGTGGGACCTTACATAAATCCCACAATGTTGTGAATTTTGTTGGACAAGAAAAGTTTAAAATCAACCATAATATAACACTGTAGAAAAGAACATGCAGTTATTCATTTGCTATTTTATTTAAGCAACATGTTTGCAAAAAAAAAAAGAAAAATTAGAATTTAAGCAATCAGCAAGTGGTTATGCAAGTAGAATGGTACCCTTCTGTTCTGACTAGCACAACCTTGAGAGTAACAGTCTTTGGGGGAGGGTATGCTGAATTTGTCTCTTAGCAGCTTGCAACAGTGTATAAACCATTTTTAAACAGTTTGTACAGTTATTTTTAAGAATCACACCATCAATCAAAGTTAGTATGGGTAGCATACTGGTGGTAAACTGTCCTTTTTAGTTAATGAAAATTGGCAACAGGCAGAGTCCAGACAGTAACAGTTTAACAGCTCTTTGCAACATATATGTGCATACCTCTCAGCCATCCATAGCTTTCTGTCCCCCAGGTACACTTACTTACAATCCTTTTCACTTGCCAAAGATCAAGACATTATATAGGCTATTGGCTTTAAGGAGCTTTGTTTGCTAGAGCTCACAATCTTAAAACAATTGTGTTACTTGATTTCAGTTCCCGACTCAGGTGTCTTCAGGCAAACATGAGGTGAACTTGTACTGGTGGTACTTCACTGTATGTGGGCTTCTGCTTTTAGGTGCTTGAAAAGACGTATGAAGACTGGATGTTCTTTTCTTCCTTCCATCACCTGTGGACTGGTGTTAGGATGTTATGGTATTGTTATTTGTTGAAAATACCACTAAATGAGATGGCAGTAATATGTTCAGAAATGCCACTCATACATTCACATGCCTCCGTGTCCTGGTACTACTTACTTTAGAAAATGTTCATATCGTATACACTACAAAGTCCATGGAGCAGCATCCCTCTCCCCATGTCACTAGACCAAGGGGGCAACCACATATACTTTGCTGACATTCCACAAAGAAACTTAATGTAACCAGAGGTTGGGTTGATGTTATTTTTTGTTTTATTAGCACTGTACAGTGCCTCCATTATGTAACCCACTACCTGGCTTCCTGGTTTCAGGGAGAAAACTGTTGCTCGGCATTTTGGCTAGGCTTAAAATCTCTGCACAGGGTCACCCAAGTAGCTTCGGACACAGGAAGCAATAACTGTAATGTCCAAACCAGGAATGGGATTCTAGAGTGTGGCTTTTATTCACAACAGCAGAATAATAAAGAATAGATGGACCCCCACAGGGCTACACTCCCTGGTAATGCAGACAAACAGAAACCAGAACACATCTACTTACACACTGTAATACTCAGGTTCTGAAACACACTGGCTCTCAGCCTGAACTTGTGCTCTTCTCTTAGTTTCTCTAGCGTGGCACATCTGGCCAGCACTTGGACTGCTTCTCTGGATTCCTTAGTGTGGCACATCCAGCCAGCACTTGGACTACTTTCCATAAGGCATGGACATTTATTGGTGGCTCCCTCCACCACCCATGAGCACATCCTGGCTCCATAAAGGGAAAATCTTCCATCTAAATCCACATCTGGGTACTTTCTATGAATACTAGCCAAGTGCCTGGAAGAAAGCTAAAGGTGCCAAATCTGAACCTGTGGAGGTAAATCTGGTTACTCCAGATGGGGGGGTCTCCCACCTCTTGCTCCCAAATCTATACCCGACCATTCATTTGGAATAAACACCTTTCTTGAAACACACAGTTGTAGAATGCTGTATTGAAATGTATATCATGCTTAACACTCTAGAGTCTCTTGAAAATAGTGTCCTGACTTGTAATGTTCCTTAAGTGGCTATGTCCATCTCTGTAGACCCCCACTGTACAGATCACATTTTAAGTCACACACAACTGCAGTACTGTACTTAGATGTCCTTCCTTGACTGCACAGTAACAGATACTCAACACACTGTTTAGTGTAAACATTGGTTCTATAGCAGAGCTGACACACCCTGGTTTGCAGGTGCCCTTGTGCCTCAGCACTTGAAACAACACACAACAGGCAGCATTCCCTCTTTAGCAGGACCAGGGGATTGCCCCTGAAGTTGCTGGCTTCTCTTCCCCATCCCTCCTGGGATGGGGCACTGTAACAAACTTGGGAATGGTCTCTACCACTAGACCAATTTCTTCTGCGTCTCTAACTAGGGTGAGAACACATACCCTCTAACTCTAGCTAGCTCTATAGCAGAGCTTAGCCTTGACGGGCTGCCAACTGTAGCACACCTCTTGCTTCTACTGTGTCTTCCTGCTGACTGCATTCAAAACCTCCCAACATTCTAACTAACTCCCTGCTGCAACATTCCAATGTGGCTTATGCTGCAGTGAAAATTCTATATGATGTCATCCCTCCAGCTCAGCTGAGACTGAGGACAGAGTGAGACAGTGTGAAATCCATTTAACTGGAGTTTCACAAGATGTCTTCCTTGCCTGCCACTAGATCTAAATGGGATTCTTGTAACCCCAGGTAACAGGGGGGTTACATTAAGATAAAGAGGTTTTTGCTAAAATCTGCACAATGGAGTCTGAACTTTGCTATATTTTCTTACAGCTCTTAATACTTTCAATTAGGCAATTTACAATTAACAAGAGTATTATACCAATATAGTATTAACAGAGCTCTGAAGTCACACGTGTTACAAAAACACTTCCATTATTTCAGAAGGTGCTAATTAGACATTATATAAAATAAACATGTTAACATTTTCACACACTGAGTTTGTATTATGACCACAACAGAGTACACATGCAATGTACTATCGATGCACATGTTAACACGTAATTCAGTGTTACTTATTGGTTTGTGCTTAAACAGTGAAGGACTGCAGATTAGGTACCATTATAGACACTAGTTTAACTTGCATATACAAAAAAATACTTTTGTCCCTTCAGCATAGATAACATTTGGGACAATACAAGAGCAGAGGAAAAACAATCATTCTTTTCATTCACTCACTTAGCAATTTAAATCAAACCTTTGCTGGCCTGTGTGAAAATTAACAAATCAGGTTTAGAATCGAGCTAGTCAGGACCCATATGTCCCATTTAAAACAACACCTCCTACACTCCTCCTTCCCCTATCTCTCCTGAACAGAGAGTAGCCTTGAGGGCCACATCCCAGTCATGGCTCTCAGTGAACTGTCACTCCATTATGGCCATCAGGTCTTATTTATTTATTTATTTATTTGTGACTTTGTTAACCAGGTAAGTGCACTGCTCTGATGGACTCTTTATAGGCATGACCCGGGGCAAAGGGCACATGTACAGAACATTATTACAGAGTAACCAAACAACAGAACAATAGCAATAGGTGAACACCCATGGTCAAAACAGTAGTTGGACATTAACAATAAATAAGCTGCATGATTACATGAGGTGAGAAAGTTACATGGAAGTAAGTCAATAATTGATAATCACTGTGCTAAATTATAATACACACTGGTAGGAGTAACAATGACCCAAGAGAACTAGGAAATTGCAAGCCCCAACCCACCCCCCAACACAGTTATAGGTCCAGTCTTGCCACCTCTGTGATGGCCTACAGGTCAGGCATTTTCTCTCATACAGGCACATATGTCCATCCTGTACTGAATTAACGTACTGTCTACTGCCACTCAACCCAAAGAATAAACAGGAGATTAAATTGTCTTAGCTGATTCCTTTTTAATATGACACATATTCCAAACACAGTGCACAGTTTGCAGACAAAATGCATATTAGTGATAGTCCATGCAGCAGCAAGTTTCACTTCTTGGCTCAGTTGCCTACTCCAATCCTGTTCTCAAAATGTGACTGTCTGCTGATTTAAATCCAGATTTCCTGCAGACAGGGAGTAGACATATGTGCGCACAGTTACACACACCACATCACTGCTGATGTTTTGCATTGAACTGCTCCTTCCTCAGAGCTCAGGCCTTGAATTTTATTTCTTGGACTCCTTGCATTGGCACATATGGCTCTCCATACTTTACTCCCCTCTTGCCCATCTCCCTGGTTTCTCCAGCCCCAGTTGTGCCTGTTTCTGAAGCTTCCTTGACCTCCTTATTCCCTTGTTACCCTCTCTGTTACCTGCATCATTTACTCCTCTCTTCTTGCTGTCCTGATTAATACCATGCTAGTCCTTCACCCTGTCACACCCTGTCTTCCTTTGTCCCTGCCCTGGGAGAGCTTTATCCCCTTGGGCCCTCCCTCCTTTTTGCTTTATCATCTGAGGAGGCAGTCTTTGCCACCATTGGTATTAAGGCCTCTCCCCAGCTAGTTTAAATGCTCAATTAAGTAGCATTTAAACCTCTTACTAAGGAATGTGGTCTCCATGAATGATGAAGGCCATCTCCCCTGTACAGGCCCACATTCTCCCAGGCTGGTTTCCAGTCCCCAATTTAGCTGAAGCTGTCCTCCAAGTACCATGCCTTCAACCAATTATTAAAAATTATGATGCTGAGTACCCTTTCCTCTCCTCTGCCATACACAGGTAACACCTTGGCAAATGCCACCATGTGTGCTACCAGCTTCTGGCCCCTTCCTCACTCCCTGAAGTTACCCTGCACTACTGCTACCAAATCCTTTGCAAGATCACTTGTCCCAAGATGGTCACTATCATCTATCTCCCTCCCATCTCCTGCTACCCTAACAATCCTGTGGATCTGCTCTATATCCCTCAAAGCTGAAGCATCAGGGAGGCACTTCACCTTCCACTCCCTTACACCCACCATGTCTACCCCCCTAACAATTGAGTCCCTCACCAGCAACTGCTTCCTTCTCAACTGGGTGCCTCTTCTTTCTTTATTGTGGCCTTCTCTTCTGAGTATCCTCACTTCCTCCCATCCCACTGCTCCAGATGCCTCCCCCTCCCAGCTGCCCTGTTCCAACAGCATGCCAATGGAATTGTGCAGTGGTACAGGTTGGGGAGTGTGTTCCCTTCCCACCACCCCCACCTTCTTGGAGTCAACCAAGATTCAACCACTCTCCCTCTGCCTAGACATCCTCTGATAGAGTGGTGACAGACTTGGTGACCCCAGGTGGGTAGAAAATTCCCCTGCATCCTTGCCAGCTTGAATTCCAAAAAGAGCTCACCGTGACCAACAAGTAAGGGCTGGTGCTAACCTTCCGGGGCTGCCTGCCCCAACAAGTCCAAGAGGCAGTCAAAAAAATTAGCACTTGGAGCATTTGAATCAGGAATTAGTCACAAATTGAAGTAATGCATAAACCTTTAATAAGGTAAATAAATCAAATACTCACAGCACAAGTAAACTTCACAACTGTAGACCTCAGTGCTTTGACTCCAAAACAAGTCTTCTTCAGTGGGTGGGGCTGGTACAGAACAGGTGCTCTTTTAAATTCAAATGCAATTCATTGTTCATGAAGTACAATTTCTATAATGACATCATATGATGGCTTATCATCACAAAAATATATGTAAACATCAATGCGCAATTACTAAACTCAGTATAAGTAAAAACAAAAATAAGAACAATCTAGTATTCTTTTAACCTTGAAGTACAATTTGATATGACATTATATCAGGGAGCTGTAGAACTGCGCTTAACCCAAAGAAAAGAAAAGGCAAGAGGAAAGAAAAAGTGTAGTGAACCCACTGTAGCCTGCCAGTATGATTTATTTCAAGGCATTACAAATCAACTGATGGACCCCCATGTAATAGAATTGAAATCCAAAAGCATACAAGGCCAGGGATTCAGCTCTCAGGAAAGGCTCACCTAAAATAAAATGAGAGAGACAAGGCATAATTAGAATAAACATACAGGTGTATAATGATTTTTACTATGAAGAAAAAAGAAAAAAGCATGTTCAAGTTCAAAACATTCATAAATCAAAATTGACTTTCTTAGAAAAGGTTTGATATCCCACTGTTCATTTAGATCATGTGGTCTAACACTATTTATACATGGGTTAGGAAAAATAACATCATTAAGTGGCCAAGGATCATCAGATGACCATGCATATATCAGAGTGTGACCGCACACCTGCATTTTTATCCCCTTCCAAAGCAATTTTGACATTTTACAAGATAAATAAACCACTCTAAGGTGTGCAGTCATGCACTGACATACGCACGCCTTGGGTGGTTGATGCATTCAGCCTGTGGCTCCATGTGTAAGAATGCACACCAAGGTGTGCATATATCAGAACGTGACCACACACCTCAGTGTCATTTATCTATTACGTAACAGATAAATCCATCAACTTTCTTTTTGAAGTAGAATTTCTATATACTGTTTTAGCTGTAATGTTTCTAGCTTTATTAAAAAGTGACTCTGGGTTGTATTCCTATAGCCATGCTTACTTCATCGTCACTCATAAGTATAGGCCGTTTTTTATACAGTGTTACCTATCCTACCAGCAATGTGGTTGCATTTGGTGACAAAAGTACATGGCTGTCTGCTTTGTTGTTCTTGCTGTCTATTTCTTAATAAAAAGTCTCTTGGGACTGCTAACACCTTTATTTTAGTTTTCTGAAATAAATCAGAATCATAACCCCTCATCCTAAATCTAGTAATAAGCTCCTCTGCTTGTTGTTCAAATATTTCTGTTGTGCTACAATTACATCTCAGCCTTAGTGATTGGCTGCAGGGAATCGGGTCTTTTAGACTTGGAGGGTGGGCACTGGTGGCATGCAGCACTGAATTTGTAACTGTGGGCTTGCGGTAGCACTGGGTCTGAATGGTTTCTTTATCTAGCTTGTTAACCGAGAGTGAAATGTCCAAAAAGTTTAAAGATAAAACAGTATATAGCAGACTGAAAAAACATTCCATACAGAAAAGTATTTGGTTACCCACTAGACCTTCTGGGTTTTACAAATGTGCCAGATGCAATATCTGCACGTATGCATCTGTGAATAAAAGTTTCCAGCACCCCAAACTGAAAGACTTGAAGGTTAATGTTAGGGAGCTCATCACATGTGACACTGCTTAAGTTGTCTATGCCCTGTGGTGTAACTGTAACTTAATTTATGTTGGCAAAACTGTACACCCACTGAAACAATGCATCCAGGAGCATGTCGATGCGACCATTAATAACAGACTAGACACCCCGTAGGCACACAGTTTTCCCTTTATCATGGATGTAAGATGGTTACACTTAAATTTATGGGTTTGGAATTGGTCCCCCACCCCAAGGTTCGGAGGGAACAGAAGTGAAATTCTACTTCAGAAGGAAAGTGGATGGATTTATTAGCTACATAGTATAAGACCACATGGTCTAAATGAACAGTGGGGTATCAAAACATTTCCAAGAAAGTAAAAATTGGTTTATGAATATTTTGAATTTGAACATGATCTTTTTATTTTTTCCTCCTAGTAAATATCATTTACATCTCTATGTTTATTCTAAATATGCCTTGTCTCTCTCATTCTTTTTTAGATGAGTCTTTCCTGAGAGCTGAATCCCTGGCCTTGTATGCTTTAGGATCTTGACTTGATTACATGGGGGTCCATCAGTTGATTTTTATTGCCTTGAAGTAAATTATACTGGAAGACTACAGAGGTTTACTGTACTTTTTCTTTCCTCTTACTTTTCTTTGGGTTAAGGGCAATTCTGCAGCTCACTGATATAATGTCATGTCAAACCTTAGGTCAAGGTTAGAGAAATACTAGATTGTTCTTATTTTTGGTTTTTACTTATACTGAGTTTAATAATTGTGCAATCATGTTTATATATATTTTTGTGTTATGATAGGCCACCGTATGATGTAATTGTAGTAACTGTACTTCTTGAACAATTAATGCTTTTAAATTTAGAAGCGCATCTGTTCTGTACCAGCCCCACCCCCCGAAGAGGACTCATTTTGGAGACAAAGCACTGGGGTCTGCAGCTGTGCAACTTGCTTGTGCTGTGAGCATTTGATTTCCTTACCTTATTAAAGGTTTATGTATTACTTCAAATTGTTACTGATTCCTGATTCAAATGCTCCAAGTTTTACCTTTTTTGACTGTCTCTTCCCCTTGCCTGTTCGGCAGGAGTCCATCAGCCTCTACCCTCAACTCAAAGTTGTGAATGCAAATGGAGCAGCACCTTAGTCTTCAGAATGTGTCCTGAAACACTACTGTTTCACACCCATTGTACTCACCACTCCCATGTTCTTTCATTCCTAAACCTTTTTAGTTGCTGTCTGTTGTGTCTGTTGAACCTTTTCTGTGCCTTACTGCCTGTTTTCTATATCTTTTTACTTTCTAACTCTTCCTTTGCTTGTTTGAAATGTGTCTGTTACCCTACCATAGATATGGTATCTCCTGTTTTCTCTTCTCAACCCTTCTCACGATTGTTACTTTCCTGATGTGTATTACTTCCTACCGTCTAGTTGTTGCTACACTACCTCTACCATCTTAAACTTAGGCTGTCTATTCCAATATATCTGTATACAGTACTGTGTTATATTCTACCATGGTCAGGTATTCTTCCGGCAGAGTTTCCTGTAGACTGTGGACTATCTGCAGACTTCTGCAGACACTTTATGATGGATGTTCCATACCTGCAATGTCCCACTCATGTGCTGGGATACAAATGTGATGGGACATGCTGGACAAGGGAGTCTATTATAGTGCTCTTGATAGAAGGCAATAGCCTCTATAAGAGAATAAAAAGCTTTCAGCCAGAAGCAACAGCTCAGATACAAAGGGCAACCCTAGTAGGAATACACCAAGAGTGATCCAGCCCCTTGCCTTACTGCCTTCTGAGCTTCATTGATCTTCACTGACTAGGAGAGAGACTAATCATGGTGGGAAGGCAGACTCTGACATGCACAGAATCAGGGATTCCTTGACAGCAGCTATATCTGTGCTAATTCCTCTTGGAGTGCACAGTTCAGGCTCATTTCTTCTCTGAAGTGGCTTCTCTCCTTGCTCGCTCTGCTCAGACCCAGCCAGTGGCTGATCTCTCAGCATAAGGAGCAGTTGGAGCACTTACTCAGAATTCCTGTTGGCTACATGGAAATTAGCATTTATACTGCTACACCCACTACTGAAATAGTAATCGGCTAATAAAAAGCTCTCAGCCAAAAGCAACAGCTCAGACACAAAGTTGTTTCGCAAAATCTTTGGCTGGTTGTAACGTTTCCCAAACAGCTTCTACCTGAACTCTAACACAGTTTTTTGTTTTGTTTCAGCAACTTATCATACTCCCCTACCTTTGGATCTTCAGGAGCTGCACAGTTGCTGTAACTCACATTTGTGTCTGACTGTTTCTGGCAGCCTCGTAACTTCTCTTAAATCCGGATTATCCAGCTCCAAAATTCTGTCTGTCTGAGAGAAGGAGAGCGGCAGGCTAAAAGTAAGAGAAAAGGAAATCACGGTGCTAAACATCTGGCTCAAAAACTGGTGCAGGACAAAAAGCCATCATTATGTAGGAGACTGGAAGAACTTCTGGGAATGGAAGTTCTTAAAATATGATGGCATGCACCTTACAAAGGAAGGAGTCCATGCACTGGGCCAGAAATGTAATATCTTTCATAGTCATTTAAACTAGAAAAAGGGGAGAGGGCATTAGCACCCCACACATCGCAAGTGAAAGCTAATGGCTCTACCATGCTGGTTCAACATGCTTTACATCGACCGGCATCACAGTGACAGAAATCATGTCGACCACAAATTGCTGTCATCATGACTCCTTCAAGTATCCCACTCACTCACTCAGCCACCCACCCCCCCAGCTTATGGATTCTTAACTCCAGTCAAAGTTACTTTAGGGTGGGGGTGCAGGACCGGGAGACAGTGTGCCCCTGTCTCAGACACACCAACACAGCAACCTGTTGACAAAGTGTCAAGTTTGCCAACAGGATTGTCATTCACTGTGTTGGTGTCACCGTAAGCGGGGCATACCAAAAACAATGCCCATCCCCCATCACCTATCAGCAAATTGATCTTTTATCCGGACAGAGAACCCAGTAACATATCACCAGTACAGGATAAAGATCAGACCACACTAGCAAAATGGCACAATACCAAAGCTAGTCCACTCACTGAGAACATATAATGAAATATCAGTAGAAAAAGACAGGTATGGCATGCAATGTGCATCAGTGCTCATAGCCTATCCAATAAAATGCCAGACCTCACTGCCATAATAACTGAGGTTCAACTAGACTGAGTAGCAGTGACAGAGATGTGGTTCAAAGAGAACCACACCTGGGATGTTGCAATCCCAGGCTACACTCTATTTAGGAGGGACCGAGAAGGCAAAAAGGGTGAAGGTGTGGCAATCTATGTCAAGAATGTAATAAATGGCATTGAGATCCAGGGGACTAGCAACAATGCTGACTTCCTATGGGTAACCCTTCATGCAGGAGATAAACCCCATTATAGGTGGGAATAGTTAACAGACCCCAATTACAAGAAATAGAAAGGGATAAGGAACTTCTTGAAACAATCCTTATGATGTCTGACAAAGGTGAGCTACTGCTTGTAGGAGACTTCACTCTGCCAGATGTGAAATTGGTCTCCTACACAGCCCCTTCAGAAAAGAGCAAGCAATTCCTCACTGCTCTGCAAGAGGCAGGTCTAACTCAGCTAGTAGATTCACCAACAAGGGAAGATGCAATCCTAGACCTTGTGCTAACAAACAGCACAAGGATATCTGAAGTTAAATTAGGAACCACTTTGGGCTCCAGGAATCACAGATCAATATGGTTCGCAGTCAACAGACAAAAGTCACCAGCCACACTAGACTAAAAATCCTCAACTTTAAAAATGCAAACTTCAACAAGATGAAGTCCGCCTTTTCAAGCCTGTACAAAAACATAAAAGATGGAGATGTCGAGGAGAGATGGACAGCACTGAAGACGTCATTAAACGTTATCACACCAAAATACTCAAAGATAATCCGGAAAACCAAAAGAAGGAGAAAACCTCTCTGGTTTGTGAAAGAGGTGTCACTGAAAATAAAAGAAAAAAAGCCTTCAGGCAGTATAAAGAAACAAAGAAAGACTGTGATAGGGAAGAATACAGGTCCAAGCTCAAAGAGGCCAGGAATGCAATCAGCGTAGACAAAGCACAAACTGAAGAAAAAATTGCAGCAGAAATTACAAGGGGTGACCAAACCTTCTATGAGTATATCAGGGAAAAAAAGAAAGGCCAGGAGGGAATAGTCAGACTTAGAAACAAGGAAAGACAGTAGGTGGAGGATGAAGTAAAGAAAGCAGACGTATTAAATTAATACTTCTGCTTCATTTTTACAAAAGAACAGAATGGTAATAGTCCAACAATAGCTACTGGTCTCCACATCCAGGAAGCAGACACGATCCCCTTTACAAAAAGAGAGGGTCCTAGAAGACTTTAATAATTTGAAAACAGACAAAGCTATGGGAACAGATGGAATTCATCCTCAGGTATTGAAAAAGCTTAGGGAGGAACTTGCCACTCCATTGGCCAAACTATTTAATAAATCACTGGAGATTGGGCAGGTACTAGAGGACTGGAAAAAAGTCACTGTGGTCCCCCTACACAACAGTGGATGCAAGGAAGAGGCAGGAAACTACTGCCCTGTCAGCCTCACCTCAATTGTTGGAAAAATTATGAAATCATTACTAAAGGAAAGGATAGTGGCATCCTGAAAACAAGTGTGAGGTTAGACCCTAAAGCAACATGGCTTCACAACTGGTAGGTCATGCCAGACAAATCTGATAGAATTATTTGACTGAGTGACAAAAGTAGTAGACCACTATAGGGCAGTAGATGTTGTATATCTAGACTTTAGTAAAGTCTTTGATTCCATCCCCCACAGGAGGCTTATTAACAAACTGGGAAATGCAGGTGTAGGAGAGAAAATTGTTAACTGGGTAAGAAACTGGCTTCAGAGGTGGACACAGAATGTTGGAGTGAACAGCACCCTGTCAAGAGAAGGGATGGTGACTAGCAGAGTTCCAAAGGGATTGGTGCTTGGACCAATCCTCTTCAACATATTCATCAAAGAAACAGCAGAATGATTGGAGGGGAAAGTATGCCTGTTTGCAGATGATACCAAGTTCTGCAACAGGGTGGACACAAAGGAAAGGGCCATAGCAATGGAATTGGACCTAACAAAACAGGAAGAATGGTCCAGAACTTGGCAGTTGATGTTCAGTGCCAAGAAGTATAAGGTTATGCACCTAGGGGAAAGAAACCCAGGAAAGAATTACTATCTAGGGAGGGAACAATTAGCCATAAATAACCTAGAATGGGACCTAGACATCATGGTATCCAGTGACCTAAAGGTAGGGAGATAATATGAGAAGGTGTCACAGAAAGTCAGTAACATCCTCAGTTTTATTTGAAGAGGGATCACAAGCAGAAAGCGCAAAGTGACAATCCCACTTTACAGATCCTTGTTGAGGCCACACCTGGAATACTCTGTACAGTTCTGGAGAACCCACTTTTAAAAGGATAGAGACCATTTGGAAATTGTGCAAAGAAGAGCTACAAAGATCGTTCAGGACCTCCACCACGAACCCTATGAGACAAGACTTCAAGAGTTAAACATGCACTTCCTGGAACAGAGGAGAAACAGAAGCAGCATGATAGAACCTTCAAATAACACCAACAGCTTAACCTGGTTCAAGGTCAGTTGGCATTCATCTGTATCCCCCTCCACCTGAGTCATGCCTGAAAATAGGCAGAATCTGTCTAGTGTAATTACCCGGTCAACAAAAGCTAAATAAATAAATAAAACATATCTAAATAGTATCAACTCAGCACAGAATCAGAACCTCTTCCAAGAAAATAAGGAGGCAAGTACTAGAGGCCACAACAGGCATCTAACAGGAGGGAAATTTAGGAGCAACATTAGGAAGTTTTTCTTCACAGAAAAGGTGGTGGAGCCATGGAACAGGCTGCCACAGGAGGTCATAGACAACAAGGCAGTTAAGCAATTCAAAATATCTTGGGACAGACATAGCAGAATATTGAAATAAGGGAATATACTTGGGGGGGTGTAGGTCAAATAATGGGCAGACAAGATGGATCACACTGTCCCCATCTGCCATCATGTTCTTATGTTCTAGATCCCCCCAATCACAAACCTGATTCACAGGGCTTCTGTTCTCCCCCAAAATTAATTTATTGAGGTAGGTTCCTCACACTACCTGTTAAAAATTTAAAGACAAGTCTCAAAGTGCCCCATACACTGACTATGAGTCTCTTTCCTATACACTTTGACTGCTACAGTACTTAGTATTGAGAGAAAAAAAAAATATATATATATATATATTTGTTGACATAGATATAGATATTGACATAGACAACACCAAGGACGACCCCACCACTGATCTGCCAAGATTCCAGAGACCCCAAATCCTATTTTTTTTCCTTTTGCTGCTTGGGTTTTGGGGGGGAGTGAGGTGAGTTAGGTTTGGAAACCCTAATGCTAAATTCCCCTACTTTTGAGGCATTAAGTTACCCTAACTGGTGTATTAATGAAGTTTGTTGGGGTTTTTGTTGCTAAGAATTTCTTTCTTTTTGAGATAGTGGCATCGTGTCCTCAATTGCAGGTGCAAATGTGCAGAACCATTTTGGATCTGCACCATGGGAAGACTCCATCTGTCTATATAGGAGCAGGGCCTGGCACATCCACTTTTTACACTTTCGCTCTTCATACATTCACTCTTTACACAATCACGTTTCACACATTTACTCTTTACATATTCACTATTACACATTCAGTCTATTTTTTTTATTTAATTTTGACACTGAATTTTCAAGATAGATATTTTGTGACTGGCCTTATAAACATGACATGTAGCATTTATAGTATATTAGCCAACATTGCTGGGTGGGCAACATGGATGGGAGGGAGGAGACAGAAGGGGTACTGAGGGTGGGCACCCCAGTCCACTTAAAGCAGAACTGCTTTGATTTCAGGAGACCTGCACAGCTCAGCGAGAAACTGGTTTCATTTTCATCCAGCATTGCATTCTTTGAAATTCTGCCTGTTTGGGAAAAGGGAAAGAACAGGCAGAAAATCAGAGAGAAAGAGATAAGTGAGCTCAACGCATGGCTCAAGGACTGGTGCCACACAAAGGAACATCACTTCATCAGAAACTGGGGCTTCTGGGAAAGGGAGTTCTTCAAATTTGATAGCCTCCACCGGACTAAGGAGGGAGTCAGGGTGCTGGGCCAGAAATTTGATGTCAATGTGGAACATTTAAACTAGTGGGAAGGGAGATGATGGTAGCTCTAGAAGAAGCACACATAGAACCAGCTGCCTCTCCCCCTCCAGCTAGCACCATATCTACACTCCAGTATAGCAAAAGCAGAGAGCAGGACACATGAAACCATTTCCAACTCTGCAGATAACCAAAGCAAAGGAAAGGGAGGAAACAAAGGGACAAACAATAAGATCAAGGGGGGCATGACAAACAAAGTGACACATCAAGAATGGTCAGCGATATGCCTCAATGCATGCAGTCTGGCTAATAAGATAACTGACCTCACTGCCACAATAGCTGGGGCAGGACTAGACTAGGTTGCTGTGACAGAGACATGGTTCACAAACAATCATGGTTGGGAGGTGACTGTCCCAGGGTATAACTTGTTCAGGAGATATAGGACTGGGAAAAAGGGAGGGGGGTAGCTATTTATGTTAAGGATACCATCAATGCTACAGAAATGCAGCAGGCACAAGAGGAAAGAAAGGATTTATGGATTACAATCTGGGCTGGAAGCCGGAAACCCATTCAGGTAGGAATAATCTACAGACCCCCAAATCAAGAGGAAGGCAGGGATGAGGAAATCCTGGAAACCATCCTCCAGATGTCAGGCAAAGGGGACGTGGTGCTGGTGGGGGATTTCAATCTGACAGATATAGATTGGAGTACCCACACAGCGACATCACAAAAAAGCAGGGAATTCCTAGTCACACTACAGGAAGCAGGTCTAAGTCAACTAGTGACATCACCCACATGGGGTAACATGATTCTTGATCTGATATTCACAAATAGTGATAGGGTTCTGGGCATCAAAGAAGGGAACCACCTGGGCAACAGTGACAATAACATGGTATGGTTCAGGGTAAAAATGAATAAAGATTCCACAAGCTCCAAACTGAAGGTCCTTGGCTTCAGGATGGCAGACTTCATAAAAATGAAGGCCTGACTGAGGGACAACCTTGGTAACACAACAAAAGGTAGCACTAAGGAATGTTGGACAAGGTTGAAGGATACAATAACCATGGTCACATCACAGTGTGCCCATCAGGTTAGTAAGAACAAAAGGAGGACAAAAAACACTACAGTTTTCCAAGGAGGTGGCAACCATGGTGAAAAAGAAGTGCATAGCATTCAGAATGTATAAGGAGTCAGGGAACGAGGCAGATAAAACAGAATACAAAGAGAAACTAAAAGAGACTGGAAAAGTGATAAGAAATGGAAAGGCTCAGACATAGATTAGGACAGCTCAGGAAATAAAAAAGGGTAACCAAACCTTCTACAGGTACATATGAGAAAAAAGGAAGACCAAATGGGGCATTGTTAGAATCACAAAAAAGGACGGACAACCCACAGAGCAAGATGTGGAGAAATCAGAGGCATGCAATGAGCACTTCTGCTCAGTCTTCACACAGGAAGCAGACAGAAACAGACCAACAATAGGCATAAAGAAGTGTCCAATTGAAGGAATAGACATGGGTCCCTTCACAGAGGAAAGGGTCCTAGAGGAAATAGACAAGTTAAAGGTAGATAAAGCTATTGGGCCAGATGGGATACACCCAAGAATACTTAAAGAACTTGGGTGAGAACTGGCAGTCCCCTTAGCAGTGCTCGTCAACAAATTGTTGAGGAGTGGGGAGGGGCCGGAGAATTGGAAGAGAGCAACAGTAGTACCACTCCACAAAAGTGGAAGCAAGGAACAGCCAGAAAACTACCATCTGGTTAGTCTGATGTCAGTCATGGGAAAACTGAAGGAGTCCCTACTGAAGGAAAGAATTGTAGCTTTTTTGAGCAAACTGGTCAGCTCAACAAAAATCAACACGGTTTTATGGCAAGGAGGTCCTGCCAGACAAACCTGGTTGATTTTTTCAATTGGGTCACCAAAACAGTGGATCAGGGCGGGGAAGTGGATGTGGTTTATCTGGACTTCAGCAAAGCTTTTGACTCTGTTCCACATAGGGGACTAGTCAAAAAACTGGAGAACATGGGAGTCGGGCCTGAGGTAATGAACTAGGCCAGAAAATGGTTGTGTGGGAGAACTCAGAGAGTATTCGTGAATAGCACTCTGTCAGAAGAGGGGAGGTTGACTAGCAGGGTCCCACAGGGCTCGGTTCTGGGGCTGATCCTCTTCAACAAATTCATCAGCAACATTGCAGATGGACTGAAGGGAAAGGTGTGCCTGTTTGCTGATGACACCAAAATCGGCAACAAGGTGGACAACCAGAGTGACAGCATAGCATGGAAGCTGAACTCTGAAAACTGGAGGAGTGGTCCAGGGCCTGGCAATTGAAATTCAATGCCAAAAAATGCAAGGTCATGCACCTGGGAAAACGTAACCCAGGGGAACTGTACTTAATGGTAGGAGAGCAGCTGGTGGCTGCTAAGCAGGAGTGAGACCCGGGGTAATCATATCAGATGACCTAAAGGTCAGTAAACAACGTGAAAAGGCAGCACTAAAAGCCAGTGGCATCCTGTGATGCATAGGGAGGGGCATCACAAGCAGAAGGCATGAAGTATCCATGCCCCTGCTAAGGTCTCACCTGGAGTACTGTGTCCAGTTTTGGAGGTCACACCTCAGGAAGGACATACTAAGGCTGGAGACGGTACAGAGAAGAGCAACAAAAATGGTGCAGGGCTTGTATCATAAACCATACAAGACAAGACTAGATGACCTCAAGTTATACTCCCTAGAGCAACACAGGAATCATGGGGACATGATTCAAACATTTAAATATCTTAAAGGCAATAACAGGGTGCATATACAGAACCTCTTTCAGTTAAAAGACTACAACATGACTAGCGGGCATGACCTTAGACTTATGGGAGGAACATTCAGGAGCAATATGAGGAAATTCTTCTTCAAAGAGCGCTGTGGAACCATGGGATATCCTGCTGGAGGGGGTGGTGGGAGCCAAGACAGTGGGGAAATTCAAGCGGGCATGGGTCAGACAATGTGGGATACTCAAGCAGGCAGCTAAGTAAGGGGAGGTTGGAAACCAAGGGCAGACCTAATGGATCATATGGTCCCCATCTGCCAACAGCTTCTATTTTTCTATGTTTCTATGACCTATGTGCTTGCAGCTAAGAAGAATAGTACTTATGGCTACTACTATTGTACTGCAAGTTTTACCAGCATGTTTTTTAGTTTAGAACTATGGACAAAGTACGCTGGCAATATTCATTTCAGTTTAACACCACTTAGGTAATGACCCACATCTTGACCTGCTGTGAAAGACAGTAATTAAGAAGTGAAGTAATCTATTAATCTTAATCCATTCAAAATTTTCAAAAGCGTTAAACACAATTTTGTTTTTATTTATGTTAATGTCTTAGTGTTCTTCATACAAGTACATCCTTTAATTCAGAGTTGGGAGCAGCACAATAAGCACTGTAATAAAGTAAACATTAAAGTGTAAGTTCTCTTCCTGATTTCTCTGAATTGTGATCAAGTACAGTAATGTTATATTTTATACTTACACTACTTCAATTAATGTTTCTATTTTCATTTGTACCATATTAATGCTGGTCCATCACTTCTTATTTTAGTGACAGTTAAAGTGGTTATGCAATTGAGGTTTAACTAATCAGCTCACAAAGTGTGTTCTACTTTAGATAAATAATGCCAAAATGCAGCATGTTATTTTCTATTTATTTGTAGCCATACTCTCATTTCACTTTGTATGGTCTTCTGCAGTAATGATAAGCTTAATGGATTGTTCACTGTATATAGGAAACTTACCATTTGAAATGAGTTCCAGTGTGCAACATGGTTTGCATGTGTAAAGGATGGGTGCAAATTTCTTGTTACTGTGTTATGATTGGGATTGCCACCGTTGCACAGATTGTGCATACTCAATATTTGCAGCCTGTTATGATATGTCAAACATCTTGAGATAATTAACAAAATGAAACATTTTTTTAATGTCTTTATACAAGTAGCCACTGACACCCTTTCTAATTAAATTTCTGTTAACTTTAATTAAATTAATTTAATTAAAGTTCAGTTCTGAGCATGCTTAGTACGGTATCAAACATCTATCCAAAGGACCTACTGAGCAGGCTCAGAACTGAAATTTCAGTTCTTTATAGCTTAGGAATGGATTACTATTTTTTCAGCAAACCAACAAAATGTACCATTCTGGGGTAAACCCTTTCTACTCAAAAAAATTCAGACAAAATTTACAAACCATCTGGGCTGTAGTTAATGTAAAAAAAAACCCAGCAAAAAACCCTGATTTTTTCCTAAGAATGCACTATCTGGATCTTGGAATCTGAACATACAAACATACAAAAAGAGCCAGCAGAAGAAGACCACCTGGTCCATTGTTTCTGCTTGTAATGATGAGGGTCTGGTCTTACACTTATGCCACTGGCCCTGCCCTCCCAACTGTCCACCCCCTCCTTCCTTGGTCCCAAGGGTTCTATTTGCATTTGTCCCAGGAACTCTTGAATGCTTTCACCATCTTTGATGATGCCATAATCTCTGGCAGCTCATTCTAGGTGGTCACCACCCTCTCTCTATATATAAATGTTTCCTTACATCCCTTCTGAATCCCCTCCATCAATTTTAGGTTGTGCCCCCTAGTGGTGTTGTTTTCCCTCATTTTATAAGACCCTCCTTTTGCACTCTGTTAATTCCCTTCATTTACTTGAAGGTCTCTATCATATCCCCCCTCTGCCTCCTCTCCTCCAGGGAGTAAATCTGCAGGGCTCCCTGTCTCTCCTCATAGGACCTATCCTGTATCTCCTCTATCATGTTGGATGCTCTCCTCTGGAACCTTTCCAGCATGCAACATCCAGTTGTAACAAAAATAAACTTGGCAAGTCAAAAGACCTCACCCCCCCCCCCCGGACTTGTGTGCAATGCTGTTGAATGGGGTAAAGCAGTTATTAAGGTGCAAAGTTAGGGGTTTAATATTAAACATCCTACTCAACCTTAACTATAATGGTGCTTCTTCTCCAGTATAACACTGCATGTATATATACTACAAACTGTATCTAAATATATTAATACATTCACCCTCATTCAATGGAATTGCATGACATTATGCATGCACAGTATGGGGTGCAAGGTGTCTTGGTTTGCCAAGCTTTGTTCCAGTCAGATGTGCAGACTCTAAGATCCAAATTGATAAGGAATTATTCAAACCAGTTACAAATTAGGAATGGATGATGAGAATGCAGCCTGCCCCCCCCCAAAAAAAAATTGTAATAGTCAGCTGTTCAGGAATTGCAGCCCAAGCACTCACCCATCCTCACAAACCTGTCAGCCTCCTGGTAGGTTTCTAGGGAGCACTATGAGGTTCAGTGTATGCAGTGGCCCCTCCCCCATGGGGTCCCTCCCCCATGAACTGGCAGTATAGCCTAGAGGTTAGAGTAACGAGCTGTGAATGAGCTTGGTACATCCAGCAGACCAGACCTTGATTTGATTCTAACAACCTCCGCTTGCATACTGTTTGATTCTGAACAAGTCACTTAACCACCAAGTGCTCCCAGATCACCTCTGAAAACAGGCACTTATGCCTAGTGGGCCTTACCCAGTTACCAAAGACTAAAATAAAAAAATAAAAATAAAATAAAACAGTTGTACCCCTAGGACACTGGCATGGCTGTGGACCTCATACAGCTGGTGGACCATGATAATGGATGTCTCTTGTGTTATGTTCAAAGAGTTGTATATTGTTTATCTTACCTGATGATGGCTGTCTTTGCATGGCTGTGTTGCCTTGCCCCTTCCACTGCTTATGGGGGGTGGAGGATGTGGAGTTAGGGTTGGAAACTGTAACACCTCACTTCCCTATTTTTTTCGCTTTGATATCAACCCTATCTGATGCATTAACAAAGTTTATTGCAATGAATTTCCTTACATTTTGATGATACATTTACACATCTTTTTAACATTTTCATAGTACCCAAATTGTTGAATTAACAATGTTTTTGCAAAGAATTTCCTTACTTTTTGAGAATACAGTACATTCAGAAGTACTTGCTCACTGTCTTTGTGCGAAATTGTATACCTTTGCATAACATATAACTAAGAAGACGTTGAATACCTTGCACGTGATAGCATAAGAAAAGCATGTGTCTTAGTTATTTGTATGATGTATTGCATGGAATGACAGTTTTCCTTTTCACAAAATGCGGCAATAATGCAAATTTTAAGTTACTTTTTGAAACTAATATGCAGTTTGTGTACTATCTGAAATATGTTATGCAGATTGGCAATACCTTAACCAAACAATATTGTACTTTCTTTTAATAGAAATAAACATGATGTTATCACTATTTTTGAAGAAAGACACACAACACAGAGCATAGGTTTAAAAAGTTTTTATTTCAAAAATGGCAATTAAATTCAGAACAAATTATGTTGGTGTTCCTGGAGTGGACAAAAACACAAGTACTTATAAAAGGAGGTGATATGAATGCAAGAGAGTAGTGATCTTTGTCATAATACATAATGTTAGATCACTTATTTAAAAACTATGCACATAATGCTATTTATAAATAATTTTCAGTTATGTTCTATAGTGCACTTGGAAACTGTCAGACTTGACCCCTTAATGAAGGTGATCCTACAAAATAGCAGGAACAGAGCATGAATAGCATACCAGGTGTAACATTGAAAGGCAGTGCAATATTTCATTTACAGCTTCATATTTACCAAAGTAAATTATTTTTCAAATCAAATCAAGAAATATAAATCAATTATTCTTACTTAGAAACAGAACTATTAACAAGTTAAGAATCGGTACTGCCTCCTGAGAATGAAAACATTTAACATATGTACATGCATCTACAGATATTTGAACTGCAATATCTTGAAATCAATACGATAGGAACAATAACAATGCAGTATATATATATATATATATATATATATATATATATATATATATGACATAAAGAACCTCTGTGAGCAAGCACTGAGGCAATTGTTACTAAAGGGCATTTGGCTGGGAAGCCAAGTTTCAAAGAAATACAAAATCACACTTGTCCCCACAATGCAAATCATCATGGGCTACATATGCAAATCACCACAAAATATTATGCTGGTCCAACTTTAAGCTGAAATGCATGGTGCTGAAAGGCCTCTCACACAGTTGGGTGTCAAACAGACGAGGCTTACTGATGAGTCCTGGTAGGATGAAACACGTGTCTATGTCTTCTGTTGGCACCCTTTGCAAGCTGTGTGAGAGGCCTTTTGGCACCATGCATTTTTGCTTAAAGTTGAACCAACATAATATTCAGTGGTGATTTGCATATGCAACCCATGATGCTTTGCATTGTGGGGGCATGTTTGATTTTGTATTTCATATATGTATAATATATTTGTAAGTCAGAGTCATAGTTAGGTAGGTGCTACATTGCAATTAAGGAATGAGGAAGTTGTAAAGATATAGTTTACCAGTGGACATTACATTGTACTACTACACATCTCTCTAATTGAAACATGCTGTACACTTTTTTTACAGTTGTATAACATCAGAGACATCTAGATGGGCCAAAGTATTTTATACTCACTGATTATAAATTCAGCCCAACACCCTATTTTAACAACCCACTTAAACTGTAAACATTTCTCTGTAATCAGCAGAGCAATCAAGGCATTATATGTAGTATGAAACAGTTAAAAGGAATATTACTTTTCACTGTCCTTATGGCAAAATTACTTGCATTTTATTTTGGATAACTTTTACATTTTGCATGACAAACATGAACATGAGGCAAGATATGTTTTAAACTGTGATAGTACAGTCATAGTCACTGATAAAATGCAGTACATTGCAAGGTACCAAGAACATCATATGTTGAGAAGAACCAAGTTATAAAAGCTGGGAGTCATACTGTGATGGAAGTGATTCTTAATCTTGACCATTAATTTCCCAAACACCCAACATCCTGAAGTCACAATCCTGACACCTGTTTGCCAGATGCTTCAATGTTGCCCGCAATGTATTTTGCCATCTTAAATACGGGGGTGGGTCTGTGGGGCAAGCCCCCCACATTGGGGGTTGCAGGGGTGAAGCCCTCCAAGTTGTGAAAAAAAACTCTGACCCATGCAACATTCTGTTGGGGAACTAGCCATCGGGATCATGGCTTCGGGATTTTGGGTGTTTGGGAACTGACTGTCAGGATTAAGTAGAATATCCTACTGTGACCAACTACTCTTCTTTAGCTTGTACAAGCTCCATTTTTCAGAGTACTATGACATACACATCTTTTAGATTCTTTGGCAGTCTTTTTTTCAGTGTGCATATAGCATCATTACACTCTACCCATCTACCTATGTATCTGCGTCATGTCACATAATGATCAGACTGTACAGAAAGTCCATTATGGAAAATGATTGCATAAGTGTCAAAATATGCACCTGAAGACATTACTTTGCCAGCAGTAAAGTCTGTAATAGGTGCCATAACTTATAATCCATGTACATCAAATCATTGTAGCACAATCATGAGATATGCGCTGCACTGAGTGACCCTCAGAGACCATATTGTGGATCTGTCACACCTTCCACACTGCCAACCACATCTAGCATCTTGGAATAATTTTAAAAATGTAACTGATGTATTGTATCATCTGGGATGTGGACAGAGATCCAAA
The DNA here is from genome assembly GCA_016271365.2 of Neoceratodus forsteri. Classification (NCBI taxonomy): domain Eukaryota; kingdom Metazoa; phylum Chordata; order Ceratodontiformes; family Ceratodontidae; genus Neoceratodus; species Neoceratodus forsteri. The sequence continues at coordinate 558,619,101 of CM028135.1, read as the reverse complement.
GCATGTCTTTTATGATTTATCTTTCTAGGTAACCACATGACAGACGTGTATACTTGCACAAATAATTAACTGTGAAGTACTGTCTCAGTGGAATGTGATCCTCATGCAAACTGTTTATAACACCACTCTGGTTCAATGGCCTCAGCCCAACCATCTCCTCTGCCCCAACTATTGGTATGTTTAAAACTAGGCTCCGGGACTATTTCATTACCAACAGCTCCTGTGACTGCCCAACTTAACCTTGTTTCTCCACTTCCCTTTCTGGTCTAGTTGTCCCCCCTTCCCCTCCTCACTGGATTCTACCCTCACATCTTGGTATACCCAATGCTGCACTTTTCACCCTCTCGCCAACCTTCCTACATTCCTTCTCCCCCCCACCCTCTTCCCTCTCCCTATGACTCTGGCACTTCTTATCTGTTGTCTATTTTCTCTGACAAATGCCACTGGCTGACTTGTTACAATGCTACCCCTGAACTGTATTAATCTGTACTCTGTTTGCAATGTCCACATTGTTGTAATGCCTGTCTTGATGTTCCCCATAATTTGTATTTCTCTGACGTGGAACCTTTGTGAAAGAACCATGGCTCAAAGGTATTTGTAATCCTAGACTTGATAAATAAAAAACAAATAAAAAAAATTCAGTAACATCTTGCTAAGCATTATCAGTGAACAGGATGGTGATTAAAAACTGGATAACAGAAGAACAAGAGAGGGTTAGAAAGGAAGGACATTGAGGGGGGTTACAAGGTGGAAGGGATTTACAGGCAATGCCAGGAGTTTTGGAAACAAAACGGTGGACTTGGAGGCCATCATGGTGGATGAGGGTCTGGACATATCAGGGGTAAGAGAGACTTGGTGGACAGAGCATCATGCCTGGGGGACAGTCATCCTAGGATACAGACTGCTTAGGAAGGACAGAGTGGGAAAGAGGGGAGGGGGTGGCATTATACATTAAAGAAGACATTAGGGCAACAGAAGGGCACGAGGAGGAAGAGGAGACAGAGATCATGTTGTTCACACTAGACAAATGGACTGGGGAATCATTGAGGATGGGGATGGTTTACAGACCTCCAACACAGGGGGAGGAAGGGGATAAACAACTGATGCAGGCAGTTACAAGGATAGCTATCAAGGGGGAGCTTCTGCAAATGGGAGACCTAAACCTCCCTGACATGGATTGGGAGATACTGGCTGTGGTATCTGCTAGGAGTAGGGGTATCTTAGAGGTGCTACAAGGGGTATTCATGCAACAGCTGGTTAGGTATCCCACTATGGGTGACAACCTGCTGGACTTGGTCCTCACAAAATGGGGAAAGTGTGGAAGAGGTGGTGGTGGGTGAAGGACTACAGTAGGTACAAGTGATTACAGGACTGTAAGGTTTAGGGTAAAAACGGGGAGGGAGGCAACCTGGATGAGAACTAGAGTGATGAATTTCAGAAAGATGGACTTTAACAGAATGAGGAGGATATTTGGGGTACAAATAGCAGGGAAGGAGACTATAGGGGATGTGGAAGAGTTATGGGGAGCTATCAAAGGAGGGGTATTGAAAGCCACTGAAATTTGCATTAAGAAGGTTAGGAAGAACAAAAAAAAAAGGAGGAGACCTCAATGGTTTACAAGGGTTTACCTATACCGAATCAACATCTACAGTGCTGACATCGCTGACAGCAACAGACACAATGCTGAGTGTTGGCATTGTACTGTCAGGGATGAGTGTATGTTTTCTTTGGGGGGCTGTGCCTCCTGAACCCCTGGTTTCTAAATATACAACTCCAAGTTGGAGTTGTCTTGTGGAGGAGGTGAAACACCTGGAGAATCAGTGCCAGTGCTAGTGGGGACCATCACAGCTGCCAGACACTTTCTGTCAAATTCTGTCACTGTGATGGTCTTCACTGTGGTGGTTTCACTGTGCAGTCAATACACCATTAACAAGGGAGGTGGAAGGGGCGGTCAGGGAAAGGAAAAGTGCATTCAAGAAACACAAGATGATACAAAGGGAAGATGACAGGGAGACTTATAGGGATAGGACGAGGCTTGCAGGGCAAAAGATAAGGATGGCTAAGGTGGACACCGAGGAGAAAATAGCTAAGCAGGCCAAATGGGGAGATAAAACTTTTTTTAGGTATGTAAGGGAAGAAAGAGGTCGAGGCAGGGGATAGTAAGGTTGCAGAGAAAGGGAGGAATACAACTAGAAGAGGACTTAGAGAAAGCAGAGGTGTTAAATAGCTACTTCTGTGCAGTCTTCATGGAGGAGATGAGGGGTAGGGGACCAGAGCTGGTGGGAGTTAGGGAAGGCAAAAAGGTGGATCCCAGAATGTTCTGCATAGACAGGGTAAGGAAGGAACAGGGCAGGTTAAAGTTGGACAAGACGAAGAGGCCAGATGGCTTGTACCCAATGGTACTCCGGAAGCTGAGGGAGGAGCTGGCGGCACCACTGACAAGACTGTTTAACTTGTCCCTGGTTACAGGATGTGTGCCAGGGAACTGAAGGAGGGCTGATGTGATGCCACTGCATAAAGGGTGGCAGTAGGGAGGTGGCAGAAAATTATTGACAGGTCAGCCTCACCTCTGTGGTGGGCAAGGTGATGAAGGTGCTAATAAAAGAGACAGTGGCAGACTACCTGGTGGACTGCAGGCTTCTGGACAAAAGGCAGCATGGCTTCATGAATGAGAGGTCATGCCAGACAAACCTGATAGAGTTCTTCAATTGGGTGATGGTTGACCAGGGAGGTGGTTGACCAGGGAGGGGCAGTGGACATGGCCTATCTGGACTTCAGTAAGGCACTGTCCCTCACAGAAGACTAATAAATAAGCTGGAAAGCCTAGGGGTGGGACAGAAAATAACTAGGTGGGTGGAAAACTGGTTGGCAGACAGAAGCCAGAGAGTGGTAGTGAATGGGGTGCAATCCAAGGGGGGGAGACGAGTGGAGTGTCCCATGGGTCAGTACTGGGACCCCTACATTTTAATATATTCATCAACGATATAGCAAAAGACCTGGAGGGAAGAGTGTTCCTATTCCCAGATGATACAAAAATCTGCAATAGGGTGGACACCCGGGGGGTTGAGGGTATGAAGCATGACCTGGAGATTTTGGAGGGGGGTCAGAAACTTGCCATTTAAAATTCAATGCCAAAATGTGTGCTGTGATGCACCTGAGGTACAGAAACCCACAAGCAGTTTACACCCTGGGGGGGGGAGGAAATCAAAGGAACAGCAGGAGAGGGATCTGGGGATTACAATATCAAACAGTCTTAAGGTGGGTAACCAGTGCAGCAAGACTCTGGGGAAGGCAAATGGGATGTTGACATGCATTGGGAGGGGCATAACTAGCAGAAGGAGAGAGGTACTGAAGCCGCTTTACAAGGCTATGGTGAGGATGCACCTGGAATCCGGGGTCCAGTTCTGGAGACTGCACCTATGTAAGAACATTGAGGGGATAGAAAGGGTTCATAGAAAAGCAACCAAGATGATACACGATATGTGGGAGAACCCAAATGAACAGAGGGTGAAGGAACTGGATCTGTACTAATTGGAGACTAGAAGGGAGAGAGGGGTCATGATTTGAAATTGTAAGTATGTGAAAACGATCAATAAGGTGAAGGAGGGTTGCTTGTTCAGGAGGAAGGTGGGGACAAAAACAAGAGGGCATAGCATAAGATTAGAAGGAGGAAGATATAGAGGCAATGTAAGTGGCAATTCTTCATGGAGAGAGTGGTGGAGGCCTGGAATAAACTACCAGAAAAGATGGTGGGATCAAATTATAGATATGCAAAACTGGAAAATTTCGCCCAGCGAAATATTTCACATAATTAGCGCATTTCGTGAAATATTTCGCTAGGCAAAAAGCAACATTTCACCCTCTGTTGCGAGTAAAATTTTGCCCCCAAGCCAGAGGAATTTCACTCATGGGCAAAATTTCACCACCTGCAGGAGTAATTTCACCTTCCGCGGTGAAATTTAGTGGCCACTGGCCACTTCCCAAAGTTCTCCCTGGTGTCTAGTGGTCCCCCCATCCCCCCAGCCGCTCACTGGGCCAAATTGTTTTTCCCAGGTGTCCAGTGGCCCAACCAGCTGATCACCAGCTGTAAATTAATTAGATAGCCCCCCCAAGTTACCTTTGCCCCCTGCCATTTGTTTTATTGAAAAAAAACATTTCAACTCCAATTCCCTGGTGTCTAGTGGTTCCTCCCCCCATCCGATCACCGACCATAATTTAATTAGATTGGCACCACCCCAAGTTACCTTGGCCCCCAGCCATTTGTTTTATTAAAAAAATATCAACCCCAACTTCCTGATGTCTAGCAGAAGCCCTATCCCCCACCCCATCATTACCTAGTAGCTCTCACCCAACTCCTCCCCATGTACCCTGATCAGGCCATCAACATAACCCTTCACTCACCTCCACTGCCGGCAGCCCAACTGAGAATGACAAAGCACTTGAATGAATGAGCACCTACGTACTCATTCAGTCAAGTGCTCAGTCGCTTCTCATTCTGGCTGCTGGCCATGTATGTGAGTGGAGGGCTGTGCCAGTGGCCCTATCAGGGTACTGGGGAGCCTGGGAAGCTGCTAGGTAATGATGGATGGGGTGGGGGGTTCTAGACATCAGGAGTTGGGGTTGAATTATTTTTAATAAAAACAAATGGCTGGGGACCATGGTAACTTGGGGGGAGTACCTACTTAATTAAATTACATCCAGTGATCAGCCATTGGGGGGCCACTAGACACCAGGGAATTGGGGTTGAATTTTTTTTTATATAAAACAAATGGCCAGGGGCCAAGGTAACTTGGGGTGGGGTGCTATCTAATTAAATTACTGGCAGGTGATTGGTGGGGGACCACTAGACACAAGGGAGTGGGGGTTGAGTTGTGTGTGTGTGGGGGGTGCTTACTGCCATTTGCGGTGGTCAGCGGTGGCAGGCAAATTTGAGGGTGAAATTGCAAAATTTCATTGCAGTTTTGAGAAACATTTCGACTGGCAAAATTGCCAATTTCACAGCAATTTCACCAACGAAATTTTATTTCACTGCATCTCTAGATCCAAAACAGTGGATGAATTCAAGAGGGCATGGGACAGACATATGGGGTTGAGAAGCGGGTGGAATGAGGTGGGCTTGTAAAAGAGGAGGTGAATAGGGGGGAATAGGCGTACTAGATGGGCCAGCGAGGTCCTTTTCTGCTGTCAGATTTCTTTGAGTCTGTGAACATTTCCTGTTTATCACAATTTGTCAGAGTCAACCGATGTGATGTGAGGCTCTATAAACTTGGAAGTTGCTGTTGGCCGCCCCTTATGACTCTCTTCAATGCTTCAGGCAGTTGTTGATTTATATGCATTAATTAGGTCAGCAAACTCTGGCATATGTAATATTGCCTGCATTGCAGCATTAGCATAGCAGTTTAGTCCTGTACTGTTGTCAAATTTTGTGATTCCTGCAACACCAATACAGCTCCTTGCTGGTGGTGACCTCATTTGACCAGCTACACTGGATTCACCATGAGAAGTCAATGCAGAAGAATTACTTTGCCTAGATTTCTTCCCTTTAATGTATGTGATATACCCATGGAGACATCTCGCATCGCTACATTACCATGTACAGAAATTAGAGATTGGTTGGGTTGGTACATAGTCCTTAGATGACTGTAGTTCAGAATGTACTTGATATCAACATATATTTTGTTTTGTGCAATGTTTATTATGTACAGATCTACCAGACTTCTGACATGAGATAAGGCAACATAGCTCACACCATCATGAAAGATGCCAGTGCCTGTGTCAACCATTGTAACATCAAGACTCAAACAATATTTGTGAATTGACACAGCATATGCAACACAGAGTGGGAACTGTTTTCTTGTCACATAAATGTTTTTCATTTCGGTAGCACCACTATAGTTAGGGTGGCTGGTGAGTTCTATGTTAAACTCGATTTTTTGTTTGCTTCTTGCTGAAAGACAATTTTACAAATTTGCATGAAACTTTCAAGATTTGTTTTACATGATGGAATCCATAATCCCTGAAAGTCTCATGTAAATCCATTTAGCATTTTTAGAGATATTAAAGTGTGTAAAAACTGTGTTTTTTCCCTTTCACGTCAATGCTTTTTTTTTCTGAATTTCTGCTCTCATCTAGAGGAAAAAAACAGAAATCCTTAAACTGTGAAATTCTGTAGGGTTGTGCAGGTTGATGAGGAAGGATTTCCTAGGAATGTTTGATGTTTAGGAGTTTTGTAGTGTGTAAGGTATTCACTTTTGAAAATTATGTGTTGTTACAGTGTTCACGTCTGCTCACAATCGTGCTGTAAGGCAACATACCCATGCACACAAGAGTTTCAATGCTGTTGAATGGGGATCAGGAAAGTGAAAGGAAAACTGTAAGGAACCAGGCTCCCAACCTCACCACAATCTCAACCAAAACCCATTACTTCAGTTCTAAGAATGTTAAAATAAGCACTCGATACCTCAACTTTCTATGATATATCTTATCTTAATATATGGTATGTTAAACACACAATATATTAAGATAAGATACAATGTTGTTTCTTATCTTAATATATTGTGCCTTTAACGTACGATATATAAGGATAAGATACCATATGTTAAAGGTGAAATGAAATAAACCCCTCGATATGTGAATGTGAAGTTAACCATGGTACATGTGGGTACATAGATATGTGTTTATTGTTTCAAGCGTTGCAAGTATAATGCCATTTTTATCATTTTATATTTTGAATGTCTAGTGGAGATTTTTGTGTTGCTTACACACATGTGCAAGAAACACATTGTGTCAGTCAGCAGTTAGGGAGTAGGCCACAATGCATCAAGAAATTTGGCCACGTCACCACGCAATCAACTGTTTTGGTGCATTACAAGCTACCAAAACAGCTGATTGCATGGTGTCCCCATGGCGAAGGCTGGTCCGTCAACCTCTCATAGTCCCGAGGAAGCCAACAGAAAACCTCCACCCACCATTCAGTGTGCCTTCCTGGTGAAACATTTCAATAAATAAATTAAAAAAAAAGCCAATGGGGTGCCCAATCCCCCTGTCGGCATGACACCCTCCAAAGTTCATTTGCCAATGGGGTAGCCCAATCCATGTCAGCATAATTTGCCCCCCATGGTGTGTCCCCCAAGCACACTGTATGGCTGACAGGGGTGCCCAATCCCCCGTCATCTCCACTGCCCCCCCCAAACAAACTTCCATCTGCTATGCTGGGAGCCCACCCCAGAGTGGCAAAGTTTCCTTTGCCAACAGGGTACCCAATCCCATCAGCTCCCTGCCCTCAAACAAACTTGCCTCGTGCCATGCTGGGAACCCACCCCAGCGTGGCAAGAAGTCCCCATCGTCTTTAAAAACACATAGAAGAAAAGTCCCTCATTGATTCTTTCCACCTCTCCCCAACCCACGCCCCTCTGCATACCCCACCTCCCCATATCCCCATCTCACATACTTACCTCCAGAGCCCAGTACAACTATCTTCGTGGACTGGGAACACGTCTGCACTCTTCAAAGCTGACCGTGGACTGAAGAAATGCAGGTAAGTTGTATAATGGCATAAATGTTTTTTTTTTCAACTTTGGTGCATATCTCGGCCATTTTTGGGAATTTTTTCACCAAATTTTCAACATGGGGTTCTTGGGACCCCACTTCATGAACGCTGTCACTGTCATTTTGTCATTTGGTCCTGAATGGTAATTCATGGTCACTGCGCAGAACCACCTTTGAGGACTGATTAATGAAGCAACAGTGTCACAGTTCTTGAGGTAGGCCCCCAAAAACCCTATGTTGAAGATATGGAGAATCTAAAATTACTTCTATGAGCGTGCATTGCACAGTTCCTATGCACGCTCATAACTTTGAGCATTTTTAATATTTTCACTCCAGATTTTCAACATTGCCATTTTGCCACACCATCTTATGAACAGTACAGCTGTCATTTTTCACATCTCACCTAAAATGTGTTTTCGCACATGTAGCACACAATGGCATGGTTAGTGCGTGAAATCAATGTTTAGGACAGATTAAGAATATCACAGTGACACTGATCATGAGGTAGGCCCCCCAAAACCCTATGTTGAAAATTTGGTGAAAATATTCCCCAAAATGGCTGTTTTATGAGCATGCGTTGCTCAGTTCCTACGCACGCTCATAACTTTGAGCATTTTTATATTTTCACTCCAGATTTTTAGCATTGCCATTTTACCACACCTCGTTGTGAACAGTACAACTGTAATTTTTCACATCTCACCCGGAATGTGTTTTCGCACACATACTGCACAGTGGCTGGTCAGTGTGTGAAATCAATGTACGGGACAGATTAAGAAAATCATAGTGATACTGTTCATGAGCAGAGATCATAAACTAGCTATGCTGAAAATTTGGTGACAAAAGTCCATAAAATGACTGTGTTATGAGCATGCATTTTGCAATTTCCACACACCCTCATAAGTTCACAAATTCGTAATCTTTTCAGTCCAGATTTTCAACATTGGCATTTTTTCACACTTCCTTATGAACAGTACAGCTGTCATTTTTCACACCTTGGCTGGAATGTGTTTTTGCACTTCCAGCACAGAATAGCATGGTCACTGTGGGAAATCAGTGTTCAGGATAGATGAAGAAAATCATAGTGACACTGTTCATGAGCAGAGATCCCAAAATGCCTATGTTGAAAATCTGCTGTAAAAAATCCCAAAACTAATTACATTATGGATGTGTGTTGCACAGTTTCTATGCACACTAGTGATGTAACCAGTTTTTTTTATATTTTCACTCCAGATTTTCAACATTGCCATTTTTTATGCCTCCTCTTGAACAGTACAGCTGTCATTTTCACATCCAGTTCGAAATGTGTTTCCGCACCTGTGGCGCCAAACAGTGCAGTCGCTGTGCAAAATCACCTTTTGGCTAACAAACTGATAGTGTCACTGTTCATGCAGTGGGATCACAAAAAGCCCATGTTGAAAACTTGAAGTAAAAATACCAAGAAATTCCCAGGGTGTTAGGGTTTTTGATCATAATGCCCTACCCTGTAGGGACTGACAGATGTCAGCGGTGTGACTTGTGATTGTTGATGGTAATGCTCATATCATATCATTCCATCCCCATCCTGCAGACAGTGGCAGGCATAGAGGTACATCTTGGGCCCTTTGTCCCCAGTGTTCACCCCATTTTCCTATACTGCACCCATTTCAGTGTATTTCCTTATGGAATGAGGTGAGTGTAAAGCCTGAACACTTCAAAGCACACCTCGACACTTGTAAGTGTCTGCAGGGTAGGGTGAGGTGAAATATTGTGACTGTTATGGGAGATGACCCAAAGGCACACCCCATTACCTGTCTATCTCTGCAGGGTGGGGGTGGAGTTGGCATCAGTTCAATACTTCACTGCCATTCTTATATTACATTTGTCTAACTCTTGCACTTCCACTGCTAATGACAGCAAGCAACATTTGGCATTAAAAAATGCTTGCTTATCATTGTCTCAGCTCTCAGCTGAGCCACACCCAGTGCTTGACTCTGATGACGATTCAACCTCTGTGACAGCCAGTCCCATGATAAACATTCTGTGCACAAGGATACAGTTAAAATATGTATGCTTTTGGTATCACTTAATGTCAGGTATCAAAAAAAATCTGTGTTGTTTTCAAAAATATGCTAGTCATATGCACAAAGGTATACTTGACATATCCATCAAGTCATATGTATAAAAAAAATTTGACTTTGTTCCTGCAGTCCATAGCCACCTTCCTAATATTGGTCTTCCACAATGAGTCATACCACCCATTGACAATGCTGGTGGCCATGCAGCATCAGAAAATCTGTCTACTGACAATTTATTTATTTGCTTTTGTTTACCAGGTAAGCACACTAGACAGCCAAGTGCCTATTGTCAGGTGTGACGCAGGAGATTACAAGATACATACAAGAACATGAGGCAAAATCAGGGTACATACAAAAGCATCAGGCATATCAAGGAACATTCAAGAACATCAGGCATATACATTGCAACAAGAGGTAGTTAACAGCATAGTACAGGCAGGGACAGCAGTAGTCTACATGTACATAGCACAGGCAGGGATGACAGTAGTCTACATGTACATAGTACAGGCAGGGATGACAGTAGTCTACATGTACATAGTACAGGCAGGGATGACAGTAGTCTACATTTATTTTTTTTATTTTTTATTTATTACTAGGACTACAAATACCTTTGAACCAAGGGTTCTTTTACAAAGGTTCTGCGTCAGCAATGGGTGCAAGCAAAACAGTGGTAAGATACAATACAGGAAATATGAAACTGTAAGATATAGTCCAAAAAGTCCATAAAAGTTAATGTATTTATTGCATCTTCACTTCACACCATAATACTGTAGGCGACCAATTTTATTTATTTGGGATTCAGGTCTAATAAGAAGCTAAAAAGAAGTGGCAACTTAAATATTGAATGAAGGAATGGGAGGACACTTTAATATTAATTACCAGAAACAATAGGTATGTGAAGAGATAAATAATTTATTGATTAAAATGATAAAATATGAGGTTCATTGTCAAACAATATTGTTTGAATAGTAAAAAAGTTCATATTATGAATATAGATTAAAATAATGAAAAAAGTTGTTCATTTAAAGGTACCTTATTATACAATATAGGTCATGAATAACCACTCAGCATCTAATTGAACAAGAAAGTTATTTTGAAATATTAAGAATGTAATTATTTTATTTATGTTTTTACATTTAGTAACAACACTGTCAGATATGAATGGCCTGAGGAAGTGGCATATTAAGCTATGAAACTGTTGCCTACAGTAATATGGTGTGAAGTGAAGATGGAATAAATACATAAACTTTTATGGACTTTTTGGACTATATCTTACAGTTTCATGTTTTTTGGATTTGGTAGCCACAGTAAGAAGGTCCAGACCTATTTTTTACATATTTGGGCATCCTGTATCAACATTTTTCACCAAGATACAATACAGGGTCATGAGGTTAACATAGAAGTAAGCAGACGTAACATACAATACAGGTCAGGAGGTTAACTTAGTAGCAAAAGACAATACATGTGTATAGACTAGCGCAGTATCAAACAGTCAGTGGCAAATATAAATGCACAATTAGCAATCCGGGTGTGTATATATAGCAAGACACAAATACAAATAAAAACCATCCTCGGGTGACATAAGTGAAGCAAGGGGTGGGGATAAGAGGGGAGGGATGGAGGAAGGGGGTAGGCAGTCAAGGATTTGACATTGTAGTAAGTGCTAGAACAGAAGGATAAGTACTAGGTAGTCTGGGGTGTGAACAACAAGAGATAGGGTGATGGGAAACAGGAGGAGAGGAGTGGCAGAGGGATGGAATGGTAGGTGGGAGGTGAAAGGGGACAGAATGATAGGTGGGGTGGGGGTGGGAGAGAGATGGGGAGTAGCAGGGGATGGAGGGGTGGAGAGAAGTGGGGAGGATAGCATGGGAGGAGGAAAGAGGAGGGAGAGGTGAAACAAAGTCGCAAGCCTAGGCAGAGCAGTCCATGATTCCATGTACTGTATGTTTCTTTCACCAAATATGATGGTAGAATTGCAACCTATGTACCAGGTATCCTTACTACCGTGAAATGTATGTACAGGGGGAAACTGCTCAGCAACATATCGTATCCAAATCCTGCTTAGACAATCATGTATGCAGGTTCTTCAAAAAGAAATGCTATCTGCAAACAGCGTGCCATCATATTTTAAATGGAAGCTGAAAGCTGATGCAGTTTTTATTAATAAAAGCTTAATAAATTCTTCTTTTGATTTGAGAGTGTTTTTTTTTTCTTGTCACTTTAATTATTTTCAGTGGACATCCACTTGTATGAATCCCTTAATTATCCAAACTTATCACACATTCCCCCATGAGTTTAGAAAAAGAAGTTATACCCTATATCACTCTTTCTGTAACTATCTGAAGCTATCTAACAAAATTCAGTCTGTGTCAGTGTCAGGAGAGAAAGCCAAGTAACTGCAAATGACAGATCTGCTGATCAGTCTTTTCTGTCAGACCTTTCCTTTCCATATTTATTGCAGACCAGTAGAAAAACAATCAGTTTATTATTAATATTCACTAAAAAGATCAGCATAAACAATACAGAGACCTACTACAATAATGCTTGCAACAGTGACGTGCACCCATAATACCCGAAGCAAATATATGAGAATCCAACCAAGCTCCTGACCCCACCACACTCTCAACTAAAACACATTACTTCAGTTCTAAGAATGATAAAATAAACACTTCATACAGTAGTTCTTTCACATATCATATTTTATCATAATATATGGTATGTTAAACACACAATATATGATGATAAGATATGATATTGCATCTTATCTTAATATATCATGTAACATATCTTATCTTACTATATTGTGTTTTTAACATACTATATATTAAGATAAGACATGATATCTTAAAGAGTTAGTGTACTGAGTGTTTATTTTATCATTCTTAGAATGGGAGTAATGTTGTTTTAGTTGAGAGTGTGGAGGGGTTAGAGCACTGTGGGATTCTCATACATGTCTCTGGGTATTATGTGAACAGCACTGTTGCAAATATTATTGTAGCATGTCTCTGTTTTGTTCCTGCTGATCTTTTTGTGTATCTGTGTGAATATTAATAATAAACTGATCATTTTTTTCTACTAGTTTGCAAAAAATGTATACAGGAAAAGACTGACAGAAAAGACTGATCAGTTGATCTGCCATTTGCAGCTGCTCGGCTTTCTCTCCTGACACTGTCACAGACTGAATTTTCTTAGATAGCTTCAGATAGTTAAGGAGAGGGTGAGATACAGTATAACCTCTTTTTCCAACCTCACGGGGGAACATGCAATAAGTTTGGATAATCGAAGGGATCATACAGCCAAGTAAATAACAACAGTGACAGAGGCATGGCCAATGCTCAACCAAGATGGAGAATTAACTTCATAGCTCCATTCACCTAAGAGCCTAGAACCCTAATTTTACACCTCTTTTATGTGAATCTCAACAGGGGAAGTACACTACCCTAGGACTGAAGGTAACCGCTAACAACTGGCTGACTGTGAGAAAATTCAGAACAGAGCCGAGTTACTCCAGACCGAAAGGAGCTGCTTTTACAAATTCAACTAAGCAATATGGCACACTTTTCAATGGAATAGGAATAACCCTCTATAAGAGAAATGTTTGCGTCGATTATGATTAGCACTGATACACTTACATTGGCAGCGAACAACTCTGCTGTTGGAGCAGCAAATGGATGTCAGAGTGGAACGATTAGAACAAAAGGCTCCTGCATAGGACAACGCACTTCATGGGCACTGTGCCACTATGTGAGAGCCAGCAGCCCAAACACAGCTTCTTCACAGGACATTGTTGTAAAAGGGTTTCAACTCAACAATTTGTATCCTGTATAAAAATAAACTTTTCATCATCATCATCATCAAGACAAAATAGACGATTTAGAGAATAGGAGTCGCCGCAATAATCTGCATCTCCTTGGCTTTCAAGAGGGCTGTGAGGGTGGGAGGGTGCTACCTTTTCTACAACAAGCATTGTTGGAGATCTTACAGCTACCACAAGGCACGAAGATTACGATTGAATGGGCATATCGTTCGTTGCAACCCAGACCGGCACAGGGTGATAGACCACAACCATTCATAGTCAGAATTTTGAACTTTGCTGAAAAAGAAACAATTCAGACCAGGGCCAGGGAATTGGGGCAGCTCTGATGGAAGGATCACAAGATCATGATCTTTCAGGACTATTCTAGAGACCTAGCCACCTGACGCAAAGCCTTCTCTGAAGTTAATCGGAAACTGCATGCTCTGCATATCCGCTTTACCCTGAGGTACCCAGCCACTCTGTGAATGGAGCAGTTCAGCAATTTCCTTCTCCAGACGTGGCAATGGCCTTTATTTCAAATATGTGGCTGGCCAGTCTGACTTCTTTGTCATCTAATCTAAAGGAAACCAACACCCATCCTTGCTTATCCACAGTGGGCTCTCCTGAAACTACACTCCCTCCTGCCCTCCAGGTGGGCCTAGAGCCCCGTAACACTGAAATCAGGAAAAGGCCGCCAACCTCACCACACTCTAAACATGGCCACCTACAGGAAAGGAAGAACATTCCTGAAGTACAGGCCCAAATTTCCAATCCGGCTACCAAAGCTGAAACAGAATACGTCAGTCCATATTTTGTCCACAGTCGGTTTGAGATCCTGAATGACCTTCCCGATACTGACACCCAAATAGAGATGGACACTAACAACATGGATTCAGACTGCAGTAACTCCAAGGATGAGCATACCTCATGGGCTTATAATGCGGATGTGGCGCTACCTCTACCAGACCTAGAAGCATGAACTTTGGCTCCAGGCTCACCTCCAGGTCGCAACATGGAACGAGACCTTGCAGAAGCAAAGCAACTAAACCCACCATGAACACTTTGAAATTTTAGCATTTTACACTGTCTAACAGTCAGATAAGTACCTTGGGGCTGGTGTCTCAGGGAATTTAGAAATGGAAGGGTGGTGAGTAGTGGGGGATGATTGAGGCCTGCACATCTGAATTAAAACTTCAGTCCATGTTTTAAATTAGTAACTTAGGGTTCTCCTTGGGATAAGGGAGTCCCCATAGCATCTTACAAATTTGGCTGTTTTTATATAGAGTAAAGCACAAGTTCTAGACACCTACCCAATGGTATTTTTGACTAGGAGATTGTTTTATAAATTGGGGGGATTGTAAACAATGTAAACAATGCTAATATATTATAGTGTGACTGCTTGGATGTTCTAATCTGTTTAGATAGGATCGATAGATAATCCTGGTAGTATTTTCCTCTGCCCTCTGCTGTTGGTCCTAATTCCCCCTTCTGCCTCTCCACCACCATCACCTTTTCAGGACTGAGTCATGGAAAAATCTGTCCTGCTTGCCACATATTGCAGGCCAGTGAAATTGTAATCTACCTCTAATAGACCCCAATGTGGGTACAATTTTTAACCCTTATGATTACAGGAGTAAATTTTGGCTTTGGTCACCATGCCACAATGTACTTCTACCCAGGACATATGTTAGACATTTTAATTTAATTAATAATTAGAGATAAACACTATTGAGGGGTAAGGAAAAAGTGAGAAGAGACGTTCATACATAAAAGGTCATGGATGCTGGGCTTTGACCCAGTCTCTCTAATCCGTGGATGTGCTCCTTCTTTCATTTTGTATGTACAACACTATTACAGTCTCAGAGCATAGTTTATGTTTTAACCCTCCCTCTTAATCGATCTTGATTACCAGACACCCCTACCTGGAGCTGAGTTCTATCATGGGTTGAGCTGTAAAATAGGTTTACCTAAAAGCTGCCTATCATAAGGCTATTATAGAAATGTGTTAAGCTTGTACTGTCATAAATGGTTGTATTAAGTTGTTGTTACTGTTATTTGGGCCATTTTTTGGCCTTTATATGGACCTCTCTCCTCCCCTTTCTGATTGCCCTGAGGGGTGGTAAGAACGTGAGGAACAGTACAGATGTCAGCAGTTTCCCATTGGCTTGTTCTGTACTTTCTGGTTTTCTTTGGCCAATGTCCTCTGGTAAACCCTTGTTAACAGACCACTGAGCCTCAAGAATGATAGGCTTATTGTTATGAGTGTGGTCTCCGTTCCCCTCATCACCCATTAAGCTGACTACCAGTCCAGGAGCCCTTCACCATGTCTCTTATCCCCCATTTGGGTGGTTCACATGCAGGCCCGGTTATGGATCAGAGCAGGGAGCTGAATAGCTGTTCCCCTTGATAACATATATATTTACCTTGGTACTGGATAACTCAGTACAAGCAGCATAGTATAAAGGTGTTCTCTTCCCTCTTGGAAAGCAATATTTCCACACCCCCAAGGGCGACAGGGCATGCCATTGGCTAGGGCTCTAGCCGGTTTAGTCCTACCATACCTCCTTTGTTATTCTGTAGGATAAATTAGTTAGTTAAGACTCATAGGTAGTATTTAGATACAATATTTTTTTTTCTTTTCTTTTTATCTCTCTTTTTTTTTTTTTTGACAGATCTAACCAAGGTCATCTATAACCCTTCCCTCAAAGGTGCAGTGTAGTGACCCCTAACTATTTAATACACAGGGTTACCTCTGCTGCTTTCCTTCCTGGGCTTTTCCCGTTCTATCCTGGGGACTTCTAAAACACAGTGTCTGACATTGCGATTCACACTTGGAACATCAGGGAGTTAAACTCCCCAGTGAAGGGTAAGAATGTTCTGGCCCACTTGAAGCATCTCTGTTCTCAAGTGACCTTCCTTCAGGAGACTAAGCTCTCCAGAGATGATCACACCCATATCAGTAAAGACTGGGTTGGCCAGCATGTTTATTCCAATGCTCCGACTAGGAAGCATGGAGTTCTTATCCTTGTGCATAAGTCTCTCGACTGTACACTAAAGCAGACACTCTCAGATCAGGATGGCAGATGGGTATTTGCTACTTATAATACACCCACAGGTCCACTCACCTTGTGTAATCTCAATGCCCCTAACAAGGACAGAACCCAGTTCTTTCACAACCTTGCAGAGGTAATTCTGGAATTTAACCCCCCCAAACTGCCCCTTGCTTACTGGTGGGGAATTTAATCTCACATTGGTACCTCCCCTAGATAGGAACAACAGAGGTAAGGAGGCACTCCTTAGAAGTGGGAAGGCCCTTCAGAAAATGATCTCTGATCAGGGGCTTACTGATTTGTGGAGATTATTTCATCCCAGAATGAGAGACTATATCTTTCATTCGGTCGCCAATGCCTCATACAGTCAGCTGGCTTTTTGGCTGGGCTCATCTACTCTTACAACCAAAACCCTTGATGTCTCAATTCTTCCCCGTTCTATTTCGGACCACGCCCCAGTCCAGCTCCTTATACAGTGGGACCCTGTGGCTCCCCTAACTAAACAATAGAGATTAGACCCCCTTCTAATGAAATATCCTGATTTTAACCCCTGGGTTAATAAGGAAGCTTCTCTTTTCTTAGCTGAGAACCCTATAAGGGACACCTCTGCTGGTACAACATGGGAAGCCTTCAAGGCCACGATGTGAGGTAACATTATGGGGTTTGCTGCAGCCAAACGTAGGGAAAGAGAATTGCAGTTGGCTACTCTTGAACAGAAATTAGCTGCAGCTGAAGACATTTTTAAGTCTGTGCCCTCCCCATCCATCCATTCCCCTATAGGTAGGTCCATCCTGGGTATTCGGTTTGAAATTAATCAACTACTGAACAGGAAAGCTGAAGCCACCATTCTCCACTTCAGGCATACCTTTTGGGAGGGAGGTGACAAAGGGGGTGAAGTACTTGCATATCAACTTCGTAAGCAACAGGCTAGTAGATATATCCCTGGACTGAAGAACAAACAAGGGGTACTGGGCACCTCTCTAAGGGACATTAATGATATTATGTCTTCTTTTTACAAAACACTTTACTCCTCCACCCATACTGGCTCCAATAGAGATACACACGTATTCTTGGGCACTTTGGGGTTGCCCAAACTACAGAGGAAGCAAACACAACTCCTAGACCTCCCCATTTCAAGAGAAGAAGTGGCCGTGGCCATCCAAGATTTGAAAAAAGAGAAATCTCCAGGCAGTGATGGTTACACCGAAGATTTCTTCCAGATTCTGGCTCCTACTATTTCACCTCTTATAGCTCAAGTATTTCAGGAGATAGAACTTAAGGGTGCTCTCCCTCCCTTCATGCAGGAGGCAGCCATAGTTGTCATCACAAAAAAGGGCAAATACCCTACTAACCCTGGAAGTTACTGCCTGATTTCACTTATAAATTTGGACAGTAAACTCTATTCCAGAATTTTTGCCTCCAGACTTAGTCCCTTACTGACCGATCTTGTACACCCCTCACAAGTGGGTTTTATAACCGGCTGCCATAGTTCAGACCATTTAAGAACCCTTCTGAACTTGATCCCTCTTGCTAAGTCCCTTCCTACACCTATAGCTGCCATCGTGGTTGACTTCAAAAAGGCATTTGATTCAGTGGAATGGGACTATCTTTATATGGTTCTTTCTCACTTTGGGCTAGGGAAAACATTTCTTTCTATGATACAAGCCATCTACGAGGATCCCTTAGCTAGAGTTAATACAAACTCTATGCTTTCTGTCCCATTTCCTTTGGGTAGAGGCACGAGGCAGGGCTGTCCACTCTCTCCCCTCCTTTTTGTGCTGGCTGTTGAACCTCTGGCTGCGGCTATCCAAAATCATCCGGATATAAAAGGCTTGACAGTGGGGAATACAAGCTATACAACCTTTATGTATGCTGATGATCTCCTCCTCCTTCTGGAAGATGCCCATAGTGCCATCCCTCCCTCCCCTCCTTACTCTCTTAAAAGTCTTCTCAAGTTATTCAGGTTTGCGATTTGAAGCAGAACAAGACTGAAGTACTCTCTCTCAATGCCCACTGTACACAACAAGTGGTAGCTGCAGCTGATTTACTTTGAGCACCGAAAAGTATTACATATCTGGGTATTTTTCTGACCCCATCCTTGGAGATAATATGGCAAACTAATATACAGCCCCTTGTCAGGAGGTTTAAACCTCACTCTCAGGTTCTTGGCAATATTGGGAATGCAAATAATCACAGACACATTGCATTAGAATAATAAACTTGTTTATTACTACCATAAGGATAAAATCACAGTTGCCCTAAGCAGTTCATACCAATACAAACCAGAAGCAAGTGTTAAGCATTCCCTATACCTTCAGGTTTCTTTGTGTCTCTTGGGATCTCTGAGGTACAAGACTTAGTGTCTCACATTATATACCTATGATAATTACTATGGTTACTGTAAGATAGAAACATTTCTAGTTACAGAGATGAGCCCTAATGGCTAAATTAGAGGAGGTTCCATGGTCCAAGATAACATTATACAATTTTGCAGTAGTCATCAGTTTGTGAAACAAAAGAGTACTTATACAGAGTCTTACATAACTTAGTGTAGTGGTACAGATCACCGAAAGGTGGCAATGCTGACTTATATATCATAATTATTACAAGAACACAGGTGTCCTAACATCTTATAAGTAAGAAATACACAGAAAATACATAGAAGAATATATATGTATTAGCAAGCAAAGTGTATTACAATAACATGCGTACATATCCTGACATCTACTCTTATACAGTAGATGCCCTTAGCCCTATATGTTAGTACAACATATACCTAAGCACTAACTGTCTCCGGTGTACCTCTGATGGTACCAATAAGAGTGCAGGGACCTCATGTAACATTCCCCCCTTGTTGCCTCCAAGGGCAACATGGGCAAATCTAGGGAAAGGTCAGGGATCAGTGGTCATTTACAAATCCGACGTGCAAGCTTTGTAAAGGAACTCAATCTGCTCACAGTGTTGGCGCAGTGTGCACTGTAGGCAGCATAGCATAATAATCAAGAAAAATATCAAAAATGCTTGTATAATAACAAAATCTTTAAAAGTAATTTCAAACCAAGTGTTAGTTAATGCATCATTTATATCACCATCATTAATTAAGGAAAGGATAGCTTCATTGGCCTTGGTCATATTATTGCTGATGTGGATGAGGTGTGTATCTTTCCTGTCTAAAAGTGATTTTAATGTAAGTGTAAGTGGATCTATGTGAATATTAAAATATGGTAAATATTCAGAAAGGGTGAGCAGATAATTGGGGTTACCATCAATGATGTCTGCATTGATAAGGGGGACTGGGTTTATAACGGTATGTCCAATAACAGTTTTCTGGTGTGGGACAAAACAGAAATTGGGGGTATCAACACATGTTTCAGATCCATAAGTATAGCTTTTGAGATTAGTAACCATGCAATACTCTCCATCAGAATCATGCTGAGATCTAACAGTGGGGAGTCTCCACTTTTGCAACTGTACCGGGCAGGTGTAAGTTATCTTGGAAATCCATGTAGACAGGCGATGAACCTCCTCACGATAGATCGGTAAAGTTTATCCGAAGCCAATGCTGAGTCTAAGAAATCTGTGCCATTTGTGCTGATGTCATCATCCATGGAAAAGGTCCAATCAATGCTATCTGGAGAATAACCACATACATGTTGAATAACATCAAATACATCACATCGACACAAGTAAATATATTGTTTCTTCACACAGCAGTCTGTGTGCGGAGCAACCCAGGCATCCAGAAAAGGATGGAACACCAGTAGAGGAGGCAGATCCAGTCATTCTCTGTAGATGTCTTCATCAGGGTGCCCAGTGTAATGTACCAGTGCCAGCTTGTCGAACAAAGCTCTAGTGTTATCAAAGCGTGGTAAAGAGACAGTAAAAGAAACAAACATAGTATCTCTTGTAGAACATTTCTTAGAAGTAAAACAAGGACCAGTATTAGGGTGTCTGGTCACAAAACCCAGGTTTCTAGCTGTAGAGAGAGGAATAGTTAGAGATTGTTTCATACACATAGCAATATAGCCAGGGGTTTTACATCATGGACAATACCATTTGGAAATGTGTCTGTCATGTATGATATCAGGGATTCTTATAGATTCTAGATCACGGAAGAGATTGTTGATGGTAGTGATAATGTGTGAGCCATAGGGAGAGCAGAGAATTTCTCTAGCAATATATTGTTTATCTGCTTCTTTGTTATTCTGTGCAATGAGTGCATTAATCTTCTCTTTAGAGTCTGTAAATGCCTTAGCAATGTTGTGCATGTTGTATACAGTGTATCTTTCTTCCTGACTAATGCCATCCACACTATGCAATAATGGGGGTAGTATATTATTCACCAAACCAGTCTGAAATTTGGCAGAATGAGATTTGATAGCAGCAATGTCTGCCTTATTCCAAATAGACATGGCCGTACCAAAGAGACCTGTGACAGTACCTGTTGCACCAGTGACATCAGAACTGTCAACTTCACTTGTATTACGTTTATGACTTTGATCATCAGGATTGGGTTTTCTCCTGAAGTTGCCTCTATGTTCAGTAGTATGGATCCCAGCAATAGGATCTTGAGTACAAATCTGAAATGCAGCTAAACTATCAAGTAATAACGTACTATAAAATGCTGACATATTAGTATTGTGACACATACCAAATTCTTTCATATTCCAGTAAGTAAGATTAAACAACACAGGTATGTGCATAAATTGTAAATTGTTAATCAATGAATCAGGGACAGCAGTAGCTGTTAGACCACTGCTGGGACCAGGGGTGTGCTTTGTACATTCCAAAAGCTGTCTATCAGTGGGTGGTAACACAGAGAGGTACATGACAGCAGAAGCCATGTTGTGTACAGCACAAAATTTTTGAGTAGACTCCTTAGACAGAGAATTGCAATACGAAAGATTGATTAAGGCAGTAAAATTGTATAAACCAGAATGCCTGAAAGCAGTTTGCAGCAAGAACAGAGAACCATTTAGAGATAATTTAGCATTTGGGCCAACCCTGGAAAGTTCCTTTGGAGAGTTTGGCCACAGGGAGAATTTGTCCTTGCGATGTGGTTTGCCACTCAATTTGAAGGGTAGATTGATCAGGAGCGACAACTGAGGCAGTGAGGTAAGCATCAGAACCTTCCTGGATGGTAATCAGACTATTGGGTATTTTGATGGATACTCCCTCTGAAGGAGAAGCTGGATGATCAAGGTGTGGTAGGAGGTTCTGTACCGTGCCTTGGATGCAGGGGATAACTCCTGGGATAAGGAGATAATGGAACAAGATAGCCATCTTGTCAGCGTATCTGAAAAGCAAAATCAAACATTAGTAAGTCAGTACTATTCCACCCAATGGGGTGAGGAAAAGTAATTAAACTCCTTTATACAGTTTCAGTTGGTTTGCATGTAACCATTTGTCAGTCAGTTTATTATTTTGCAGGAGTCTAATTTGATAGACTGCCAGACTGAGCTTGTTGACAATGGAATATGGGCCTTCCCATTTATTGGAAAAGGAATGTGTGGGATGTGCAAATCGGAAGACCATTACCTGATCTTCAACCTGCCAATCCACTTCTTGTGCATGCTTGTCAAACTGTATCTTGGACTGTTGCTGGGACTTGCCCATGCAATTGGCAGCATACAAATGTGTGTGTGTGAGATTGTTTCTGAGTTTTTCCACATATTGGTCTACAGACACATGGTCTGCAGTGGGAGTGTGCAGGTCAAACAACAGGTGTTCAGGTAATATGTTTTGTCTTCCTGTCATCACCTCAAAGGGTGTGAGCTGGGTAGTGGCTAAGTGTGTGCCCCTAATTGCCATAAGGAGTAATGGCAGTAGGGAATCCCAGGTTTTGGGATTATCCTCAATGAATTTGGAAAGCATTTGCTTAATCTGTCTGTTGGCTTTCTCTACTTGACCTGAAGATTGGGGGTGGTAGGGTATGTGGAACTTTTGTTGAACTCCAAGGAGTTCAAGGGATTCTTTCATTAGCTCACCTGTAAAACTGGTTCCTTTGTCAGAGTCCACCTTAAGAGGTAGGACACACCTGGAGAAAATTGTTTCCACCAGGATTTTGGCAGTGGTTTTAGCAGTGCATGTTTTAGTGGAGAAAGCTTCAACCCACTTAGAGCAGAGGTCAGTTTCCACAAGAGCATACTTGTTATTTCTGTTGGTATTGGTTAAGGGACCAATAAAATCAATCTGTATGGCACTCCAAGGGCCAGAGTGTCATTGTGGGAAAAGTTTGGCATTTCATTTGGTGGGGATGGGGTTGTTTTGGACACAAACAAGGCAGTTATCTATGTACTGTTTGACATCTTTGGTGACACCAGGCCATCAGGTGGTGGTCTTAAGCCTCTGGAGGGTGTTTCCCACTCCCTGGTGCCCACCAGTGGGTGTATCTTGCACTTGGTGCAGAAAGTCAGACCTAAGGTGTCTGGGGACCACCCACAACTTGGTGGTGGAATCATTTGGCTGGTACCTTCATGCCTCCAGGAGGGGTTATGTGTTGGAATTTTCTATTTGGTACTCTTGTCAAGGAATCTGAACACTTCTTTGAGTTCAGTATCAACTTGCTGAGCTGCTGAGAGGTCCAAGGGGGAAAAGGGTTCAGGTTTTTTCCCCGAGTGCTGCAATATGTACGGCTGCATTGGCCTCTGGATGATCCATCATCCATGTGTCCCCCCTTGGGCCCCTTCCTTGGCAAGGGTATCTGCTGTATCATTGAAGGCATGGTAGGGATCATGGAGGGAATGAGCTTTAACTTTGTGTACATAGAGTTTGTGTGCAAATATTTGTGTCAGTGAATGTATGTATATTTCCAGTTCCTTGTACTTCACTGGGCTGCCATCAGAAGAGAGGGAGTTCTTCTGCCAGAAAGGAAGGAATTCTGTAAGAGAACAACAAACTCAATTAGAGTCTGTAAAAATGATGGTATCCTTGGTCTCATGCTGGATGAAATCGAGGGCACAGGCCACCGCTGCCATCTCTGCATACTGTGATGATGCTACACTGCAACGCTTAGAGATCTTAACAGTGTTACCATAAGGGTAAATCACTAGAATGCCCATCCCTGCAATTTGTTCTCCCTGATAGTAGATGCTGAACCATCAGTAAAAATATGACACAAAGAGGTGTTGTCAAGTATTTGTGGCATGGCAGGGAGAAAAGGACCTGGATCTGGAAGATCAGGCGACTGCAGTGTATAGTCATGGTGTTCTCCTTGGAAAAGGAGTCCATGAACCAGCATAGATGGAATTTTTCTTAGGTGCACCTGTATGTCTGTATCCTGGAGAAGAAGTGACCAGTGTGTCAGCCTGGTATTAGAGACTGACCCGTCCTTCACTCTGTCTGACAGCAGAAAGGTAGTTGGTGTGTGGTTGGTGTTAATAATCAGTGGAGAGTACCCAATGATATACAGAAAGTGCTTGACAGCCCACTAGGTGGCCAGAAGATTCCTTTCACAAAGACTATACTTCTGTTCCACTGGGGTCAAGCGCTGTGATGTATATGCAATAGGTCTCAGGGTGCCATGAACCTTCTGAGCCAGCACTGCTGACATGGCAATGTCAGAGGTGGCACATTCCAGATGGAACGGTAGTGATGGATTGGAGTTGACCAGAGCTGGGGTGGAGGCCAAGGCCTGATTCAGTGACATCACAGCCTGGGTATGCATAGGGTCACATGTCCATGGAATATCCTTTTTTAATAGCTCATACAGAGGAATGGCTTTCTGAGCAAAATCACAGATAAAATCTCTGGAGTAGTTCACCATACCTAGAAACCGTTGAAGATTTGCCACGCTGGTTGGCAATGGCAAGTCTTGCAGTCCTTGTATCTTCTTCTAGGTAGAGCTTCAGTCTTGGTCAGTTATTTTTAGACCCAGAAAGAGTACTGCTTTCTGACATAACTGTGCTTTTGCTGGATTGCATTTCAGACCTGCTTTCTGAATGAGAGTTAGTAGGTCATCCAAGAGATCCAAGTGTTGTTCCCATGTGACAGTGTCCAGCAACAGGTCATTGACATACTGCAAGAGACATTGGGGAGTAAAGAAACCCTCAAGGGTGTCAATCATATGCAGATGGAACAGGGACGGGCTGTTATGGAATCCCTGTGGTAAGCAAGTCCACGTATACTGTCTTCCTTCAAAGGTGAAGGCAAACTTATACTGACTCTTGGGAGCCAATGGTAGTGACCAAAAACCATTGGAGATATCCAGGACACAGAACCATTTTAGGTCAGGGGTCAAAAGTCATAGCACATCAGGTGCGGATGCCACAGTTGGAGCACAACTGGGGGTGACCTGGTTCAATTTCCTGTAGTCAATAGTAAGTCTCCAGGCACCTGTGGGGTTTTTCACAGGCCACACTGGGGAGTTAGCAGTAGAAACACATGTTCTGATTACCCCTTGCTTGAGAAGTGACTTTATTGTTTCTCTGCTCAGCTGGAAAAGGCCTCAGCTGGAAAAGGATATTGCCTTTGCATCTCATGTGCTGGGCCTGGCACTTCAATGACAGTGTGCATTCTGCCACAGTCATGTTTGTTGATTGCAAACACTTCCAAATGCTGTTGCAAAATGGGGAGAAGCTTTGGGAAAAGTTCATGGTCTTTGACAAATCTATGATGTCATACTCTTTGTTGTTAACAGATATTGTTGCCACAACATGCGAATCAGGGATCAAAATAGTGTGGTATTGACCCTGAATTTGTATCAATAGCATGTTAGCTAAATCCACCACACAGCCGTGTAGTGCAAGAAAATCAATTCCTATGATACTAGGATGATCATGCAATACCATCAGTTGGAAGGTGTGTGAGGCCTTTAAGTGGCCTAACTCTACCTGCAAGGGTAGAGACCGATATGCAGGTAATCTAGTACCATCTACTCCTGACATGTTGGTCCTCCATCCAGAGGGCCAAGAAGATGTGTCTGGGTGGTTATCATGTAATACAGATCTAGCTGCACCTGTATCTAGTAACATCATAAGTATGCGGCCCCCGACCTCGGCCTCAGTGCAGGGCCTTCTGTTTGTATCCAAGACCAGCTTGTTTACAATCCAGACTGGGGTCTGTAATTGTCAATCTGTACTGCTGGGAGCATGGAGAGGTTGGGCCTGGCTCCATTGAACCACTTCACCATGCTGCACTGATGCTATATAGGGAGGAGCTTCTGGGTTCAGGCCAGTATGGGCCTGAAGGCCTGTACTTCCAGTGTTGCCATGGCCCATCGGGGTTTGGGTCATCAGTTGTACAGCCACAAGGGACTGAGCAGGAACAGCATCTGCAACAGAGCGCATTTGCCCCAGGAGCTCTTGGAATTTCCGATTTTCTTCTGCTATCTGCCTATATGAAGGGCCTGTTCTTTGTTGTTGTTGTCTGCCCTTATTCTTGTGCTTCTTATTCTTATGATACTTTTGGTTCCCACCACATTGTTGCTGTTGCTGTTGTGGTTGTTGCTGTTGTTGTTGGGCCGGTTGGGGGTGTTGGTTGTCTGTGGGGAGGGACTGTTTGTGTTGGGCCTGCCTTTCCACCATATAGTGCGTCACGGCCTCTTGAGTAGGCTCCATGGCGGCTGCTTTCTTGGAACCAGAGCCCAGATCATGGATATAGATTTGGTAGACTCTCTCAGTTTTCTGAAGGATGTCGGCAAACCTGTCCGTGTTGGAATAAGTGGTTAGCTCTACCTTTTCTCTTACTGCAGGAATCATGTTCCTAAGGAACAAGGTCTTGTACTCAATAAGATCTACATCTGCAGCTTCTTGTGCAAGGTGCTTTCCTGCTCAGTAGGCCATCCAGAGTCTCTGGTGGTAAGTCACTGGACTTTCCTTTGTATTCTGTTTTATAGGGTATGCAAGCATCACCCTACTACACCTGGGCTGTGTGCAGAAATGAGGTCAGCTGCAACCTCATCAAAAGTGGCATTGCCATTCTGGTGGATGGCATCGGGGAGTTTGGCCCACAAACTAGGATCGATGGTCTGGCATAGTATCTGGACCTGATATTCTGCAGTGAGGCTAAGCATCTCGCATTTGGATCACACCATTCCAAGTGGCAGCTGAGGTTGTCGGACGGGTTCATCCAACCGATATTGTCAGCTATTTGCTGAACAGAGTAGGCCATTTGTAGGGGATTATTGGGCTGATCAGGTGGAGGTAGGTTATCTCAGGTGCCATCTAGGGCAGCCCAAGCTGCAACCTTGGCTGCAGTATGAACAATGCCATCCTGAGTGCTAGTCTCTTGTAGAAGCTGCCTGATTTGGGTTTTAATGGCCTGTTTACTTCTCTCAGGAATTGGTATATTACCGATTGCATTTTCAATCATTGTTTCTGTCTCCTGCCTGTCTTCTACATTAATAATGGCTATTGGTGGTGCTGTCGGGGCCAGGCCTGGGCCTGCTTCCGCCCATCATGGGGGGTCACCATGTTGGCATCTCCATGATGGGCATTACGACGTCAATGACGTATGACATGGTGTGGGTGGAGTGGGGAGCCACCATGTTGTAAATGGCTGGGCGGGGTTTCTGGGCCATAGTAGGGGTGTGACTGGGCATTGTACTGAGAGATGTCATCATCTGATACCTCCCCCTCAGATGACGTGTGTAAGGCAGGGGCTACGCTTCCCATTGCCTTAACTTGTCCAGCCAGAACCTCCCGCTGATGGTGCAGTTTTGCCATCTTGGTTTTACATTCAGCATGACTCATAGTTGGAAGATCCATATTAACCTCATCCTGCATTTGCTTTTGCAACACTATACATGGCGCTCAATTCGTGATTATCACTAGTTGCCAATTCTAAGTCATTACGTACCTGGTTTATCTCGTCCTGTAGCTCTCCCATCTCCTCACTCAACTGTGAATTCGCTGTACTTAACAAGTCATTCATATGCAATGCTTGTCCCTTATCCTGTCTCAAACTTTCACACTCCTGCTTTAACATACAAAGTTCCTGTTCTCCAACCTGAACTGAATGATGCAAAAGTGAATCTTTTTCATTTTGCAGTGTTTGAAGTTCAGACTCCAAATTCTGCTGCAGTCTAACACATTCCATTTCCTGCAAACCCATATCTTGCTTAAGAGATGAAATATGCAGATCAAGGGTTCAAAACCTCACTTCAGAGGCTTCCAGAGCAGCATAGAGAGCCGCCACCATCAGCCCTTTGGCATGATGCTTATTGGTTGATTGTCTCATCTCTGTGTACTGGGTTGAAATCCCCAGTATAGGGTTTTTGGATTGACTTGCATCCCATGCGAAGTCAGCTCATCCTTCTTGGGAAGCAAGGAAGTTAGAGACATTGAGTCTCAGTTCTGTGCAGATGTTTGATACGGTGGCCATTGTGTGGGAGGTAACGAAAAATCAAACTGTGAAAAAGGCACCATGCTATGTATCAATCCACAGCAGGAGCACGTTATACACAGTCGGGCTACTGTAGAATTTGTAGGCTTATAATTCAAAGCTGCTGTGGTGTGGGTCGAGTCGGCATTGACCACACCTGAGAAAAACAGCCAGACTTTGTAAGTGACTACAAACTGGTTTGAAAACGGTAGATATGGAAATGTACACCTACTGTCCCTGTTGGGAAGGGAAAAGTTGTAGCAACTAGTGAAAGCTTACAAAACACCAAATATTGCCTGCACACGGTCGCCAATTGACAGGAGGTCTAAACCTTCACTCTCAGGTTCTTGGCAATATTGGGAATGCATGTAATCACAGACATGTTGCATTAGAGTAATAAACTTGTCTATTACTACCAAAAGGATAAAATCACAGTTGCCCTAAGCAGTTCTTACCAATACAAACCAGGAGCCAGTGCTAAAAGTTCCCTATACCTCCAGGTTTCTTTGTGTCTCTTGGGATCTCCAAGGTACAAGACTTAGTGTCTCACATTATATACCATTATATACCTATGATAATTACTATGGTTACTGTAAGATAGAAGCATTTCTAGTTACAGAGATGAGCCCTATTGGCTAAATTAGAGGAGGCTCCACAGTCCAAGATAACATTATACAATTTTGTAGTAGTCATCAGTTTGTGAAACAAAAGAGTACTTATACAGAGTCTTACATAACTCAGTGTAGTGGTACAAATCACCAAAAGATGGCAATGCCGACTTATATATCATAATTATTACAATGCCACAGGTGTCCTAACATCTTATAAGTAAGAAATACACAGAAAATACATAGAAGAATACATGTATGTATTAGCAAGCAAAGTGTATTACAATAACATGCGTACATATTCTGACATCTACTCTTATACAGTAGATGCCCTTAGCCCTATATGTTAGTACAACATATATCTAAGCACTAGCTTTCTATGGTGTACCTCTGAGGGTACCAATAAGGGTGCAGGGACCTTGTGTAACACACTTCTCTCATCCATCAATACAGATTTTGATAGATGGAGATTTCTTAAACTCACCCTAGCAGGGAAAATTGCGGCAGTGAAAATGATTTCAACCCCTAAGCTTTTCTATCTCCTGATGCACTTGCCTGTTCCCCTAACCAAACAATGGTTTCAGGTCTTGGATAAACTAATTGGGGATTTTCTATGGGAGGGTTCCAAACCCAGATTCAGTCAATCTAAGCTGAGATTTCATTGGAAGAAAGGAGGATGGAATCTT
Source organism: Neoceratodus forsteri (assembly GCA_016271365.2). Taxonomy (NCBI): domain Eukaryota; kingdom Metazoa; phylum Chordata; order Ceratodontiformes; family Ceratodontidae; genus Neoceratodus; species Neoceratodus forsteri. The sequence goes on along the minus strand of CM028135.1, from coordinate 558,590,037 downwards.
CCCTGGCCAGAAGGATACCATCGGGCTTTCCTCCTTGCTCAAATGGTTAAATGGGCGCACCCCCCTCCTCCCTCTCGCCGCAATAGAAACAACTAGAAATAGACATTATGGGTCTGTTTCATCCCTCTTTCCTCTTTGTACAAAAGAGTAGCCCTAAAAGGCACTTTCCCTCTAAGACAACTGCAGATTTTACTTCACCTACTGTGCTTGCATCCTGATCCAATTGGTTTAGTTCTCATCTGAAGATGAACCTGGATCCCCTCCTGCTCTCCTGTGTGCCTATCTGGCAAAACCCCGCTATCACTATAGGAGGAACTGAAGTCCTATGGAAGCACTGGGTGGAGTTGGGCATTTCTAAATTGGGAGATCTTCTGGCCCCTAACCTTTAAGCCCTGCATACATTCCATTACCTACGACAACTATGGGGTATCCCGCACTCAGACTTCTGGAGATATCTCCAACTTAGAGATGCAACCCGGCATCTTTTATCCCCCAGCTTAATACACAACAAACCTTCTCTCCTGACCACTCAGATACTTTGTTCAAAGGGTCTTGCAGGTCGCATATATACTATTCTCAGAGATGCTCTCCCACCTCAATCGGACAATGCAAGACAAAAATGGGAGATGATGCTGCAAACCCACATATCCTCTGAGGCCTCGGATAAAGCTTGGATAGACACACATACCTGGTTCACAGATACACAATTCAGACTAATTTAAAACAAAATTACCCACTCCTGGTCCAAAACCCCAGTCATTCTCCATAAAGCCAAAGTACTAGAAAATGATAGTTGCTGGAGATGCCAGAAACCAGGTGGAGACCTAGTGCATGTATTATGGTCTTGTCCAAAAGTCCAGCCCTTATGGCAAAAAATACAAACATTGCCTAATTATCCTAAGTCCTTTCTTCCTTCTTTTGGGTATATGCAGTGACATACTTAAGTTACCCCCATCGAGGTACAGGTGGCTAGCTTTCCTGGCTTTGCAAACAAAAAGAGCCATTCTATACAAGTGGAGATCTCCCCTGATTCCTACAATATCAGAAATAATGGTGTCCTTGTCAATCTTGGCCAAACTAGATAAAATATCTTATCTCCAGAAGTTCAACTTTCTACATTTGGATTCTGCTGGGCCCTTATCTTAACTATCTTGGTACTGTCCAACCACAAACAGGGATAGGTTGAATATCCCCATATTTTCTTGTTAGTTAAAAGGTGTTCCGAATGAGATTTCTACCAGGGGACCCAATACCATGAGGGGTGGCTTTTGGTTTTTGTCTGTTTGACTGTGGCTTATAACTATGGTACCCTTCTATTTAATGGTCAAGTGGCTGTATATACGATGAAGTGTAGATATTTTAATCCATCTAAATTGAGATTTAAGCTTGGGATATACTTGCTTCTATTCCAGGGCCAGATTGGATTTTTGCAGAACATATACACACTCTTACCCAACTTTTCTCTAGATGCCGTGAAAAGGGATATGTTTGGCCACTGATACACAGAGGTATTGTTTGATGTGTTTATGTCCGGCAAAGATGATTTACTGAGATGGCACCATGCCTTGGTGAGTACACTTACCTGATACTTATGTGGACGTGGTGAGGACACAGAAGTGCACCCTTTCTTTACCTAATACTTCTTCTCCTGAACAACTGTCCTCCCAAAGGGGAACTCCCTCAGTAACATTAGATATAGATCCCTTTTACTGTATAGCTGGATGTTGGATACCCATTCCAGAATGTTTATATCACCATTAAATATACTGATACATCTCTGACAAAATAAACTGATATATGTTATTACCTCTCATCTTTTCTCTTCTACTTCTTAATCCTTTCTTTCCCCCTTCTTCCTTGTTATTCCCTCTTCATACCTCCTTTATCCTTTACTCCGCCTATACTCCTAAATTGTATTCCCCTACCCCCCCCCTTTTTTTCTGTTCTTTATCTTTACTGGCACTTAGTACTTGTATAATGATTATAAATGGCTAACTGTATGTACAGACTATGTGGATGAATACTGCATCATGTCTACCTTTTTGGAAAATAAAAATGTTTACAACAAATAATAACAGTGACCAGAAAATCTGTTGTATAAGACACAGTACTGAATATGTACAGAAGTTTACTCCATTTGATTACAGTATCACTTTCAAAAAGTAAAAAGCAAGAAACATTTTTTTAAGCTTTTATTAAAATAAACTGCATCAGCTTTCATTTAAAGTATAGTATGATGGCACACTTTGAAAAGTCAGTGCTAGGCTACAAAAAATATACAAAAAACAAGGAGCATCGCACAGTGCTCAGCTGCACTAATGTCAGTGGGACACACAAACTGAAACTCCTTGTAATAGGCAAGCCCCTAAGGCCCCATTGATTTAAACGTTGTCATTTGCTTAACTTGCCTGTACTGTACTGAGCTTAAAGCAGTGCTTGAATTACTGCAGCAATTTTTAAGCAGTAGTCTTTCAGTGACTTTGTTCCTGCCTCGATTCTCCCAAAATGAGCCGTGACACTCATTGACTATGCTAGTGCCCACCCAGCCTCTGAAGACCAGTATACTGATGATGATTCCATCTGCTGTATGTTTCTTTCACAAAATATGATGGTTAAAGTGCAGCCAATGTACCAAGGTATCCTTGCTACCATGAGCTGCATGTTCAGGGGGAAACTGCTCAGCAACATACCATCTCCAAATCCTACTTAGGCAATTACGTATGTAGGCTCTTCAAAAAAGAAATGCAATCTCCAAACAGTGTGCCATCATACTTTAAATGAAAGCTGAAAGCTGATGCAGTTATTTTTAAATTAAATCTTAATAAATACGTCTATGGCTTTTTACTTTTAGAAAGTGATGCTGTATTCAAATAGAGTAAATTTATATACGTATTGAGTGCTGCATCTAATGCAACAGATTTGCGAGTGTTTTTTTTTTTTGTCACTGTTATTATTTTCAGGGGAAACATGGCTATATGAACCCCTCAATTATCCAAACTTATAGCATGTTCCCTCGTGAGTTTAGAAAAAGAAGTTATACTGTACATTTCCCTGTCTGTAACTATCTGAAGCTGTTAACAAAATTCAATCTGTGACAGTGTCAGGAGAGAAAGCTAAACAACTGCAAATGACAGATCAACTGATCAGTCTTTTCTGTCAGACTTCCTTTCTACATTTATTGCAAACCAGTAGAAAAACTATCAGTTTATTATTAATATTCACAAAACAAAATATCAGCAGGACCAATACAGGAACATATTGCAATAATGAGGCATATGCATGAATGTGCAGAGAGGCTACGTGCCACGGATCCATGGTGCATAGGCACTCCATACCCACTGTGCCCCCCATGTGGGATGCATAATACCAGGCATGCAGCCCCTATGGACCAGATCCCCTGGTCACATGGACAGCAATGCACTGGGGGGGGCATGCCAACACTATGCGCCATTCACTAAGGTGCATAATACTGCACACAAAGGATGTAGGAGGGTGCCTGTTATGCCAGGGAAAACCCTGCCATAAGTGCCCTACATACCTGGCCCCATGCACACTGAACACCAGCATATTCCCTGTGGCAGGCCGGCATCCCCCATACACACAGCTCTGGCCAGCACTGGCCCTTTCCACCCAATGCAGGTACAGCTCCCCAGCACAGTGCAACTCCACTGTGCCTATGCAGCCCACCACCACCAACATAGCTGCTAATGTCCACAGTGGAGCACAGCACCCTTCCCCACACATGTCAGCACCTTTTCCAGCTCACATCAGCTTCCCCTCGCACAGGAGGGCACCGGACCTGGGATGCAGAGGACATCCACACAGTACACTGGGGTGCCCAGTCCTGGTGTTGTACAGCCTCCCCACACACACAAGTGTGGTGCCCAATGTATCCTGACCCAAACCTCAGCCACAGCTGCATTGGCAGATGGCACCCCACCCACCCCCAAGCCCTATTCCAAATACCCCACCACAGCATTGGTGGCCAGTGGATCCCACCACTGTGGCACTAACAGCCCCTTCTGTACCTGCTTAACAGTGCAGCAGCTTGGACTGGCCAGCAACACAGCCCTCCGCACACCTCTGTGGCTGCTGGTGTCCAAGTGATGCAGGGAGCACCCTGCCTATATATAGGCAGCATGCTTCCAGCATCACTTGGATGGCTGGCTGGTGGTCATGGAGGTGTGAGGAGGGCTGTTCACTTGCTGTCTAGAGTCATGGCACCGATGAACGGGTATGAGTTTAGGGGAGTTGTCAGTGCCGTGGGCAGGAGGGGGACCACTGTCCACCAATGAATCAGTGGGGGCAACGGGAGCAGGGATCAGAGTGGGGGTGGGGCCAGTGGTCTTGAACATGGAGTTGAGGATGCAAGGTGTTGGGTTAGTGGGATGCTTATTGCTACAAGGGAACAGAATGTCAAGTGTTGGTGTGGGGGTATTAAACCCCAGTCAGGGTCATGGTGGCTGTAGGATGGTTGGTGGTTAGTCTGTGTGACGTGATGCTACAGAGCCACTGGAGCTTTGGAAGGAGTCCTCTGGTCAGCTGGGCATGGCCGTGCAGGTCCATGTGCCTGCTCTTGCTATTCACACACCTGGACCTACACCTGTATGCATTGTGGATCCACTTAAGGACCCAGGATGGGCTTCCAATTGGATGCCTTCCTGGGTCTGCTACCCCATTCCTGTCTGCCCTGTGCAGTCCTGTGGGCTGGGGGGGGGCAGGGCCATGGACATGTGCCCCATGGGTGCTTGCAGTAGTGCATACCACGCACCCTGCACCTGCCCAGGTCCATGGAACTACTCTGATGGGATACATGCCTCAGGCATGTAATTCCCAAGAATTCATGTATAGGCCCTAATGTTTGCAACAGGTACTGTACACACATAATACCCAGAGCAAATTTATAAGAATCCCACAAGTCTCCTGACCCCACCACACTCACAACTAAAACACATTACTCCAGTTCTAAGAATGATAAACACTTGATGCAGTAGCTCTTTAAGATATCATATCTTATCTTAAAATATTGTAGGTTAAAGACACAATATATTAAGATAAGATATGATATTGTATGTTATCATAATATAGTGTGTGTTTAACATAACATATATTAAGATAAGATATGATATTTTGAAGAGCAGTGAATGGAGTGTTTATTTTAGCCTTCTTAGAAATGGAGTAATGTGTTTTAGTTGACAGTGTGGTGGGGCTGGGAGCCCAATGGGATTCTCAAACATTTGCTCTAGTTATTCGGTGTGTATGATGCTGTTGCAAGCATTATTGTAGTATGTCTCTGTATTGTTCCTGCTAATCTTTGAATTGTGTGAACATTAATAACAAACTGATTGTTTTTCTACTGGTTTGCAATAAATGTAGAAAGGAACCATCTGCCAGAAAAGACTGATCAGCTGACCTGTCATTCACAGTTGCTTAACTTTCTCTCCTGACACTGTCACAGGCTGAATTTTGTTAGATAACTCCAGATAGTTACAGCCAAAGTGATACAGGGTATAACTCCTTTTTTCCAAACTCATGGAGGAACATACAATAAGTCTGGACAATTGAGAGGTTCATACAGGTGAGTGTCCACTGGAAATAATAACAGTTACAAGAAAAAAACAACTCTCCCAAATCAGTTGTATAAGACACAGTACTCAATATGTACACGTATTTACTCCGTTTGATTACAGTATCACTTTGAAAAAGTAAAAAGCAAAAGAAGCAGTTACTAAGCATTTTTTTAAAAAACTGCATCAGCTTTCAGCTTTCATTTAAAGTATGATGGCACACTTTCAAAAGTCAGTGCTAGGCTACAAAAAAATACAAAAAGCAAGGGGCATCTCACAGTGCTCAGCTGCACTAATTCCAGTGGAACACACAAACTGAAACTCCTTGTAAAATGCAAGTCCCTATGGCCCCATTGATTCAAGCATTGTCATATGCATAACTTCCCTGTGCTGTATAGAGCTCAAAGTAGCGCTTGAAAGACTGCAAACATTTTTAAGCTGTAGTCTTAAAGGCCCTGGACACACTGGGGAACTTAAAATGGCTTAAATGCCTTAAAATGTGTTAAATACCCCTAGCACTGTTTGCAGACAGACTGCAAGACCCTTAAAATGTTTCACCGAAAGTGATTTTAAACCTTTCTAGATACCTAGTTTTAAAACCATTTTTAAAAATGTTTTGGAGCTAGCATGATTTTATTCACATGTCTGTCCAGGAGCAAAAGTGTTTCAAGCTGTAATGGTTTAACTAAAATGGTTCTAGCTGCAGTGTGTCCAGGCAAGCACAGTTCTGTGTGTTGGACTTAATAAAAAATAGTTACAAGGAGAACAGGTTTAACACTAGCAGTGTGGCCACACTAAACCATTATCAAAGATGGTTACTGAGTAGTGTGGCTGCACTGAAATGGTTTAGCTAAACTGGTTTTAAAAACAGTTTTCAAAAACAGTTCTGTAGTGTGTCCAGGGCCTAAGTGACTTTGTTTCTGCAGTCCATAGCCACCTTCGTAATCTCGGTCTGCCACAATGAGCCATACCACTCATTGACAAGGCTGGTGCCCACCCAGCCTCTGAAAACCTATGAACTGATGAGGATTCCATTCGCGGTATGTTTCTTTCACCAAATATGATGGTAAAATTGCAGCTAATGTACCTTGCTATGCTGAAATGTATGTACGAGGGGAATCTGCTCTGCAACATATCATCTCCAACTCCAGCTTAGACAATTATGTACAGTATGTAGACTTTTCAAAAGAAATGCTTTCGCCAAAAAGCGTACCATCTTACTTGAAATGAAAACTGAAAGCTGATGCAGTATTTTTAAATTGAAGCTTAATAAATACTTCATTTGACTTTTACTTTTTGAAAGTGATACTGTTATCAAATGGAGTACATTTCGATACATATTGAGTACTGTATCTTATACAACCAATTTGCAAGTGTTTTTTTTTTTCCTTTTAGTCACTGTTATTATTTTCAGTAGATACTCGGCTGTATGAATCCCTCGATTATCCAAACTTATCACAAGTTCCCCTGTGAGTTTGGAAAAGAGGTTATACTATTGTCAGCCATAAGTGACTCAGTCAGTGAAAGTGAAAGCCAACCGATAGGTGGCAACATCTGAACAATTGGATCCATGTTTAAAATCAAGAGTGCTGGCAACAGTGTGAGCGCCGCCTCTATTCTGCACATTGTGTGCACAAGTTAAAATGAAGCCTTTCATGCTGACAGTGTGAATATGGAGATGTCTTATTTCTAGAGATGTCATGTGGTCAGTTTGCCTTCGTGCAATTACAGTATATGATTTTTTTCTCTTTTTCCTATATTTTACTAACATTTCACACTTTCAGTTTTTACTCAGGCCGTATTGACAGACGTATCACAAATACATATGTTATTTGCTTTTTTAATGAATTACCACAGTCATTGTTTAAATTAGATAGGTATTAGGGAAACAATTGCATTTTATGAGAGGTTGCCATATCACTGAGAAGAGAAACTGACATTTGAAGATCAATTCTTCCTAGCAGAAAATGGACGAGAAAAGGGAAAGCGACATGTCTTAAAACAGCACAAAGAGGTTATGGGATGGGGAAAGGATAGGGATGTGATTTGTAATGTAGCAGGGGCTAACAGGTGATGATGGAAAGCAGTTTGAGTAGTACAGCAAGCAGTAAGTGGGATATAGAGAATAAATTCACAAAGAGGGAGAAGAGAGGGATATGGGCATTATGTGGAGAAAATTGGTGGATGATGGCAAGGGACAATACTGGATGAGCTGATTTATGGAGATGGTATATGTAAGTACATGGAAAATAAGGACTAGAGTGTTGAAAGAGATAGAGAAAGAAAGAAAGAGAGAGAGAAAAAAGAAAGAAAGAAAGAAAGAAAGAAAGAAAGAAAGAAAGAAAGAAAGAAAGAAAGAAAGAAAGAAAGAAAGAAAGACAATGTATGAAGTACCGGGTTTACATGTGTATGCACATGTGTATGCAAAATGGTCAAACCAGAGCATGGCAGTTTAAAAAAAAAGTATATAAAACAATATGCATATTGGCACAAGTATGTAAAAAAAAGTAAGTCATAATTCCTGATATACTAATTTTTTTCAGTCTGTTTTTATTTGTTCTGTTTTAATAAATTCTGAGTTATGTTGAGCCCTATGAGAGACATTAAGTGATCTCAATGTGTACACTCTGGAAGAGAGGAAGGAAAGGGTGACTCATGATATAGACCTATCAATACCTCATGGGGTGAATAATGTACTGGAAGTGAATATTTTTCATAAGAGAATGTGCACAAAAACAAGGGAACGTGCAATCATGCTGTACAGGATGGTATTTACGAAGTACAAGAGGAGGTACCGTACTACTTCATAGAAAAAGTGGTAGCTATAGAGCAGTCTTCCAGTAGAGGTTGGAGTGTGGAAACAGTGGATGGTCTCAAGCATGCACTGGATTTTCATAAAAGAATCTTGGTAGGAAATCAAGTTGGGGGAGGTAGCTGGAGAGTAGGTATGGTCTGTGATGAGAGTATAGATAGGGAGAAATGGACAGACTAGGCTGTCCTAACTGTCATTATACACAGACAAATTCTATGTCTCTATGTTGCGCAAATCTACAAACAAATATGTTTTTATTATGATTATTATTATTTTTAATGTTCTTAATAACAACAAAGGCAAAAGAGATGCCTAAAAGATGTGTTGTTGGTGGTTGTGACAACACTACCAAAGACAAGGTTAGTGTGAATCTATGGCCCAAAGACAAATATCTGTGTTCAACATTTGATGAGCTTATACAGTCCATTCAAATGTATTGGATAGTTTGGAATGAAAGCAGTGTTATATGTGATTCCCACTTTTCTGAACAGTAATGTTTTATTGGATGTCAGAAGGTTGTGAGTTCTAGTTCCACACTGGGATTGGGCTCTTACTATAAATGCTGGCACCAGAGTGGAATACTGGAGCATGCTGCATTAATGGGGTTCCATTTCTGGCAATATTCTTTGGAATTTTAATAATTCTGCAAAATGTCAATCTGATGGAATTATGTATCTAAATGAAGGTAAATCTTTGGATAGAAAAATCGTTACTAAATCCATTGGTGCAGGGCTTAACAGCCCCTGCACGTATGCATCTGTTCATGCAGATCCCAAAGGGTCCTGCGTGAAACAGAATATGATTCCACTATCTGAAAAAGAAAGGAAATTCTTTGCCAAAAACTACTTTAAGGCACCATTTATGGTGATGTAATGCCAATAAAAGTCAGGAAATAGGGTGCTAGGGTTTTAAAACCCTAACTCCCCACTCCCACCCTGCAGGCACTAACAGGAAAAACCATTACAGTTTCACCTCTCTTGCATCTTCGTAAATCAGGTGTGGGGTGTACCTTGAGGTTGTCAACCCTAATGCTCACCCCATTCCATCAGTAAATAAGCTCAGATGGAAGCAGTATATGAGAATGGTGTGAGTGATCGGGTTGACAACCCCAAGGCACACCCCTCACCTGATTTGTGAAGATGCAGGAAGGTGAAACTGCAATGTTTTTTCCTGTTGCTGCCTGCAGAGTAGGGGTGGGGAGTTAGTGTTGAAAGCACTAATACCCATTTTCTGACTTTTTTTTTTGAATTAAGCCACCCTAACTGGTGTCTTAACGTAGTTTTTTTGCAAAGAATTCTCTATACAGTATGTTTCCAGATTTCATAACACTGATGCCTTCACATTTAGTAACTATACAATATGGGTGCAATGTGTCATAAGGTGCAGTTGAGTAACATGTAGCTCTATAAGACAAAGAACCTCTGTGCGCAAACACTGAGGCAAGGGTTACCCCAAAGGACATTTGGCTGGGAAGCCAAGTTTCAAGAAAATACAAAATCACACATGCCCACACAATGCAAAGCATCATGGGCTGCATATGCAAATCACCACAGAATGTTATGCTGGTCCAACTTTAAGCAAAATTGCAACCTCTATGTAAGTGGTTACCACACATTTAACATAAACAGTCACAGTATGTAATTCCTATCGTAGGAATTTGCATAATCTTTTGAATGAATTTGCAGCCTTTCTTTTGTGTATCATTCACTGTAGTGTTTTGTTGAAATAGTCAAGTGTCCAGACACACAAGCTGACTGTGGTATCTGTAGTAGTGACGGATGTCAGCAGAAAATTGAAACAGATTGCCATGTTACCATTCTTGTGTTATATAGACTGTTTTGAGTACTATGACCGTAATGACACACTTGAGTTTAGCTGACAGCTGCACTTACTTCCCTGGGTCTGACATCTGTACTTCCAGAAGACAAACTGCATATTTGCAAATATGTATCTACAGTACTGACCTGATGACACCGTGTATGCATAGCATTACAACCAGCTTGAGGCATAGCTATTCCATATTGCAACCCACTACTGCCTCCTGTGTTTGGGGAGGCTACATATGTGTGTTTTGAAGAGGGGGATGGCAACAGTAATAAGTCACTTAAAACTGTCATAGCATCTTAGAAGCCATTGTCTAAGTATATTTTGGTATATATGCTGCTAATGATGACTTTTCATATAAGTACGATTGAAAGAATAACATAAGAAAAAAAATAGTTGCCATTTGGTAATCAAACATTAGAACTGAAGACTCCATTGCAGTAATATTAGTCAATGTCAGTCAATAAGTGGTGAATAATAAAATCATTTCATATTTAATACAGTCCAGGTCATAAAATAAATACAATATTAATATATTAACATAGGAACAACCATTGTCCGTTTCTTTTATTTATGTATTTCAGACCAAGAAAACCCTGGAGAAAACAGTGGTGGTGTTCCATAGGTGGCCACAAAGGGAGACGACACAGAATAGCAAGCCCTCTCAGTAGCCCAAACAGAGGCACCACCCACTGATGGGACCTCCAAACCTTCACAAGAAAGTGAAGTGGAGCCCAAGCCTGGACCATTGGGTATAAGATCTACTGCAGCAGGGCACAAGCCTGTAGCTGTTAGCTGTAAGTAACAATCACTTACGTAAAGAATAATTGTATATGAACATACAAGCGTACATGCAAACATATGGAAAAAGCAAGCAGAACAAGATCATTTGGTCTATGTAGTCTACTAATCATATTACAGGGTCCACAGCTTGATCTACCGAGCCTGCCCCCCTCCCCACTCCTCCCATTCTCTGTACCCATGATCCTTAGCTTCCCCCTATGCCTATCAAAGCCTGTCTTGATTGAGTTTCTCAGCTGTTTTCAATGAGGCCACCTCATGTTATCATTGCCAGTTAGCTTAAAGAGACCCTCCGTATCCACCTTATTTATCCCTTTCAAGTATTTGAAGGTCTCAGTTATGTCCCCTCTATCTCTCCTGTCCTCTAGGGAGTACATGTTCAGTGAGTACAACCTCTCCTGGTATTGTTGCTCTGCTGACTCATTATAATCTTCATTGTCCTTCTCTGGACCTTCTATAGCAGTTAAATGTCCTTTTGAGGAGTGGGGAACAGGCCTGAACTCCATAGTAAAGATGCAGCCTCTCGAGTGACGTGTACGAGGGCACTATATTTTCCTCTCTCAAACTACTGATTCCCCTAGCTATGCATCCCAGTATTTTGTTTGCCCTTATTGCTGCTTTATTGCACTGCATGGAATGTCTCAGGTCACTAGTGATCATCACTCACACTTCCTTCTCTTCCTTTCATGCAGATACCTGATAGTGTTTTCTCCTGGGATTTGTTGCTCCAATGTGCATACTCTTTTTCCCCCTAAGAGTTGCTGCCGTTTACCAGTATACTATTTGTTTTTAATTATCGTTACTGTTTTCTTGAAACATCTGAAATGATGATTGTAATGACAACCATAGCATTGCAAAGATTAATCCTTTAGGAGCTGATGGTAATCATATAAAGGTAACTATAATGTTATGTACATTCCCTACTGTTGTGATATGAAATAAATACAGTACTTATTCTCACTAGAAAGCATATAACAGGGAGCAACAATATGATTCGCCAGTACATATGATCATCTGTATATCACAGCAGTATGCCAGACACTTCTTGTTGCTGATTAATTCAACATTTATGTGATAACAGAAAAAGAGCAACTGTGCAGTAGTTAGGTAACAGAGACTTAGCATATTTATTGCATAATGTTTGCAGTAGTATCATCACTGTTGCAATATTGCATAGTCATATATCAAGAACATACTTCTAACAGCAAGATTTCCATAGATCAACCTCCCTGGGGTAAACAATAGTGGCTGCCTTGAAAAGTAAGTAAAGACTCTTATTAAACTCAATACCTCCACACACAAAGACTCCCAGACAATCCAAACCAGTATGGCAATAGAGACTAATACTGTACTATACTACCTTTATTCTTAACAGAAAAAGAGACTGCCTTTTACAGATGAGGATTAAGGAACTGTAGCAGCTCTTCCCAGCATCCATGGCAGTCATACAGAGTCCCCAAAATACCCATAGCCTTGCGTTCTACTCCCTGCAGTTATGTTCCAATTTCTCTCCTGCAGTCAGTCCCACTACATATCACTTATGCATTCCAAGTAATGCTTGATTCACAACAGGCAATAGTACTGCAATCTGTACTGTCTATGTGATGAGTAATCAACTACTCCCTGCACAAACACCCCCACAGCACTACTTCAGCATACATGTTAGTGCAGGAATTCGCCCTTCTTTCATCCCCTCCCCCACACCCCAATTTTGGGTAACCACAGCTGTATGTCATTTGAATAGACTGTTAATGTGTTGCAAGCACAATCACCACCTGCATAAATAGACTGCCCCCCCCGTGGCAATGTTGCACTGAATTATTCTCCTACAAGTACAGTTGCCATGTCTTTTAAACATGGGGAAGAAGAATCACAAATATTATTTCTAACACTCACACAGGAGTGTGGTGTGCATATTTTATGGAACACATACACACAAGGGTTAAACACCTTGTTTGTACGTGAATCACAAATATTACTCTGGACAACAACACAGAAAACAAGTTGAGTATGTCATCTCAGGTGCTTCTCACAACATGCACTCAGTCTCCTTCAACCAGACAGAGACATCTGATACTGATTGAAGAGGCAACAGCAAAAGCTTGTCATAGTAACCAAAATGGGGGACCAAAGCTTTCCCATGCTGCTGCAGTTCTATAGCTGCTGTCCCTTCACACAGTGATGTTCTGGAATAACTTCAGTGTTCAGAAGACCAGTAATTTAACACGTGTGTTTTGTTTCCTTGTCTATGTATAGTGAATGATTTTTCATGTACCTAAGCCCATATTACAGTTTGATGTCAGCATTCCATGTCTATACTATCTATATTTTCATTAGATTTCACTATTTCTTATGGTACACAAGTATCAATCTGAAAATGGACAACTTTTTCAGAAGTTCAGCTCTCCACAATACAGTATTTAAATTACACAATGTGTCATGTAGATCACTATAGCACTACTTGAACTGCTGTAGTGCAACACCTGACAAGCCCTATATTAATTCCATAATGCAGCTTGCATGTTACAGTAGCTTTTGCAACATATGTCTTTCTCCACAGCTCTGCATGCTAGCAGTATGTTACAGTGCCACAAGTAGTCCTGCACATGGCATAGACATAGAGAACATGTTCTATGAAAAATTTCTTCTGCAGTCTTTTTCTTACAAAACATAACCATATATGTTGGAGTGGTACTATTCTTTTTGTCAGTGTTATGCTTTGCAACTGTTAGCAGCTATGGCACACCCTTCTACGCTGCAACGTGTACTGTACAAAATAATATAACTTCATCATTTTCGGCCTTTGAACATCCATGCCAACTTAAACAATACTCATTCTACCCACAGACCAATGTATAAAAACACACCGCATGCATAGAATGCATGCTAATAAATCTTTCTTTCCTTTTCTACTACCATAGAAAAACAAGCTCAAAGAAAAGCAACCCATGCATGTACCACAAGCCCAATAATATAACATTTCTCCACAGCACAACAGAAAGAGCAGTATAAACTACTAATAATCATTTTACTAAACAGCATAGTGATTTCAGATATAACTGTACCGTAAGAAATGAACAACTAATTAATTGTCAGACTTGCAATGCCCATGCCAACCTTAATAATACTCATTCTGTCCATGGAGTAGCATGTGGCAATCCAGCAGCTAATACACACACTACAACATACAACACATACTAAATAATTGTTTTTTCTTTTCCAGCCTAGAATCAACAGCTGAAGTCAGGGACCTCAGGGAGGACATCAGTCATTTCACAGAGACCGTGGCAAAGGGCCTTGTGGGTCTCACTGAGTCTATCATGATGGTGTTGGAGCAGTAAAAGGAAATTGCTGATGTCATTCACCATCATGGCATTCTCAAACCTCACACCTACAAGGCCTCTGGAGTTCCGAGAACAGCACCACCAGCCTCGCTTGGAGTATCCGAGAACAATATGACAAGTACGAAGCCGGTGTTGCTGCTCAAGAGACCACTCATGCACTCATCCATGAAATGATGGAGAGACAGCTATGGGCAGCTGAAACAGTAGATCAGACTCATGGCAAACAACTGCATCAAATGTCCAAGGGCTTCTCCGAGGGACATCATCTTTAAGAGCCTGAAGACAAGCCCTCACAGCCCCAACTGAAATATCATCAGAAGGTGATGGGCTGTGAGGCACCTGTTCATGCTACTGAAATATGGATGTTGCCAGGAAACACCTGCTTCCACTTTTAAAGGGACATTGCCAACCCCCTTAGGCATCAAAGTGTCCCTAGTTTAAATGACACAAATTATGATTGGTCACATGTTCTAGAGACTGCTGATATAGCTGGTACTTTAATTCAGATTCTTTTTTTTCTTTTCAAAAGTGTAAAACAGACTGGCCATCATACTACACCCAAAATATGGTTGTTTAGATTCCTTGATCCACTCCCACTGTGTATTTCCTGGACTTGGGAACCCACAATGAAGTCTAGCCACTCATGATGCAGTGGGAGGAGAGGAGACTACTAAATCATGAGGGGTGCACTTTTGGGGGTGTTCATAATGCTCAGTAAGTATGCAATAAGAGTAGATCAAGGATTTCAAACAAAACAAGTTTGTATATAACTGAATCAATAGCATGCATTTCAGTTCTACTAAGAAAGGAAGCAGATAAAACAACCAGCATCATCAATAAATTTTAAAGAAGGTAAGCAATCATAAAATGTGGGGTTTCAACCAAAAATAATATGATACAAAAAAGGCTGACAATGTCCCTTTAACTATCATCTAAGAACTGACTCATCCCTGACCTCCTCAGCATCATAATCTTAGAGGGTGGGTACCTTCCTTGTCTATCTGTGTCATTATCTTTTACTCAAAAAAAAACAACTTTTTTTTACATAGATTGTTTATACATTTGTTTTTACAGATAAAATATAACTGTAGCTACACTTTATATATACGTATTCTTTTCTTTAAAAATACACATATATATTTTTTGCATAGATTTTTTATATTTTTGTAACAGGTACAATAAAACAATAACTACATTTTATTTATATCAATTTTTTCTTTTACCTAAAAATTAACAATCAGAATTTTTGAGCATATATTTTTTGTGTATATTTTTGTACAGCTATTATTCATATATGTTATATTCTGACTATGTCTTTTATTTCACTTTATTACTTGTTTTTACAATTACAATTAATTTTTACAGTAACAAACTATGTGTCTTCATTCTTCATTGTTATGCATGTTAACTGAAAAAAAATTGTGTTACGTTTCTGGGGATGATCTGATTCTCAGTTACACCAAGTGTACCACCCACTCCTACTGATGGGTGTATCACTGCAGATGACACCTACCACCACACGAGCAACACAAGTTGCAGTTCAAGCAGAACCTGCCATAGGTGTACTGCCCAAATATCAGTGATTGTTGAGCCAATGCACAACACACATTGTACCATAACAACAAACATACCTGAGGTGCAAGCTCAAGGTTACAGAGGTCACCAGTGACAAGATCCTTTGGGCATCAAACAACTGGTCAACTTCCCTGGTAAATACAGAGTTCAGTGACTTGTCATCATTATGCTGACAACACAAGCTGAGAGGTACTGAGACAGGAACATTCAGGACATCACAGAGATGAGTTGCACTACCCACCAGATGCTGACATCTTGCCTCACACTATCTTCTAATCTGGAAGAATAAGACAAACATCATCAGTCAAATTACCAGGGATGTGAATGGGGGGATGAGGAGGAAACTTGTACATTGAGCTGGGGAGTGGAAGGGGGCAGGACAGCAAATAAGTAGAGGTGGTAGTCTAGACAAATTAACCTGTATTAACTCCAGAGACTTGATGCAGTTCTTGGTGAATCCCTTGTCAAGGAAGACACCTGGACCCATGGAGGACAGACTTGAACACTGCAGCATCACTATGCAGCTTAACAGCTACAGCATTCTGGACAGAACAGAGATGAGGACTGGCCCACCTATCAGATCCTGCCTACCCATTAACAATATCATCCGTCACCAACACCTAACCACAGCATGCAGCAGTTACATTACTAGGTGAGTGCCAACTTGTGGGTGAGGGGGAGATTGTACAGAATATTACATGAGTACAAATTCTGCCACAAAAAAAGAAAAAAAAAAACATTTATTGTGCTAAAGGATATGTCTGTACCCCTACTAACTGCACCATTATATGGTCAACACAACATTTGGAAGACCTTCTTTGGTGGTGTAGTCATCCAGACCCAGCATTTTCATCTATTGTTTTACAACTGCAACAGCCCACCACCACCTGTACTAAGCAACATGCCATGTTAAGTAAGATCAGATGGGCTCAGTTTATGAAAGGGAAGAGAACCCAATGCACCCCCACATCTGTTGCTGTCTGCACAGTGGGGGAGAGTGGATTGCTACATTTGAAAATGTTATCACCACATTTCCCTAGTTTTCTCACTTGAACTAGAAATAATACATTACCAAATTGTTTTTCTCAATCAATTTTACTTACTTTTGAGATTAGTATAATGGTATCCTTATTTCCAGTGAGAGCACAGAGCCCTCTGAGCCGTGCACTCCCATCCCCCATACATGCATATACAGTATGTTGCATAACGTTGACATTTTTACACATATTGACCCCAAATTTTAAACATACCCTTCTTATGAAACCACCACGAAAATAAGGGTGATCAAAATTGTAATATTCCAAGCAAAAAGTGATCTTACCAACCAATTGTGATAATGCCTTTTGAGCCATGTTTAAGTAATTCCAATGACATTGTTCATGAGGTGGGGTTTCAAAAAGGGTATGTTAAATATTTGCTATAAAGATATGCAAACATGGTAAAGTTATGCAGCAAAGTTGAAAACCCCATTGAAATACATTAGTATTAAATCCTTTTACACAATAGATTTTTTTTGTGAGATCAAAAAAGGATTCACGATAAAGGATTCTATGTCATCAAAAAGGTTTATAAAAAACTAAGTCCGAAATCCTTTTCTTTGCAAGATGGGATCCTTTTTTATGAGAACAAAAAAGGATTCACAACTAAGGATCCTATCTCACAAAAAAAGATTAAAAAAAAACAATTTTTTCTCGCTAGGCAGGATCCTTTTTCGCAAGAAAGAAAAAGGATTCAAGATAAAGGATCCTATCTCGGGAAAAAGGATTGATAAAAAAAAAACTAAATATGAAATCTTTTATCACGAGACTGGATCCTTTTTCATACAATGAAAAATGATTCACAATAAAGGATCCTATCTCACAAAAAAGGATTGTAAAAAACCTAAGTCCAAAATCCTTTCTCGTGAGAGGGAATCCTTTTTCTCCAGAATGAAAAAGGATTCTCAATATAGAATCCTATCTCGCAAAAAAGGATTGCAAAAAACAAAGTACAAGATCCATTTTGGTGAGATGGAATCCTTTTTCGAAATGACAAAAAATGAATTGCGATAAAGGATGTTAGCAAGTCGCGAAAAAGGATTACAATAATGTAAAAAAAATATATGAAAGCATTTTACCACTAAACACATAAAGAATCCAACTAATGCACTCCTGATGAGCAAGATACATATTTTGGTGTCTCTGCAAGACATAATTGTGGCAAGTTATGAAATTTCAGGCTTCCAAACCATCTGGGCGCAGTGCAATGACAAAAAAATAAAAATAAAAAAACAGCACAAAGCAGCAATTTTTAACATTTGTACACTATGCACAGCTCATAATCCACACATCCAACTAAACAAAACTTGTCATGTCATGAGATCCACCCAATGAATACAAAATATTATGCAAATCCATTAAACAGTTGCAAAGTTATTAATGTTCAAAATGTAAGGTTTAACATAGAAATCACAGCTCAACCCTAACTATAGTGGTAGTATCACACCAATATAATACAATGCATATATATAGTCCTTGCAAAAAACATTGTTAATGTACCAGTTAGGGTTTAGCTTAAAACCGCAAAAGTAAGGAAATGTGGTATTAGGGTTTCCAAACCCTAACTCCCCCCCCCAAGCAGCAAAAGGACAAGACCACACCAGCAACCATAGCAACCATCATCAGGTAATACAAGCAACATAAAACTGTTTCCAGATTATACAAATACAGTAGCACTGATGTGCTACCTTCATGGATTTGTATTTGCATTTGCACAGGTGTCTGTGCTTCTGCATCTACAGCTGTATGTGTATGTCGTACAGTGTACATGAGTACCTGTAGCTGCAGAAGTGCAGGCCCTGTGGGGGCATTCACTTGTGCAGACAGAAATACCATTGCAATGTGGGTATTATGGTTTTGGCAGTGGATCTAGACATTTTTCAAAGCAGTGCCACATTTGTCTAGGGGTGGATGAAAGTTGAAAAAATACCCACACACAGGAGCAAGAAATGCCTACAGACACAAGATTGTAGTTTTTGAAGGCTAAGTTGCCATTTATTTAGCCACTTCCTCCAATAAATTGAATTGAAAAGAATCAATCAGAGAGCCAAACATTACATACAAATGCATACTGCCACAGTGCTTCACTCCACTAGAGCTTCCTCAGGGGGCATTATACTCATGTTGAACCACACTTATATATCTATAAGGCAGCTTAAATATGACATCATATTAATGAACTGCATTTCAAAATAATTTTTTTTGGTATTATATATTGGGCAAAATCTAGTGTGGAACAACAATGAATGGACAAACAACATAAATATATTAAATTCATACACAAAATGCCTTCTATTTGATTAAGTAATTTACTGTTTGTGTCACTGTTGTGGTGATGAAAGAAATGGTCTTCTACTGAATTTTCCAAGTTATAATTTCTTATTTCCCTGATGTGTTCCTGCATACAGAATTTCAGGGGGTGTGTTGTATGACCCACATACAGTGCCTGACAGGGACACCATATGGCATATACCACAAAAAACGGTGACACAAGATACAAATTGGCAGATGCTGACAAAATAGTCACCACTGGGATGTTTACATTTCTTCCCCTGCTTGCAAAAGCCACACATTTTACAATTACCACATCTGAACATGCCCTGTGGTTTGATGGGCAGCCAAGATCTACTCCCACCAGTTCCACTTACATACTGACTCCTAACATGTATGTCCCTTAGATTCCTCCCTCTGTTAAATGTAACCCTAGGTTTGGGCCCAATGCTGTTGCTTAACACTTGATCATTTAATAAAATGGGCCAGCATTTGTGGATGATACCCCAAATTTTGCCAGATAGGTAGTTATACTGAGTGTTGAAGCAAACCAATTCCTGTAACTCAGTGTTAGTGCTTCTTAGTGTTAAAAGTGATTTTCAATCAGTATTGGCAGCTTTCTTAAGTGCATTTTCCAGAATTTCATTGGAGTAACCCCTAGATAAGAATTTTTTTTTCAATTCCTCAGCTTGTTTGTTGAAATCCTCTATTTCAGACTAGTTACATTTAAGTCTTAAAAACTGGCTAAAAGGAATTGAGTTTTTCAACTTTCTAGGATGGCTACTGGTAGCTAGTTGAAAATTATTTGTGGCAGTTTTTTTTTCCTGAATCCTCTAGTAGCGACTTTAGAACTGGTTTCTGATGTCATGAATGTGACATCAAGTAAATCAAAGATGTATGGTTGGAAATTGCTCATGAAATGCAAATTTCAATCATTCTGCTTGATTCAATTGTTACACGAGGTCCTTGCACCCTTATTGGCACCCCCAGAGGTACATCATAGACAGCTAGCACTTAGGCATATGTTATACTAACATATAGGGCAAAGGACAGCTACCGTACTAGAGTAGATGTCAGGATATGTATGCATATTATTGTTATACACTTTACTTTCTAATATATGTATATATGTATTTCTTGCTTATAAGATGTTAGGACAACTGTGTCCTTGTGATGATGATGATGTTATACAAGTCGGCATTGCCATCTTTTGGTGATTTGTACTATTACACTGATACATGTACAACTATGCTTCCTTTGTCTTTACAAAGTGATGACTACTACAAAATTGTATAATGTTATCTTGGACTGTGGAGCCACCTCAAATTTAGCCAATAGGGCTCATCTCTGTAACTAGAAATGTTTCTATCTTACGGTAACCATAGTAATTATCATAGCTATATAATGTAAGACATTATATCTTCTTCCTTGAAGACCCCAGGAGGCATGGAGAATCCTCGAAGTATAGGGAACCCTTAGCATTGGCTCCCAGTTTGTATTTGGCAAGAACTGCTTAGGGCAACTGTGATTTATCCTTTTTGGTAGTAATAAACAAGTGTATTACTCTTATGCAATGTGTCTGTGATTCCTTGCATTCCCATTATTGCCAAGAACCTGAGAGTGAGGTTTAGACCTCCTGACACAATGTAAGAAATTGTCAGCTTCTATATCTGTTCCCTTCCATACACATAATATGTCATCTCTAAAGTGAAACCATTCTATGATGTCTTTGTGAATTGAATTATGTTCTCTGTTGTACATATAGTCCTCCCATTTACCAATGTGAAGGTCTGCAAAAGATGGGGCCCTGGATGCCCCCATAGCAGTGCCACGGATTTGTCTATAATGTTGACTGTCAAATTCAAAATAATTGTGACCAAGCACAAATTCTAGTCCATTTTGGATTAAACCCAGTGGCATGTCCCCTTTTAACGTATCCCTGCTTAAGAAATGCATACATGCTTGTGTACCCTGTTTGTGTGGGATTGATGTGTATAATGATTCCACATCTTATAGTCAGTGTTAGTGGCTCAGTAGGTAGCACGCTCACCTCTGAGGCTGGGAGATCAGAGCACTGTGGGTTCAGTTCCCACATCTGACACTTGGGTTAATATCCCAATACTGACACTGTAGTGCAGCATGACAGTGGTGCTGCACTTCTGAGGTGCCGTCTTTCAGATGAGACATTAAACCAAGGTCCCATCTGCCTGGATTGGTGGTAGTTCAGGTGGATGTTAAAGATACCATGGCACTTATCGAAAAGAGTAGGGGAATTTCCCCGGTGTCCTTGCCAAATTTCCCTCATTCACTAAAAATACCACCAACAGCTTAATCTGGTTCAAATTCAATTGCTTACCATCTGTACTACCCCACCCCCGGTCGCCCCTGAAAAAGGGACTTCTAGGCCCAGTGGGCTTACCGGGTCAACAAAATTCAACAAACAAACAAACATCTATGGAAATCCATTTCTACTGTGGCTACCAAGTGAAATCAGGAAACTTATCGAGGATGTCCATTGTGTCTCTTATATGTGATTTCAAACAAACAACACTTCGTTGTAAGAAAAAAATCTATAAAATTGCAAAGATTATCTGTCACTGAACCCATACCCACACAATAGGTCTGCCGGTTGTATCTGTTGGATTTTTTATGCACCTTAGGCAAAATGTATATTGTGGGAACAATTGGGTAATCTGGCAATAAATATCTAAGATCTTTTTCTGATATTTACCCCTTGTGCAGTGCATAGTCCAGCAAATGAGATAATTACTGTTTGAATTTTGGTGTGGAGGTCAGAATGTAATAGCTCATAGTTGTTACTATCTTGAACTAGTTCAAGAACTTTGTATACGTAGAATTTAATTGTCATTATTACTAGGCTCCTACTTTTTTGTCAGGTGGTTTGAAAATCAGGGGCCAGATATTCAAAACTTAGACATGGGGCAAAATTAGCACTGCACGACATGCTAAATTAGCCCAGAACCATTAGCACCCTATAGTCATAGGAACAGCCCTGGGGTTAAGCCTGCTGAATATAGTGTGCAAAGGAAGCACTGCAAACAGAGCTGTGAGTGCAGTGCAAAAATAGCCCGGGAAATAAGGCAGCTCTGAATATAGCAACAAGGATGGCCAAAATGCAACAGCAGCTCAGTGGACACAGAGGTGGAGGAAGGCAGAACTGCAATAGCAGTCCAATGTGAGTGATAGTAATGGAGTGTTGCACAACAACACCAACAGTCAGTGCAGGCCACATACAGCAGAATTGTGCTATGCAATTGACAGGTTATCCTAGAGCAAACACATTAGCCTGGCACTAACACTTTGCCCAGAGCAAACACATAAGCTTGGGGCTAAAGTTTGCAGTATTCAAAGATCATATGTAAATGAGCCTAGTTAGCCAATCAGTGTGCAAACAGCCACATTTGCATATCATTATGGGCTGATTAGCATTTATTTCCATGTAGTTTGCCCGGTGCTATTCCATGGTGCTCACAGCTCCACCTGTATGTCAGCCTGGAAGTACAGGACAAGGCTGGGTCTGCTCACAGCTCCACCTGTATGTCAGACTGAGCAACACTGCAGTGGCCGCAGACCTTGGGAGTCAGTAGGCTTTCTTGGTGCAGACCTCTCAACCTTGCTTCACTGAACTGAGTGACACAGACTCACTAAATGAGGGAAAAAGAGGGACACTAATCCTCATAATGAGGGACACATATGAAACAATGGAGGTGCAAGGCCAGACCACAGTGTAAAGCATTGTGTCAACCTGTATCAAGTGTAACAATGAGTTAGAAACATACAATATTATACAGGTATGCAGTACAGTTCGACTGTACAGCACATTCACTGTGTGACCAGTACCTTATTCCCGGGGGACAAATGAGGGACAGGGCTTTTTGAAGGGGTAAGGTAGGGATGTCGCTTATGATCAGGGATAGTCAAGAGGGATGGCTGGGTACACCCTGCTGAGTACAGTAACAGCTGGAAAATTTAGGGTCAACATGAGCCCCAGGCCAGGGAAGCAAACAGAAACAGAGCTTGCTGTACTTGCAGAACTTCATTCCCCCCCGGATGCTGTAGTGTGAGGTCATGGATGGTCCCTTGAAGATGTGTGGGTGCTACACTGACAGGCCATGGATGACTGATTGACCCACTCTAGGCTGCATGCACTACTGCCAGTATGAAGAGTGATATCTGAAGCAGCCAGTGGAGATAACACTGATGTAATCATTATGTCTTCAATACACCTATATGTCATCCTGTTATCATCTAAACACCTGTAAAAACAAATTGTTCCAGGGCTCTGCCTCTCCGTGACCTGCACCCCCTTCCCACCACCAGCATGACTCTTACATCTGGTTGATCCTGCCATCATTTCCAAAGCAATAGTACTTGACACAAACTTAACTGGTTGATCCTGCCATTTCCCTCTAGTCTCAACGGAGCTTCATTGCTCATGTTCTAAATTTGTAGCATTACTGAGCACTGGCAATCATCACATTGCAGACCTGACAGACAATATAAATAAGGCACTCACACTCTGCAACCATAGAAATCTACTGCCTTTATGGTAATTGTGTTTGGCTGTCTAAGACACAAGCTGCTGAGAGTAGAATGAAGAAAGAGAGTGAGTTGGCAGCTTCAGTGAACTGAATGAGCTTGAGTGTTACCATAGCAACACATGCTTGCACTCCCGTTCAAGAAAGTCCTGCAAGATTAACAAACAGTCAGTGGATGTACAGTATAACAGGTCATAGTGAGAGTGCCTTATATTGCATGTCTGTCAGGTCCACAGTGTAACGTATCGACAGTGATATAAGACATGTTAAAGGAAACCCCTTTGGTGAGACCAGGGGGATATGGCAGGATCAACCAAATCTGTTTTTGTTTTTATAAATACTGTAACTATGTCTGTGGCCCTTCTGCTTTGATCTCCCATACAACAGATTTAATTATCCCTGGTGGTCCAGTGGACCATGACAGCCCTGATCCCCCATATTGTGCAAGCTGCTAATACCTGGTAGTCTACTGCCCACCACACAGTGCCTACCACCCTGCACCCCAACCCCCATCCTGTACACAAGCGGCGACTGGCTCAACTCACAGCTCACCTCCGTGGCCAGCTGCTGACTGATCTCTGAATGAGTGCGTACACAATTGCACAGGTATGCGCTCATTCAGAGTTCAGTCAGTGGCTGGCCATGGAGGTGAGTTGTGGTTAAGCCAGTTGCTACTCGGGTATGGGATGGGGATGGTAGGCAGTGGGGGACTAGACCACCAGGTATGTGTGGCTTGTACAATATGGGGGATCGGGGCTGTCACAATCCACTGGACCACCAGCACTATTTACACCTTTTGAATGGGAGTTTGGGGCAGAGGGGGCACTGTACTACTGGGACAGTGTGTTCCTTCTGTGGACATACCTGTGTGGGGATCAGTGCTTGGGGGTTGGGGGCCACTAGACTACCAAGATAATAGAACAGATCTGACTACTGAGTGTGCTGGGGATTGATGATCAGGGGCTGGGGGGGGTGTCACTAGCCAACCAGGGAGTATGATGTGTTACCAGTCTGTGTATGGGGATCAGATATCATGGAGGGGGAGGCATTAGACCACAAGACAATGTGTAGGGTATGTCTCTAGGAAAGGGGGTTACTTCTCCATGATAGCCCAGCATTACTGCATGCTTTTCAGTGGCAGTATTTGGCACCATGCTACAGGTCACACTAACGACTGTAGCATGGTGCTATTCTTTTGAATATCCCGGTGTGCATGTATTCATATCCCCTCTGTTCCATCCCTCCCCTGCATACGTTATTTTCTAGCGCCGGCACTATCATGTTGTGCCAGCACTAATTCCTCTTTTGAATATTGCAGCCAGGTGCATTTGCAGTGCAGACAGTTTGCGCTCGGCTCAAGCCTTTGAATATCTGGCCCCAGATGTGTTTTTGCCTGTAGTTCCTTAAGGGCTAACTTCTCAGTGCTGGCTAGATTATAATAACCAGGTCCTGAATTTTTAACAATTACATCATAGACCACAGAAAACACCAATTTTTTAAAGACATTAATATACTGGTTATGTGTCATTGGGCTGAATACAGTTTTTGGTATAAACAATCTTTAGTGTGTAGCTTTAAGGGAATTCCTATTCATATCATACATTTGCAAATTAAATTGCCTACCTGAATCAGTTGCTTCTGATGCATTATAAAGTGCAGGGCTTCTAAATTAGCAAAATTCACCAAGTCCAATGTAGTTCAATTATTCACAGACTTATCCAAAGCCATTTCTTCTGATGGCAAAACAGAAAAATCCAAAATGGAAGTGTTTAAATCTAAACTAGAACCAGTGATGTCTTCACTTAACAAATTGCTTCCCATGATTTCCTCATCCATATCCATTTTTGAAAAGAAATCATTAAAATATATTTTTCTGATGAATTTTTCAAGGTCCACAGTAATCTCAAATTTGTTTGGCTTCGTAGTGGGTACAAAAAGATAAACTCTGTTGCAGCACCCTGATTTGTGGATCAGTGAACCCTTCCCTAGACAAATTTAAGTTAAATTTAAAAATACTATCAAAAGAGGAAGAAAGTGAGAAAAGTTAGGAAGATGAAAGGGAAAAACTTATTTTATTAAAATGTGTTGTTCTCCCACAGCTTTTTTACTCCCTTTCCATGCTTAATATTTGGGTCCCATTATCCTGGTTCAAAAAATGACAATCTCTCTTCACAAAGTTCATCTGGTATAATAAGTCTCCCAGGATAGCATATCAGACTTTAACAGCCCCCAAAATTAAAGGAAGCTTACACCTCCCGCAGGTGGGACTATACTTTTGGGCTAGTCATATTGATAAATACCTGAGATGGCTTTCCAATAAAAACATACACTCTGCCCCGGCCTAGCTCAAAATTGAACTAACTCTTATACGTTCGCATGGACTAGATCCGGCAGGACTGCTGTACACTAAAGAGTGTCTCTTTCCCTTAAAACTTAAAAATTCTGTAATTTCTATATCTTTAAAAATTCATTCCCAGCTATTTCACTACCTCAAATGTGATTATACTAAGGATAGCGACCAACCTATCATAAGAAATTTACAGCTTAAAATAAATGGAAAAACAATACCATCATCCTGGTTGCCTGTTCTAAATAACCTGAAGGTTATCCACTTCCTTAATATCAGTAATCTATGGCTCCTGATTAAGGAATTTATGACTAAACTTGGCATTTCCTGTAGACACCTTTTTCAGATTGCGCAATTAAGGCATCTATTAATACAAACCTTCGGTCACAAACCACAGTTAACTTATGATATCCCCTTTTATAAAGAGCTGCTGGAGATCACCGGCATTCCTAAAGCAGTCTCTAAAATTTACAATGCAATATTTCAAGCCAAATTTCCTCACAGTTTTGGCCCAACCAGATTTTGGCAATCATTCTTTCCCAATTATAATATGGATTGGACCATACTCTGGCTGACATGTCACAAAGTAGTAACACAAGATAGATTAAAAGTGATGCAACTGTATGTCTTGCATAATGCATACTACACAGCACATAAACTAGCTACTCTGGGCTTAAGATCCACTCCAGTATGTGTCAGGTGTCAACAAGAAGAGGGGACTGTACATCATATGCTTTTGTCCTGTTCTAAGGTATCTCTGCTATGGAATTCTATCTAACAACTTTCAGACCCTCTTCTGGGCCTTAGAGACCTGTTTACCCCAGAAATCTGTATCTTGGGTGACTTATCTGCAATCCATGTTCATAACCACAAGTACTATATAACCCCGATTGCCTTGTCGATCAAAAAACTGGTGTTACATCACTGACTTGACCAATTGGAAATTCCCTATAATGAATTGTTGACAGAAATGCTAGCTAATCTACGCATGGAGAAAGCCATTGATAATTTGAATAATACTGTGGGTAAGTTCAAAAAAATATGGGACCCCCATATACCTTATATTCTTTATAGAAAGCAACAGGTATAATATGATTCCCTTTAGCTTCAATAAAAAATCGTGTTTATACCATGCTAGGTAAAACCACATATCACAAGTATTGTCGCTGTAATGGTGAGAGGTAGGGTGGGCATGAGTGGGGAGGTAGGGGGATGGGTAGTAAGGGAAGGGGAAGGGAGAGGTAGATCAAACTGTTGTCTTATGTATCCTGTATACTTATATGTGTATCTGCCTTTTGTGTACTGGAAAAAATCCTTAATAAACTTTAAATGGAAAAAAAAATGTGTTGTTCTGTGTTCACACTCTGTCAAAGCTATGTGGCTCTATAAGTTTAAAGGTCGCCCACTTTGTACGAATCACACATGCATACACACACACACACATACACACAGCTTTAAGAGACACTAAAAAAGTGATTCAGAAAAAAATAGTACTAATCTCAGATTAAAGTCATGGTTTGGGGGTGGGAGGGTGACTATTTAGATGGGAGATATGCATATACCTGTAAATCTATGGCTGTAAGCAGATTATATCAAACTGGTGCGAACACATTTTATGCCGTAATTATAACAATGTGTTTTTTATAATGGAATGCTATCATGATGCCACACCTGTAGTACAGTACCATAAGAAAGAATAATAAAAAAATACAGATTTGAGGGACAACATGACAATGGCTCTTTGCAGCTTTTGTGCTGTGAAAGAGACATCCTTTCATTTCCATTTTACTGCATGATTTGCAGACCAAAGAGATGACAGCAAGATAAATGAGCCACAAGAATAAGATTATAAACTTCATAAATTTGTGAACATCCAGCCACTTTTATCTCTGAGTGATAAACTCTCCGAACACATAATCAAGTGAAACAAGGAAGAAAAGAAATAGCTCACAGTTCACGTCATGACTGCAACGATGCAGTGGCTGTCTCAGGCAACAGAGACTCAGCATGAATAGGGGTTGAGATGAGACCTGATTATTATAGTTTTAGAATACTATCTACAAAACAGTCACAATAAATACATGCATGCAGCATTGATAGTTAATATTAACACGAAGATTTTATTACATTTTCCAACAGCATCCTGAAAAATAAAAGAAAATGATATATATATGTATACCATTGATCTTTAAAGTTGTTTAAAATGCAGTGCGTTCATTCCACAAAATATTTTTAAGTGAAAGCACAACTATTCTTCAATTGATGTTTCATATCGGGATGATGGCTTGCTTGGTTCCCAGGTGGAGTTTTTTAGCACTTGACCAATATGTTATGATACCTAATATACTTGTTTTAGTTATAACCATTCATTATTACATTTTAAAGTGGAGGCATAAGCATTCATGAAATTTAGTTATTCTTTTTTAATACAGCAGCTTGCTTTGTTCACAGTTAAACCTTAGTTAAATTTTATTTGTGATACTGGTAATACTTAGTTTAACAATATTGCCTACACTCATTTCAGGCTATCATGCATTGTACTGCTCAATTCTTTGGTTTGTATTCTATACAAGGTATACTTTTCTAACACAGTCTGGATGGATTCTCATATCTACAGCATCTCTAAATGTGAGGCTCTTTAAGTATGATAATGCCCAAAATAGACCTGTAACATTTTTGTGTTTTTCCAGGTAGCAATATATGCTTTTATTACTAGGCATTACTCTGTATAAAATTAATATCACGGCAATGTCAGCATTTAAAAGTATAGGTGCTTACTTAAATGAAGAGCAGTTTTTTATCGCTCAAACAGTTTTTTATTTTACTGTTCCAAAAGTAAATTATGACATGTTAATACTTCAAACAGCTGATTTATCAATCAGTTTTCTTTTTACCTGTCCAGTGGCTATAACAAAAAACATTATAATTCAAAAATGATGAAATATCTTTTCACCAAACCATCAAAGGCACATCCATGGCACAGACCTAGTCTATTCCCTGAAAATTTCAGGTAAAAATTTTATTCTCTTTGGGCTGTAGAAGACAGCAAAGAACTCCCATGTTAACCAATGGGAAAAGTGTTTTTTTGTGTGTGTGTTTTACCACTTTATATCTCAAAAACCATACAAGATGCCATCACAAAACTTTTAACATCTTGAGACTGTGGCAGATTTGGAGCTACTTTGTCAAAGTATGCCAAAGCTATGAAAGGTGCAAAACTTTGGATTTAACATTGAAGTGCTGTACCAACCCTAACAATAGGAGCGCGACTGCACCCCTATAATATTCTTTGCAAAAAACTACATTAATGCATCAGTTAGGGTTAACAATAAAGTGAAAAAAGTAGGGAAATATGATGTTAGGGTTTTCAACCCTAACACCCTACTCCCACCTTGTACACACCAACAGGTATTTGGGGTGTGCCCTAGGGTCATCAACCATAACACTCACCCCATTCCATAAGTAAATATGCTGAGATGGGTATTTTCATAAATACCAAACCCCCAGAAATATTTTATATTCTCAGTACTACAATAAAAACAAAAATAGTAAAGATAAATTACTTTTACAAAGAAGGCAGAGCACACACTAACTGAGACATACCAAGGGCAATGGTCTTAAAAATACATTTATTTAAAAATACATACATCAAGGGCATACTTTGTCTAGTCCCATGAACTAAAATTTATGTTCTTCTCTATTTGTACCTTTCATAATGTGTGCTGCCTTTGCATATGTAGCATTGTTTTTTTTCTATAGCTTTAACATGTTCTCTCACTCGGGTTTTCATATTTCTCATTGTTTTTCCCATATAATATGCCTCACATAAACATTGTGCCAAATAAATGATACCTTCAGAGTCATGTGTGATTAACTGTCTAATCTGATATGTTCTACCATCATCCTGTACCTTAAAGTCTCTTCCCTGTTTGATATAAGTACACATAATACATTTTTAAGTGGGAAACAGCCTACATTACCTTTTTCTAACCACATTTGTCTATGTTTCAAATCCACAAAATGGCTATGTACAGTCCTATCGCCTATTGTTGGAGCTTGTTTAAATGCAAAGGAGGGGGGCTAATGCTACCTATTGTAAACCAGGCTCACTTCTTAGAACATACCAATGCTTTTATATTATTTGTGTAATAACATCAGCATGTGCTGAATATGGGATTACAAAATTAAACCTATTTTGTCCCTTGAGTTCTTGACAGCTACAAAGAACACTGTGCAATGTTGGCAATAAATTAATAAGACCATTGGCTGGTTGGAACCCATCTCCATTTTCTCCCCAAAATATTGCAATTTTGGATTCCCACCATCATCAACAGATATCACCTATCAACAATGTGACAAACATGGTGTTCAAACGTTTGAAGACCTGTATGAAGATAATGTACTGATGATGTTTAATCAAATCCAAAGCAAATATAAATTCATTCACTGCATTTATTTTGCTTTCTACAAATTTGAGAAACAAACCTAGTTGGACCCTTTCTCCAATAGAACAGATAATGCTTAATACAGACACTAACACAAAACCTCCGTCGAATATATATAAACTAATGGTAGACTCAACCTTATTTGGATAACAGAAACTGAAAAGCAAATGGGAATTATATTTAGGGATATCGCTCAGGCAGGAAGAATAGAATAAAATACTCTGCTATCCACTTACAGAATTGTATTAATCCAAACTCCAGCAGATCCAATTTAACATATTTCATAGAACTTACCTGACCTCATCACGACTACACAAATTTAATTCTAATATTGATGAGAAATGTCCCAGTTGTCAGAATAATGCGGGGTCACTCATACTTATGTTTCTTATGTGTAAAAAACTTACTAAATACTGGGATACCATATGGAAGGTGATGGAATTTGCTGTCTGTGCCAGAATTAAGTTAGATCCCTTTGCCATGTTGCTGGGTCTCCAAAACAGGACCATCAGATTAAGTTAATATCTCTGGCTTATCTAATTGCAAAGAAATGTAGTTTAGTGAGATGGAAAGACATAAGTCCACTATCGATTAGAACTTGGTTTAACTTTATAGTTGATCTATACTCATTAGAAAGAATGCAGTACTCTAAGGAGGGCAAAACCAAAAACTTCCATCAAGTAGGAGTATTCTAGCTTGAAGACAAAGTTCCCAGGTGGAGTCAACGTATGGCATAAGAAATCAAAAAAGTCTTCAGATTCTCTAATGGCTTAATGGCAAACAGATTATGTTGATAGAATGCAATTTAAAATATGATGCCATCTGTTACTTTTTAATATGTATTTCTTATTGAGCCCTGTTATGACACTATGAATGTTGTTTTTTGTTTTTCTCTCTTGCCTGCTGAAATGTGTTGTGAACTCATTTATTCTCAATAAAAGCAAAGGAAAAAATAATCTGAGATGATTACAGTGTAGGAGAATGGATTTAGTGTTAGAGCTGACAACACCAAGGCACACCCTGACACCTGTTGATGTGTGCAGGGTGTGTTGGGGTGTGGGGTGTTGGGTGCTGATTGGGAGATGGGGGTGTGGGCCTGATTGGTGAAGGACTTTTTTTTGTAAGTTAAAAAAAATCATCCAGGGAAGGTTTTTCTTTTGATACAGGGACATCAATGGCAGCACAGGTATGATGATTTGGGAATGGGAGACAGGGGAGGGACCACTGAACTACCAATTAAAGGATATAATAGACGAGATGGCAATTGGAGAAGGGTGGAAGAGGGAGGGACCACTGGACTACCAGGAAAATTGTTTTTAGCCACAGGGACAGCGATCAGACAATGGGGGAAGGGAGGGACCAATGAACTACCAGGGAATAAATAACAACATCAGTGGCTGTGATCAGAGAATGGGGAAGGGGAGAGGACCCACTGGACTACCAGGGAATAAATAACAACATTGGGGATGGCGATCGGAAAATCGGGAGGGGGAGGGACCATGGGACTTCCAAGGAATATATATATATATATATATATTTATATATATATTTATATATATATATATATATATATATATATATACACACACACACACACATACAGTATATATATTTATATAAAATCAATAATATAGTAATACCACCACTAACACCTTTTTACAATTATAAGAGTGGGCTCTCTTACAGTACACTGCTGCGAAATATGACAAGCTCTCAAAGGACTAGTCAATAACCATGTGGCAGCATTCTGCAGCTGCTGCACTGGCTGCTGATGCCACTTTAACCCTGAGGTAGAGTGTGTTATTGTAGTCGAGCCTCGAGGTACTATAACAAATGCATGTATCAGCATGGCCAGGTGTTCAGGAGGGACAAGGGATCTTGTTGTGATATTTCCAAGATGGTAAAATCCATTCCAGACAACTGCCAACACCTGAGCATCCAGTGTCAGCTCACCATCCAGAAGGATGCCCAAATTGTTCACCTTGATGAAGGCCTCTAGTTTAGCAGTATCAATAAAAAGCCCTAAATCCTCCCCAGAGCCCTCCACTCCCCCACCCTGACTGGGCTCAACCACCAACATTTTGGTCTTCCCTTGGTTAAGGCCCAGACAATTTGACAACAACCATGACCAGATCTCAAACAAGAACTCATTCAGCATGTCAACCATATCTGTTCTTCCAGGTGAATAAGACTAGAGGAAGGACTCAAACCAGCTGATGACCTTGCCAGTGAGTCTGACATACTTCCTCAACCTGTCCAAAAACACCCCATGATTCATAGTGTTGAATGCTGATGAGAGATTTAGGAGGATGAGAATAAATCATTCTCCCCTATCCCTCAGCCTGAGCAGTTCATTCAGCACCCATACTAGTGCAGTCTCCGTGTTGTACATAGCCCTAAATCTGAACTGGAGGGGTTATCAGCTTGTTTGAGTCCTTCTTCCAAGGCAGGTCCCAGAGAGTGGTGTTGGAGAATTATTCCTCAAGCCCAGTGGCCTTGTCCTGTGGAGTGCCCCAAGGTTCTGTCCTCTCTCCTATCTTATTTGCAGTGTATATGCTTCCCCTTGGTGAGGTCATAAGGCAGTTTGGGCTTTGGTTTCATTTGCTTTGCTGATGATTCCCAGTTCTATCTGTCTTTTGCACCGGGATGAACAGATGTGGTTGATGTGCTGAATGAGTGCTTGTCCCAGATCTGGTCATGAACTCATGAACATTCTTATGGTATCAAAACTGTTCACCTTTGGTTCACAGTTCTCATACCCTAAGAATGTGCATAAGTCCACTCTTACAACCATGAGTGTGGTCTCAACTGGTTTCAGTGGTGGTATTAACATCTAGTTTGCCAGGGAACTCCTTTCCCCTTATCCTGCAACAGACAAAATTGAGGTTCTGGCTCCACTTGAAGCATGTGTGTCTGTGTAAATATGCCAGAATTTTGAATTCATGTTGATATTCCATTTTACTATTCCATTTGTGTATAGGAGGGTAGAAGGAAACATTCTGCTTTTGAAATACTGAATAGTTTTGGAATTGTGTATTCTATGGTAAACACACGCAATGTTTTGAATGCATAGAAAAAATGATGAGCGACTGGTGGAAACCATCTGTGGAGGGACTAATTTATATTTTCTAGCATATGTTATAATTTTTGTGGCTTTTAAAACTGAATGTTAATTTTTTAAAAGGTGCATATGCACCCATATTTTTAAAGGTCCATCTAAAATCAGGCCCTAACTAACAAAAAGTTGTTTTATTACTGACAGTACCTTGTTTATTTTGAATTTATCTGGTCGATCTTTCATCCCTCCACACTGGCATTTTATGTCTAAGATCCCCTAGTAGCACACACATAACCTCCGATGGCTGTCATAAGAATAATGTATGATGTATGACGTGGGGAGCAACTGTTGGAGTTTCTGTAGGTTTACTATGTAGCCAGAACTTTTAATAGCTCTGGTTTTAATGTACATGTCTTGGTGCTATGCTGAAAGCAGATATAGACTAGCAGTCAACTGCCAGTCTATATCTAGTCTCAGTATAGCACAGAGGTATGTACTTTCCAAACCAGAGCTATTAAAAGCTCTGACTATATAGCAAACCAATTAATGCTCCTTTGGCTGTTCCGCATATCATAAGTAATTCTTGGTACAGCAGCAGGAGGTTGTAGGCATGCAACTAATGGCTTTTGGATTAAAAATACCAGTGGGGAAGAATGAAGGATCAAGCAGATAAATTCTAAATAAAACAAGGCACCTTAAGTAAAAAAAAAAAAAAATGTTGTGAAAATGCTAATCGGGCCCTGCCTCACACCAAGGTGGGACCCAATTTTAGGTGGATATTTCACTTTAAATGCAATAAGTCAAATTAGGGCTTTGGTTGTGTTGATTTTCTTCACTTCCTCAGCTGAACACACTTGTCCTGCAGCACATGTCTTACTAAATCCCAGGGTGTATGGTAAAAATCAACATAAACAACAGCCCATCTGGCAGATTAATATTCAGTGTTGATTTAATTAATTGTGCACATCAAAACGTTTTTTCTGTTTTGTATTAACAGTAGTTAGACTTGCTGCATGACTACAGGTGTGTGAAAAAGAACTTTCACCAGCTGAATTGAAGACAAAGTCAGACTTTTGATTCCGTAAAAGTTCAAAATCCATTTACAAATTTTCATGGAAATTCCCTCTCCCCTGCATCACTGCCCAATATAGAATTCAGTTAATTCCCTGGTGGCTAGCAGTCCCTCACCCCACCCAATCACCCACCACATATTTAAAAAAAAATAGCAATGTAATCCCTGGTAGCTTGCGGTCCCCCCTCCCATCTGATCACCAGCCCCACATTTTTTAAAAATCCCCCTGTAGTCACTGATATCTCTATGTAAGAGGAACTTAATGAATGGAAATTCTTCAATGCTGCTGAGGGCTGCTGCCTCAGAATGGAAAGGTCCAGAAACAAATGATTTGATACCTTTTATTGGACCAACATGGATGTTACAGAAATGAGCAAAGTGCTCTAGCTTTCGAACCTACCCGGTCCTTCTTCAGAAGCTTTATGGCAGTTATTTTGAAAATCCCATACTATTAACACCAGACTATGTTGAAAAAACAGAAGTAATTCTCATTGGTTTAAAATATACATTTAAAACATAACAGAAGATTATGTCAGAGAAGCTAATTAACACCAGTATGCATTTAACTGAGGAGCCTCAGAAGGGGAAAGGTTATCAAGAATTCTCAACAACCAGAGTTCTTCTCACATAAATTTTAAAATGTCTCAGTATGTTAAGAAAGCATTCTAGTGATAAAAAAACCTTGGGATAGCATTCTCTCTAGTACATGTAAGATGAGGTTACAACTTACATTCCAAGTGTCCTGGTGTATTAAAGAACAGATAATGAGAGTCAAAATCCTGAAATTAGGTATAACTGCACGTTGAAAAAGAGCCCCAAAATTAACATACACATACATACATGATGCATGATAGTATCACTTGTAAGTATAAGTGCCAAATAAAAATACTTGTCAAGGACCCCCAAGAAAATGAGACCTAGGGTTACCACCTTTTAAGAAGCCCAAAGTGGGACATTTCTTACTGAAACATGATTTTTCACAGGACAGTACGTAACCTCGACCCGTGCAACAGTCTTGTTTTCTCTATATAATCAGAATTAAGGCCAAGTATTGTAGTTTCTTGGTTGCTTCTATGGTTTCATATCATTTTAATGAATTTTAGTTAAGGTACTACAGTTTTCTACAAGATTTAGTGGCAAGTTAGAAAATTTTTTTTTACTGAAAAGTCAGGACATATAGTATTTTTCATGTTTTTTTGCAGGACACAACTGCCTAAATCAGGACTGTCCTCCGAAACTCAGGACAGGTGGTAACCCTAATGAGACCATGAGCCTGATAAGTGCAGATTTCAACACAGAGTCAGTGTATAACAAAAATGCACAGAATCAGTCTAAGGAATATAAATGAAAACTTTCAAGGATGAAATCCTCCAGGCTCAATCTTTTTTTTTTTTCCTTTCTCTCTCCCTCTCTCTCTCTCCTTGGGAAAGATATTGTAACTAGTAGGAATGAGATATACTGTATGTACAAGAGTCATAATACAGCATCATTCACACCAACATTAATCATTACCCAAAGGAATTACATCTTTTATGAACCCCCAAGTAAATGAGATATGCATCTTAATATGAACAGATTTAAAAATATGACAGTGTGCAATCCAACCACTGACAACTAGTAGAAGGAAGTAAATGTACACTATATATGAAAACTAAGTGTCCTAGCCACATAACAATTGTGCCATGCCATGCTCCCCCACACAGACGTGTGTACATACACCACACTACACTACACACATACACACACACCCCTGCACACCCCACACAACCACAACACACAACAAATATAACAAACACAACCCACACATACCACACCACACCGCACACACACACAAACAAAACACTCACCTACACACCATACCCACAACACACAAAAAACACAACACATGCAAAACACACGCAAACACACACATACATGCATACATCAATACACACACACACACACACACACTCACATACACTCACCACAGTGTTAAGGTGAGAAGTCAACATGTAGATAACCATAAACTTACAAAATCAAAGGTCCGCTGAAGAACTAAAGTATCTATGTCCATCTTTTGAAGTAAAGATCTGTGTAAGTTTAAGTGGAATAATGTGTCATATTTAACATCAATGTTCAATCCATCTGCCACCATATTGAGAAGTAAAATAAGTCTAATTTCAGAAGCCCGTCTCTGTTGAGTACTGTTGAAAAGTCCTTTTAAAACCATCACAGACATATCTGAGACTGAGTGGCCATCCTGGGAGAAATGCTGGGCCACTGGTTTCTCAGTCTTCTTGTGATTAATAGAATGTCTGTGTGAATTCATTCTAGTGTGGAGTTGTTGGCTTGTCTCCCCCACATAACCTGTGCGAGGACATTTCTTGCACTGGATAAAATAGACCACATTACTTGATGTACATGCATAATTCCCCTGTACCCTGAATAGTCTGTTTTGTGATGTAACCACACAGTCTGAAGTGGAAATGAGGTTACATGTCTTACATGTGCATTGATGACAGGGTCGTGTACCATATGATGTCATGGTATTCTGTTCCGGTTAAAGTTGACTCCTAAAAATCAGATTGGCTAAATTAGGTGGTTGTTTAAAAGATAGTAGTGGTAGTTCTTGAAAAATACAATTAAGGGTTTCATCCTCACTAATTATTGGATGGAGATCCTCAATAATCATACGTAGAAGTTCAAGGTCAGGATGGTATGTGACTACTAAAGGTATTCTGTTGGTAGTCATCCATTCCTTATATTGCAGTAATTGTTCTCTTGGGACCAGTGTTCAGGATTTGGTCTCTCATTATCTGTTCTTTAATACACCAGTACACTTGGAATGTACATTGTAACCTCATCTTACGTGTACTAGAGAGAATGCTATCCCAGGGTTTTTTTTATCACTATAATGCTTTCTTAGCATATTGAGACATTTTAAAATTTATGTGACAAGAACTCTCTGTTTGTTGAAAATTCTTGAAAACTTTTGCCCTTCTGAGGCTCCTCAGTTAAAAGCATACTGGTGTTAATTAGCTTCTCTGATGTAATCTTCTGTTATGTTTCAAATTGTATATGTTAAACCAATGAGAATTACTTCTGTTTTTTCAACATAATCTGGTGTTAATAGTATGGGATTTTCAAAATAACTGACATAAAGCTTCTGAAGAAGGACTGGGTAGGTTAGAAAGCTAGGGCACTTTGTTCTTTTCTGTAACATCCACGTTGGTCCAAAAAGCTATCAAATCATTTGTTTCTGGATCTGTTCTTAGAAGGACCAATACGGCACCTACAACGTTTTTTGCATCAGAATCGTAAAGGAATATTTGGAAAAAATCAAACCATTCATGCATACTAGAGGTCCCAGCATATATAAGAGGGATTATATTTTTAGCTTTGCATCCATAAGGACACTCTGTCACACACACACACACACACTCACTCACTCACACACAAACAAGCACACAATGACATTCATGGTCAATGGGTGAGCTGTAGCTCTGTGCACAGAGACCGTTACATTTTGTGGATGAAAATTCACTAGTTTGGTACACAGCACCAAAAGAAAAATGGAACCAATAAAGAATTGATAACAAGAGCTGTTAATCTCTGCCCTCCCCATATCAGCCATGAGCAGGTGAATATTAAAATTATTTGGAAAATAAAAACATGCATATGGATACCATTTTTGATTGGATGTGAATTTGTGGTCTGTCATACAGAATAGGCTAAACAGGTATAGTCAAAAAACAAACAAACAAAAAAGAAAAAAAAATCCTGGGAATACAGCAACAGATGACAGAATTAATCAACAATAACCAATTTTTAAGTAAATGATAAATAGATATTGTATATGTAGTGTGTTTTATTTGCTTTGGCATTTTATAAAGTAATCCATTACCTTTTACCATTTACATAAATCACACATAATCTAAAATACAGTTATTACTGATGGTATTCCTTGCTACACGAGGACAAATGTCATGTAATTGTGTTGTATAGAAATTTAACTTAATTTAAGAAAACAACAGATCAAGCAATTGTTAAGGCTATGTGTAGGTGTTGATGTGCAACATGGCTGCCACTACATATTCAATCACTTCACTACCAGTCTAACATTGCTTGTAAAGTGCTTTGGGATACACTTTGTATGAAAAGTACTATATAAATGCAAATTCTTCTTCTTTGATGCATAACTTTTAGAAGGCTTGGATTCTTAATTAGAGGAGTGACCAGGGAGCAAAATATTAGAGAGAGAAACATTGGAGGGTGGGGGGTGACACAGGACACCAATTGAAAAAACAAATATTATGCAGGATCCGACTGAATGGTGGGGGGTGGCACCACTAGACACCATGTCAATAAGAAAAAATAATAGAGCAGCAATCAGAGGGTGCAAGGTGTCACTAGACACAAAGGCCAAAAGTCCAATATCCTTTAGCTTCCACTTAAGGAAAAGATAGACTCATGACTTCAATAGTTTATTATTTTGTGTTGGTTCCTGTATATGTACATTTAATTTTAGTTGTCCTGAGTGTGTTTTATAGTGTAGCAGTGTTGATAACAATATGTAATGCAGTAGTACATTAGTGGGAACACTATATTTCTGGAAATGTATGGTGTCAGTATACAGTATATCATATATATATATATATATATATATATATATATATATATATAGAGGCAAAACTCTGTTTAATGCATCAGTTAGGGGTGTTCCACAGTGACAAAAGTGAGGAAATTCAGTGTTAGGATTGAAAACCCTCTTTCACCCCTCAGCCTGCCCTCCAAACTCCCAACCGGCATCGGGGTGTGCACTGGGGTCGTCAGCCCCAACTCTCACCCCATCACATTTGTGAACAATCTGAGGCATAGGAGAATGGGGTGAGAGTTAGGACTGGTGACCTCAACACACACCCCGATGCCAGTTGGGGAAGCGGGCTGAGGGGGTGCAAGGGGGGTTTTAAACCCTAACACCGAATTTCCTCACTTTTGTCGCTGTGGAGCAACCTTAAGTGATGCATTAAACTAAGTTTTTTGCCTCTAATTTCCCTTCTATTTGAGAATGAGGACTATAAAGAGTGAATGGAATGCTCCCACCAAGTGATTTTTTGTGACATAGCAATGGTAACAGCAACGCAAATGCAAGCATTAATGGTTACGCACATGGTGACACAAATGTAAATTGTAAAGCAAGCGCTAATAGAAACGCAGGCACAAAGTGATGCCAAAGTGAACAGTGATGCAAACGGAGATCCAAGCACATACGGAAACACAACTGGTAACGTGCACAGTCATGGTACTGCTATTGTAAATGCAAATGATAACTGTGAGAGAAACAATAACATGAAAGGAAACAGAAATGGAAACTCAAATGCAAGCACGTATGGAAATGCAAACCGTAACGTGCACGGTGACAGTACCGCAACTGTAAATGCAAATGGTAATGGTAACAGCAACAATAACACCAAAGAAAACAGAAACGCAAATGTAAGCGCGTATGGAAATGCAAACCGCAAGGCACATGGTCATGGGAACACAACTGGAAATGCAAATGGTAACGGTAAGAACAACGATGATGCAAAAATGAAAGACAAACACAAA
The DNA here is from genome assembly GCA_016271365.2 of Neoceratodus forsteri. Lineage (NCBI taxonomy): Eukaryota > Metazoa > Chordata > Ceratodontiformes > Ceratodontidae > Neoceratodus > Neoceratodus forsteri. Next base: position 558,549,739 of record CM028135.1, on the reverse strand, counting down.
CTAAAACGGAAGGGTGGCTACCAGCAGAAATGGTGATGTGCACGGTGACACTAAGTGAAAGACAAACACAAACAGTAGTGGAGACACAAATGGCAACAGTAACACAAACGCAAATGGAAATGCAAAGGGTAATGCATACGATGGCATACATGGGAACGCTAACGCAAACGGGAACGGAAACACAAGTGGAAAGTCTATATGTAACAGCAACTGGAGCACAGACCATATTTTTCCCCAAAAGCTCCATTGAGAAACACAGTGAAAACAAAGAATGTATGCATAATAATGGGCCTTGGAGCAGAAAACGATCAGTTGTAATACTAAAATGGTAATATCTCAGTAACTGTATGACGTAGAAAAATTTTTTAAATTTCATATGATTCATGAGTTTCCTGGCTAGGTTTTCACTGATGAAAATTCCATATCTTGCACTTTCTGAGATATGAGCCCCAAAAGGCATGGCAGACGCCACCATGTTAGTCTATGGGAAAAAAAAACATCAATTTTGGAGTACTGTAACTTTACATCTGTGCAATATATTTTCACCAAGCCAACAAAAGGCACATCTGTGAGATCTTTCCTGCCTTACCTCCAAATTTCAGCCCAAAAGAACAAACCTTTTTTTTTGCAGCAGGGTGGCAAAGAATTCCTATCATTTTGGCCGCAGTCTAGAAAAGTAGTGTCGTGATTTGCAACACCTTTCGCAAAAATTTGCGAACATGTCTCAAGTGCGACACTACTTTTCCCAGAAATTAGAAAAACATACTTCTGGGGTGTTTAAACCCAAAATAAAGACATGGCTATCATCCTCAGGGCTTGAATAGGTAAACACAAAAAGAATTATGTCCCTAGATGGTCCCAATTTTAAATGCCAAGCATTTCTGTGATCAGTAACTGAAAACAAAATGGCAGATATGAGACACTACTAGGGCCATTTGTGACACTAAAAAGTGCATTTGTGACACTTTCGAACTGTTTGTTAACTTTTCCCATTGACTTATAATGGGAAATTGTTTTTTGAATAACTTTTGAACCGTTTAATATTTTTTCATAAAATCTTCAAAAGGCACATCGGGGACCCTGCCCACATGTTCCGTGAAGTTTTCGGAGCAGTCGTGTAAACTGTGCGGCTGTAGGTGCAAGCAAAGAATGCGCAAAAAAATGTAATTGCATGCACAAATGTTGCTTAATAACTCTGCAGCCATATATCTGACTGGTACAAAAGTTGCAAGATCCCAAGATCTATGGTTTTGCCCCATGCCTGCCAAATTTCAGGCAAATCTGTTGAATGGTGGCAAAGGTGTTAAGGTGCAAAGTTTCACCATATAACCTTAAAAGGGGTACTCAACCCTAACTATGGTAGCACTATCGTGCTACCATAATATATATATATATATATATATATACATATATATATATATATATATGTGTGTATATATATATATATATTCTATTTTCCATTTTCAGCATGCATTTAATATTACCATTTAGTATTTTATAATATTTCTATCTATCTATATACCTATATATATATATATATATATATATATGAAAAATGCATACTTCATGTAAAAATACATAAGCCAATATACATTTAGATATACCTTAAAAGTCCAGTATTTGACTCTGCCTTGTTAACACAAAACTCTTGAAATGATATTTTGAACTGTATTAATTCCTACTAAATTGTATGCCCCCTCCCTTCTGCATAACCCCTAGCAATGTGCATAGTGAGAAAGAGAGAGAGAGAGACAAGAAGAACTTTATGAATGGAAATTCATCACTGCCACTGAGGACTGCGGCCTCAAAATGGTAAGGGAATTTCTGGGATAAATAAAACCATTCATACAGACTAGAAATTAAGTCAAATCATACTTTATTCATATTAGGCACCCTGCCAAACTCAGGGCACCTTTACAAATTACAACCTAAAATTCATCATCCAGTGAGTTTAAAACAGTAATATAATATGTTAAAATTCTTACAAAATTCAGTTGCAGCTTCAAAGTGTGGCATCATAGCAGCATAATCAGATTTCCAATAGTCCCTCAAATGCCTGTGCAAATAGATAGGCTTTAAGTGAACCTTTAAATCCCTCTATGGTCAGGCTATCTCGTATCTGACAAAGTAGAGAATTCCACAGGGTAGAAGCCATAATGGCAAAGGATCTACCTCCAGACATTTTTAGAAGTACCCTGGGAATCTCCAGCAATCCCTTGTTGGAGTATCGGATTGAGCGGGAGGGGCAGTATGGAAACAGCAGATCTTGCAAGTACTGAGGTCCCTGATCAAGTAGGGCTTTGTAGATCAGCAATGCAACCTTGAAGGTGATCTGCCATTGTACCAGCAGCCAGTGCAGCTCATACAGCACAAGTGTTATTTGACTAGACCTAGATGTTCCAGTTAACAATCTTGCCGTTGTGTTCTGCACCAGCTACAAATAGTGGATATCCACCCCTGGTAGCACTAGGTAGAGGGTGTTGCAATAGTCAAGATGAGTGGTGACAAAGGCATGGACCAGAGTGGGTAGATCTTTGGATGGAACCAGGTGCTTTATCCTGTGATGTTATTTAAATGAGAAAAGAAAGACTTGATTACAGCTGACACCTGAGCATTCCTCAATTCCAGGCCTGGGTGGAGTTATTACAACTGGATATAATAGCACTAACCGAAACCTGACTATCACCTAAGATCAGTAATACCTCAATTGCCTTAGATGGCTTCACAGTGTTCCCTCAGGACAGATTGTCCAAATGGGGTGGAGGCTGCGCAGTCTACTTGAAAAATGAGCTTAAAGCTCAACTATTGCCTGTTAAGCTCTTTCAGAGCTGGAGTACATGTACCTCTGGTGAGAGGTGGTTCCCTGTTATGAAATATACATTGTGATTTTAATACTGTTCTCTTTTAAAGCATGTTCTTTGCTTAGGCAGTGACAGAGAGATTATCCTCTATATGTACCACTCTGTTGCCTCTTTGCAAGGTGATCTGGGATATAGAAGGTCTCTGCAAGTCATTGTAGCATTTACTATTGCTTGGGGTTTTAATATCTGAGCAGGGAATTTGCTCTAGATCTCTTCCCTAGTAGAACCCATCACACTACTGTGCTGTTTGGCACCTTTTATTTGATTTTACACGGTTTGTAAACAGCGCAGAAAGTGGAAGTTATTTTCAGCTCACTTCTGCTTTCGGGTATGTAACAGGCTTGCACTAGGAAGTGGGGCAAGTGTTCGCAGGGCTGTGCATGGAAACGCACGTTCAGTGTGGTCTGCATGGTAGTTGCCTAAACCCATATGAAGACCTTACACAATGTACTGTAAGTAAACTGGAAGGACATGATTGTTTCATATTAAAACAGTTTTATGTATAATTAAGGTTAACAAAGGAACAATCTGGTATTATTGCTACCCCAAGGATTAAGGGGTAACCTTAGCATAACATTTCAGGTGACTGTAACAGTACACGTAGTCTCAATATTCAAAAACAAACAGACCAAAAAAAAAACAGACCGCTACATTATGGCTTATTCAATAATGACTCTGGATGGAGAAGTGGGATATAAATGCAGGGACTGTAAAATGTATGCTAATCTCACATGTCTGAAAGAGCAACATAATTTTATCTGTTCCAAATGTCTTGAGAACATTTCCTTACAGCAGGAAATATCTCTAATCAGCCTATGATTATCTGCCTTAGAAGCAAGTCAAACGCAAATGTCTGCTCGGTTTGTTGCTTTCCCCCCAAACTGATAACATGGACACTGTTAATGCTGTCAAGGTTGGTACACCACTACCAGAACAATCTGATCTAACTCACTGTGTCTCATTTATAAGTAAGGAGTCTGAAGCCCAAGGCAGGCTACACTAGTAATGTATCAGCAGTCTCATATCCCCTCAGTAAAAAAATGCCCTTGAGATGTTGATACTGATGATAAGCTATATGATCAATGGTACAAAGTATAGAGTAAAAGAGTTTATAAAAAGGGGTGAAAAGCTAAAGTATTCACCATTGACATACAGAATAAATTTACGCCACTTTCTGATAACTGTTCTGATAACAGTCTGGCATGTAATGACGCTAGTTCACAGTTAACTGAAGAGAATTCTACTCAAACAATATCAAGAATAGGTTCACTTAAAGATCATGTGCAACAGTTTTTACATATTTTAATAAAAGCTTAAAAAGTTGAAATTCAAGTCATTGTGTCATGATTAGTGTTTCCTGAAAATTTCATGCTGTTTGGTTTTGTGGTTTTCTTTAAATCAGCATTTGTTAACTTGCTCTACAGTGGCTAAAACAGTGGAGTTATGTCTGTCCTCTCAGTCAAACTTAAAGTGTGATGACATCATTTTGGAGTAGTTTGCTGTTTCAGATTCCCAATCAGATTAGCACTCTGTAGAGTTTATGGTTTGCTGAGCTCTCCAGGTTTCTTACAAACCCAGTCTCTGGTTTGTGTTTAGATAGATCAGCTTAACATACATCATTCTCTTCCTTTAAAAAGCTGATCATTTCAGTTTCAGTGTAAATTGAAGTAGTGGAAATCTTTTTCTGTGAGAAATCAGCTTGTCTGTATCACAGCTCTGTTCTTTCTAATTTAACCTTATTTTTTTTTCTAACTATATAACACAGGGCTGTTTAATGAATATAAAATACATCTAAATTTTGTTCATTCACAGAAAGTTTGTCTTTGATGTAGTCTTCATAAATGCAATCATGTAAAAATATATTTTTCATGTCAGATTGACAAATAGGTGGTATTTCAAGCACATGTAATGTCGGAACTCACAAATTTCAGTTCATTGGTGGTTTCTGTATGAAAATACATTATGTACGTATATAACTAGAAACACTATGTTGTATCCTGATGCACCGTGTCTCTGCCATACAGTTGAGACAGCTGCAGTCTACTGCCACCAGTCCCCTGCCCTACAAGCTCCCTACCTTCTGCTCCACATTCGAGGCTGTTGCACCCTGCTGCCCACTGTCTTCTCTCACACAGTCAGGGATTGTGCACCCTGCTGCCTCCATCCCCTGCCTAAAGAATCAGGACTACTGCACCCTGCTGCCTCCTTCCCAAACAATTGGGGTTGCTGCACACTGCTGCCCTCTCTCCCCCACCCTCACAGTTAGGGATGCTGCACCTGTTGCCCCCTGTTCCTGTCTCCAAAGTCAGGGTTGCTGTGCTAAGCCCTACAGTGTCAGGTTCCCTACCTCCACAGCTGGGGTTGCTTCACCATGCTGCCCTAGCAACCAGAGGTGGGACTTTGGCTGAATCCTCCTACCTGTTTCTATTGCTCCAAATGGTCAGAACTGCTGCACCATGTGTATCCCATCTCATAGTCAGGGCTGCTGTACCCTGATGCCCCATGTATCCTGCCCCAGAGTTGAGGCTTTTGCACCATGCTGTCTTCTATCCCATCACCACAGACAGGGCTGCTACACCCTGCTCCTGCCACAAGATTCAGGGAATTTGTTGCACCCAAGGGGTGGCAGCCCCCCCCCACTTTTTATTTCTGTATGGCAAAAACTAGTTTTGAAAAAGTGCCCTTTGTACCCTTATAAGCGCCCTTCCCATCCTCCGCCCCCTCAGCTTTTACTATCTTCTGGCACCCTTGATGCCTTCACAGTTGAGGCAGTTGCACCCTCTGTCCCCCTGCCACCAGAGTCGGATTCTTTGCTGCACCCTGCTGAGACAGAAATGGGGGGCAACATGTGCAGTGTCCCTGACTATGAAGGTGAGAGAGAGAGAGGGTAGCAGGGTGCAGCAACCCCAACTGTTCAGGAAGGGTATAGCACAAGAGTAAGGGCATTTGCTGCACCCTGTCCCCTGCCTGTGGAAGCAAGGGGCTCTGAGGTGGCAGGGGCCAAGGACAGTATGGTGCAGAAGCCCTGACTGTGGGCAGGACACAGGTGGGCATCAGGGTACAACAGCCCTTACAATAGCACAGGGTACACACTGTGCAGCAACCCAGCCCATTTGGGGCAATGGAAGTGCATAGTAGGGTTCAGCAGCCCCAACTGTGGATGCAGGCAGCATGAGACTCTAGGGTGTAGCACAGCACAGCAGCCCTGATTGTGGAGATAGGAACAGGGGGCAACAGGGTGCTGTGGCCCTGACTGTGGGGGTGGGGACAGAGGGCAGCAGGGTGCAGCAGCCCTGAATGTTCGATCAGGAGACAGGGGTGGCATCAGGATACAGCAACTCAAACTGTAGGACAGGGTGCAGCAGCCATGCCTGTTTAGGACAAGGGATGTGAGCAGAAGGGTGTAGCAAAGGATCTGACTCTGGTGGTGGGGGGGCAGCACAACTGCCTCAATAGTGGAGGCATGTAACAGGGTGTAGCAAATACCTTGACTTTTTTGGAAAGTGGCAGCATGGTGCAGCCACCCAAACTGCAGAGGAATGGGGCTGTAGCGCACAGCAGGGCATAGTGACCCCAAATGTGTAGAATGAAGCAGGGTGCAGCAGCCCTGTCTCTGGTGACAGGGGATAGAGGACAGCATGATGCAGAAGTCTCAATAGTGGTGCAGAATTCAGGGGGCATCAGGGTACAGCAGCCCTGACTGTGAGATGGCATACAGGTGGTGCAGCAGCCCTGACCATTTGGGGCAATGGAAGTGGGTAGCAGGGTGTAACAAAAGCCTGACCTCTGGTGGCTAGGACAACATGGTACAGCAGCCCCAGCTGTGGAGGCAGGGAACTTGGCACTTTAGGGCTTAGCACAATACAGCAACCCTGACTGTGGGGACAGGAAGAGGGAGCAACAAGTGCAGCATCCCTAACTGTGAGGGTGTGGGGTGGCAGGGTGCAGCAGACCTGATTCTTTAGGTAGAGGATGGAGTCAGAAGGGTGCACAATCCCTAACTGTATGGGAGAAGACAGTGGGCAGCAGGATGCAGCAGCCTCAAATGTGGCATAGAAGGCGGGGGACTTGTGGGGCAGGGACAGATGGCAGTAGACTGCAGCTGCCTCAACTGTGGGGCAGAGATATGGTGCATCAGGATGCCACATAGTGTTCCTAGTTATACACATACATTATGTATTCTCACACAGAAACCACCAAAGAAATGACATTTTCAAGTTTAGACAGGTGCCTGGCACACTCTGCTACAGTATTTCAAGCACATGTACTGTTTGTCAATCTAACATGAAAAAAAAAGTTCTTACATGAATGTATTTATGAAGGCTACATCAAAGACAAACTGTTTCTGTGAACGAACAAAATTTAGATTTATTTTGTACTCATTAAATAGCACCGTTATATAATTAGGAAAAAAATCAGAGTGTTTTGATTAGAAAAACTGACAGCTGTGATACAGACAAGCTGATTTCACACAGAGAAAGATTTCTACTACTTCAATTCATGCTTCATTGAAATGAAAATGATCAACTTTTTATGAGAAGATAATGATATATTTTAAGCTGATCTATCTAAACACAAACCAGAGATTGGGTTTGTAAGAAACTTGGAGAGCTCAGCAAGCCATTAACTCAACAAACTCAAACTACTACTCTGATTTGGAATCTGAAACAGCAAGCTACTCCAAAATGATGTCATCGCACTCTAAGTTTGACTGAGAGGACAACAATAACTTCACTGTTTTCAGCCACTGTAGAGCAAGTTAACAAATGCTGATTTAAAGAAAACCACAAAACCAAACAGCATAACATTTTCAGGAAATACTAATCATGACACAGGGACTTGAATTTCAGCTTTTCAAGCTTTTATTAAAAATATGTAAAAACCGTTGCCCATGATCTTTAACCCTACATCAACTATACCCACAGATATGGCACCATTACTTATGGACCTTACCCAAGACCTGTTCCCACACCCTATCTGCCCTAGGCAGATATTTGTACTTAGAGACTCCATGATTAAACATCTTGATAGGGATATTTGTGATCAGGATAATGCAAATCGTACTTGCTCCAGCTTTCATGAAGCCCATATCACTGATATCACAGCTATGGTGGATAACATTCTCAGTAAAAGTGGGCATAATCCACTTGTAATACTCCATGTGGACACTAATAACATCATGCACACTGCTGTACGTGAAATTAAACAAGATCTACTTGCATTGTCTAACAAACTGGAAAATATGGGCTGTGAGATTAGTTTCTCTGAGATCTTACTAATCCCACGAGCATCTCATGAAATGAATCAAAAAATAAAATAATTGAATGAGTGGCTTAGAAAATGGAGCTTAAAACAAGATTATAAGTGCATTACTCACTGGGAAGAATTCACAGGAGGATTTGAACTTTTTTGTGGTGATGAACTCCACTTAAGGCGGCGTGGCAACTCCCTACTGGCAAAACATATGACCAGTGTCCTACAGATTTATTTAAATTAGAACACTCAGGGGAGAGGCAGATAAATCCTACCTTTCTGAACATAGGAAATATGGGTCATACACAATATTTTAGTAATAATTTAAAATTCCTATATCTAAACACCAGAAGTCTAATGAATAAGACTGACAAACTGAACCTTAGATTAGCCTCTGATAGAATTGATGTGCTTGCAGTGACTGAAACATGGGGTGATCTGAAATCAAATTGGAATAACCTTATCGCTAGATACACCCCGTATTTCTTCAACAGAGAAAATAGAAGAAGTGGCAGAGTGGCCATTTGTGTTAATAGAACCATGCTATCATCTGATATTTAAAATAAAATAAAAACACAGGAATGTCTACCTAAAATTGTCTGGATTAAATTAGTTTTATTGCAGTTAATTTATTTATTAAAGTTTTCTTTAACAGATACTACAATACAGTTTGTCTGAAATAAACAATGTTTCACATTATATACTGGATTATATAGGTAATAATGAATTAGACATATTGTCTTATGCAAATTCCAGCATATTAAGTTACACTATTGTACTGTAACAATATTTTAACATAGAAGGAAAAGAGAAAAAAAAAAAGGAAAAAGAGGATTATAAATGAAAAGAAGAAAAAAGTTTCAGTTAATAAACATGAAATATTGCATTAAATTGAGAGCTGCATGTAATGATTTAGCCAAGTTTAATTATAATAAAAATATATCTGTATAAAGAGAGAGGAGAGATGTATATATATTTTTTCCTTGGTTATCTAATACTTATCTTTTGGAATTTTGAAGAAAAGTTAAATAGTCCTGCCAGCACAAATAATACTCATTAATTCAATCTGTTATTAAAAACGAGATTCTTTCCAAAGAGGCAGTATGTGTCAAATTATTCAGGATATCTTTAAGAGTAGGTATAGATTGGGTTTTCCAAAGAGTTAAAATCAGTCTTTTAACTTGCATAAATAAGATCTGTAACCATCTGTGTTGATATTTTGTTAAATTTATATTATTATCTGTTATACCTAGGAGACATAATTTAGGCTCAAGTATAATATTATACCTAATAATCTGATTAATCAAATCCTGAACAACTTGCCATAGATTAAATATAGGTTGACAGGACCATAATATGTGTAGAAGGTTACCATTTATTGAATTACATCGCCAACAATTATTGTTGGGTGCCAATCCTATATTGTATAAATGAGATGGTGTTCTATACCATAGGTGTAAGATTTTAAATTGAATCAATCTACTACGCATATCTTTAAAAGCATTATGGCAGAGCTTCCAACAGTTGTTCCAATGAGAGTCTGTAATATTTATATTTAGAGTTTGATTCCATTTATCCCTAGCTAGAAGTGATTGATTCGGTAACATATCTCTAATCTGCTTGTATATTTTGCTAACTAAGTCATGTGAAGTATTGATCCACGCCTTCATATATGCAGACGGTAATAATGAATTATTGAAGTATTTGAAGTTAGAAGATATGGCTTCACGAATTTGTAAGTATTTCCAAAATTCTTCCTTAGGGATATTCCATTTTAATTGAATATCATGAAATGAGTTTAGTGTGTTACCATTATCAGTCAGAATATCACCTAGGAATAAAATGTTCTTGTACATCCATGTTTTACAATATAATGGCTTATTTTCTAGCAAAAAATGTTGGATTTCCCCAAATAGGTGTATAGGGCAAGGGGGAAGGGTCATATTTCAACCATTTATGCATTTTAAGCCAATAATAAACCGATGCATTAATTGTAGGATTTTTTTTAATTTGGTTGGTAATATAAAGTACATATTGCTATTAGGAATAGATCCTTGTGATAAAGAGGCTTCCATGTCATACCATAATGGTACATTATGATTAGGTTTAATAAACCATTTAATAGTTTGTGATGCTCTAAAGGCCCAAAAATAAGCCGTGTACCATGGTAGTCCAAAACCCCCTTGAGACCAGTGTAATCTTAATTTGGTACGATTCAATCTGGGAACATGACCTTCCCATAGAAAATTTCCTATCATTTTATCAATACCTTCTAGAAAAGATGCAGAAATTTTGAGAGGTATACAGGCAAATAGATATAAAATTTTGGGTGTAATATTCATCTTAATTACGGAAATCTTACCAAATAAAGATAGATTTAAATTTTTCCATTTATCTAAATCTTTTTTAATGTTAGTCAGTAATGGAACCAGATTGTATCCCCATATTTTATCTAGTTCAGTAGATATTTTAATTCCTAGATAAGTAATAAATCGAAGAGACCAGCGAAAGCCCAAATGTATATTCAGCATGGGTATACAATATTTGTTTAAAGGTAATATCTCAGATTTCTGATAGTTAATTGTAAGTCCAGAAAGTCTGGAGAAAAGATCAAAAGTATTTTTAAGCAATTCCCCAGATATTTTTAAATTCTCTAGCAAGATTAACATATCATCTGCATATGATAATGTTGTGTATTGCGAATGTCCTATAGAGATACCCTTTATATCATTGTTTTGTCTGAGAAAAGCGGTGAGAGTTTCCAAGGCTAAGATGAAAAGAGATGGTGAAAGAGGGCAACCTTGTCTGGTTCCTCTCTCTAATATAAAAGATTGTGATAGTGTAGAGTTGGTTAATACTCTAGCCAGAGGTCTGGTATAAAGAAGTTTAATCCAAGAACAAAACTGATTACCCAAACCAAAGCGAGATAATACCAGAAAGAGGTAATTCCAGTCTAAGGAGTCAAATGCTTTTTCAAAATCAATGGCAATAGCTGCCGCAGGAGAGTTAAGGGTTTTGGCCTTGTAGATAAGGTTAATTAAAGAACGCAAATTATCGGAACCCATCCTCCCTTTAATAAAGCCCACCTGCGATTTATGAATTAATTTAGGGATGTATAATTCCAACCGACTTGCCAAAATCTTAGCAAAAATGTTGCCATCTGTATTTAATAATGAAATTGGACGATAGTTAGCAGGAATAGTATTGTCCTTATCTTTTTTTGGGAGAGTAGTAATTATTGCTTCTGTCATGGTATGTGGTAAATATCCTAATTGAGAAGATTCATAAAATACCTTACATAATAGAGGGCTTAATTGTTCCTCTAAAAGTTTGTAGAATTCAGCTGGAAAACCATCTCCACCTGGGGAGCGCCCTGATTTAAGAGAATGTATGGCCTTTTTTATTTCTTCTGTAGTAAATGGGGAATCTAAGAAGTCTATTGCCTCCTGTGAAAGATGAGGGAGAACTATTTTATCTAGAAAAGAGGATATCTCTGAAGGTGAAGGTGAATTCTGTGAGGAATAAAGTTTTTTATAATAGGATGCCATTACCTTATTAATGTCAGTTTCACTATTTTGAATTTTTCCAGAATGGTCTTTTAAGGCAGCGATATAACGCTCCGTTTGTTGAGCTCTTAATCTGTATGTGAGAATTTTACTCCCTTTCTCTCCTCCTTCCCAAAATTTTTGTTTAATTCTAAGGAGAGCAATTTCTGTTTTTCTAGAGATTAGTTCGTTAATCTGCATTCGTAGTTGCAATATATCATGATGAAGATTTGAGGAAGGATTAGGCTGGGAAATATTGTAATATAATTTCTGTTTTTCTTTTAATAGGTTTTCTAGATTATTAATTTGCTGTTCTCTAAGTTTCCATCTGTGAGTCGCATAACTAATTATTTTGCCCCGAAGCGTAGCTTTAAGTGCTTCCCACATAATGCCCATGGATGTATCCTTTGTGTCATTAAATTCTATGAATTCTTCAATTTGTTGTTTTATCCAGGGCACAAAGTCTGGGTCCTTAAGTAATAATGGATCTAACCTCCATGTAGAGGATTTTATGGGTGGGGAACCCCATACGAATAAAAGTTTAACAGGAGCATGATCCGATATAATTATTGGAAGGATGTTGGTTTCAATTACATTGGCAGTTATTGAAGGGGAGGTTAACCAGTAGTCTAATCTACTATAAGTTTGATGACGTGAGGAATAAAAAGTATATTCCCGATTTCTAGGATGAAGGGTTCTCCATATATCAGATAGGCCTATGTCCCGCATTAACTGAGTAATGATACTTGAACTTCTAGGATGACATTCCACTGAATTGTTATTCCTGTCCATAAATGCATCTAAGGTAAGATTAAAATCTCCTCCAACTAATAATGGGGAGTTATTTAAATTTAAAGAGATTAATATTTGAATTAAGTTTTGAAAGAATTGGAGATCATCTGAATTTGGTGCGTAAATATTAATTATAGTCATTGTCCCTGATGGAGTATTAAAGGTTACAATAAGCCATCTACCATCAGTATCTTTCAGAATATTAGATGGCGTCCACTTCAATTTTTTATGTATTAGTATGGCAACGTCTCTTTTTTTTGTAGTAGCCGATGCCGCATACACCTGGCCTACCCAATCTTTTTTCAGCCTGTCGTTATCTATTTCTAACAGTTTAGTTTCTTGTAATAACGCGATTTGTGTTTTATGTTTTTTGAGATAATTTAAAACCTGTTTACGTTTACTTGGCGCATTAAGTCCCTTGACATTCCATGTGCATAATGCTAGATTAATATTTGTGTTAAGTTATTGGTGTACTATACAGTAGGGGTAATGTCAAGGGACAGTAATGCAGGTCTAGGTTAGATAAGGTCATATATATCAGGTTATAATGAGTGTTACCTAATAACCTCATGTTGGCAGGTATTTTTAATTTAAATAGTTTGAAAGAATATATCCTCTCTGTCTGATTTGTTTCGATGCAGCTCTCTTTCACTTTTATATATCTAACTATTTTAAACATTAACAACCCATAACAATAATATAAAATTGTCATCTAAGAAGTACAGAGTGGAGAAGGTCGGTCTAGATATAGCAGAAAGAGGTACCTAAGACCAAGACCACCTCTCTGTACTCTAGGACATAGCTATCAAGTAGTAATAAGGATTATCCTTATTAGGACAAGGAAAAAGTACAATCCAAACTTTTTTAAAACAAGTAATCAGTTCACCGTCTAGCAAATATTGACTAGATGTATAATATACAATAGCCCCGGTTTAAGGGGTTAAAGGATGTTATATACTTTAGGTCTACTTACATTTGAAAGTAAACACCTGATTAAATTAGTTTTAAACAAATATAAACATGTAAATATAGGGACATGCTACCGACCCCCTAATTCTTCATTAGAGACATTAGATGCTGTAATAAAGGAAATTGAAAATGCATGTGAATTTGGTGACATCTTACTTAATGGTGATTTTAATCTCAGGAAAATAACATTGTCAAATCAGAAAGCATCATCAGGACAAGGAAATAGATTAATTAAAGTTTGCAAACAATGCAATCTCATCCAATGTATTGATCAACCTACTTGAGGGAATACAATTCTGGACTTAATCATACATAACATCAATATGGTGGTTAAAAATATTATGATTGAATCACCTTTAGGTAACAGTGATCACAATACAATTACATTTATAATGGAGGGTATCTTTTCATACACTTGGGCCCAGATATTCAAAAGAGTTGTGCATGGCGTAACAGTGTTGCACCATGTGCGACCCATTGATGCACCCTGGCTCGATATTCAAAAGGGAAAAGTGCGTGGCACAAATCCCAATGCACCAGAGCGCATCAGTAATGTATGCAGGCACAGGTAGTGGTGGTGTGACCATGCATACCCTGCACAGCCCGATATTTAGCCCAGGATGTGCAGAGCCATGCATGTGCAACCCCTACCTGCGCCAGCACAAAGTTGATCCAAAAAAATAAAGGAACAATGGATGGCCACCCACAGGTGAGCTACCGCATTGCAGGGCACAACATGGCAGCTGCCACTTGTGGGTGGCCACCTGAGCTCTGGCTGCACCTGGTGGCACCCCCCCATGCCTGATCGCGGGCATTTGTAATGAAAAAAATAGACATCTGTCCAATATCCCTGGTGGTCCAGTGGACCGCTGTCTGCCCGATTGTGGGCATTTGTAATAAATAAAAGTAATTCGTCCAATATCCCTGGTGGTCCAGTGGACTGCTGGCTGCCCGATTGTGGGCATTTGTACTAAAAGAAATGAATTTGTCCAATATCCTGGTGGTCTAGCATTACCCCCTCCCACCCTCCACTGGGCCCCGACCGCTCCCCCACCAGCCGGACGGCGACCACACACCACCTGCCGCCCCGCCGCACCAACTGACATCATCTGTAGGGCTGTCGTCCATTGGTCCACAGCATGAGCCAATGGGCATGCAGCCCATACCATACTACACATTCCAGATATGAATGGGATCCATTCACATATCTGGATATATAATGTCAATATGGGCTACTCCCATTCTCGCTGTGGATGACCAGGCACAGCCACTGAGCAGTGTCAGTTGGTGGGCGGGCAGCAGGCAGGTGGGTGCTGCCCCACCGCCAGCTGATGGGGGAGCAGGCGGTGTGGCTCAGTGGGTGGGTGGGGGGTACAGCTGACCACCAGGGATATGGATGAATTAATTTTTAGTACAAATGCCCACGATCGGGCAGCCAGCGGTCCACTGACCACCAGGGATATTGTATGAATTAATTGTTTGTATTACAAATGCCCGCGATCAGGCAGCCAGCGATCCACTGGACCACCAGGGATGATAGGGAATTTTCTAATTTACTGAGCCTGCGATCGGGCGGGCAGGTCCACTGGACCACTAGGGATTTATGCTTTTCCTGTTTTTACTGCAGCCTGCGATTGGGCTGTAGAGCACATTGCCAGCTGCAGGGGGCATCGGTCCCCGACGGCTGCTGCCTGCCAGGGCGCCAGGCACAAGTCATCGGGAATCAGCACACCTGCATGCAAATGGGGCCATAATAACATGCAAATGGCCCCATTTGCACCTTGCATACATTATGGCCCCATTTGCATGTCAAGTTTTGAATATCGCAGTTGCTGTGCATAACGCAATGGAACTTGTGCTAGTGTATCCCCATGCTCCACTCTGGCCATTTGCACTGGCACAGTGCCACTGCACCATGCACACTGCGGGTGGCCAGGGTGCGATATTCAAAGATGCTGTGCCATGGCGCAGCTCCATTGAATATCGCCCAGTCCACACCCCTGCGCAGCCAAGTTGCGCTGCACCCAAGTTTGCGCCACAGCTTGGTGCAGTTTGAATATCTAGGCCTATGTGTAAATCTAAAGTATACTTTTATGATAAGGCTGATATTACCTCTATAAAATCAAAATTTAACAATATCAATTGAGTAGGAATTTTTGATACTAAACCTATTGAGGATAGCTGGAATTTACTTCATAATACACTAACTTAAGGGACACCTACATCCCATTCAAAATGAAGAATGCAAAAAATAATTACCATCCTAAATGGATGGACAAATTATTACATAACTTAATTAAACAAAAAAAATTATTCAAGGTACCTTAAGACACGAACATTAGATAATTGGAATTCCTACTTAATTTGTCAAAGAAAATGCAAACAAAGTATACAGAAAGCTAAAACCAGATGGGAGTATAAACTAGCATCAGAGGCACAAAAAAATAATAATAAATCTCTGTACTCTTACACTAATTCACTTAAACAGCCTGTTTGCCAGGTTGACCCATTGCAACATAATAACAAATGAATGCATGAACCTATTGAAATGGCAAACATCTTTAATATTAAATTATGTGACTAGTTCAATCATCTCAGCATAAAATCATATCTACTAATGTTCAGGATAAGCCTGTTACATTAACAGATGAGACTGTATTACTGAAATTAAAGACTCAGAAGTGTAAAACCAGCACAACCCAAGATTATATAGCTGGCCACTATTTGTATTTACTGGCTGATTCCCTAGTGTACCCTTTAAGGCTATTCTATGAAAAATGCTTGACTTTGAACTTTGTTACAGCCACATGGAAAACAGCATTTGTT
The DNA here is from genome assembly GCA_016271365.2 of Neoceratodus forsteri. Lineage (NCBI taxonomy): Eukaryota > Metazoa > Chordata > Ceratodontiformes > Ceratodontidae > Neoceratodus > Neoceratodus forsteri. The sequence goes on along the minus strand of CM028135.1, from coordinate 558,533,493 downwards.
ATACTTATACATAAAAAGGGCCACATGAACAACTGGGAAAACTATAGGCTGATAAGCTTAACATCTTCACTATGTAAGATTTTAGAGAGTATAATTAAAAATCTAATTTCCCCTATTTTAGATGAGAATGATGTAGACCAACATGGGTTCAAAAAAGGATGTAGTTGTTTAACCAACTTACTATGTTTCTATGAAGAAGGGAGACACCAACTTGACCAAAAAAATACCATATGATGTAGTATTCATAGATTTCAGTAAGGTGTTCGATGCAATGCCACACTGTTCCTTATTACATAAACTAAACAAATTGGAAATCAATAAAAATATAGTTAATTGGATCTCTTATTGGCTGTCGCACAGAACACAACATGTTCTGATTACTGGCCATCTCTTTGATATTGGCCTAGTTACCAGTGGCAACCCACAAGGCTCAGTGATGTGTCCATGCTTATTCCAAACATTCATAGCCGACTTAACTAAAGACTGCTTATCTTCAGCTATAAAATATACTGATGATGTCAAAATTGGGGGGCCATGTCAAAATCAGGAACAAATCAATACAATTCAGAAAGACTTTGATACTATTACACAATGGCTGAACAAGTGGCAGATGAGATTGAATCCTAATAAATGTGAGGTCATGCACTTAGGACCCAGTAATCCAATATCTAAATACAAGTTGGCTGGTAAACCATTATCTATTACCTCGAACAAAAAAGACCTTGGCACTAATTTTGCAGAGGATTTTTCTCCCTACTATCCAGATAAATGAAGCTGTACTCAAATTGAACAGAGTTATCTGGTCCATCAAAAGAAATATAAAATCTAGAGATAGGAAAGTGTTAATGCCTCTATACAGAGCATATGTTTGCCTGCATTTGGAATACGTCTCACAACTATGGTGTCCCTACAAAAAATCTGGTACAAATTTGTTAGAAAAGGTGCAAAGAAAATATACCAAACATATTAACAGTTTATATAATGACCCCTATGAAACCAGAATTAATACCTTAAACCTTATGACACTTGCCACTAGGCGTTTACATGGGGACTTACTTTTCATGTATGATATTATTCAAGACCCCTGTTTAATAACTACACTTGGACTGGAATTTAAAAACAATTCATATAATACTAGAGGACATCCCTTACAGTTGTATGGCAAAACCATCAACCGAATGGCACGTAAATACTACTTCACTCTTAGGACAGTAAATCCATGGAACTCACTTCCAATTGAAATAATTACTAGTAGTACAAAATCAATATTTAAGTACAGGTTGGATAAATATATCCTATCAGGGAATAGGTTTAGTTATTACTTAATTAATTAAAAGGAGCATTCTTGGGCCTATAAGCCTCCTAGCTCCTTCAATACCCTTAGTATGATCCTAAGTATGATCCTTAGTAGTTTTCAAAACAAGAAAGTGCAAACCCTAAGCCTAAAACTCACTCTAGGCAAGCAACACAAAGTATTAGTACTGTTCATAATATACATACCCCCTGGTTCCTCTTAATTGGGCATCCAGCAAGTTTTATGCAACCTAAAGCAGCATAACAGCAATTGGGAGTATATTATTGTCGGCAATTTCAACAGCAACTGGCTGTCCAATGACACCCTAGCAGTCTGACACCAGGTGTCTGGACTCTACCTCACTCAACTAGTCACACAAGCCACCAGGTTTAACTACAAAACATGCACAAGCATGCTAATTGACTAACTTCTTACAAACTGCCTGGAACATATCTCTGAGGTCACTGTCCTTCCTGACACCATCAGTGATCATTCTCTGGTAATGTGCACTTGGTCAGATAAAGTCAATACTAATGCCCCCAGGTCTCGTGAAACTGCTGTCTGAGAACTGGACAGCTGGACTTCCTCATGCAATATCTGCAACTGGTAGACTGGTCGCCACTAGAAAGAACTGAGGATGGGAACCAAGCCCTCAACTTCTTCATCTCAATATTTACTAAAGCCTTAGACATCTTCGCCCCCTACAAAACCAAAAAACACATGGGACTACCAATTCCTGTCTCACATGTTCCCTCCTGGAGCTCATGTGGGTAAGGGATAACCTGTAGCATATAGCCAAAGTTACCTAAAGGGAAGCAGATCTCATTAAATATAAGACTGCCAGAAACAATTGCACCAGGCTCATCAGGCAAACTAAGATAAACTACTACAGTGATCTACTGAAAAGGAGCTGGGGCCAGGGAAAGGAGTTCTGGGACTCAGTGAAAACTCTCAGAGGCAAAGCCTCCAAAGCACAACCAGGACTACTAGTCACAGCAACCAGGTCACTCCAGGAGCAGGTAGATATTGCAAATGCATTCAACCAAGCCTTCTCTGACCTTAGCACTGTACTTTCCAGGGACTACCTAAACCCCACAACTCCAAGTCAGCCTGACACCACTACCCCACCACTCTCAGCTAAGGACAACATCCCCCTTTTCTACTTTAAAAAGTTGACTAGAAGTGACACCATCAAATATGTAAAATGTGTTCTAGGTAAGACTAGAATAGGGAGTGACAATGTAGACATGAAGCTGGTGGCAATCTCTGTAAACAAGCTGCCAGACCTACTAATGAAAGTCTTCAATGCTTCACTGGGGTCTGGAGTGTTCCCTGACAAGTGGAAGAAGGCAATTGTTACCCCTGTCCTCAAATCATGTGATTCTACCAGCCTAATTAACTTCAGGCCCATCTCTATTCTCCCCCCACTGGCCAAAGCACTGGAATGAGTTGTCTCAGACCAGCTCACAGAGTACCTACTGAAGTACAATCTAGTCTATATCCAGCAACATGGATTCAGGAAAGATCATTCCACCATAACTACCTTAATTGACTACACTACCCAAATATACAATGCCTTTGATGATGGACTGGCAGTGGAGTCTATCTTCAAAGACCTCACAAAGGCATTTGATACTGTCAACCATCAACTCCTTCTGCAACACCTACTATCTATTGGCCTGTCCCTGGATATGATCAGTTGGTTCAGGAGCTACCTATCGGACAGGATACAACAAGTCAAAATCGATGGCATGCTATCTGAACACATGGCGGTGACCCTTGGAGTCCCACAAGGCTCTATACTATGTCCACTGCTTTTCAGTCTTTTCATTAACCACCTGCCTTCAGTCTGCCAAGCTCACATCATGCTATATGCGGATGATGCGGTCATCTGTGTAAGTGGGAAAAATCTACCCGCCATAACCCATGAACTTGGAGCTAATTTCTACAGACTTGAGGCATAGTTCTGTGATAACAAACTACTGCTCAACTACAAAAAAACAAAGAGCATGCTTGTCACACATCTGCAGAGTAGGAGAAAATTTAGTAAACTACTGATTCAGAGCTCCAAAGGGGATATTCTGGAGCAGGTTGACACCTTTAAATATCTCTGGATTCACCTGGACAGCATCCTCTCCTTTTCGACACATGTTGACCAATTAATCAAGTCAGCCAATACAAAACTAGGTGTTCTTTATCGACACCATCATTATATGCCCTCTGAGGCACTAAAGCTTGTCACATACTGCTCAGTACTATCTTCAATTGACCACAGACTGGTTATCTACAGTGCATGTACCGACACTGCCCTACTATACAAAGGGTGAAAACCCTACTCAACAAAGCATGTAGGCTGATTCTTGGAGCGGATCGCTGGACACATACTTGTGACCTGTACATAGCAACTGGCTGGCTACCCCTTCACCTCAGAGCCCAATACCAGGCCTGCCATTTGGGAAAGAAAGCCATACTTGGGCTAGCTCCTGAATCCACCACCTGTCTATTCAAAATAGACCAACCAACAATCAGCACACGGAGGTCCTCCAGGAGCATGCTTGTGGTACCATTCAAGCGTACTACAATAGCTCAATGGTCCTTGTCCTTTAGAGGAACCAAGTGGTTAAATGACCTACCCACTGACCTCATCGAATGCAATAAGGTCAGCAACTTCAAAACTGGTCTCTAAGCATACCTAACTCTCATGTATATGCAAATGTCCCATTTAACCTTAACTATTTAAACTACTTGAAATATACCAAATGCCCTATTCACTAGTACTAGGATCATCCTTTAGCCACCCCTCCCTACCTCACCATATTAGACTCACTTAGGCTCATCCACACCCCCCTTGTGCTCACCACCCCTTCTTTACTCATTTACGGTCCTATCCTGAACCATACACCTACCACCCCCTCCCCACTCCCCTTATCCCCCTGCCCACCTCCCCTGTCTCATCCCCAACCCCTCACCTCCTACACCCTCTTCCACCCCTCCACTTCTTCCTATCCACCACTCTCTCCCTCTTACCCACCACCTCCAAGGACATAGCCACCCCAGGCTACCGCCTTTACACAAACCTGACCCTAGACTCTCCCTGGCTGCCTTTCTCTCTCTAATAACTGGCTCCTGAATTTCACCTCTGTCTTGTTCATCTCTTGCTGGACAGTCTTCTCCTGTAAGCAGTTTCTCATTCCTACCTACTTGTTGAACTGACGATGAAATTTCCTTGCAAATTTCTAACAGATTGTAACAATAACTGTAAATTACTTAATATGAGAAAACCCTCTATTAAATAACCTGTGCTACCATGTAACCTAATGAATCATGTATATGCTATTGTAATTTTTTTCATCCATTGTCTTTAGTTGTACCCATGTTGTTGTTGTTTTAGCTGCCTTGTTCTTGTACTATATCCAACTTGGAGCTTTTGTAAATGAGCCTATGGCTCAAAGGTATTTTATCCCAAACTGAAATAAGTAAATACATACCCTGCTTATGACCTCACCTCATGGACAAGTATGGTGAAAATTTTGAAATCCCACCTGAAAGGTAATTTCACCAACTCACCACAAAATCACCTTTTGGGCCGGATTTGCTAAATCACACTAACATGCTTATGAGGAGGGGTTTCAAAAAGGGTATGTTGAAAATTTGGTGTCAAATTATGCAAAAATGGTGAAGTTATGTGCCAGAATGGAAAACCCCATTGAAATAAATTGAACTGCATTTACCTTAATTGCTCATATTGGTGTCACTGGTTCCAGCAGCAAAACGTGTCTCTCATAGCAGAGTGAATCTTCAGCCTGGGACATGTTCAGGTGAATGAGGGTGCATGGGGGACTCTGGGGGGGTACAGGTTGGAGGGTGCTGAGTGGAAGGTCCTTATTGGGAGGAACGGGTGCAATCAGCAATGGATATTTTTACATTCAGGAAAAAAAACATCAAGGGACTGTTTTCTTTATTTCAAGGGTCAAACAAGATTGGGGGCACTAGACACCTGGAACAATAAAAAAGACAGCGATTAGAGGTGGGGGTGGGGTGTCCTGGTCACGAGGAAGAAACAAGATTGCGAGAATGTGATCAGAGGGAAGGTGGTGCCACTTGACATCAGAGATTTAAATGAAATATGTACAGTATGCAATGGGAGGATGGGGTTGCCCAGAGACACCAGGGAAATAGAATAATTATGGGGATGATGATCGGGTGAGGGGCAGCACTAGACACCAGGGAAAAGTGAATAAAATCACAGGGACTCAATCAGAGGATGGGGGGTGCCAGTAGACACAAGGGGAAATACATTTATTTTGGGGATGAAAATCAGAGGGTGTTGGGTGCCACTAGATACCAGGGAAATTTAACTTGAAGTTGGGGATGGCAATCAGAGCTGAAGGAGCTCATTGTTTTATTGTATTTTTTTTGCCATCAGCTTATGGCAAAAAAAGTTAGGAATTTTGGTCTGACATTTTCAGGGTACAAAGTGCTTAGCCCACAGATATTTCCTTTGATGGAGAGAGGATCTCAGATTTAGAAGTGAGTTGCCATCTGGGAACAAGCGACCACCAAACAGTGTGGTTCACAATAAACACAGCCATAGAGTCAAGCCATACAAAAGTGAGGGTACTGGACTTTAGGAGGGCTGACTTTGGCAAAATTGGAGTGTGCCTAAGGAATGCACTAGCAAATGGGCAGGAAAGAGAGGTGAAGAAACAACAGGGAAAAATAAAAACTGCCATCACAGAGGCAACAAGCCTTTTTGTGAAGCAAATAAACAAAATGAAGGAAAAAAAAACACTATGGTTCTCAAAAGAGGTGGCGGGAAAGGCTAGGGAGAAAAAGTCTCTGGCCTAAACACATTAATAGACTGCATCCATATTCTGCACCAGAACTCTGAAATTATTTTGCTGGGAGACTTCAATATAAATTGGCTCTCCCGAGATGCCTGTGCATTCAAGGATGCCATTTCTGCTATTCACTTTTCCCAGCTAGTTGAGTCTCCAACTAAAATGAATTATATGACAGGGACCAACACACTTTTGGACTGGATTCTCACTAATCACCCTGAACATGTCACAAAAACAACAGTACTCTCAGACGCCATTAGTGGATCACTCACCCATAATCTATCACTGGTCAAATAAATTTATTAAGCCTCCGGCCATAATGGTCCTCAGTAGGGCCCTAAACTGTGGTCACCTATAACCCCTAAAACAACTCCTAAGCTTGCAGGACTGGTCACCAATTGACACTGCTACTGATATCAATTCAGCTCTCAAGTACTTCATTGATCGATTCAGTGCTGCCTGGGACATCCATGCTCCCCTCAAAAAATGAAAGATCAGGGTGGCCTACAGTCCCTGGTTTACACCAAATCTAATAGACCTGATGAAACGTAGGGACCACCTTTGGCAGAGTGCATGACTAACAGGCAGGAAAGAGGATATACAGTGCTACAAAACAGCAAGAAATGATTTCACCTGAGCCATCTGAAATGAAAAAAGCTGACCCTACTGGGAAGCACTAACTCAAACCTGGAATGATGAAAGGAAATTCTGGAATAACATTAAGGAATGAACAGGAAAAGGTCCTAAGCAGGCCCGTACCATGCTTAATATTGATGTTATCCCAGAACTTGACCAGAAGATCTTAGCCAGCACATTTAATAATGCATTTATGGATCTAAGCAGTGTACTCCCCCCTGATTTCTTTGAGGACACTCCAAACTCAGATAGCATTGGGGTAAAGAATCAACCCAAGGGCACACCCTTCTATTTTAGAGCTATTTCTAAAAGAGAGGCTAGAAAGTGCATCCAAAAGGTACTTGGGAAGTCCAGATTCAGTGGGGACACACTTGACCTCAAACTTGTTGCCCTTACCCTGGACATAATTCTGTCACCCCTAACTAAGATAATGAATTTATCACTAAGACTATCTCAATTCCCTCAGGTCTGGAAACCTGCCTTAGTAACATCTGTCCACAAAAGTGATGATAGAACTCTACACAGGAACTATCATCTGATTTTCATATCACCCCCCTTTCTAAAGCACTCGAACGTACAGTGGCTGATCAATTGGTCAAGAACTTAGAAGAATATCAAATTCAATGTCCCCAGCAGCATGGATTCAGAAAAGGGCACAGCATCCCCACAGCACTACTTGAACTTATTAGTTTCATCCATAATGCTTTAGACCAAGGCCAGTAAGCTGGTGCAACTTTCATAGATCTATCAAAGGCTTTTGATATCATAAATCATAGCCTACTACTTAAGCAACTCTCCAGCATTGGGATCTCAAAAGACACCACTAAGTGGTTCAAATGCTACCTAGCTAATTGAATGCAACAAATTAAGATTGCTAACATTCTATCCAACCACCAAGTGGTCCAATCTGGTGTCCCACAAGGGTCCATACTGGGTCTCCTACTGTGCAGCATCTTCCTCAATGGACTCCCCAGCTCCTGCCAAGATCAGATCCTGTTCTATGCAGATGATGCTGTAATATTCACAAGTAATCTGGATCTCAAAGTGCTTGAAAAACAAATACAGCATAGCTTTGCATCAGTGGATGATTGGTTTAACAAACACAAGCTTATTTAAAACTGCAAGAAGACCAATGTCATCCTTTTCCATACACCCAAAAACAGGCATAGATCCTACCTACTGACTATCAGGAACAATGTTGGCACTCCTTTGGAACAAAGTTCATCACTTCAAATACCTTGGAGTCACCAATGACAGTATCTTGTCCTATTCACATCATATAGAAAATGCTACTAAAGCAATCAGCCCTCATATAGGACTCATTTCTAGGCACAAGCATAGTCTAACTGCAGAAGCTCTTATATTAGCAATTTACAGCTCAGTTATCTCTGTCATCGACTATGGGCTGGTTGTCTATAGCTCGGCCACTGATATGTCCCTTTGAAGTATCAATACAGCTCTTAACAAAGCCTGTTGGCTCCTCACAGGGGTAACACATCTCACACACACATGCGATCTCTATATCCAGTCCAGCTGGCTATAGCTAATTGATAGAATAAAATACCAAACCTGCTTGTTAGCAAAGAAAGTTGCCTTAGGACTCATGCCTCCTGGAGTCCAAAAGATACTAACTAATTTCTGTAACCCCTGACACACTCAAGGCTTTGATAATCAGCTCTTTATTGTTTCACACTGTTGCACAACCCAAGGACAATGTTCATTTGCATATAGAGCCCCACTTTGGCTTAACTTGCTTCCCACTGATGTTTCTTCAGCTACAAAGTTGGCCCCTTTCAAACATAACCTGCGTCAGTTCCTCATGGTAAATAACAGCTGTTCCTGCAATCGCTAATCTTTCCCATATTACATTACTAATTATGCCATTTCTTTACCACCTAACTCACCCTTCCCTCCAATGTGCTGGCCTTAACTGACAATGCCTTCCTGGCTGCTACACTTACTGACTCCTTGTTATTGTAATGCTTACTCCCCTCCCCCATAATCTCTTCTTCCCTCAAATCACTGTATTCTCTATCCTACTACCTTACCTTATACTTGCTATTCTACCTGTGCCTGACAAGGCCTCACTGGCTGCTACTAATGTAAGAATTAGTATATACATTTTAGATTTATTTGAGTGGCATATATTGTACAATGCCCACTACCTTGTCTGTTTGTAGCTGCTTATCTTCTTTGTAAACAGTTTATTTTTATTTCTCATCCTATATGTTACCTGCTGACGTGGAACCTATGTAAAAGAGCTCTTAGCTCATAGGTGTCAATCCAAGATTATAATAAATAAATAAATAAATAAATAAAAAGATAGCACCAAGGTAGAGAGGTTGATAAGAAGCAGGACAGGAGCAAATGGAGAAAAAGGCAAAGGCAGTAAGGACAGGGATGGGGCTAAAAGAGGTAAGGCCATCAAAAAATGGAGGGTGAAGAGTACCAATGCCCACAGTCTGGGTAACAAACTTCCTGAACTAGTGGCCTTGATGGAAGAGGGTTGCCTGGATATTGTGACAGTCACAGAAACATGGTACACAGAGAACCATGACTGGGATGTCAACATACCAGGATACACAATCTAAAGGAGGGACAAGGATGGTAAAAGAGGAGGAGGAGTAGCTCTCTATGTAAGGGAATGGATAAAAGCAACAGAACAAAATTATAAACAGGGAGGAGAGGGTCACCTGGGTCACCTTGGAGACAGGAAATGGTACCACAATCCACACAGGGATGGTATACAAACCCCCCTCTCAGGGGGAGGAAATGGAGAAGGAAACAATAGGAGGCATCCTTAGAATGGCAGAAAAAGGGGAGATATTGCTGCTGAGGGACCTGAATATGCCAGATGTTAATTGGATCACATTTTCTGCAGCCACATCCAAGAGCAGGGTCATTCTCGATGACCTACAGGGGGCACGCCTCAGACAGCTAATGTTGGGACCCACTCAGGAGGGACCAATCTTAGACCTGGTACTCTCAAATGGAGATAGAGAGAGGATCTCAGATTTAGAAGTTGGTAGACATCTGGGAACAAGTGACCACCATACAGTGTGGTTCACGATAAACACCGCCGTAGAGTCAAACCATACAAAAATGTGGGTACTGGACTTCAGAAGGGCTGACTTTGGCAAAATGGGATCATACCTGAGGAACGCACTAGCAAATGGGAAGGAAGAAGGGGTGGAGGAACAATGGGGAAATATTAAAACTGCCATCACAGATGCAACGATCCTGTGTGTGTGAAGCAAATAAACAAACCAAAATGAAGGCAACAAATACCATGATTCACGAAAGAGGTGGTGGGAAAGATTAGGGAGAAAAAAATAGCATTCAGAAAGTATAAGGAATCACAGAAGGAGTAGGCAGAGAACTATATCAGTTGAAGCAGAAGGAAGTGGAGAAGGCAGTCAGAATAGCAAAGGCCCAAACTGAGGAAAAGATAGCCAACTCAGCTGGGGGGGGTAAAACCTTTCATGGGTACATTAGGGAGTGAAGAAAGACCAAGGGAGGGATAGTGAGGCTTAATAAAGGGGAGGGGGGTGGGTAGAGGGTGACAGTGAAAAGTCAGAGATAGTGGATGAAAACTTTTTCACAGTATTCACAAAAGAAGAGGAGAGGAGGTACCTAAACCAAACAATAGAAGCACTTTGGATAGGGGGTCAATACCAGTCCATTCACAGAAGAAAGAGTACTGAAAGAATTCCTAAAACTCAAGGTGGACAAAGCAATGGGGCCTGACTGGATTCACTCCAGAATTCTAAAAGAACTAAGGGGAGAACTAGTGACATCACTGACTACTCTTTTTAACAAATCATGGTAGGATGGTGTGGTACCTGGGACTGGAGGGGGTGGATGTGATTCACATTCATAAAAGTGGGAGCAAGACAGAGGCAGGAAACTACAGACCTGTTAGTTTGACCTCAGTGGTAGGGAAAATGATAGAATCACTTCTGAAAGAAAGAATTGTTGAGTAACTAGAGGCCAGCAGAGCACAGGATCCAAGGCAGCATGGATTAACAGTGAGAAGGTCATGTCAGACAAATCTAATAGATTTCTTTTGACTGGGTGACCAAAGCAGTAAACCAGGGAGGGGCTGTGGATATGGCCTACCTAGACTTTAGCAAGGCATTTGACATAGTCCCACACAAAAGATTAATAAATAAGTTAGCCAGCCTGGGAGTGGGTTCCAGGGTGGTAGCCTGGGTCAAAAATTGGCTGGACAACAGGATGCAGAGGGTAATTGTAAACAGAGTCCTCTCCAAAGAAAGGGGAGTTACTTGCAGGGTACCACAGGGCTCAGTTCTGGGACCGGTCCTCTTTAATGTCTTTATAGGAGACACTGTGGAGAGACTGGAAGGAAAAGTATGGCTCTTTGCAGATGACGCAAAGATCTGCAACAGGGTTGATACACATGTGGCAGTGGGAAAGGATGAGATGGGACTTGGCAAGGTTGGAGGAATAGTCAAAAGTATGGCAGCTTAGATTCAATGCAAGGAAGTGCAAAGTAATGCACCTGGGAAACAAAAGCCCAGGGGAAGAGTACACAATGGGGGAGGGGTACTAACAACAACAAAAATGGAAAGGTACCTGGGGGTGATCATATCAGATGACCTGAAGGTACGCAAGCAATGTGAGATAGCAGTAAGGAGGGCTGGGGGGATACTGGGATGCATAGGGAAAGGCATCACCAGTAGAAAACAGGAAGTTGTTATCCCTCTATACAGACAGTTGGTGAGACCCCATCTGGAGTACTGCATGAAGTTCTGGAGACCCCATCTCTGCAAGAACATAGACAGGATGGAGGCAGTCCAGAGGAGGGCAACTAAAATGGTGCAGGGTCTGCACAACAAGCCATACAAAGAGAGACTAAAGGAGCTTAATATGTATACCCTCAAGGAAAGGAGGGAGAGGGGGGACATGATAGAAACTTTTAAGTACCTCAATGGAATCAATGAAGTCGAAGAGGGTAGCATCTTTCAGAAAAAGAGATATGCAATAACAAAGGGGGCACAATTTGAAGATAGAGGGGGGATGGCTTATGGGCAATGTGAGGAAGTGTTTATTCATGGAGAGTGTGGTGGACACATGGAACGGCCTTCCTGAGGGGCGTGGGGTCATAAACAGTGGGGGAATTCAATAATGCGTGGGATAGACATAGTGCAATTCTAGTTTCAGGCTGTTGGTTAACTAGGATCTGCAGTTTATCCAATAGTTTGGGAGATGGGCAGACTAGGTGGGCCAAGTGGTCCTTATCTGCCATCAAGATCTGTGTTTCTATGGTTAGGGTGCCCAGAGATCCACTCCAACAGGAGGTCACTGTGCCAGCACTGTACATAGTGCATAATGGAACATGTGCATACTGCGACAGACAGATATGCATGCTAAAGTGAATCTGCAGCCCTGTCTTGCTTTTGCTCCAGTTTAGTGGTGGCTGCTTGTAGTTATTATAAGGCAAGCTATTATATGCCATGGGATGTGTACTAATCAATGTGTTTTATTTGCACTGTGTTGATATTGTTGAGTAAGAAAACATGCAGGATATGGCTGTCTCCCTGGCGATACTGGAATAGTTGATACTGAGGGATTCGAGCACCGATCCCACAATTTAAGAACATTACAGTTGTGAAGTATGTAGCCATAGGGGCCCCAGAGTAGTGACCAGTCTCCTATGCCAGGGGTACCTTCCACCTTCCTGGAGACCACTGAAGACATTTGCTGTCTCTGGAGCAAGTCCTTGTGGGCACATGGTTGCATCTGACGATTGAGGAGCATGGCTCTGTGCAACACAGGTGCCATCTACACATCTGCCACCCCCAAAAGGGATGGACAAAATGGAGCTGGTGCAGTGGCTACTGCCAAGGAGAGGACAACACCAGGGCAGGCTGCACCAAAACAACTCCAGCATGAAGGCAACTCCAAAACACAGACATCAGCACATGTCATGGTAGGGTCTGCACACCCCATTGTCGCTGGGACCTTCACAGTGGTAACACCTCCTACAGGGCCATCTAGGTAATCACAGGCCAGGAAACATTGCATTGAGGGCAGGCAGACTTGGCACCATGGAACAGGTGCAAGCAACAGCCACCACTGGCAGGGACAAGAACAGTGGAAGTCCTACATCATCCAGTACCAGAAGGGCAAGTGACTGCAGCCAAGACAGCAACAATAGGGTCACATACCCACAATACCAGAATGGCCCCAGGCAGTGAGATTCATTCAATGGCATGTGAAGGTGCAGCATCCTGACCAAAACTATACCTACCATGCCCTACCCTAGAGGTGCAGGGGGGGAGTAGGTGTATGAGTGGCCCTAGACAACGTCCACCCCAAACATGATCTGGCAAAGGACAGTGCACTGCCACGTCTCCTAGAGGCCTGGGTGCATGCCATGTCCATCATTGACACAGTATAGGATGAGCTTACCATTCATATGGACAGTTCTGTATGAAGCCAGACCTTACTTTTAGATGGGCCAGTGGGCTACAATGAGGCCCATTAAAGGAAGTATCAACATACGCAATATCTTGGTCACTGGAATGTGGGCTAGGATGCTGTGGTGTAGGACATTTCTGTTTGCATGGTGGCATATGGCCACATCCCTTCATTGGCCTTCTGTTATACCACTATACATGACTATTAGCAAACCTCCCCAATCATGCAGTACTATGTGCATGTATATGTATTTTTCATTCTTCCTGATGTTATGGTTCTGCCTGGAAATTTGTAGCATTTATAAGAATTGCACCGTTAATAAGCCACTGGTGTTGGCTGCTTGTTCTGTCGGTATGAAAGGTGGCATAACAGTTGGACGTTGCTGTATATGGATGGCCCATTCTGTTGAGGGTGGACATACAGGCCCATAGGATGGGCGTGCCAGGCAGTGGTATGGGTGGTCATACAGCAGGGTACAGGGGGCACATGGTCTGCATCAGGGATGCAGCATACTGTGATGTATAGTGTGTTTGCTTTGGTTACGTTGTGTGCTGTGCCCACCAGCCATGCCCACAGGGGCTGACAGCTATGACTTTGGAAAAGAGGTGATGTCTGCGCTATGGGTCTCATGGACCACCAGCATCCAACATAAGTGGTATGTGCTGGCTGTTGGAGGGCTGTTATGGCAGGTGCATCTGGGTCATTCCCTATTGGATGGCGGTATGTGGTGCATGGATCCTGGTTATGGCAGAGTTCTGGCAGGCATAAGTTTGATGTGGCCTCAACATGCACTGTTTTGGAATATACTGTTTGATACATCTGCATTATGTCGTGCATGCAGTGCATAGCCCTCTGACACACCCAAAGCAGAGCATGTGTGCACATGCCATGATTGAGCATACTGCATGCCCCAGCTATGCATCCCACATAGGTACAATGTGTGCTTATTTCATGTATATGCCTCTCTGTGGCCCACTAATGTGATGCATAATGGGCTATGCACATTAAAAGATGGAGGCCATTCACATTAACTCTCTAGAAATGCATCTTCTGTTGTGGGTTATTGTTTATCTATAATTGCTATCAATTTAATTTCCCCACTACTCACTTAATAATGCAAACTCCATAAAATTCTCAGCTTTTAGCAATCATTTGTGTTTGCTTTCTTTTGTTTATCAGGAAAGGAGGGCTAGGAAATATGTTCTTGTTTTCAGTCTAGTCCCAGGGAAAGTATTGATTGACACTGAACCAGATATAGTTGTTACATTTTTTTGTGAATAGGGAAATAGGTGACTTGGGGAAATTTGGCCAGGACACTGATATACCATAAATTCCATTACTGCATCATTCAGAAGGTAGATCATGACATTTCTGTTGCTGTACAATGACAAAATATTACCATTGTGGTGCATGCAAGATGGCTTAGTTTCTGCTTAGTACATATGAGGCCCCACCAAATTTCACAGGGGCTCTCTAATGGGATTTGTTCTCCACTGGATTTAGGTTTGATTCACAGTGTGAAGTGTTGTTGAGTCTACCAAGTGAGAAGGACATAGTGGCTGGTCAAGTTTTATGGAGGGTTGAGGAGCTTGATGTCACACCTGCCACCACACTGGGACCAAGGTTTGAGACCAAGCATGGGTCATTGGAAGCTGGCCTGGAAGGTGGAAGATTGAGCATCCCAAAGGTGCTTTTCTACTGTGGGGAAGGAGGGCTGTCATGCTATGGTGCTTTACTGCCACCTGGGTGATCACAAATAGCAATGCGCTTGAAGAGATGTACTGGCTGTGGGTCACTGTTGGTGATGTGCTCCATGCTTGTGTGCAAGCTTGTGTACCATCGGAGGAGAGAAAATCAGGAGTGAAAATCACTTACTTAGGAATGATGATGGGTCTAACCCCCCACAGGACTACACCAGTGACAGGGTCACCCCTCCACAAACTGGATCCATTTTGTGGTATATAAGCAAGGGCCTACCAACCCCAACACAGGGGAGGGAGCCGTAGTGGAAGAATGGATGTCAAGCTATGTCCCTGGGATGCTGGGTGAAGAGTCTGGGGGGCTGAACCAGGATAGCAGGACCTGCACAGGAGATGTGTAAACAAATTAACAAAATAAGGGACATAGTGTACACAAAAGCAGCACTGAGTATTTCATGGCTATAAAAATCCATCTTTTGGATAAGACATTAAAGGAAGGTCCCATTTGTCTCTTCTAATGGTTGTTATGGTGGACATTAAAGATCTCATTACACTTTACAAAAACAATAGCAGAATCCTATTAAGCTGATTAAGGTTTGGGTTTCCTGACTAAACCCTCATCACCTTTGCTCTTATGACTACCCAACCCAAATCTCCACTAACCTCACTGCTGCTGCTAATTTCTATGGTTGTTCCCTCCATGGCAGGGTCTTCAGTAAGGGTTTTTCCTCCTCTTACTGGCAACAGTCAAAACCATGGCAGGCACAGGGCTGCATGGGGTAAGACCTGAGTGTACCAGTTGTGGCCATTATCTAAGTGGAGCCCAGTTGTTGTTTTTTTTTCCTTCTATTGTTTCCTCCACCCTCCTCCCATGGGGTTGACTCATGACCACAGTTGACACCACTTGCACTCAGGTGACATCCTGTGAAGGATCTAACTCCCGTGACCTCCACAGTTTTTATTTTGATGCCGGAATCTGTTGCCAGGACTCCTAAGTTAAGAGTGGTGCCAAGTGGTAGCACTTCCAAGCCTCTTGAGGCCTGTCAGGTCAGCTCCAGAGTCTGCTTCCAAACCCAGGTCACCAGCACTGCAGCATAATGCAGTGTCACTGAGCCATTGGGAGGGTCTTCTCATTAATTTGTATGCCAGTTGTTTCTGTTTCAACTCTTTTCTACAGGACAAAAGTCCCATGATAGTTGTTTAATGTCTGTTAATTAACTGGTCTGGCAATGTGATATTGTTATCGTTTTATAGCTAAATCTACATTTTAATAAGGTGTGTTGCAAACCTACTACAAGAATGTACTTTGTGTATTATAATGGCAACACCAGCAGGCTGTGTACAACAGGTTGATTTAAAATGTCAATACCCAACAAAATTTGTTGTCTTCAGAGGCACTGTTTTATAACTTGTAGTCTTTTAATTAGTATTTTTGTTTGCTGGTTTGTAATAGCAGAGGTTCTAAATCTCTTTTGTAGAACCGCTTATACTGAGCTAATGCATTGAGGGGGCTGTTAATTGTACTCCGTAGACTTCCCATGTGGGTATTCATTTACTTTAATGTTTATTGCATTGGGACTTATTACTCACCCCCTTTATCTTAGATGATTTAACTTTTGCCTCAACCTTTATAATTTAGTGCCTTATTTATTAATTATTCCTCTTGAAGTCCCATATCACATTGGATTTTATATGCTTTTTTGATGAAAGGAAGGTTCTTTTGCATTGACAATGGCTAATATATTACAAACAATTGTGACTTTAGACATTTTTATGAGCAAAGAGGCAAAAAGTAAATGGAAATGCATGTAATTAGACAGAGAAAGCATAAAACCAAAGTGATTTAGTTTTATAAGACTCATCCTCAAATGCAGCACCATTCTTCTAATGACCTGTTTAATGACCTTAGAGGGTTCTTAAACATCTTTCATGAGCAATTTTCTTCTTTCAAGTAAATTAGAAAACTTTGTGTTATAACCTCTTGGCAGTGCAGCATAATGCTAGTAAACTGATGAGATTGAGATGCATAATTATTCTTTTCAAACCATCCAGCTATTAAATAGTAACTAACAGTGTTTAAAAATAATTATTCTTTTCAAGCCATCCAACGATTAAATAGGAACTAACAGTGTTAAAAAATATAAATCTAATATTCTTCTCAAAGGAGTATTTTGCAAAAGTTCAATGTGGAAAACTGATTGGTCCAGTTTACTTGAGAAAAGAGAAAGCTGAGAGGTGGCATAATCAAGGGTTTCTGAATAGTGAATGGAATGAGCAGGCTGGAGTATGCAGAAACATTTGAGCTGGAGATTTCAAGTAGAAATAGAAGGAATTCCCCTTAAACGGGGTGGGGGGAGGATTTGGTGAAGCATTAGAAAGCAATACTTCACACAGAAGATAGTTAACAAGTACAATATGTTATGGAAACCAGCAGTGTTCAGGCTTTTGAACCAGGACTAGACATATTCTTTAGGGAGAATATCATTGATGGTTACACAGCATGAGTAGGATAGCATTTTAGTTGTTAAGCTTGGATGTGTGTCTGTACTCAAACTACTGTATGTATAATGACGGCAGTGCAGAAGGAGAGTCAGACAAATGAACCTGTGTCTCATTAATATGCCTTCTCTTAAATTTCTGCATCTCACTGTGCCACTTTACTTTTGGAATACAGTACTGGCTTGCCACTCTTCTCTCCTACCTCTCTGACTTGCCTTCACTATATATCACCTATTCCTTCACAGTCTGTTCGTTGGACTTGTGCCCCTTTAGCATTCCTTACCACAACACCTCTACTGGTCAATCTACTGTCACAGTTAGATGATTGAGCTCCCGCTGGAATGCCCTTCTTCCTGCTATCTACCACTCCTCCTCCTACACCCCCAAAGCAGCTCCTCAGAGCTCACTTCACCCCAGTTCACTCCTGCCTCTAATGTACACTAGCTCTAACCCTCACCTAAAGTACATATGAAAAATCTTGCATTCCTGCCTGGGTTGCTTAGAAACCAGGATTCCTCATTGTAACTGCACTACAGTTTTTATATTCTTGATTTTCTGATGCTTGATTCAGTACAGTTGCATTTTCTTTTGTTTACTGCTACTATTGTAATGTCACTGCTCCTCCAAGATGCATTTTGTTTAGTTATCACTATAAAACAACAATGTTAGAATAAAATGAAACTGCCAAACAATCTGCCTATTCACAATGGTGCCCACAGTTCTACATCTTGTGATGAGTATCTGCATTCTTAGTAGTTAACCGTGTTCATTAAATTTTCATAGAACATAACAAGGTACAAATGCATTAGTGCTAAGTACAACCCAGAGAATAGATGCAGCACAGAAGTATGCCACTGGCACATGGTGTGCAAGAACTAGAAAATTAGCATGGATAACTGAGCACAGGAGCATGGTAATAAAATGCAAAAGCAGTATGCCCTAAAACCAGCTTCGTCGGAAAGGATGTTAAAATAGATGGTCACATTCCTTAACGATATCCTTGTATAGTGTTCCTTTCCATAGTCCTGTTATGTTGCAACTATTGATGTCTACAGACATTCAACTACCATAAAACCTATATACATTGTTTGTGCACACTTTCCAGTCCTTTTAGAGAGATGGTTACTAATCTAATACCATGTAACAAGTCTGTAAATGTTCATAACTTCCACAGAGATGCACTCGATTACTTAATCCCAGGTCAATATGTAGAGTTTGCCAGAGCCTTTACCCTACTCCTGTTTTGGGTATGGTCAAGGAGGATAGGGTTGTTGCATCTAGACTTTCTAGAATATATGTGAGGTACTAGGACAAAGTGCTCTGAAATGTATCTAGTGAGCCACTAGGTAGATGACTAATTCTCTCAGAACTGGTTACTTAGGTAATGTTGGTCACTAGCTTTGTTTGAGTGGGAATCTCTGTTGTGCACCATCTTCTGAGAGGAAGCCATTTCACCTCTATGCATGCTATCTGAACCCACTTTTTTTCAGGAATGTTAAGCAGCCAGCTCCCAGTAGGGAGCCCAGCAGGGCTTTCCTTTGGGTGGCAGGCAGCATCTCATGCTGAACTGTCTTAAAAAGTTGAACATTTTCAGCTGAGATTAGTTGATTGGATGACATACAGACAGAATCTGAAAAAGATCCCCCACATCTTCCCACATCTCCAGCAATTGTCTGTTGGGAAAAGATGGGCAGCATGAAGCACTACAAGCATATGGTACGAGAGGTGTAGGACCGTATTTTGTAGTAGTCTGCTCTTAGGGTCCCAGTTTGCAGAGTGTGCAAATCTCCACTAGGTGCTCAATTCTTCAGGCAGGATTTGTGTTTGCAGCCACTCAGCCCATTCAGCACAGATCTGAATTCTTACAGTGGCACCCACCCACAATGCTGCACTGTAGGAAGCAGATGCTTTTTTTAAAAATCACCGTCCAATATTTCTGGATGTTGTTCATATAGAACATAGACAGTGATGGAAGAAAAAGACACAGAGGTCCAGTCAGCCTGCCCCAAAAATCTACTTTCTTACAACAGGAGTTTACTAGTGATGTCACACAAATCTGCACCATGTCACACCTGAGCTACCACCCTGGTGAAGCAATCCAGAAGGATATGTAAGCCCAAGCTCAGCACTGTGGTCACACCACACCACCCCCCAGCATTCCAATGGCAGATCTATTTTTTCCCCACTGAAGAGTTCAGACTCCCTGGAGTCATGTTCCAGTCATTGAGTGGCTACGTTGTTTTATTTTTATTTTTAATTAAAACAAACTTCTGTTGTTAATTAAAACAAATGTATTCAAGGTATTTTGTTAGATTTATAATACTCTGTGATTTCCATTTCATCACTTTTGCACAGACACATGTATATGTTGATACCAACTCACAGTATAGATTATTCAAAAGAAAATGCTTCCACCTTAGTGCAAACAAACTGAGTCCACAGTGGTGAACATTAACTTTTACATTTTTTGTTTTTATTGGGTTCACCACAAAATAACCCAGATAGACCATCTTAGGGTAGCTGGTTCATTCCACTGGGGTGTCAAACAGATGAGGCACACTGATGAGTCCTGGTAGGACAAAACACGTGTATGTGTCTTCTGTTAGCACCCTCTACAGACTGTGTGAGAGACCTTTTGATACCATGCATTTCTGCTTATTGTTGAACCAGCATCATATACTGTGGTGATTTGCATTATAGGGGTATGTGTAATTTTGTATTTCTTTGAAACTTGGCTTCCTGGCCAGAGCCCATTGGGGTAACCATTGCCTCAGTGCTTGCACACTGAGGTTCTTTGTCTTTTAGCTTGTTTTTTGTTTTCATTGAGTTTGCCACAACATAACCCCGATAGACCATCTTAGGGTAGCTGGCTCATTCCACTGGGGTGTCAAACAGATGAGGCACCTTGATGAGTCCTGTTAGGACGAAACACATGTATGTGTCTTCTGTTAGCACCCTTTGCAGACTGTGTGTGAGAGACCTTTTGGTACCATGCATTTCTGCTCAAAGTTGAACCAGCATACTATACTGTGGTGATTTGTGTATACAGCCCATGGTGCTTTGCATTATAGGGGTATGTGTGATTTTGTATTTCTTTGAAACTTGGCTTCCCGGCCAGTGCCCTTTGGGGAAACCATTGACTCAGTGCTTGCACGCTGAGGTTCTTTGTCTTTTAGCTTGTTTTTTGTTTTTATTGGGTTCACCACAACATAACCCAGATAGACCATCTTAGGGTAGCTGGTTCATTGAACTGGGGTGTCAAACAGAAGAGGCACACTGATGAGTTCTGGTAGGACAAAACATGTGTATGTGTCTTCTGTTAGCACCCTTTGCAGACTGTGTGAGAGACCTTTTGGTTCCAAGCATTTCTGCTTAAAGTTGAACCACATAATAATACTGTGGTGATTTTGTATTTCTTTAAAACTTGGCTTCCTGGCCAGTGCCCTTTGGGGTAACCATTTCCTCAGTGCTTGCACGCTGAGATTCTTGGTCTATTAACTTTTATTGACACAGTGATTTGTCTCCATCCCCCAAGAGAAAAATAATAATCTATGCCACATGAGTACTATCCATAAAAGTTCACCTCTTAAGCCTTTCTCTACAGAAGATAACAGATACAAAATACATTTAAATGTATATGCCCCTTTATTAATGTGCTTTAGCAGTTTATTCTCTGCCACAGAACTTGGCCAAACTAAGCCATGGAACTTCAACATCTTTGCCACAGAAGTTAGATCTGCAGTGTTATTTTCCAGAAAAAAAGATGTTCCAGGGCTAGAAGGCATGGGATGAAGTTGGAAGGAGGGCAATTCAGAGAAAGTGTGAGGAAGAATTTCTTTACAGAAAGGGTGGTGGACAAGAGGAACACCCTGCCTGAGGAAATGGTGGAGGCTGAATCCATCACAGGATTTAAAAATGCATAGGATAGACATAAGGGAATCTTGGAGGTCAGGGGGTAAGGGGCAACAGACTTCTATAGAAACTTAAAGCAATCGTATGGGCTCAGATGGGCAGACTGGGTGAACCATAGGCCTTATCTGCCATCAGTATCTATGTATCTAAGTAGTGCCTCAGAGAACAGTGGACCTTGGTCAGGGCTATAGATTTTAAGTTAATTGAATCAGATTCTGGTTCCAAGATTTGAGGGTCCAGGATTTTGAATCAGTTTTCGTTATGACTGGAATTCTTATCATTTTTCTTTTCACTGGTATGCTGCCAATCAGAGTCTGGGATTTCTGTTCCCTGGTGAATGGTGCAAACAGTGACCATAATGATGAGGGCTTAATTACATCTCTTATCCACTGTACCATCAATAGGTGGCTGATCAAAGAAGTCCCAAACCAATGTTATAAAATTAGCATCAGGTGATGGTACAAAAGTAGAAATATGGATAGATTATTTGGGCACACTTTCTAATCTGATTTGATTTATTTTATGTTGTAGAACTCACTTTGGATGAAGATGTCACCAATGCCATAGAGAATATTGATCCAAGCAAAGTTGATAAAAGCACTCCAAAAAAGAAGACATGCTGCATATTGTTTCAGATAACCTTGTGAGTTTAAGTGTGGGTTGCACCAAGCAAAAAGCAGAAACATTTTCTGTTTTTGCACAATTTGTGAACGTGACTTTACAATCATATTGGAGTGGACCAGAAGTGTTTGGGGCCTTCCACCGACAGGAGGATCAAACAACCACAGATGGCGCTCCTCCTTTGGGGACAAGGGACAGCATGTGTTGCTGCTTGAATGCCATCCAGCGGAGGCTGACTAGCACAGCATGCGAAAGTAAATCTAAAGTCCTGGCAAAGTCATTTGATTGTGTGCTGTATCTTATTGTTACATGCCCATGACAGTGCCTGCATATTCACCATGGGACAGGGAAACAGAAAATGAGAAAAAGTGGGCACTGTCAAACCAGGAAGGCCTGCTCACTTGCCCCCCACCTAATTGCTCTTGGATTCTGCCAAACCAGATCCAGACTTCAGTAGGAGAGGGCAGCCCTTCTCCCAGCCCCTGCCACTGGGGGCAAGCCATGGGGTAATCAAGGCAAGTGAGTCCTGAGGTAGATAATAACAGATGGGGGAGATTTTCAGGGCAGAAGAGTTATTCAGCACACCTCTATCAGAAAAAAAAGAAAGAAAGCAGACAATGAAACAATGCAGAGAAGCAAATGAAGAGATGATTTACTAAGCATAGAGTCCATTCATTAAAAAGACACTGATTGTGCAGAATAAACCAGTGCTTCAAACTACACTGGTCCATTGCCAGAAGGCAAGACAAGACAAATCCAGAGTCAGTTTAACAACACATTTTAACAAGAAATTAAAGAAATAAAAGCAAAAAACAAATTGGAATTTTTTTTTTCCAACGCAATATGCCATCATGCAGGCAAAAATCCTTATTGAGCCACATGACAGCCCCCCAAAAATGTTTAAAGGTAGAGACTTTCTTTTTCTTTTTTTATGTTGCTTTTTTCCTGTTGGTCTGGCAGGTGGCTACAGCCACCCATTGAGGTCTAAGTTCTCCTTCTGTGGATCTGCATCCTGACCCCAGGATACCCCAGTTTTCCCACACAGATTTTACCCCCATGGTAGGGTCAGAAGGGAGGGTCATCCTCCCCCCACCAAAACACAATCCAGATCCGGGGTCACTGAAGTCAAGTGCGGGCCACAGAGTCATGGAACCTGCCAGATCCTTTGCTCCTTTTCTTCCCTTACACCCCCACTCCCTCATGGCATGAACCTGCTCATGAGGAGGCACATGCACATCACATTTCCATGCTCCTGTGTCTCCCAGCCTCTGGTGCTGCTCTCTGACCTCCACTAGGGAGCAGTCAATGAGCGAGATGGCAACCCTCCCCTCCCCAGGAGAAAAGAGCATTCCATCAGATGCTTGATACTCTCCCTCTTCTGCCAACCCCCGGCAACCAAAGGTTGCTCCCAACCCCGGGTCACTAGCATGGCGCAAGGTGCGTTGTCCAGCGCCTCAATGCTCAGCGCCACCAGGCTGGCTAAAGACAGAGACTTTCAATACTGATTCTGAATATGTCTACTAGAAAAAAGGCACTTACCTCATATATTGAGATCTATCTTTCTCTAAAAAAACCAAAACATATTTATAAAGCCATAATGTAATGGGGCAATACCAAAAACAAGTGGAAAGGAGACCTTAAAAATTTAAAACTATTATTGCCTTAATAATTGCTTAATGACATCTTGCTATAATTAAAATACATATAATCCAAGTACAATAAATAATTATAGAGCATATACCCAACAGTACATGTGCAAACAAACAGTTCTGGTAGATCATGCCAGTCATTCAAAAATGTTCCATTCATAAGAATTTATCAAAATATTCAGTATAGAAAAACACAGTACAAAAAATACAAACAGCCACAAAATGGCATTATTTTCATACAGTTAAAATGTCAAATATCATGATAATAAAATAATAACCTTCATGTTGTGTTGAGTGTCAACAGAATGATCTTCATAATAACAACAAAACATAAGAGAAAGGGTTTCGATAATATACAAAATGAATTGTTCTGAATACTGGTGGAATAAGGGAATATTTAAATTCATTTTGCATCAAAAAGGAGGATGGGAGAAGAAGAGGAAAAGACATATGAGGAGTAGCAATTAAAAAAAAAAAATAAACATTAAATTAATTCCAATAAAGGCAAATAAATCCAAATCATGGTTAAGAGCAGCTGGATGTCTGAATGAAAATATCAATCTAGTCTCAATCTGTATCAACAGTGTTAACCAGTTAGCACCCCTAGTTTGAAGAGGAACATTCTACAAGCATGGTAAAAGAGCTAAAATGGAACCCTACCATGAGCCCTCTCAAAGTGGGCACACAAAGCAAAAATCCTGGTGTTTACTGGTGTTTGTTTCTGATTCCAGAAAGTGCTTAATTCAGACTGCCCTTCCCTTCTGTGGGAGACATTTTTCTTGATGCCTAGATCATCCAAAAATCAACTAATTAAATACAAGATGTTTGTGCAAGGATGAACTCCACTCAAAAACAATGGTTCAGGAATATTTTTCTTTATTCCTCCATTCACTACAGATGGGTAATGGTTTCATGGCTTCGCAACTTCAATGGGCCCAATCAGTGATATATCTATTTGAAAATGTTTAAATAATTTTTTTGTCTAAATATATATTTTCTTCATTCTTCTTAACAAAACATCTCACCTGTGTCCTCACTAATCCATCAACAGTTACTTTCTTGTTTCTTCCTAGCCGACATCACAACACATGTCTCCTGTTGTATTTCCTCTAATAATGAGCTTCTGTAAACAATGACAATACCATACAAGCCAAAACAGTCATAAAATTCATCATTCCTTTTACTCAATGTCACATGCTAATTCTTATCAAGCCATTTCTATATTACTTTTTACTTATTTACTACATAACATTTCTCCACAATATCATTTTAAATTGTTTGACCTTTGACCTCTGATATCTACTTAGCAGTGTATATTATAATGTAAACATTCTCTAGTTTAAATATCATATAAATACATATTCCATGGCAACTCCTGACAGATTTCCCATTCTCCTCTAGCCTTCTTATCATGTGAATCAAACCTTTCTATTACATTTGAGAAACAGTATTTCCTTGTTTAACAAATCATCAGCATCTCAGCTCACCTGGTAAATCTTAATAGTAGTATTCTCTCCTACATTCATAGTATCATTTTAACAGTCTTTCAAGTAATACTTGTATATGGAGATAGCCATAGAACATTGTGCTTTCCTTTCTTAAATCATATTTTCATCTCTAAGGCCCATTACTGCAAAAAAAATGTGCATCAGTACTAACCTTCACTTCCTTATCTGTTCTTTCTTTACTCCCTCTTCATTTTGAAAGCATGCCTCAGGACACTAGTCTGTTCACTCTAAAGAGTTAGATGAAACATTAACAGTTTAAACTATACCCTGCTCATTTTTGAACCTTAAAAAGCAGTAAGGCAAGGTTGGATTTCTGCAGTTTACTTACTGTGGGTGGATGCCATCTCTGTATTCTCAGGGGAGCAGCCATCTTACACACATGCACCTTTTATGCTCATTCTAATTAGTGGGAGGTGCCGTCATCATCAATTACATCATTCATACTAAGATTCATACTAAGACAAACAGGAGCTAGGGTGCGGTGAAGCCTATAAATTGCTCCTGTATATCAATAGTAATTTAATGGAAAATCTGAAAAGATAAAATTGTCCAACCATTTTTTAAATGTTGTTTTGTTACCACTAACAATAACTTCCATTGATAGTGCATGAAAAGGTTTAATAATGCGCAAGGAGTAGAAAAATCTTTGTGGAATAAGGTTGAATCGTTTCAACTGGAACTGTAGAGGATGACCTCTAAGATTAAAAGTATCTTCTTTAAAAGAAAATCCTAGTTTAACTAGTAACTGTGTATCATGTATAATATTGTACATTAAAAGAAGATCCCCTCTTAATCATCTAATGGATAAATCCATTAAATTAAGTGAAGATAGTCTAGACTCATATGGTGCATCCTTCGGTCCTTTTATCAGTTTAGTGTATCCCCTTTGTACTCTTTCCAATTTCCTCATATTTTGCTTCTTGAAGGGGCACCAAAACTGTGAGGAGTAATCCAAGTGAGGTCAGACATAAGCTCTATAAAGTGGCATACACACTTCTTGGTCCCTCAATCTAATATTTCTCTTTATTGCCCAAATAACCCCATTTTCCTTGAGTATAACTGTATTGATTTGATGGCTAGGAGAAAAATCATTAGATATAAGGACCCCCACATCTTTTACTGTTTCTGTATTAATAAGAACCTTATTATCTAAAGTATAATTATGCATAGGGCTATTCCTCCCACAATGCATGATCCTACACTTTGTATGATTCAATTTCATACCCCAAGTGGAAATCCATAAGGAAACCCTGTCTAAATCACTTTGTATCAAATTAATTTGATCAGAATTTGCACAAAGTCCACCAATCTTAATATCAGCATCATATTTAATCGTATTTGAATGACAATTTTTTGTTAAGTCAACAATGAATAACTGAAAAAGGGACGGGCCCAGAAACTAACCCTGAGGTACACCACTGGTGATAAGTCCTACACTAGAAAGCTGGCCATTTATGAGAACTTGCTGTGTTCGCCCAGTTAACCAGTTTCCTATCCAATGAACCAGTTTAGGATTGATATTAAGCTGGTATATTTTATACAATAATGCCCATTGTGGGAGGAGGTTGAAAGCTTTACTAAAATCTATATAAACCACATCATAAGGGAGTCTGTTATCCAGCTGATGGCTAACATCTTCATAAAAGCACAGCAAATTTGACAGACAGCTTCTTCCCTTAGTAAAACCATGTTGTTCAGAATCAGTATCAACTAAGTTAGAGGTAATTAAATCCTTAATTAAACTTTCCAAGATTTTACACAGTGATGAAGAGAGGCTTATGGGTCTATAATTTTCCCAAAGAGTTCTAGATCCCTTTTTATGAATGTGGATAACATAAGCAGTTTTCCATAGATCAGGAATATAATTATGATTCAAGCAGTGGTCATATAATAGTTTCAGAGGCTGCAACAGGCTGTCTGCTCATAGATATAAAAAATGACCAGGTATTTGATATGGAGATATACTAGTTTTGCCTTTGAGCCCAACTAATTTAGCATGAACCTCCGTTTCAGATATGGATATATGGCTACCATTAGAATTATTTAATGAAACATCTCTCTGATTTTTTTGAAAGATACTACAGAACTTTTCATTAAATAAATTAACCTTCTTGAGAGGGTTGTGAATTAAATCATCATCAATCTGTAGAGGACTCACCTGGCAAGTTGTTTTTTTCAGAGAATATATGTAAGAAAAGAAAGATTTGCAATTATCTTTATGGGCATTAGAAGACAATTTACGTTCCCAATTCATTTTATATTTTTTAATAATATTGTTACATTTTATTTGAATATATAAGTAGGAACTCCCGCTAGCAGGTGTTTTTGCTTTCAAATAAGCTGCATAATGCTGATTTTTTTTCTTTATGAGTCTAGTAATTTCTCTAGTCATCCATTTAGGGTTTGGTTGTTTTGAGGTATATTTTACCCTAGTTGGTACATACCATTGTCTCAGTGTGCAAATCTTATTAGATAAAATATTACAATATTCATCTATGCCAACAGTGTTACAGACAGAGGACCAGTTAATACTGTCCAATCATTATTAAACACTTTGAATATCTGCCTTGTCATACAAATATATTTTGGAACTACTAGGTGCCAAAGACACAGCCTGAGATATGAGAAAACTAATGGAACAACGATCACTGTTTCCAATGGGTGATACTACCAAAAGGTTTTTTACTATGACTGAATTACTATGAAATAATAAATCTAAAAGATTGTTACCCCATGTTGGTAGATCACTTGTCTATAAGCTTTTTACCAGAATTAGACAGTGCCTCTGACTTTGTCCAATTAATGTCTCTCAAATTAAAATCACCAGTGAGAACAATATCTCCCAAGGAACATGCAGTCTCTGTCTCCTTAATGATTTCATCCAAATATACATTTGGGTTACTTGGAGGATGATAACAAACCCCTAGGAGAATGTGTTGAGAGGTGTTGAGCATTAATCTAATCCATAAGGACTCAGATGTACTAATGGGGTTTTGACTTTATTTGAAATAAGTGAACTGCATAGTATTTCATGGGAAGATGGCAACACCGCCTCCCTTCCTATTCTGTCTATTGTAGTTATACAATGTATATCCGGGTAAAGTTAGCTCCTAACTTGATTTATCATCCCCCCAAGTTTCCGTAATGAACATAGTATCTATATCCTCAGTAGTTACTGTTGCCTTAAGCTTGTCTAGTTTATTGGATAGGCTCCTAGCATTGAAATAAAAGCATTTTAAATTTGATATATGACTATGTTTTCTCCTCAAACTTTTTGGGGAAGAGACATATATTATCTCCCAAATTAATCAGTTTAAATGTTTGTCAATACAACTTGATATATGATGGCTCAATAATGAGTTCCCATTACGGTTTAGACTTTGCCATTCAGGAATGCCATCTCTTGCTCCCAAGGAACTTGACAGAACTGACAATGGAGTGGAGGTTGAATGCCCAACAGCGTCTCACAACTCCTATACAGCTGTCCAGTGGTGATCTCCTCGGCTAATGCTGAATATTATATTCTATTTTTAAATTATAATTTCGCTCTACAAGAAAACAGATTCCTCTATTTGTGTTATTTCTTTCTCGTCTGCTTAATTTTTATAAAAGAATATATAACCAAGTGGGTGGTGAGGATGGAAGCGTGATGCTCCCGGGGGAGGTGGGATTTGGGGGTTCAGACTTTGCTACTGTGTATCTTTCTTTTGGGGAACACTGTTTCAGTACTCACCAATTATCTTATCTACAAGAGCTCTTTTCAATACTCTCACTCTCACTCTCACTATTAAATGCAGTTTTGCCTTATTTGTTTGTAAAAAAAAAAAAAAAAACATTCAAACAGCCTACTGCATGGGGATAGGCAGAACTGGGGAAGGGACAAACATAAATAAAATGAACCTGGCATGGCGGGCATTGCATGGGGATAGGCAACACAGGTGAAGTGACAGACAGAAACAAGGTATATCTGGCAGGCTATCATTGTATGGAGATAGGCAGCACAGGGAAGGAACAAACAGAAATGAAGTGCACTTGGCACAGTGAGGATTGCATGCAGTAAGGCAGTACAGGAGAAGGGACAAACAGAAATAAATTGTACCTGGTATGGGTCAAACTGCATGAGGAGAAGGTACAATAAAAGGAAACGTAATCCACACTACATATGGGTGCATCGGGGGGGGGGGTTGCTGCTCAAGGGTTCCAGGCAACGGTGTTCATTTTCCCAATGCATCCATGAACCCCTCTGCTATGTGTGGGGTGCTTCTGTGGAGCACTATACTGTATGGATGCCTCTCCATTAGGGACCATGGATGGGCTTGTACCACACCCATGACCACCCACACCTTTGTAGGCCCTTGGTTGTGCCAGGGGAGATAGCCCCCACTGCTGACTGCAAGGCCAGGCCTGGACAAATGGGAACCTGATATCACCCTGTATAGTATCCCTTTGTATCCTGACCCTCCAACACCCATTGCTAAGGGTTTCTCTGGGACTTCGCGATGGCTACCTCCACCAAGCAGGCCAGGCATGCGGCCTGTAAATCTGCAGCCTCAATACTGCAGGCCAGAAGATCTGACTGATCATCCTGTGCCACTGCTATGCATGAGAGCAGGCCAGCACCACAGTGCATGGTGGACAGGGACAGGATGACTTGCAATGAATCATTGCAGTCTGCCCCAGCCTGCACCTGCCTGTCACCCTACTCATGCACCTTGGCCATCAGTACCCACTGCTCCTGTGTTACAGTCTCATGGGCCACCAAACCACTCCTATTACTATCCTGGTATGAGGTGTTCTTATGACTGGTCCCTGATGGTGGAGGTGAAGGACATTGTTTGATGCCCTTCAGCAGCTGCATGGAGGTGACTGTGTGCCATGTCTGGTCTTTGTCCCCCTCTTCTGCTGTGTGGGTTGCCTAGACATGTGATACATGCTGAGTTGATTCTTTCTCCTCCTGCCCTCCCTCCTCCTTCTTGAGAACTTCATAGGGGAACTCCACTTCTCTCATCGCTGTGTCCAAGAAGAGGAACAGTGTGCATGCCGTGTGCATGCCTTCTATTGTTCCACCTCCCTCTTGTCTTCCTGGAACTCCCCAGTCACATCTTTCTCCCCTGATTGTTTACCTCTCCCATATGAGGAGTCATCCAGGATGCTGTCATCACCATCATCACCATCATGATCAGCATCAGTTGGTTCTGGAAGTAAGGGAACACAGGGCCATATGTCACAAACAGGCCAACAGCATAGATATGTTACACACCACCAAACCCAGTCTGATCAATGCTACAGACACAAATCCCTCCAAAGACACTGGTGCAATGGCGTCTCACTTGCTTACCCTGAACAGCATGCAAGCTCTGACATGTGGTATAAGAAACAACACCTGCATTACCATTTGCACTGCAAATGCCCATGCAGCCCATGTGCAACCCTGACCACTGATGCATGGTGCTATTTGATGTTAGTAAAAACATAGTGTGCCTTATCTTGGTGGCTCACAGCATTGCTCTTAATATGGGATGCAATGCTAATCACAACTGCATAGGTACTACACAGACATGTTCACGTAATCACTCTAGCGGAGGCTTGTGGCCATGGTGTCAATGCCACCCTCCAAACCCTCCATCTAGTGATGGCCCAGGGTGCCAACCATGAATTGTTTCCCCAGTGTGAGGGTGCACTGCTCTGCTCTTGTGGCCAATGTCAGCAGCCTGTATTTCTTGTTGTGCCTTGACCAGCTTCTTCCTTGTGTGTCTCCTCATGTCTTAATACATTTTTGACCTCCTCACAAGAGTGACCCTGCCACACTCAGCATCGATTGCCTCTGTCACCTCCTTCCATTCTGCTGTTCTGTGTCATGAGGAGGCACCCAGTGGAACTGATCTTCCCTGGTAAGATATTCCCAAGCTGATATCATGTAGAGAAGACAGTTATAAGTACATCTCACTCCAGGTATGCCCTCATCATACACAACACTGTATGAATGGTTCACCTCCATTCAGCTGTCAGGTGCAGTTGTGGTGCTGTCAAGTGAACAGGATAGGTTATGTATGGGCTCTGTCACATGCAAAGGGCTGTTGTTCACTGCCAAACATGCAATGGTGTGGTGATACACCACCATGGGTCCATCAACACATGCTGCATACAGTAGCAGTAGGCATGTCCAGACAGGTGTTGATGGATAATGTACAGTGGCCTGCATGCCTGCTGCTGTGCAGTATGTACACATTCAGCATGGACAGATGCAGTGAATAGGC
The DNA here is from genome assembly GCA_016271365.2 of Neoceratodus forsteri. Classification (NCBI taxonomy): domain Eukaryota; kingdom Metazoa; phylum Chordata; order Ceratodontiformes; family Ceratodontidae; genus Neoceratodus; species Neoceratodus forsteri. The sequence goes on along the minus strand of CM028135.1, from coordinate 558,502,132 downwards.
AGGTGTGATGATGTTGCCGTCACCATATCACATTCCATGGGTCCAATGTGCACCTGCCGACTGATAACTGTGGCTTTTTTGGATGCATACTTCCTTCCTTGCACTTCTCAAACACTGTGGCATGTTGTCCCACACAACCCCAAACATGCAGCCTTAACTGCAGTCACATGCAATATGCGATCGGTCAGACAGGCACTACTGGTAGACATCTCTGTGTGTGCTTGTTATGTATGGGTGTGCTTCATGTACTAATAGACTACACAATGTGGCCTGGCAACATAAAGAGGGGGCTAGATTACATAGTTGTGGATAATGATCATGTTACATCCTGCATACCTGGGTTAGTTTGACAAAATATTCACTTGCATACTGTGTGACCCTTAGCAGCTCATGTAACCTCCCCATGCTCCTATGCTGCCCCTGACTACAGATTGCCTAGTGGGCCTTACCCTGCACCACAGACAATGACACATGTCAGGGAAAACAGATGCTGTTCATACAATTCACTGTCAGCTAATGCAGGACCTCCTTGTAAATCAAGCAACTGTTCAATTTCCTGGTTGAACAAGATAGCACAGCTGCAACTAATTAAAAACAGAGAACAGTACTGTATGGCCTGTGATAGCTTCCTACTTGTACAGTAGTTTCCTTGGACTAAACATCCATCTACGTAGCTTATTTCTGATCTTGCTTTTTCTGAAGGCATTCTGCAACATATAATTATAAAACAGAATAGTCATGGAAAAGTGCACAGCACCTGTAAGAGATGTTTATAAATGTTAGTTTTGTTGTTGCAATTTGCCTTTTTCAAATTGACATTTGCAAGGCCCCAATTTTTCTGCAGCACTTTGTGACAAAAATTCTGCATCGGGGTTGCCATTTGCTGCAGAACTTCTGTAGCAGTGGTTTGCAATTTCCACATATGTTTTGTGGCACAAAGTGCCTCATCGTGGCATCAACTTGTCATCCTGGCACTGTATCCATGGCAATGGCATTGGCAACTGGGATGGGGGAAGGTGCCATTAGTTCGTAAAATAAACCTACAAACTTTTATAAATATATTTAAAAAAAAATGAAATAACATATCACACAAGGTCCTACCCTACTGCATAAATAAAATACATAGAGGGGACCTTATGTGATAAATGATTTATCTGTACTCCCTTACAGAAATATAGGTGTGCTATGTACATGCAGAATGCATGTCACATGCTTAATTGTGCAATGTTTGCATGTAGCTCGCATTCACAAATTGATCCTAAGCAAGCCAGTTCTAAAAAGGAAATCAGGTTTGCATGTTACAAGCTTGACATGTGTGCAGCAAGTAAGCTGGTGTGAACATCTTCTAAAAATCACATCAGGTTTGTGTGTTGCACACTTAACATGAGTGCAGCAGTTAAGCTGGTGTGAACATCATTTAAACATCACAACAGGTTCACATGCTGCATGCTTGCCATGTGTGCAGCAGCTAAACTGGTACAAATCTCATCCAAAAAAATACGTTAGTTTCTATTTCTTATACTACTGCTATCAATTAGAGTCCTTCAAATAAATTTTTATTTGGATTCCGGTTAAAATTAGGTGAACTCATTAATTCTGATTCTTTTACAAGTTGTTTAATGACTTTTGATTTTTGTCATTAAATCACCACTAATTTGTAAAGTATTGTTTGCTTACTGCATTAAATGCCTAAGATATAGCAAGTCTACATCCCCCATTCCAGATGTATGAAGAGGGGCCTCTGTGCTGTGAAGCCTATCCTTTTTGTTTTGGACCATGCAAATCCCTTATGCATATTTAGTGCTACAAATGTGTTTCTTCATGACTGTTTCATCTCACTTACCTTCCCTTTGTCATTCTGTATTGAGTGTATACACTATAGCTATGCTCAGCACTCTTTGTGCTAAGTAGGGTCTTGGAAGCATGCACCATACCTCACATTTTGTCACTGAAATGAGGGACATGGACACTCAAAATTAGGAACAATGAGGGACACTAACTCACATGATGATCAGGATACATCATGAAACATGGAAATACAGTACCTCAGAACACAGTGGAAAACATTGCATTAGCACCTGAGAATACATTTCTAATATTACGCAGTGGTGCCATTTAGGTAGGGCAGAGGCAGAGGCAGCCCCCCCTCCGTATTTGTGGCTAGGTTGTTCTTATGGTGTGGCAATAATAGCATTAAATTTGGAATTAATCTTTTGCACAATAAGTGCCCACCTGTCCTGTGAGTGCTCATGCTGCATGTACTCTCCAGACTTGACTGTGTCTGCATTATGTTGTCCACTCTCTCCACCAATTAGCGACGACACAATCACATGTGATATGGATGAGCTCCAGCCAAGAAAGAGCTCATGAGTCTTGCAAGTGTGACACTGTCTTTCCCCCCACAGACTAGACAGACTTCACACTACAGCTTGGAGGAGTCAATGAGCACTGAACTCTCAATAGCAGTGTTGTGGCAGCATATTTTTGTTGGTCTTCTCTTAGTGAGTCTCCATCTCCCCTGGTGGCTGAAGGGGCAGAGGGTGACCTAGAAGCTAATTCAAGACTAGGCTACCTACTTACTCTACTAGGCTCGCCATGCAAAATAAAAACAGCACAGATGCTCACAACAGCAAGCTAGGCTTAGCAGCATTGGTGACAGTGGTGTGGGTGGCCTTCATAAGTCTTGATCAGTGCAGTGCAGCAGCAGCCACAGTAGCAACCAAGCAAGAAACAAACAACCCAGATTGGGTGGGTTCAGTTGGTGAGGTGACTTGGTTGCGAACCACATTGGGCACTTGTGATGGCTGGTTTTAGCATCCAGCTTCTGGGAGAAGGAGAGAGGGGGAACAGACTAAAAACTGGGCTGGTGGCACACCATGACAAGTTGAGGGTTCTGGCCACATGGCCGGGTAAGTAAAAGTAAATAATTTATTTTACAGGGAGACTAAGGAAGCAGGAAGGACTGAAATATTGATGTATTTTTTCATGTTTCTTCACCTTTGGGTGGCTTCATGACCAACAGGGGATGGGTGTTGAATCAAATGGCATCAGGGAGAAAAATCAGGATAAAGTTCTTTTTCTGGGGGGAGACCTTCAGTCAGGAAAAAATTGGTTAGTAACTGGGTGGGTTTAAGCCCAAATCTGATGCACTGCTCCAGGGTATATACAGATGAATCTTACACACATTTAAATGTTTCCTGATTTGCATATCACTTTTCAGTCAAAACAAATAAGTTGTACCTTTTAGAGATGTTACAGTCATTCTAGAGCTGTCCCTTGCATTCATGGACAGTTGAGTGGTGTGGTATGTACAGGCTATTTGAACCCTACTGTAGTCAGGCTTATGCCTCCCCTGCCAGTGAAGCTGACCTCCACATTTCCATGCTGAGGCACATTATGACAAACGGCAAAGGAGACTGCCGGGGTGTGCACCATTGAAATGAATGGAGGTCTTTTTTTATTACTATTTTATACATTATTGATGGAGAGTTGGAGATTAATAAAGACCACTGCTCGACCAGCAAGGACCTTGTTAGCAGAACAGTGGCCTTCATTATTCTCCAACTCACCATCATAATGTATAAAATAGTAACAAAAATAACTCCATTCATTTCAAGGGGGTACGCCCCAGCACTCTGACTTATGGATATCATCTCTAAAAGACTCCTGCTTCTGGCTCCCTAGTACTTAAGTAAGAGACTTTTTACTTATATCTATACTTGGTATGTTGTCTGTAGCAGCATGGCCGTGCACACTACAGTGTGTGTGTGTGTGCATGGGGGGGGTCTGGCTATGTGGGTGAGGGTGTCAAGTTATTGCTCCTTTTGTGTTTGCACCTTAAGGAATGTTTGCTTTGAAGCATTCAAAACTATGGAAAGAAAATAGGAGGAGTACAGGCCAGACAGAAGTAACTAAGTGGTTTTGTGGGTGGGAAAAAAACACGTGTTTCCATTGTTATGTGTGCTACAGTTCAACTGTGAAACTAAGATGAGTAAGAGAAGAAAAAGAAAACTGAAAAGCATCATGCCAAATAAAGGAAAAACATCAGATTGGTATGCTGTCAGTCAGACAGGTCAATTTCTTTTTTTCTATTTTTGTTCCCAGTCTCATAGTGAGGCTGTTCAGCCCAGAATAAATGTGTGACTTACCCCAAGCTCTGTGTTTGCATGAGACATCAAGCTGACCTTTGTGGTAAGTTCCCCAGGAGGCAGTGAATGTTGTGCTTGGAATAAAAATCCGCAGGTGAAGCTCAATTCTGTGATTTCTTCTGCAGACTTCTGCAGCTGTGGAACCACGGAAAACTCAGGGCTATGGATATTTGTCTTTTAAGATTCTTCAGCTGCTGCTTCTCCAAAATGCTATGATTTTCTTTTCAGTATAGAAAACTTTATTAAAGTTTGTTTCATAATAAAGGAAAAAAAGAAAAGGGATACTAACAGATAAAACACCACCAAAACCAATAACATCGTTAGTTAGTTGAACTATTATAAGCCGGAATAATTTGAACATTATAAAGGGATGTCAAAAAATCACAAGTACCGAACTTAACACCCCCATCCCAGAGTGCACTTTCCCCTTTGTTACAATATAAATTTATTTAAATACAGTCTAATATGTAGCCCAGGATACTGAATTCAAATAATGCAGGAGAGAGTCCCAAACCATCTAGAAGGACAACCACTGAATAAAATAGCCAAATTAGTAAATATGCCCTCCATCCCCACTAGGATCTAAGTTAGGACCCCTCTGAGAGCAACAAAAGCATTTTAAAAAATTCCCATTTATCTTGGAACTGTTCTAGACTGTGATGTAAGGTGGCAATCTGCTTTTCAATTGCCAAAGCTTATAACATTTCTTGATGTCATTCCTTGAAAGAGGGAATGATATCATCCCTCTAATGATGCAGAATGATTACCTTGGCCATGATCGCAATCAACATCACATTTATTTTTTATTTATTTATTTGATATTCAGAAATAACCTTTGAGCCAAGGCTCTCTTACAAAGATTCCATGTCAGGTGAACAGAGTATAGACATTCAATCAAGAAGGTTACAGAGTTTTAGGACATTTGAGACACTGTACAGCACAACAAGCAGGAAAAGGTTACTGAGTTACTTAGACATATAAAACACTATACAGCATATGGCCATCATTCCTAGTTGATTATAAGTGCAGGTAAGGTGCAGAGGCACTAGAGGTTAGGTTAGGTTGGGCAGAGGGTCAGTAAGGACAGGAATTTGGTAGGGAAGGGCCTCTAGTAAAAGTGGTCAAGGAAACAGGGGCTGAGGCTGGGAAGGCAGAGGCCAATCGTAGTGTGGAGATGGGGGAGGGGGGTGAGGAGTGGACAAGAGCGGTCCCTTAGAGTCATTCAGAGGCATTGTCAAGGAGCATGTGGGAGGCTGGCTTCTGTCTTGTGCTGAGAATAGTTGCTGTTAGCAGAGCCAGGCCTGGTCATTCAGAGTCTTTTATAAGCTGTTGGAGAAGCAGGTGCACACAGAGATGGAGGTCAGATAATGCTTAAGGTCTGATTTGAAGCCATACAGGCTAGTGGAGTTCTGAATGGACTCAGGCACCTTATTAAGCCAAAGAGGGGCTCTGTAGGAGAAGGCACGCTGTCTGAGAGTTTTACATTAGAATGGCACCTCGAGGGCCCCTGCATTCTGCTTCTGGTTAAATATTCTGAGCTTGGGAGGGAGAAGATGCCAGCTATGATTGGGGGGGTGGCTTTCCACAGTAATGCTTTTTTGCCTAGGAGGCATATGAGGAATTTAGTCCTGCACCCAAGAGACGCAGGTGTGTCTGTTCATAGAGGGGGCCGGTGCAGGCCATTCCATTGCCATTCAGTATTAGTCTGCAGGCCTTGTTGAGAGCTATGTGCACCCTCTTGAGCACAGAGTCTGATGCTGCACTGTAGACAACCAGACCATAGTCAATGGTGGAAAGGTGGAGTTCATGACTGATAGCAGGATGGCTGCCATGGTAAAGTGTTTTCTGTGCCTGTATAGCACACCAAGCTTGGTGCTAACTGTCTTGACCACCAGGTTGATGTGTTGAGCATAGGATAAAGTTGTCGTCTGGGGTCACTTCAAGCTATGTGAAGAAGTGTACCTATTCCAAGGGGGTGAGGGCATTGTTGATGATGTTCATGGTGGGAACCTTTTCTTGAGCTGGGGGCTGGATAGGAGAATGGTCTTGTTTTTTTAATGTAATTGAGCAGAAGTTTGTGCTCACAGAACCAGTCTTCTGTTTTACTGAAGGAGTGCTGAAGTGCTGCTTGGAGTGGCTCAATTCAAGACTTGCCATTGAGGATGACAGCGTCATCCACATATAGGATTATCTTGGCATCACAGGCTTGAGGGAGATTATTTAGGAACAGGCTAAAGAGCAGGGGTCCTAAGAAGGATCCCTGGGGGACCCCCAGTGTGACTTCCCTGGGGTCAGACAACGTTTGTCCTATTTTTACCCATTGTGATATGAGGGACAGGTAGTCTCTGAACCAGAGTGTTTTATTGGTGGCTACCTCCAGGCTTTGTAGCTGGGCCAGTGAGAGGGTATGGTTGACGGTGTTGAAGGCTTTTGTTAAGTCTATGAACACTGACCCTATTAGTTTGCCTCCATCCATAGTTTTGTTGGTGTAGTTGGTGAACTCTACAAGGGCAGTCATGGTATTATGCCCCTTCCTGAATCCGTGCTGGTGGGGGCACTGCAGTTGGTATTTGCTGATGTAGTCTGTTAGTTGGTCCACCACAATCTTCTCAAGGGTCTTGGATAAGGGGAGAGGATTGAGATCAGCCTGTAATTGGACACATTGATCCTGTCCCTGCTTTTGTGGACATAAGTGACCAGTGCTTGCTTCCAGGTGGCCAGGAATTGTGCCAGGGTAAGGAATTTGTTGAATAGTTTTGTAATAGGCATGATGAGTACATCCAGAGTTTGAGATACCAGCTTCATGTCTACTCAATCACTACCCATTCTGGTCTACTCGAGCACTTTTTTATGTAGAATGTAGCCTCCTTTATAGTAACTCTCATATATGCTTTGCAAGGTCCAAAAAGGCTATCAGGATAATGCCCAATCAAACATATATTTAGTGAAAAAGCCTCTTCTAATCCCAGAAGGGGATCAAGAGAATTTTTATAGCTGCCCAAAAGGGGACCACCTTCAGACATTCCCAAAGCATGTGTTGCAGATGTCCCTCCTCAACACCACAGCAAGAGCAAAGTGGCATAGGGGGTCTCCCCATCCTGTATAATTTTTGTGGAGTATAGCACATATTATGCATTTTATGAAATTGAGTCCAGTGATAATGGTCTTGTTTAACAAACTTATACAGATGGCACCAAACAACTTGCCATTGCTTGGAATCCCATTAAAGGTCCAAAACCTCTTGCCAATAATAACAAATATCCACTGGGCTCCTTGGATCCATAAGTTGAAAATAAGTGTAAAATTTGGAGGCAGAATGGGGCTGACAAGCCATGGACCAACACTGGGCGAGAAATGGATCTTCCGGGAGCAACCAAGGGCCTGGACCCAGGTAAGAAGCCACTGCTTTTGTAAGCTGGAGATACTCAAATATATGCATTTGAGGAGCAAAACCACAAGCTTGCAGGACATGTACAGGAAGAAACGTACCCACAGTTAAAAGAGAAGAAAGATTAGCACTCTGAAGTTGGGGACAGAACTTCAAGGGAATAGGACAGTTGTCAATGTAAATTTTCGGGTTACGAATGACTGGCTGCACTAGGTCCTTCGACCAGTCCTGACTTAAATAATTGCTAATTTTCCAGTGAGCTCTTAGGGACAACATCAGAGAAGTCGTTCTGAGCTGAGTGGCCATCATGGAGGGGCAAATAAAAAGTAAACTATAAAGTTGCAAACCCCCCTGCTTACATAACTGGGGTTCCAGTGACAGCCATAAAGGACAGTAGAGCTTCTCCCCAGGGATCGGATTAACACTCTTCCATAAAAAGATTTTACTAGCATGCAGCACACAATAATAAAGAAAAAATTAGGGAGCCACAACCCCGGCTTTAGGTATGGTCAGTTTAAAATATCAATGACGGGCAGCTCCTTCCTTCTATAAAAAGGTTGAAAGCATGCTCAGCAGCTGCATGAGCCAGCTTTAGGTAGATAAATACACAGCATTCTCAATGGATACAAAAATCTGAGGTAATACATTCATTTTTATAATGCTGGCATGACCCCAAAGAGACATGGGTTGGGTTGACCAACATTGGAGATCTGACTGAATTTGTTGTAGCAGGGGCAAAAGGTTTTCCTTAATCAGCGTGGAAGAAAAATTGGGTAACCGAATGCTCAGATATGTGAGAAGCTTAGGTTCCCATGACAAACCCAAATCAAGGATTGCCTGCTTAGAAACAAGAGCATTCAGTGGGAGAACCTTTGACTTATCTAAGTTCAGCTTACAACCAGAAATCTGTGAGAAAAGTTGAATTTCATTAAATGCTGCAAGAAGAGAAATCTCCATGTCTTCCACATGAAGGAGTAGGTCATCCACATAAGCAGAAATCTTATACCTAGCTCCACCTGCCAATATCCCCTTAAAGCAGGGGTTCAAGATATAAATTAAATAAAAAGGGGTAAAGTAGACATCCTTGATGAGCCCCTCACTGGAATGGAAATGAGGCCAATGATAAACCATTACCTCTGATTTGGTCTGTAGGGTTGCAATACAAAAAAATTGTGGGGAGAACACATTTGTGTAGCACTGCAAATAAATAGGGTCAGGCCACTTGATTGAAGGCTTTTCCGCATCCAGGGAGACCAGGGCTGCAGGATCCCTACCCTTCCTGGATGAGGAAATTGGATGGAGCACCTTACGCATATGGTCACTGGATTAGAGACCTGCCATGAAGCCCACTTGCAAAGGAGAGATCAGTCCCTCACAGACCAATAATAACCTATTGATGAGTACTTTGGCAAAAAACATTATATCTGAATTTAAAGGGGAAATTGGGCGGTAACTTCTACGTAGCATTTCATCCTTGCCAGATTTATGAACTAAGGTAATCCACACTCTCGTAATAGAAAAATTATTGAGGCCCGTAGAGAGCAGAAAATTAAAAAGACAGGCCAATAAAGGGGAAAGCTCCTCACAAAAAGTAATGTAAAAATTATTTGTGAGACCATCCAGTCCTGGAGCTTTATCTGGAGGAAGCTGCTTAATTGCTTGGTGGACTTCGTCAACTAAAAAGGGATCTTGCAAGAGCTCCTGCTGTGGAGTGGTGAGTTGAGGCAAAGGAAGGAGGTCCTAGTAGGCATCAATCCGCTCTTGCAAATCAGGTGAAGGGGTTCACCCTCATAAAGGAAGCTATAATACTCACAAAAAGCTTCCACTATATCCCTGAGGCAGGTAATACTGCTCTCAAACAGTGAATCACATTGGCAGCTTTCAATTGGTGAAGACACAAAGCCAGAAGTTTCACCGCATGCTCCCCCAACTCTAAATATCTCATCTTCATCCACAGAAGCACCACTTCTGCTTTTTCAGCTAAGATAGAAGAATATTGCACAAGAAGAGAGTTAAGGTGAAACCATAATTCAGGGGAGGCATCTGAGGAAAGCCAGCATTCCAGCTGACAGATATCCTGGCAAGGCAAAGACAAGGCAAATTTTATTTAAAAAGACATCCATCCCGGAGGCTCTGGGAGTCGAACATGTTAAAATTTAGTACAAAACTCAAACAATAAATTATATATACACAAATAACACAGTATTAGACATAAGTATACAATACTACAACAATTATTATAACATTTATAAATACTACCCTCAATGATAGCTACTAACTGAGAAATAGCCAGTTAAGGCATAAAAGTTAGGAATCAAGATAAGGCTATAAAGCAAAGTCCGGGAAGGCCTGATTATACAAGAAGACCTTGAGGCAGGCTTTGAATACCTCAACAGAAGGGACTTCTCTAACAGCTGGAGAAAGCGAATTCTACAGAACGGGGGTGGCGACACTAAATTCTCTGTCGCCTGCTGTTTTTAGCCTCGTCCTGGGAATCACAAGGAGGCCTCTAGTGGAGGACTGGAGGGAGTGGACAAAGGCAGCAGGTGTAAGAAGGTCCTTCAGGCAACCAGGGCTCAGGCCATGTAGAGCCTTAAAGGTGAGCAAGCCCACTATGAAGAGGACCCTCTACCTGAACGGCAGCTAGTGCAGTTCATGCAGCATTGAGGTGATATGAGAGTACTTAGGCTGTCCTGTCAACAGCCTAGCCACTGCATTCTGCACCAGCTGCAGTCAGTGCAGAGTACCCCCAGAGACCTCAAGATAAGAGTGCATTATAGTAGTCAAGCCAGGATGTCACGAATGCATGAGCCAAGGTGTCCTGCAGTAATTCATCCATTTTACTTTTATGTTGGTGACTTCGCTTTGATGCTAACCTAAGACATTCATTCTTGACAATGCACTTGACTACCACCCACAGGACATCCAACACTGCAACCAATCCAGTAGGCCTGGGCAGGATCCAGAAGTGCGACCATTATGGTGCAGTCATTTGGGCTTAGGGAGGCACCAGCCTCTTGTCTGGAGGGGTGAGGGGTGCGTTGTACAGCCGAGGTTGGTGACCAAGGAGGGATAGGTCGGCTGTGAACAAGGGGGGGAGAGCAACAGCGTGGCGAAGTTCAGCAACTGTAGGCCACGTGCACAGCAGGCTGGGACATTCTTTCTGAATCAGGCAGCATTGGTTTTATGGACAGGGCTACAAAAAAAAAATAATTTAAACACCCAAAAAGGAAGGCTACAGGGAAGGAGAGCCATCGGCGCCTGCCAGCCAGTTCGGGAGCTGGGGTGGTGGTGGGGGGCAGTGGCAGGATGCTGAGACTGGGAAGTAGCTGGCAATTTGGGGTAGAGCACGTGAGCGGACTCGTACAGGCCCAAAGGGAACATGGGGCCTAGCTGCTAGGCACAGTTGCGCAGAACAAAAGGGTGTGTTTTTCTCCCAGACTGGATGGGAATGGATACTAGGGCCTAATAGGGGCTGTGTGGTTATTGTCACAAGGCACAGTTCTTAAAAGCCTTTAGTGGCCAGTCAGGGCCCCTGTCAGTAATGGCAACTTCGAGTGCACTACAGTTTGTTTTCTGATGCAGGTTTAAATGGCAGGGGTTATCAGACCTGCTTGGGGGGGAGAGGTGTAAAAATGGACCGAGTAAAGGCCTACAGAGGGCAGTTTCTGGGTCCGAGTAGTGCACAACAACATATGGAGGGCAATGCAGGCTTAGTAGACCAGGTTGCCAAAAGGTTGATGGCAACCAGGTCATTACAGCCATTGCCCGGCAGCACAGCATTCAGGAAGGGAATGAATGATTGGCAGGAGAGAGCAGGGTTTATGGGGGGGAAGGGCAGATCACAAAACGAAAAAAATAAATAAATAAATATGCTTTATTAAAGAGAGGTAAGAAGAAGATTCTGGGCACAGGGAGTCGTGCATATGCCACTAAATATAGAGGCCAGGGCGCCGGCTTAACAAAGAGGTGTATGGGGTGCACACCATGTGGGGTGGCGAGAAGGGGCAGGCCATCCTTGGGTTCAGAGTGATGGGGGAGAGAGTGGGACCATGTATAGGTGCACAGTTTTGCCGGGGATAATGGAAATAGTGGGCAGTGACAGGTACCTCAGCCTAGGTAATGCCCTGTGGGCAGCGTGGACCAAGTTTTCCCAGGGGATGGGGTGAATATAACACATGAAGACAAAGGGGATGCTTGCAAGCAACAGGCACCAAGAAGAAGGACAGGATGATTGGCCCAGTCCCAGGGGACCCGGTGGTTGGCCCGCAGGGGCTCTTGGATGGAGGCAGTCCCAAAGGGCCTTGATGTGTTCTGGAAAAAGGGGTGGTCTTGTTGTTTGGTATGCATGACTGAACATTTATTTTTTTGTCCCTCTGCCTATAGTGACATAGGAACCACCATGGCACCCAAGCGAGCCCAACTGTCCAGTGAGAAATTGATGCGGGAAGCATCCAAATTGATGGGGCAGATGTCAGAGCTGGTGGCAGTGGCAAAGCACAGGGAGGTGGAAGAGTAGGCATTGAGAAAGCAGATGGAGCCAAAGGAACGTCCAGGAAGGGGAAAAGGGGGAAAGAAGCCCAGATGGGAAGCACCACACCCCATGCCCATCCTGTCACCCCTGCCCATACTGGAGCCAGATGATGGGAGCCCAGATGGGGTTAAAAATGACATGGATCTCTCAGATGAAAATAATCTAAAAGAGTATTTAGAGGGGTTGCTTGGGGACATGGGGGATGCAGGGATCAAAAAGGTGGAGTGGGCCATGTAGGCCTTAAAAGGTAAAGGGGCTGGGATGGAAAAGGGGGGGGGGAGAGCCAAGACGGCAGCCCAGAAATTGTACGAGGGTCTCCCGGCTGCTTGGTCAGGAACCACATCCTGGTTTCAATCTAGGGAAAAATTTGGAAGGGGGAGTGTGTTGACATCTTCGGGCTGGTGGATGGGGACACAGCCACGAAGTATTTACAGCAGGAGTTGGTTGGGAAATCTGAAGTGGCAGTGGTCCTGGCAGTGGTAAGCCACAAGACAGAGGAAGCGAGGTACTAGGGGAAGACCATTGAAAACTGGTGAGGAGGCTTCATCATATACAACGCGTTATTGCTGGAGAAGCAGCCGGAGCTTGCCATTCCCCTACTGACGTACATGTCCATTATCAGAGACACAAACAAGGCCAAAGTCGGGTATGGTTGGCTCAAGTATGATGAAGCATTCCTGAAGAGGATGGCAGCCAAAGGGGATCTGAGATGGGACTGTACCCACTCAGAGTTGTGGGTAAGGACTCTCTCTGGGGAAGTGGGTGGGGCCGGGGCGAAGAGGCAAGGAAGGCCACACCTTCTGCAGGGTCTAGGACACGTTGGGGTAACAACAAGGCCAACTGCACATGGGGCAACTGTAAGTTCTGGCATGCTTGTTCCAAGTGTGGGGGGTCACACCCGGTCTCTAATTACCAGCAGGGGGTGGACAGAGGCAGGCAGCATGGAACAGTCCTTTTGGGGCACCTGGGAGGTCAGGGCAGGGCCAGGGGGCAGCCATAGAGGGAAGCACTACGCTCCCAGAGGCTGTCGCTAACAGGGTGCCCAACAAAGGGTGATGGGGTTACATGCTGTCATGCACTCCCATCTCCCTGACACTGGTGGGGGAATGGACCACAGACTATCCAAATAAAAAGGCAGTGGAGCTGCTCATGGCAGATTTCTGGGTGGGCTTCCCACTGGGGTTTCAAGGGGGTGGGCAGGGATGCGGGCAAGAATCTAGGGTCAGTAAAGGGGAATGAGGGGATAGTAGGGGCCAAGATATGGGAGGCAGTATACGCAGTGGTTTATGGCTCTGAGCTGCAAATCTGGTGACATCCACCAGACCAGACCTGGGTTTGAATCCCAAAGCTTCCACTTACATACTGTGTGACCCTGAGCAAATCACTTAACTTCCCTGTGCTCTCAGGTCGCACCTGTGAAAAAGCTTTCAGCTTGGTGTGCTACTCCTGGTTAAACAACTACAAAAAAGATAGAGAAGGAAATCAGGGTGGGCAGGGTGGAGGGCCTGTTGGGGGCCCCCTTGTGAGCATTTCCAAGTTTCCCCTTTGGGTATTGTTCCCAAGAAGGTGACAGGGGAATTACGCTTGATCCATAACTTATCCTGCTCCGAGGGCTCATTGGTGAATGGGGGCATACATGATCATTATAGGGTAGTGTCGTATGCCTCTCTGGAGCAGGCCATAGTGCTGATCAGGGTCCTCAAGGGGGCATGGCTTGTGAAGATGGATGTAGAGTCAGCATTTCGACTCCTACCTGTCCAACCCAAGGATTGGGACCTATAGGGTTTTCAATTTCAAGGGGGCATGTATTTCGACAAGGCCATGCCCATGGGCTGTTCAGTGGCATGTTCCACCTTCAAAGCATTCAGCACCTGAGTGCAATGGGTATTCGGGGTCAGGTATGGACACAGGAGGGTGGTGCACTACCTGGATGATTTCCTCCTCATCGGGGAATCCAGAGCTGAGGCACTGGGGAAGTTGCGGGATTTTAAGGCAATGTGCCAACAGATAGGTATACCACTGGCTTAGGGAAGATGGAGGGCCCCACCCAGAAGTTGGAATTCCTGGACATAGAGGTGGACACAGAGGAGGGCTGTTTCCAGCTTCCCGGGGACAAAGTGGTGAGCTTTAAAGGCCTGCTAGCCCAGGTTACGGGGAGGCGGAGGGTGCCGCTGATACAAATGCAACAGCTGCTGGGGCACCTTAATTTTGCCTGCAAGGCCATCAGCCAGGCAGAGCATTTACAAGGAGGCTGGGAAGGGCCACGGGGAAGGCTAGGCAGCCACACTACTGGGTGGATGTGTCAAGAGGAGTGTGGGAGGACTTCCAGGTATGGGAGGAGTTTCTCGACAGCTTCAATGGGGTAACATTTTGGCAGGAAGAATGGGAATGGACCACAGACTTGGAGCTGTTCACGGGTGCTTTGGGTGCCCTAGGAATGGGGGCATACTTTCAAAGGGAATGAATGTCAGAACCTTGGCTGGCATCATGGGAAAAAGGGGGAATGTTGAAGGATATCACATTCTTGGAGATCTTCCTGATATGGGTGGCTCTCGAAGTGTGGGGCTATAGGATGCAGGGGAAGCGCATCTTGTTTTGGTGTGATAACAAAGGGGTGGTGGAGGTCATTCATAGGCAAGGGGAGGAGGACGGAGACAGTGGGCAGGCTGCTCAAGTACCTGGTTTTGTTGGGGCTGCATCTGAACATATCTTTCAGAGCGCAGCACATTGAGGGGCTGAGGAACAAAGTGGCTGACAGTCTTTCCCGTTTACAGCTCGACAGGGTTAGGGAGCTGAGGCCTCAGACAGCACCACACAGGACCAGGATCCTGGACCAGTTGTGGGAGGCTGGAGGGGCACAGCCAAAACACTGTAACAGGGCTCCTAGTCAGAAAACACATTGAGGGCCCATGAAGCATGGTGGGCTAAGTTCCAGGATTTCAGAAGGAAGTACAGGTGGGACAGGGATAAACCAGCCTGGGACGAGCAGGTAAGGAGGTTTCTGGTAAAGCAGTGGGAAGAAGGGCTGGCCCACACCACGATGGCTGTGCACTTAGCTGGCATCAGTTGGGTATGCTAGCACAGGGGCTGGCCCTAAGTAGGGGCCAGCAGGACAATAAAACACATGGTGTCGGGTTGGCAGAGGGGTCAGGAGGCCAAGGCAGACAGGATGTGCCCCATAAGAAGGCAGTTGTCTGAAAAAGTCTTATGGGCAACCCAGAAGGTATGCACCTCAGCCCAAGGGGGGGCGCTGTTCCAGGCCGTGTTTGCGGTTATGGCAGCAGGGGCGTTCCGGGTGGGGGAGTGGTGGCCCCACAAAAAGGCAGCTGCTCGGTAGGCTTTGTAGCACAAGGATGTCCTATAGGGACATGACAGTGTGATCATTACCCTGGCCAAGTCTAAGATGGACCAGAGAGGTAGGGGGACCCAGGTGTCACTGGTGTGGCAACCGCAGTCTGCCAGCCATGCTGTGAATGCACTGGAGACATATGGGAGCACTTAAGGGAGGACTTAGGGGGCTTTGTTCCGACATGGGGATGGCTCCCTGGTCATGGGGTTTCAGGTAGGGGCAGTATTCAGGAGGGCCCTGACATTCATCTGGGAAGATCCACATGAATTTGCACCACATTCTTTTCGGATTGGGGCAGCCACGGAGGCAGCAGAGAAAGGGGCTGCAGTGGCGGAGGTAAAGAAGGTGGGGTGCTGGAAGTCTAGCTGCTATAGAAGGTATGTCAGGTGTTGATAACAACTCACACTGTTTATCTTGTATTCCATGGCAGGTTCCAAGAGGAAAATCTGGATAGTGGGGCATTCCTTCATATATTGGGCTGAAAGGTTTGTGGTCGCCACCTCCAGAGGAGCAGCTCTGTGATATAATACCGAGCATACCAGGGTGCTGTGGAATGGCATTAGGAGGATGAAGTGGGCACAGCTCATGCCTCTGATGGAGGAATTAAAGTTGCAATGGGGCACACCGGGTTGCCTTATTATACACCTGGGGGGCAATGATTTTGGGGGCCTGCCATGGGGTGCATTGGGGCAGAACATCATGGGGGATTTAGAGAGGTTGAAAGGGTGGTGGTGGCCGAGGGTGACAATCAGCTGGTCTGACATCACCTCTCAGAGGGTTTGGAGGGGAGTGAAAGATGTCTGGCTGATCGAAAAATTCAGGAAGCATCTGAATAGAAGGGTGGCAGGGGCAGTAATCGAAATGGGGGGGTGCATCCGCAGCACATGGATATTTCCTTTTACCAGCCTGCGGTGTACAGGTCATACAGGGCCCACCTGTCAGAATTTGGCATGTGCCTATTCCTAAGGCCTATTGGGGAGCTAGTGAGCAAGATAGCCAACAAATGTTTGGGGTACTAGCCTGCAAGGAGGGAGCACCTCCATCCATTGCAAGCTGGAGGAGGGGCAGTGGAAGAAAGAAAAGAAGGAGCAGGGGGAAAGGAAGGGGGAGGGGGTAGGATACTTGGGTTGGGGACAAGGAACCGAGATGTGGTGGTAAAGCGGGGAGCGGGATAGGTCCAGGCACCAGATTCAGAAATGTCTAGGCCTGGAGGGCAAAAGCCTGGGTAGGTGGAACTGGCCTGGTTCTGGTGTAGAGGAGGGGACTGGATTCACAGTGTCTGGGCCCTGAAAGCCAAGATGGAAGAATTACCAGAAGAAGGACAGAGGCTGGAACCAGGAAGCTTTGAAAGCATTTTATGTGTGGAATTGTGAAGTCATAAATTTGGGTATATAAATATATTCTTTGTGCTAAAATAAATATTGCCAACGAGCAAACAAAAAGTAAAATTAGCATAGTGTCCATTATTCCTGGGAGGGGTTCAGTGGACAATGGGGCTTGGCACTAAAAGGCAAGCCAGGTTGTCTAATGACCCCTGCCAGGAAGAAGCACAGGAGGGGGAGGGGTGAGGGGAGGGAAGAGCAGGTAAAATTGTAGGGGTGAGGCCTAGTGGCATCACCAGGTAGGTAGAGTGTAAAATAACGAGGGGATGCCAGAGCCCCAGGGATTGGCTGGGGGGGCAGAGCCCCACGCGGGTCCTGACCTGTAGGGGTATATTAGGCCAGGACTCAGGCAGGATGACCTCTTTTGCTGGGAATTTGTCCCACCCTTATTAAGGAGGGCTCTGGGGGGGGGCATGGTTGGCACAAAAGAAATAGTTGGAGGGCAGGTTGAGTGCTCTAGGGCCCTGGGAATAGGGTCAGTGTTTCCACTGCAGGGAGGCAGCCACAGGCCAGGGAATTAGGTCAGAGTCCCCTGGGGGGGGGCTGTGATGCCCATGTGAGTGGGAAGAAAGAAAAGGGGGAGCGGGGGGGAAGGAATGGGGAGGGGTAGGATAGATGGGCTGTGGACAAGGAACCCAGACGTGGTGGTAAAGCAGGGAGGGGGAGAGGTCCAGGTGCCAAATTCAGAAGTGTCCAGGCCTGGAGGGCAAAAGCCCAGGTAGGTGGAACTGGCCTGGTTCTGGTGTGGATGAGGGGGCCAGATTCACAGTGTCCAGGCCTGAAAGCCAAGATGGAAGAATGACCAGAAGAAGGACAGAGGCCGGAACCAGGAAGCTTTGAAAGAATTTTGTGTGTGGAATTGTGAAGTCATAAATTTGGGGATGTAAATATATTCTTTGTGCCAAAATGAATATTGCCAATGAGCAACCAAAAAGTAAAACTGGTGTAGCGTCCATCATTCCTGGGAGGGGTTCAGGGGACAATGAAAGTGTCCAATAGTAAGAAAACTTGAACAAAATCTCTGAAAAGGGATCCAGCATGCCTTGACCAGGCCACGGACCCCTCAATCTCTGGAACCTAAACAGTTATTCAGACATCCTCTATACTGCAAGGTACTAGCCCTGACTTTTGGATTTGGTACCAGTGGAAGCTGATTTCCAAGTGGCCCACACTATCTCCTGCTGAACACATCTCTAACTACTGTATCTCCCTCTGTGTCTCTAGTTGAATTTATGTGCCAGGGTTTAATAATTTGTTTAATCCATATAGTCATTTTAAGTTCTGAGTTGATATTAGAAGAGAATTTTGAGCTTTTATTTGTTGACTTTTCCATCAGAAGATTATATCCTCTAACCACTAGAGGGCTATATTTCTGGTAGCAGCTCTTATCCTATCTGGCACACCACACACTCTGTTCTTTTGCCATCATAATGCTCCATCCTCAGTGAGCTCTCCTTTTCCTATCTCGCTCCCTCCCATCTTAAAAACTAGATAAACCTGCCATCCACTCTCACCCCTAACCACTTGTGCTTCTAGCTCCAGTCTACCTACAGGGGTTAAACACACCTCTAGAACAGCAGCTGATTGGCTGGCCCTGTCTTCACTGCCTTGCTTTGCTCTCCGGGTGCTGCGCCCATTGACTTTACATTAGTTTTGCCATAAAATTTCACCCGCCCCCACCTTACTTTAAATAGACCTCTAACCCCACCCTCCCTCTTACATACCTTGCCTCCCGCTGCCTATTGGCCAACACTTGTAGCTTCCTCTGCTCTGGCTATGCATCCCATCCCCCTTCTCTCATCCTACGTAGTGCTTACTGATTGAGGTGCTCTTTCTCAGTCTCTCTTTCTATTTGCCTCCTGCTAGCCAAGTTACTCCCTCCTGTTCAACTCGCTTCCCCACCCTACTGTGCTATTACACAAGCCATGTGGGTTCTCTTTGACTTTCTCTTGCCTCTCCTCCTCCTCCTTCTTGCCCTGCCCCCCCTTCTCTCTCCCTGGTCCTAGCCACCCCACCCGCCCCATACCTCTACTCTGGTTTCCTGCTACTCAGAGAACTCTCACTTCCACTTGAGACTTGTGCTTGGTGCACCGTTTGGATATTCCTGGTTACTTACACCGGCCACTACTCTCAACAAGTGTGGCCACCTCTCTACACTGTACCACCTTGCAGTTCATATGGGATTCCACCTGGAACCTTGCAACCTCTACTCCCGGAAACAACGATCAAAACTATCTCTCAAAGAGCTGCGACTCTGCTCCTTAAAACTCCCACTCCTCCTCCTTCTCATCTCAGGCAGTGTCAATCCCAATCCTGGCCCTAGAAGCTCAGGCCACACACAAACTCCAGGTGCCCTTATCCTTGCAACCATTAATATCTGCAGCCTACTACCAAAGCTGGATGCACACCAAGCCTTCATATGCCAACACAACCCTATCATCCTTGCAGTGGTGGAAACTTGGCTGACTCCTAAAGTTCCTGACTCAGCAGTAACAATACAGGGCTACAAGGTCTTGCTCTAGGCTGGAGTCTGAGAGTGCATCTAGGTACTGGGTTTTGCCTCCTCCTAGCCAGTCAAGACTGAAGTTGTCACAGAGGATAATGTCCCTATAAAGTAGGGTATCTAGATTCAAGAAGAGCTCAGGATAGGAGAAGGAAGTGATGCAGGGGGTTAGATAGACACACCCTATAATTAACTTCTTGACTTGCCCAAGGGTGACTGTGAGAAATAAGTGTTGTACAGCTGTTCTGAATTTTATTTCTGGTAGTTCATAGGCTGCTAACTCTGCTCTGGTGTAGATCAGTATTCCCCCCTCCCTTCTTTGAGGGCCGATCTTTCCTAAAGGAGGAGAAGCCAGGGATTGCAATTTCATGGGGCAGAATGGAGGGCTTAAGCCAAGTTTCAGTAATGCAGAAGATGTCTGGCTTATAACGCTAGACCCATGTATTGACCTCAGCCATTTTTTTTCCTGATGCTCTGTATGTTCATGTGGGCTACTTTAAGATCTTTTACACATGACCATGGATGACATGAGGTTGGAGAGAGAGTCTTTGCCTCCTTTATGGGTCCTGGGTTCAGTTTGATGTCACCAGATAAGAGCAATAGGCACGTGAGCAAATGGGTGGAGGGGAGGCCTCTTGGAGAGTTTCTTACTCAAGGGTATGCATAGGATGGTTTTATTACATTGAGTCAGAGTTAGCACACTTAGGGGAGGATCCGCTTGGATGGGGTACATGCTGGGCAGTGAGCAGGGATTTGCAGTGATAGGCCAATGGGCTGAAGAGAGGTTGTTGTCCTACACTGGTGTGGCACATCCAGCTGGAGATACAGTAGGAGGAAGCAGCTTATAAGCAAACCTTTTAAAAGATGAAACAAGGACATTATAAGTTTGAGGTAGAGTTGTCAGGCAATATAAGGGGTTTTGGTAGAGGACTAGCTTAGAAACTTATTAGGGGAGTAAGTTCCTCACGTTTATTGGGGAAAGAAGTTTCATGTAGTGGGAAGGATTTCACCTATTGATAGGATTTATGCAGAAGGTAACTATTAGGCTTATTTGGGAGTAAGTGCCATGAGTTTATTTGGAGGTGTGTTTCCCTTAGTGGGAAGGGTTTCACTTAGTGGTAAATGTCTAGCAGAGGTTTAAAGTTAGTAAGTTAGTAGGGAGGAAGAATCATGAGTAAGTAGGGGAATAAGTTCCACCTGGTGAGATTGAATAGGGAAGAATAGGCAGGTTAGAAATGGAGCTGGAGCTGTGTCTTGCTGGCACTTTAGCCTGAACAGGGCAGAGGAGAAGGCAGACAAATTAATCTGGGAGCTATAGCTGAGGGACCACCTCCCAAATGCAGCTACCAATTGAGAAATTAGGGGGTTGAGCAGCAGCAGATTTAATAGAGAGAGGGGGGTTGGGGTGGACAGATGGGCTGAAAAACTGCCTGTAATTAGCAGCAGTAGCTCCTAAGGAGCCAGTATGAAATTAAATTGGAGAGTTCTGCTGGCTGCCCAAAAGGCACCAAATTCAATGAGTGGATCTGTCCTCTTTACCTCAGGTGGCTCTCTTCTCTTGTGGTGGCATCAGGATCAAACAGAGGGGCTTTGGGCAAGTACAGCCACCAATGAGCCTTCCAGATCCTGAAAAATATAAAAGAATAAAGGTGATTAGATGGATCTGTGCCATGCCCTTAGAGCACTAAAGGTCTCAGAGGGCAGTGGAGAGAAGGTGATGTAAGTTCAGAGGGTGGCTAAGGGGAGGGTTACAGAGAACAAAAGGAGGGATAGATGCAGGTGTAGCAATGGCCTTGGGGGGAGGGGCAGTGCAGGACTGAGGGAGAGTTGAGAAAAGAAAGTTTAACAGAGAGAGAGCAGAGTAAATTTTAAAGCAGGAAAATAAGTTAAAGCAGGGGAAAACAATGAGAAAAAAGTTTAATAGACAGAGCAGGACTGATTTTAAAACAGGAAAATAAATTAAAGCAGGGGAAAACAGTGAGTTAAACAATATTTTAGTGAAAAACTGCCTGTAATTAGCAGCAGTGGGTCCTAAGGAGCCTGTATGAAATTAAATTGGAGAGTTCTGCTGGCTGCCAAAAAGATGCCAAATTCAAACAGTGGAGCTGTCCTCCATACCTCAGGCAGCTCTCTTCACTTCTTGCGGTGGCAGGATCAAATAGAGAGGCTTTGGCCGGGGGGTAGAACCATGATAGAGCCCTCCAAATCCTGGAAAATATTAAAGAAAAAAGAGACACTGTGCCATGCCCTAAGGACACTAAAAGTCTCAGGGGGTAGTGGAGAGAGGGAGACTTAAGTTCAGAAGTTGGTTAAGGGGAGGGAGACAGAGTACAAAAGGAGCTAACGAAGGGAGGGACAGAGGCAGGTGTAACAACGACCTCAGGGGGGCAGTGCAGGACTGAGGGAGAGTAGAGAAAAAAAGTTTAACAGAGAGAGCAGGGTAGATTTTAAAGCAGAAGTAGGAAAATAAATTAAAGCAGGGGAAAACAATGAGAAAAAGTTTAATAGACAGAACAGGATAGATTTTAAAACAGTAAAATAAATTAAAGCAGGGGAAAGCATCGAGTTAAACAGTATTTTAGTGAAAAACTGCTTATAATTAGCAGCAGTGGGTCCTAAGGAGCCTGTATGAAATTAAATTGGAGAGTTCTGCTGGCTGCCAAAAAGGTGCCAAATTCAAACAGTGGAGCTGTCCTCCGTACCTCAGGCAGCTCTCTTCACTTATGGTGGTGGCAGGATCAAATAGAGAGGCTTTGGGGGGGTAGAACCATGATAGAGCCCTCCAAATCCTGGAAAATATTAAAGAAGAAAGAGACACTGTGCCATGCCCTAAGGGCACTAAAAGTCTCAGGGGGTAGTGGAGAGAGGGAGACTTAAGTTCAGAAGTTGGTTAAGGGGAGGGAGACAGAGTACAAAAGGAGCTAACGAAGGGAGGGACAGAGGCAGGTGTGACAACAACCTCAGGGGGGCAGTGCAGGACTGAGGGAGAGTAGAGAAAAAAGTTTAACAGAGAGAGCAGGGTAGATTTTAAAGCAGAAGCAGGAAAATAAATTAAAGCAGGGGAAAACAATGAGAAAAAAGTTTACAGAAAGAGAAAGATGGATTTTAAAGCAGGAAAATAAATTAAAACAGGGGAAAACATTGAGTAAAATGATGTTTTAGTGAAAAACTGCCTGTAATTAGCAGCAGTGGTTCCTAAGGACCCTGTATGAAATTAAATCGGACAGTTCTGCTGGCTGCCAAAAAGGTGCCAATTTCAAAGAGTGGAGCTGTCCTCCATGTTACATAGAAGGGTCTCATGTAACTGCTTCCGAAGAGGAAAAGGATCTAGGGGTAGTGACTACAAGTGACCTGAAACACACCTCTCAGTGTAAAAAGGCAATGGTGAAGGCTAACAGGATGCTGGGGTGTATTGCTAGGGGATTCGGTAGTAGGTAGAGCGACGTTATTTAACCATTGTACAGGTCATTGGTGAGACCACATTTAGAATATGTGGTGAGGTACTGGCATCCATACCTTAAGAAGGACATCTGCATGCTGGAGTGGCTCCAGAGGAGAGCAATTAAGATGATTGAGGGGTTACAGGACAGAATCTATGAGGAGATGCTGGGAGCCCTGGGGTGTACTCCCTGGAAGAGAAGAGGCAGAGGGTGATATGATAGAGACCTTCAAGCACATGAAGGGGATTAACAGAGTGAAAAGGGAGGTTCTCTTTAAAATGAGTGACAACAGCACCACTAGGGGGCATAACCTAAAATTGAGGGAGGGATTCAGAAGGGATGCAAGGAAGCATTTCTATATAAAGAGGGTGGTGTCCACCTGAAATGAGCTGCCAGAGGAGGTGGTATCAGCAAGGATGGTGGCAGCATTCAAGAGAATCTGGGACAAGCACAAAGGGAACCCTTGTGTCCAAGGATGGTGAGAAGGGGAGGAGAGGGAGGAACAACTTGGGGGGCAGGGTCATTGGCATAAAGTATAAGGCTAGACCCTGCATTGCTTACCGTGCAGACATGATAGACCAGGTGGTCTTCTTCTGATGGCATTTGTTGTATGTTTGTATGTTCATGTGCACTTATTACTGGCTCATTATAGAAGTGGACTTCCCCAAAGGGTTACAATCCACAGTATTAACATAGCAGTCAAAGTCATACTGATTGGGTGGCTGTTTCCATTTCCTGCTCCTGACCACTCTGTGAATAATAATCAAATAAATTGCTTTAAAAAGTTACCAGTCTCCATTGGCTGGATAATACCAGTTGCATAGTGTCTGGTGATAGTGGTGCACTGAAGAATTTTTCTGAATTGATGTAAGTAGAAATGAGACAAGCACCACTGCATCACACTCCTGTAGCTACACCGGAGCATGACAAAGCCTGTAAGAGAACCAAAGGCCAGAGTGTGGCAGTGCCTAAAAATATAGTGCCACCATCGGCTCTCACGGAGGAGATTCCTTCTGGAACTGGGCACCCTAAAGGACTCCCTAAGTACCATCACTGAAGAACATAGAGGGATCCGATCTTCAGTGGATGCGTTGTCCAGACAAGTGGGGGATGCTGAAGTAAGAACAAGATCCATGGAGGATTGGTGAGGTTGGACAGAGACTGAGATATCTTTCTTGTGGCAGAAGGTGACCCGGCTTGAATCTTGTATTGAAGATCATGACAGCCATAATTGCCAAATAATGTGGTGATAATTGGGCTTCCCAAGAGGGTGGAGGGTCCCCAAGTACTTCTCTTTGTGCAGAAATTTTGTGAGAAGGTTGTGGGGCCCTCTCCAAACTGTCCATCCTATGTAATTGAAAGGGTTCACCGTTCCTTGAGCCCAATACCGGTTGAGGGTGTTCCACCGCATCCAATGATCTTTACATTTCTGAACTATTTAGATAGACAACATTTGTTTGCTAAAGTTTGGGATATGAGAGAGGTGACCCTTGAAGGAGCCTGACTTAGAACAGCACAAGACCTTCCTGCTTCTGTCCGAGAGAGGATAGCTACTTTCCATCCTATTGTGTCAAAGTTAAATGCAACAAACATCAGATTTAGGATGAAATACCCCATTACACTGCAGGTGATTCATGTGGGAGTCTGGAGCTGTTTTGATACCCCAGAGCAAGCTTCAAATGATATATTCAAGTTGATGCCCAATTTATTTAAAGCTCCTTAGCTTTTGGAACTGTGTATTCCTTCCTCTTAGCACCCATTTAAGCTCTGTGGTGGAGATTCAAGTTTCTGCTAATTTTGATCATCCTGTTCTCTGTGCCTGCTGGTTTCCCCACAAGAATAGCTCATGTTTTCACTCGATGTTGCTCCTGGACTTTAAAATGTGGAGCGGTTTGCTACACGGTTACTGATGAATTTCTGCTGCTTCTTTTGCCAGCGCTTGACTCCTTGAACTGACTGTGTGCTCCTCATACTATCAGACTGCTCTGTGCGGTCGAGATACATATTGCTGCTAATTTAGAAAGAGGATCACTCTGTTCTCCACGCCTGATGGTTTCCCTGTTAAAACTAGGTTCATGCCTCTGATAGATTTTGCTCCTGAGCAGATAACTGTGGAGTGGCTTGACATTCTGTTTCCAGTGAATTTCTGTCTCTCCTCTTGCCTGTGTGGCTGTTGGACCTATTTTGGAAGGTGAAAGTCTTTATCTAGTTGGTGTGCTGGCTTCTCCGGATGCAGAGGAGTGATTAATGGTATTTTACTTTTTAATTTACTTGGTCTCCAGGTTTGCTGTGTAGTAGATCAGTGAGACTAACTAACTTTGCTTCCCCTGGATTCCTTACTGACTTTTACCTCTTGGTAATTAGGAATTATGGTTGAGGAACTGGTGTTTTCCTTTTAGCCCTGCTGTGCCCAGAACTGGTAATGTCTGCTTTTTTTGGTACTCAAGACTCTCCTTATGTTTGTTCCTGATTGCCCTTAAGGATTCATGGATTGCCTCTATATTTTAGAGATGGGGAACATTTTTCTTTATTAATGATGTTGTATGGGCACAAAGGGGAACACAAAAAAAACCAACAAAAAAAACGCCTTTTTTCATATCTCTGTGTCCTAGTAATTCTGCTTATCATGTTACCATGGTTTCACATGTTTTGTTTTGTAATGTTAGAGTATGTCTTTCTATAAGGCAGTTCTTATGCCACCCATAATATGATAGCTTGTTTACAATGATTTAAGTTACTGTATTGTTGGTTGTTGATTACCGGGTTGTTGGTTTAGATTCTGATAATTTTACCTGTACTGGTCCTTTTGATATTAATGTTTTTTATTTTTTTATTTTATTAAGTCTAGGATTACAAATACCTTTGAGCCAAGGCTCTTTTACAAAGGTTCCACGTCAGAGAAATACAAATTATAGGGAACATCAAGACAGATATTACAGCAATGTGGACATTGCAAACAGGTTACAGATTAATAATTCAAGGGTAGCACTGAAAGCAACGCAGGCAGCGGCATTTGTCAGAGAAAACAGACAAGGCATAAGAAGTGCGAGTCATAGGGAGATGGAAGAGGGGAGGGGGGGAGAAGGAATGTAGGTAGGGTGGGGAGAGGGTGAAAAGTGCAGCATTGGGGTACCAAGATGTGAGGGTAGAATCCAGTGAGGAGGGGAGGGAGGACGACTTGAGCAGGCAGGGAAGTCGAGAACCAAGGTTAAGTTGGGCAGTCACAGGAGCTGTTGGTAGTGAGATAGTCCTGGAGCCTAGTTTTAAACACACCAATTGTTGGGGCAGAGGATATGGTGGGGCTGAGGCCATTGAACCAGAGTGGCTCTCGATAAGCAAAAGAGCATTGTCCCTGTGAAGTGTGACAGTGGGGGACTTTCAGTAGTTGTATCATGGATCTCCGAAGGAACCGTTTGTTGGTTCGGTGTTGTAACAGAGTTGAGACCCCAGAAGGTGCAATGCCAAGGTAGATATTTTTCGCCATGGAGCAGGTGAGAAACTTTATACAGTTTGATAACTGGAGGCAGCCAGTCTGGGTGTACAGGTCACATGTGTGGGTGAGACGGCGAGCACCTGTGATGAGTCGACATGCCTTATTTTAGGCAGTTGAGAGGCATCTAAGGGTTGTGGTTGTGGCCAAGCCATAAATGATGAGACCATAGTCTTTTACAGAGATCACAGAGCTCAGGACTGCAACCTTCAAAGCTTCTGGTGTGAGGTGTTGTCTGTGTTTGTAGAGGAGACCAAGACATGTATTATCTATGTGAGGTCCATAGGAGAGATTAGGGTCAAGCTGTATCCCTAAGTATTTGAAGTACCCCACTTGATCTAGAGTGTTCCCCTTGGTGGTGGAGATAGCCAAGTGGTGTAGTTTAAGGCCCAGGATGTTGCTACTAGATCTAGATTTAGAGATAGCTGCAGTAATATAGCGGCGAGCTTCATTCAGCCTTACCTCCATGAAGTAGAAGAGGAGATGGTTAGACTGAGGGGCTGAGGTATTTGGAGAGGAGGCCCTGTTTTCGAAAAAGTCATGGGGTAGGACAGCACTAAGGTCTGAAAAAGCTGTGTTAAAGATGTTTGCAATCACCTTGGGGTTGAGGGTTGAGGATCCATCAACCATTAACATGGCCAGAGAGGTTTTTTGCTGCTTCACTGTGACATCCTTGATATTGTCCCAGAAAGCACGACCATTTCCCCATGTATTGGTGAGAGCGTCTTTGTAATACGTGGATTTTGTTAGCCAGATTGTTTTAGTGCAGGCATTTCGTGCTTGTTTGTAATTTTGGATGTCCAGTTGTTTGCCAGTGACCCTGGAAACTGCCCAGAGGTGGTGCCTTAGTTTCAGTTGTGAGAGAAGAGCCACGGTGAGCCATGGGCTAGAGACAGATTTTGTTTTGCGCCTTTTAGTAGGGGCAAAGAGGTCGCAGGCTTTGTTGAAAATTAAGATGAAGTGATCAAGAGCCAAGTTAACATCTGTTGCTCCATAGATGGGTAGCCAGTCTTGTAGAAGCAGGTATTATTTGAGATGTGGAAGTTTTCCACAAGGAAGGACTCTGCTAGTGATAATTTTGGGAGGGGGCTTAAGAAATTTGTTAGACCATGCACACATGACTGGGGAGTGGTCACTGAGAGAGTCTGGGAGAATGGTTGTACAAGAAATCCTTGTGGGGTGAGTGATGAGGACTCAATCCAGGAGGGTACTGGTGCCAGTCTTGTAGTTAATCCTAGTAGGGGAGTTTACCATTTGTGTGAGGTTAACAGCTGAGATGGAATCTGTATAGGCACTGGCGCTCGATGCTAACCAGTTTATGTTGAAATCCCCTAGGAGAATAAGTTCAGCTTCAGGAGGATGAGAGTTGATAAAGTTTAGTACATCGTTGAAGCCATGTTTAGGGTACCTGGGCAGGATGTATACGGAGACAATAGTCAGAGCTTTATGGTTGGACCTATGATGATTTTTATTGGCAGAATCTGGGCCAAGGCAGAAAGTGATGGAGTTGCTACCGGGTGCCATGACAGGGAGTCTTTGATATAGATTGCTCAACCACTGCCTTTTTTGGCTAACCTACATGACTCAGTATGAAGATGGGAAAGCATAGTGTACTTTACTGGATGCTAACAAAAAAGAAACACCACATCAAATCAGCAGGAATCTTCCCAGATGCTATAAATGACCACTTCCCCACCTACTGCATCTGGAAGAACAACCTCCCCTCCCCTTCCCCTCAGAACTATAAAGTCTCAGGACCTCACCAATTTCAACATGGCAGTATTCCTGAGAAGTCAGAACTCCATTGATTGGGACCCTATCAATTCCCTCCCAGATATGAATATAGCACTGGATTTCTTTGTTAATACCGTCTCCTCCATCCTTGACTCATATGCCCCATTCAAATTAAGAAGGGTCAAGGGCATTCATTCCCCCGGCTCTCAAAGCATCTGTGGCATTTAATGCACTCTTGAGATAGGGTCTGGAAAATCTTTAAGAAATCTGGCCTCAGCTATGACTGGCAGACCAACTGTCAATTGCGAAATGCTTGCAAAATTAAAATCACAATGTCAAGCTAGACTACCTCCAAACATTGCAAGTCAACCATCTCACAAACCATAAAAACTTCAATGCCCTTGTTACATGAGGTCCCTGAACCCTAATTGGTACCTCTAGAGGTACACCGTAGACAGCTAGCATTTAAGCATATGTTATACTAACATATAGGGCTAAGAGCATCTACCGTACAAGAGTAGATGCCAGGATATGAATGCACATTATTGTTATATACTTTACTTTCTAATATACACTTGTATTTATTGCTTACAAGATGTTAGGACATCTGTGTCCTTGTAATGATTATGATATATGAGTCGGCATTGCCATCTTCTGATGATTTGTATTATTACACGGCTATGTACAAACTGTTCCTCTTTGTTTCTACAAAGTGATGACTACTACAAAACTGTATAATGTTATCTTGGACTGAGAAGCCACCTCTAATTTAGCCAATAGGGCTCATCTCTGTAACTAGAAATGTTTCTATCTTACAGTAGCCATGGTAATTATCGTAGGTATATAATGTAAGACATTATGTCTTCTACCTCGGAGACCCCAGGAGACACAGATATTCCTTGAGGTATAGGGAATGCTTAGCACTGGTTCCCAATTTGTAGTGGTAAGAACTGCTTTGGGCAATTGTGATTATCCTTTTGGTAGTAATAAACTAGTTTTATTACTCTTCTGCAATGTGTCTGATTCCTTGCATGCCCATTATTGCCAAGAACCTGAGAGTGAGGTTTAGACCTCCTGACAATTGGCGACCACGTGCAGGCAATATTTGGTGTTTGCAAAGTTTCACTTGTTGCTTAAACATTTTCCCTTCCCAATGGGGACTGTAGGTGTGCATTCCCGCATCACTTCTCCCGTTTTTCACCCACTTTGTAATTACTTGCAAAGTCCTACTGCTTACTGGGTATGGTCGATGCTGACTCAACTCACCCCACTGCTGTTTTGAATTGCAAGCTTACAAGTGCACAGTAACCCAGCTGTGACTAAGTGCACCTGTTGTGGATTGATACATGGAATGGTGCCTTTTCACAGTTTGATTTTTCATTCCCTCCCACACAATAGCCACCATATCAAGTACCTGCACAGAACTGAAACTCGATGTCTCAAACTTCCTTGCCTCCCATGGAGGATGGGCTGACTTTGCACTGGATGCAAGTCAATCCAAAAACCCTGTACTAGGGATTTCAACCCAGTACACAGAGATGAGACAAACAGCCAGAAAGTGAGAAGTGAAAGGGCTGTTGGTCGTGGCTCTCTATGCTGCTTTGGAAGCCTCTGAAGCAAGGTTTCAATCCCTCAAACTGCAAATCTCATCTCTTAAGCAGGAGATGGGGTTGCAGGCAACTGAATATGAGAGAAGAGAGCAGGATTTGGAGTCAGAACTCCAAACTCTGAGAAATGAAAAGGATTCCCTTTTGCATCATTCTGCTCAAGCAGGCGAGCAGGAACTTTGTATGTTGAAACAGGACTGTGAAAGTTAGAGACAGGATAAGGGGCAGGCTTTGCAAATGAATGACGTGTTAAGTAGAACGAATGGAAAAATGCATGAGGAGTTGGGAGAGTTACAGGATGAGATAAACCAGGTATGTAATGAGTAAGGTTTAGTTACTAGGGACAAACGTGAATTGAGTGCTGTGTATAGAGTGTTACAGAAGCAGATGTAGGATGAAGTGGATCAGAATGTTGCAAAAGTGAGTCATGATGAATGTGAATCCAAAATGGCAAAACTGCACCATCAGTGAGAGGTGCTGGCTGGTCATGTCAAGGCGATGTGAGGCATAGACCTGCTTTGTCGATGTCATCTGAAGGGGAAGAGTCAGATGATGACATTTCTCAGTACAACACCCAGTCACACCCCTACTATGGCCCAGACATCCCTTCCCACCATCCACAACATGGTGGACCCCTTCCACATGACACCCATACCCTACATCATTGACAGAATGATGCACATCAGGGGGACACCAACATGGTGACCCCCATGATAGGGGGGAGCAGGCCCAGGCCTAGTCCCAACAGCACCACCAACAGCTGTTATTAACGTGGAAGACAGGAGGAGATACATAGAATGATCAAGAGTGCCTTAGGCACTGTGCCCATCTCTGAGAGAAACAAACAGGTTCTCAAGACCCAGATTAGGCAGCTTCTACATGAGGCTGGTACTCAGGAGGGCATGGTTTATTCTGTGGCAGAAGCCATGGCTCAGACAACCCTAGATGGTGCATGAGGTAATCTATCACTGCTTGATTGTCCCAATAATCCCCTACAAATGGCCTACTGTCTTCAGCAAATAGCTGACAGCATTGGTCAGATAAGCCTGTCCGACAACCTCAGCTGCCACTTGGAAAAGGTGCGAGTTAAATGTGAAATGCTTAGTCTCTCTGCAGACGACCAGATCCAGATCCTACACCAGATCATTGATCCTGGACTGTGGGCAAAACTCCCTGATGCCATCCACCAGTACAGTCATGCCACCTTTGACGAAGTAGCAGCTGAGCTCATTTCTGCACACAACCCAGGTGTAGTAGGAGTGATGCTTGTATACCCTGTAAAACAGAATGTGAAAAAAAGTCCTGCGACTTTCCTCCAGATGCTCTGGATGGCCTACTGAGCAGGGAAGCACCTTGCAGAAGAAGCCACAGATGTGGACCTTATTGAATACAAGACCCTGTTCCTTAGGAACATGATCCCTGCAGTAAGAGAAAAGGTAGAGCCAACCACCTGTCCCACCATGGAGAGGTTTGCCAATATTCTTCAGAAAATATAGAGAGTTTATCAATTCTACATTCATTATTCAGGCTCCGGTTCCAAGAAAGTAGCTGCCGTGGAAGCCATTCCAGATTCCACGACACACTACATGGTGGAGGGGCAGGTCCAAGAGAAGCAGCCCCTCCCCACAGACAACCAAAACCCCCAGAAGGCCCAACAATAACAGCAACAATCCTGGGGTGGGAACCAGAACTACCACAAAAACAAGAAACACCATAAGAATAACAAGGGTAAACAGCAAAGACCAGGCCCTTCGTATAGGGAAATAGCCGATGAAAACAGGAAGTTCTGAGATCTTCTCAGGCAAGTGCACTCCATAATTGATGCCATCCCCATTTTGACCCTTGCAGCAATACAACCAGGAGAACTAGCATCAACAGGCCATGGAGACACCAGAAGTCCAGGCTCTCAGGCCCTTACAGGCCTGAACCAAGAAGCGGCTCCCTATATAGCATCAGTGCAGCATGGTGAGATGCTTCAAAGGAACTAGGTCCAGGCTCTCTTTCAAGACCTCCCCCATGCTTCCACTAGTACAGATTGACAATTACAGGCCCCAGTCCATATTGTAAACAAGCTGGTCTTGGATATAAATTGAAGGCCCTGCACAGAGGCAGAGGTCGGGGGCCATCTACTGACAGTACTACTGCATATGGGCATGGCTGTGTCTGTATTACAGGATGACCACACAGACACATCACCTTGGTCCACTGGACAGAGGACCAATATGTCTGGTGTAGACAGAACTAGGCTGCCTGCATACCATTCCCTGCCACAACCTATGACACTGGGATACCTGAAGGCCTATCACACCTTTCAGTTAATGGTATTTCATGATCATTCTAGTATAATCAGAATTGACTTTCTGGCACCACATGGCTGTGTGGCAGACTTAGCCAACATGTTATCGATACAAATTCAGGGACAGTATCACACCATCATGATCCCTGACTCACACGTAGTTGCAATATCTGTGAACGACAAAGAGTATGACGTCATAGATTTGTTCAAGAACCACAAGCTTTTCCCAAAGCTCCTTCCCATTCTACAAATACATCTGGAGGCATTTTCCACCAACAAACATGACTGTGGCCAGATGCACACTGTCACTGAAGTGACAGGCCCAGCACAATAGAGGCAATGGCGATACCCTTTTCCACCTAAGGCATTGCCTTCTCTTAGGGAAACAACAAAATCACTCTGCAGGCAAAGTGTAATTAGGACATGTGTTTCCACTGCAAATTCCCAGTGTGGCCTGTGAAAAAACCCACAGGTGCCTGGAGACTTACTATTGACTACAGGAGACTAAACCAAGTCATCCCCAGTTGTGCCCAAACTGTGGCATCAGCACCAGATGTGCTATGACTACTGACCCCTGACCAACAATGGTTTAGTGCCCTGGACATCTTCAATGGCTTTTGGTGATTGCCATTGACCCCCAAGAGTTAATATCATTTTGCCTTCACTTTTGAGGGCAGGCAGTACACATGGACCTGCTTAACACAGGGGTTCCACGACAGCCCCTCCCTGTTCCATTTACACATGATGGATGCCCTTGAGGGTTTCTCTACACCCCAGTGTCTCTTGCAGTATGTGGACAACCTGTTGTTGACCACAGCAACACAGGAACAACACCTGGATCTCTTGAAGAAACTACTGACCCTCATCCAGAGGGCAGGCCTCAAATGTAACCCTGCAAAAGCATGACTATGTCAAAAAGAGGTACTCTTTCTGGTCTGAAGATAACAGACCAAGGCTGAAGCCCTACCTGGAAGAAGACACAAGGATTGCAAGAGCTGCCACTGCCCACCAGCGTGGCCACTCTTAGAAGGTTTCTAGGTAGGGTGAATTATTCTAGAGATTTTATTTGTGATTTTGCTCAGAAAGCTGCCCCTCTGTATGAACTACTGAAAAAGAACATCTCCTGGAATTGAGGTCCCATTCACACCCAAGCTGTGACATCACTGAAACAGGCCTTGTCCTCAGCTCCAGCTTTGGTCAACCCCAATCCAGCCCTGCCATTCCATCTGGAATGTGCCACCTCTGACATTGCTATGTCAGCCCAGAAGGTCCATGGCACCCTGAGACCCACTGCATATGTATCACAGCTCTTGACCCCAGTGGAACAGAAGTGCAGCCTTTGTGAAAGGAACCTTCTGGCTACCTACTGGGTGGTCAAGCACTTTCTGCATATCATTGGGTACTCCCCAGGAACATTAACACAAACCATACTCCAACAACCTTTCTGCTATCAGACAGAGTAAAGGATGGGTCAGTCTCCAATACTAGACTGACACACTGGTCCCTCCTTCTCCAGGACAGAGACATCAAGGTCCACCCAACTAAAATGCCATCCATGCTGGCGCATGGTCTCCATTTCCAAGGAGAACCCCTTGACTGTACACCACAACCACCTGATCTACCAGATCCAGGTCCTTTCCTTCCTGCTACACCACAACTACTTGAGAACACCTCACTGTGTCGTGTCTTTACAGATGGCTCAGCTTACTACTACCAGGGAGACCAGATAGCAGGAATGGGCATATTAGTTATTTACCCTCATGGTAACACTGTTAAAATTTCTAAGCGTTGCAGTGTGGCATCATCACAGTATGCTGAGATGGCAGCGGTGGCCTGTGCCCTCAAGTTCATCCAGCATGGAACTGAGGATACCATTAGTTTTAAAGACTCTAACTGGGTTTGTTGTTCCCTTACAGAATTCCTTCCTTTCTGGCCAAAGAATTCCTTTACCTCCTCTGATGGCAGTCCAGTGAAACATAAGGAACTGGTAATATGCATTCATTCAGTGGCACAGAAGGTTGCACACAAACTCTATGTACACAAAGTTAAGGCCCACTCCATACACAATCCCTATCATGCCTTCAATGACACTGCTGGCACCCTTGCAAAGGAAGGGGCCCGGGTGGGGCACCCAGATGATGGGCCATACAGAGGCCAGAGCAGTCATACACATTGCAGTGGTCAGGAAGAAACCTGAACCCTTTTCCCCCTTGGACATGTCAGAAGCCCAGCAAGCTGACTCTGAACTCAAAGATGTGTTCTGATTTTTGGACAAAGGTACTGAGAATAATCTACCTACCCACAACCCCTACCGAAGGCATGAACATAAGTTACACTTGTCCCCTGATGACAAGCTCATCTGGTATCAAGCAGATGACACCCCCACCAAGTTATGAGTGGTTCCCCATCATCTTAGGCCTGAATTACTGTACCAAGTGCATGACACCCCCACTGGTGGACACCAGGGAGTGGAAAACACACTCCAAAGGCTTAAGACCACCACCTGGTGGCCTGGTGTCACCAGGGATGTCAAACAATGCATAGACAACTACCTTGTTTGTGAGCCAAACAACCCCATCCCTACCAATTGAAATGCCAAACTACTACCACAATGGCATTCTGGCCCTTGGCATGCCATACAGATTGATTTTATTGGTCCCCTGACCAATATCAGTAGAAACAACAAATGCACCCTTATGGTCACTGATCTCTTTTCTAAGTGGGTTGAGGCTTTCCCCACTAAGACATGCATCAGGACCCTGGTTTTCCATTTTTACCAGTAACACCGGTAAAAATCACGGAATCCTGCTTAGTTTGTGGATTTTGAATTCTTGTACTGGTGCCTCATGGAAATTGCATGTCACTGCACAGAATCCTTAAG
Organism: Neoceratodus forsteri; assembly: GCA_016271365.2. Taxonomy (NCBI): domain Eukaryota; kingdom Metazoa; phylum Chordata; order Ceratodontiformes; family Ceratodontidae; genus Neoceratodus; species Neoceratodus forsteri. Next base: position 558,467,380 of record CM028135.1, on the reverse strand, counting down.
ATTTCAGCATCTTTTTATTTTATTTTTTTATTTTCTCTTTCTATGCCCCATTCTCACAGCATCAGTCTCCACTTTTCAGAGATCCCTAGGCTGGGTATCTCCTAACTTCACCCCAGGTGATGCTCAGGAGCTCATGTGGGCCTGCCCCCATCCTGTCTGGGTTGTACCCCACAGGTGGGAAGGGAAGGGACCACAGGTCACCCCTCTACAGTCCCTTAGTGTATTTTAGGGCAGCTCAGTGGGTTCCTCATGGAGCTTGTTTATGAAGTCTGGGGCATCTGGGTCCCTTCTACCAGTGGCCTATGTGGGGTGATTGTTCCTGGTTTTCTGGTCTCTGTTCCTGAGGGTACCAGCACTCGAGGGGATCCAAGGAGGTAGGGCACATAGAGACATGCCACTGCTCCAGATCCCAGCTAGTGTCCTCCCCTCCTGATCACTCTGCAACCTGTTACACCACCACCCGTGGTCACCCAGGTGGCAGTAAAGCAGTGGGACCTGGAACCCACCCTCCCTGGAGGAGGAGGAGGAGGAGGAGGGCAGCCATCCAGGTGCTTGATCCTACTCCCCTGGCCAGACCTCCAGCAACCTAAGTTCACTTCCAACCCAGGGTCGCTGGCATTGCAAGCAGTAGCACTACTGCAGTGCCACTGGGCCGGCCCAGATTTCAGCATCTTAAAATGAATGCTGCTGTGCATTGCATTCTTTCTGCTTTGATGCATATAGAATCAGTAAGGAAACCACCCACACTGCTTTGTTGTAACCATCCATTCAGTTTAACCACCCATGCTTCCCACCAACCTCTCTGTCAGCTGAGAGCTGCTTTCCTTCCTGAAACCACAGTTTTTATTTGGCATGTGCCTAAAAATCTTTTACTATTTATATTACACTAGATGATACAAAAAAAAATACAAGTATCAGCACATATGGGCAGTGTCACTGGAAAATTTCAGGAAAAGTAATCTGAAATTGCAGAGATTTTTTGCAAATCTTGCTGGGAAATTGCAGGAGTTCTACTATAGACCCTGAGTGCTTCACAATAAATCCTTTACTGTTTTCTGCAGCATATAGTAGTATAAACTACTAAATGAATACACTGACACTTGAATATGTTTTAAATATGAAGAAAAACATATGTTCCTAACATGAATCCTAAACGGATAAGATGTGTTGCCTCTCTTCCAAAATGTAAAAACATCTGCCTCATGCAGTGCTAAAAAGATTCTATTTAGTGAGGTACAGAAAATCAGTATTAAATAAATCCAGAATAAACATATTTTACTGTTTCTGGATGTAGAATAAAGAAGCCTCATCAGAAGCTATTTACAGTGCTGTCAACTATTCACCCACTTTGGGGTAAGAAAAAATAATTAGATGGAATGGCAAATAATTCAGTTTTAGTAAAATGTTGTAAAGTGTTTAATGTTCATAATTTGCACTGTAGTTACTGTGCACTATTATTGAAATCATATATTAAAATATTATATATGGGTGTTATTAAGGCTGCCAGTATAGCCTAGTGGTTAGAGTAACAAAAAGTGATTGAACTGAATACATCCAGCAGACATGAGTTTGATTCCCACAACCTCCACTTGTCTACTGTGTGACTTGAGCAAGTTACTTAACCTCCCCAGTGCGCCTGGGGCATTCCTGAAAACAAGCAGTTCTGCCTAGTGGGCCTTACCTGGTTCACAAAGAATATTAAAAAAAAAATACCAATACAGGGTATATGTTTACTACATCATACAGTATTCAATGTACCATGTAATTTATCTGAGTTTTACTTGGGCTGCAATGATTTTGTATAGGTAAAGATAAATGCTCAGATTCATTTTATGTGTTTCATAAGCTTGTTTTTAGACTTTAGTCAGGTTTTTATTGTATTCTTTGCATGTGGATCACTGTTACCAACCAGCTTATTCAAGTTTATAATCAGCAGGGCCATCAAAAATCCTCAGTTGTTTGAATGAAAACTAGTCTGAATGAAAGTATATGTGGCTGTCCCCCCACTCCAGTTCCACCCCATCCCCCTCTTTTCTACCTATGAGAAAGCCCCCTTAGGCTACTACTCACCCCACTTCAGCTTGCTCCCGTGATGCCTTTTGAGGCCTCAACAAGATAGTGACTCATTTGTCAAAATGCACTTCTAGTACTTGCTACAATATAGTCAATGTAATAGCCTACCCGCCTACTTGTACAGCCAGCCAATATTCTGTCCTGCAATATTCAACAAACTTCCTCTGAAATTTAGTCTCTTATACTATGGTTATGGAAGCCTGCTTGTATAGCTAGTCAATATTCTGTCCTCCTGAAATGTTCATCAAACTACCTCTGTAATTTTTTTCTCTTGTCCTATTGTTATGGAACCTTTGTAATTCTTGTCTGTAATCTACCTGACATGGAACCTTTGTAAAAGACCCTTGATGGCTCAAAGGTATTAATCTGCAACTGAAATAAATAAATAAAATAAATAAATGTTCACAAGGAAGAAACTGCCTTACTACTTACAAAAATACTTCACAGTTAGCACCCCATTTAGGTGAATGGGATCATTTGCACCTTTTCTCCCACCAGCTGTTTCAGTCCCTGTGACAACAGAAAGTTTTCTGATGGACTGCTTCAACAAAAAGCAAATGTTAAGTGTTCAAGTGTACTTATGCTTGGCCAGTGGATTTTGAAAGCACATGCAATGACACACAGAAGGTAAGAACCCAGGGGCTGTATGATGCTGGTGAGCAGAGGGGTGTTCAATTCGCATATGAGCTCAGACATGAAAAGTAAGAGATACCCTTTTCATGGAGATCAAGTAAAAAAAAAAGCATTCACATGTTTGGGAGATGGATGATTTTCCATTTGAAGGTCCTCGACTAATCAATTGTGAATTTTTTAGGTGGACACCTTATTTCAAAGAAGAAAATTCAGGCAAATTTGTTTTTTGCTCCTCCTACCCACTGGCCATCCACACCTTCAGGCCTGTCAAGGCCCCCTACCATTGCTGCTGAGTCCTGACCACCATCCACTGCCCCTTATTGCCATGCTACCAGGTAACCCAAAGTAACCCTTCATCAGGTAGGCCCCTACCCCTGTGGGAGGCTACCAGTTGAGAAGAATCACCCCAAAGAGCTTCCTGTGTATACCGGCCATGGTAGGGGTCAGAACGGACACATGTATCTGGGGCTTTGGGCTTATGTAGGGACAAGCAGCCATCATCCGGTTGGCCAGTGGGTGTTTTCCCATTTTCTTGGAAGCATGACAGGCCACATGATGTCAAGGCACAAGCTGATGTCCATCACACTCCCTCTTGGAGTGAGGGCTGACATGTTGCCATGCCTCTGGCCTCCACCAGGGACCAGCAAATGCTGAGCCATGAACCCACCCTCCCTCCCAGGGGAAGGCAAGTGGTCATTGGACACTCAAGCATTCACCCCCCACTGGCTGGCAGTCCAACACCCAAGTCTGTTCCTGAACCCTGGTCAGTGGTGTCCCAGGCAGAAATCCAATTCAGGCAGTTAAATGATAGATAGGAAAAAACAAAGGTGGTCGACCTTAGTGGTAGTGGTTCAGATTAATTCACATCTGAGTTCTAACAAACAAAGAGACCAAGTAATTTGTAACTTGTGCATGTGGGTTGTGGGTGTTGAAGAAAGGGGGATTATAGTGTTGTCACTACTGCCATCACCCTTCAGGGATGTGGACTGCATTGTTGCTACTGCCATCACACCTGAGGGGCAGGGGCCATAGTGCTTCTGCCGTCCCATCATCACTGGTGGATGGGGAATGTAGCACTGCTGCCATCTCACCTGAAGGATGGGGGCCATAGTGATGATACTTCCATCACACCATAGTGCTGTTGCTGCTGCCATCACACCAGAGGGATGGGGGCTATAGTGCTGCTGGTGCTGCCATCGCATCTGAAGGATCGGGGTCGTAATGCTGCTTTCATCACACCTTAGGGATGGGGCTGTAGTGTTGCTGCTGCCATCACATCTTCTACCTAAAATAATTTTAAATTGGTACAAAGATGAAAAGATGTGCAATAGTGGAGGTCAAAATTGCTAAATGCATGTTAGCAGAATTAAAAATTGTTAAATAAAGTACACAAAGCCAAACACCGGTAAAACCAGATTTTGGCTTAGCAGACACTGGTGACAATATCATTTTTTACAATGTGCAAAATGGAATTTGTCCTTTCTCAATCCCGGTAAACCAGTGTCCCTGGTCATGCACTGCTAAAACCACTGCCAAAATCCTGGTGGAACAGATTTTCTCCAGGTGGGGCCTAACTCTCAAGGTAGACTCAGACAATGGAACCAGTTTTACAGGTGAGTTGATGAAAGAAGCACTTGAACTCCTTGGAGTTCATCAGAAGTTCCACATACCTTACCACCCACAATCCTCAGGTCAAGTAAAGAGGGCCAACAGATGGATTAAGCAAATGCTTTCCAAATTCATTGAGGACAATCCCAAGGATTGGGATTCCCTACTGCCATTACTCCTTATGGCAATTAGGGGTACACCCTCAGCCACCACCCAGCTGACACCTTTTGAGTTGATGACTGGTGGGAATATGAGATTGCCTGAACGCCTGTTGTTTGACCTGCACATGCCCACTGCAGACAGCATCTCAGTGGACCAATATGTGGAAAAACTCAGATAAGACCTCATACACACTCATTTGTATGCTGCTAACTGCATGGGCAAGGCCCAGCAACAGTCAAAAATACAGTTTGACAAACACACACAAGAAGTAGATTGGAAAGTTGAGATCAGGTAATGGTTCTTAGATTTGCACTTCCCACACATTCCTTCTCCAATAAATGGGAAGGCCCTTACCCCATTGTCAACAAGCTCAGTCCAGCAGTCTATCAGGTTAGACTCATGCAAAACAGCAAATTGACTGACAAATGGTTGCATGCAAACCAACTGAAACTGTATAAAGGAGTATAATTACTTTTCCTCACCCCATTGGGTGGAATAGTACTAATTTACTGATGTTTGATTTTCCTTTTCAGATACACTGACAAGATGGCTATCTTGTTCTATTTTCTCCTCAACACAGGAGTTATCCCCTGCATCCAAGGCACGGTAAAGTACCTCCTTCCTTACCTTGATCCACCTGCAATTACCCCAGAAGGAGTCTCCATCAATATGCCCGACAATTTCATTACTGTCCAGGAAGGCTCAGATGCCTACCTCACTGCCTGAGTTGTTGCTCCTGATAAATCTACCCTTCAAATTAACTGTCAAACCACATCTCAAGGACAAATACTTCCCATGACCAAGCTCTCCAAGGGAACTTTCATGGTTGGCCATGGTTCTTTGTCCTCACTTCAAATCTCTCTTAGACATTCTGGTTTATACAATTTTACTGCCTTAATTGACCCCTCATATTGGAATTCCTTGTCTAAAGACTCTGCCAGGAAATTGTGTGCTGTACACAACATGGCCTCAGCTGCCATCTATCTGTCTGTCTTACCCCCTACTGACAAACAGCTTTTGGAATGTCCAAAACACACCTCTGGTCCTCATAGTGGTCTCACAGCCACTGCTTTACTTGGTACACTCATTAACAACTTACAATTTATGCATATACCTGTCTTGTTTAACATGAATTACTGGAATATGAAAGAATTTGGTATGTGTCATACTACTAATACTTCATTGTTTTGTAGTATTTTGTTACTTGATAGCTTAGCAGCTTTTCAGATTTCTAACCAAGACTCTATTGCCAGGGTACATATCACTGAGCATAGAGGCAATTTTAGGAGAAAATCTAATCCAGATGATCAAAATCATAAACGTAATACACGTGACACATCTGATGTCACTTGTGCCACAGGCACCATCACTGGTGTTTTTGGTACAGCCATGTCCTTCTGGAAGAAAGCTGACATTGCGGAAATCAAATCCCATTCACAGAAATTCCAAACAGGTTTGGTGAATGATACTATACCCCCATTATTGCATGGTGTGGATGGCCTTAGTCAGGAAGAAAGATACACTGTATACAATATGCATGACATTGCTAAGGCATTTTCAGATTCTAAATGTAACCCCCAGGTGGTGCTCTCCCAAGGGCTACTACCCCTGCCTGCTTGACTACTGACAGGTTGAGGGGCCTAGATTCTATGGCGGGTGCCTCCACCCAGAGGTCATGGTTTATAGTTGCTAGACTAGCTTGGCCACAGCCCTCTGGGACACTGATACCCCCTATTATTCCCTCTAGTGGCTCACATAGTACACAGGAGTTACAGCCACAATACCCCACATATACACACTGTTCACTCATAAAGTACCACTTACCCTTGAGACTGATTCTGCAGCATGTCTCTGAGGACCCCCTGTAAAATAAGGTTAAACAACATACACAGCAAAATGCAATACTGTTTCCATAAGTACCAACACCACAGACAGTATATAGTATAACAACAACAAATCTGATTTATTTAGGGGACAGTAACACGGGAAGGGGCAATCAGGTTAATTGGCAGAATTAAATCACAGTACTGTGCACACATACAGGGTCTGAAAAGTCACACTCTGGGTATCCAGGTTGGGGGGGCTAGCCAGGTCCGTTGCTCGGGGTTGGCCAGCAGCTGCAGATGGATAGGGCCCTGTAGAAGAAAATATATGCACAACACCCAATTGTAATCTGGAGCCGGAGGGCTCAGTCCATGAAACAGTGAAACAACAAGAATTAGATGACACACTTGTGATTGAAAAACAAGCTGCAGGGGAGTACCCTGATTTGTACTCACAACACCCAAGCTGAGGATCAGATGGAGAAGGTCCCTCTGGATTGCCAGAAGAGCAGGGCATGAGGACAAGGTCTTTGTGACTGGACTCCACTGCAGTTGATAGCAAATGGATGTAGTCCAAATTTAGCTGGGGTTTACTTCCAGCTTCAGCAAACAATTCACTGTACAGGGGACTTAAAATAGTGATTCCCCACAAGCACTACGCACATTTATATGTAAGAGGAAAGTACTATACCAGGCAGGCTGCTCCTCGATCCCGATCGCAATTACTGCAAAATACCCGGGAGCACGCACAGCAGCTTCAGTTCCTGACAGACCGAGCGTGATTCAGCAATTTCTCCAGTCTTCTACAGGGTGAGCCTGGTTTCCACACTTCTAGTGCTTTTTTCTCCTCACAACTCAGATTCAGTTCAAACTGGCACTCACAAAGGCTACAGACCGAAACTTAGGGCCTCACACGCACTTCCCGCACGAAACTATACACCACAGAAGCACACAGCTCCTTCTCTCTTCACTGCCACAACTGATCTGATCTTTCCAGTCACAAAGCAGGGCATTTCCTTTAGCTCCACACTATTCTGTTGGCTGATTCAGCTGTCACTCACAATAAGACTCCCTCTGTTGGTAGAAAAAGGCACCAAGGTCAAAACTACATTTCCCAGAGTCACTGCCCATACAATCCCCTTGTGGCTGGCTCAAATTAAGAGTCCAAGTTCTGATTCTTCCACAGGCTCCATTTTAGGGCTCCCTTAACCCAATTGGCCCAGCACAGCAGTTTAGGTCCAAAATGGAGAGGTAACACTCACAGAGTCCCAGCTGCAATAAAGGCAGATTAAACAAACTACAATTTTGCTAATGTTTTAAATGATTACAAGCAAACAGTTACAGCTTTCAGATGGGCTCCCTTTGCACCTTCAGTGACTGCAGCTCTGGCTGGATTCAAGCATTAAATACACAGTCCCCCCATACAAACTAATTAAGTCTGAAAGCAGATAGCTCTTAAAGAGACAGTACGTGGAGGCTCAAATAACACTCACTTGTAACCACAGTTAAGCAGCTCAAACGCTGAACACCAACCAGGCTTGAAGCATTCAGGCAAGCTCCTGGAAGACTTTTGGGAACTCCCATTTGCAGGGGGGTTATATAAAGATAAAATTAATGCACTTATTACACAGAACAATAAAGAAGCAGACAAGCAATACATTGCCTGTGAGATCTTATTTATTTATTTATTATTTATTTCAATCTAGGATTACAATACCTTTGAGCCGAGGCTCTTTTAAAAAGGTTCCATGTCAGCATGTGCAACAGTCATCATTTTTAGTTACAAACACATAGTCATTGACTTACAGACATGTAATAACCAGTAGAAAGACTTGAGCTATGAGCAAGACAAGGGAAGGGGTGGTGGTGGGGAAGAGAGGGTAGGAGATTGAGGGGAGGAGGTGAGGGGTAAGGGGAAGTATGGGAGGTGGTTGGGGCAGGGGCAGGAGTGGAGATACGGGGGGGAGGTGGGTGAGGGTAGGAGACAGTGCAGCCAGGGGGCCTTGTTGAGGGAATATGACAAGTAAGGTGATAGGGGTGCAAAGACTGATTGTAAGTGCTGGGTGTTGGGGCATTTGCAGCTGGAATGGTGGAAATGTTAACATGGGCAATCGCAGGATACAAGCAGTGAGAGGCGCAGCTTGGACTTGAAGAGGCCAAGTGTTGGAGTGGTGGCTATGTCGCTGCCAAGAGAGTTGAGCCAGTTGGATGCCTGATAGGTGAATGATCTTTGTCCTTGGGTCATGTGACATCGCTTGATATGTAGTAGATTGGAATTGGATCTTCTTGTAGTGATATTCCTATGTCTAGGCTTAAGGAGGGCACAGACACCAGGTGGGGCCAGACCCATTATAATTGTCTTGGCCGTGATGCAGGTTTGGTATTTTATGCGTTTGTCCAGTTGAAGCCATACAGATTGGGAATAAAGATCACATGTGTGGGTACGGCGATGTGAGCCAGTGATGAGACGACAGGCCTTATTCAGGGAGGTTGTGATACGTTTGAGAGCAGAGGTAGTTGCAGACCCATATATGATAAGACCATAGTCTATGATGCCGATGATAGAGCTTTGGACGGACACTGCCAGTGCTTCTGGGGTTAGGTGTTTCCTGTGCCGGAATAATATGCCTAACCTTGCATTGGCAGACTTTGCAACATTGCTGATATGGACAGCGTATGAGAGGTGGGGATCAAGGGTGATGCCGAGGTACTTGAACGATTGTGTTTGCTCTAGGATTGCTCCTTGTTTGGTTGCAATGGAGAGGTGGAGTTGTTTGTTTTTGTTGTGGGGGCTGCAGAAGACCATAGACTTGTCTTTTTTCTGGCTGAGAAGCGGTTTATGATTTAGAAACCAGGATTCGATGGAGAAGGCCTGCTGAAGTTTATTTTGTAATTGGATTGGATCAGGGTCCGAGGTGAGGATCACAGCATCGCCGGCGTAGAGAATTATTTGTTCTGGGCAGCTGTCCGATAGTGAGTTTAAGAATAGGCTGAAGAGGAGGGGTCCCAGAATGGAGCTCTGGGGGACTCCCGAGTAGACTGGTCTAGAATCTGAGAGTGTATCAGTGATTCTTACTGTTTGGGACCATTCTTCAAGGTAGCTCTTAAACCAGCCAATGGAGTCGGTTGACAGCCCAGTGTTCTGAAGCTGGACAAGCAGGAGGCGGTGATTGGCGGTGTTGAAGGCTTTAGTTAAGTCAATGTAGATTAAGCCTAGTAGCTCACCGGAGTCAAGTACATTGTGGATTGCGCCAGTGAATTCAAATAGGGCTGTGGAGGTGCTGTGACCTTTGCAGAACCCATGTTGTTGCTTGCACAGGATGTTGTATGTATCCAGGTATTCTGTGAGTTGGTCCGAGACTATGCACTCTAGAGCCTTGGAGAGTGGAGGTAGTAGGGAGATAAGTCTGTGGTTATTGTGGGCAGTTTTGTCACCACTTTTATGGAGTGGGGTGACAGTGGCAGATTTCCATCTGTCCAGGAACTGGCTAAGGCTGAGGGAGAGGTTGAAAATTCTGGTCAGAGGACTAAGCACTTCATCAAGTGTGAAGACAGGATTTTGAGATCGAGAGAGTCATTACTGAATCTTCATTTACTAAGGGCTTTGGTTACATATTTGCGTACTTGGTGTGCCTTGACTGCTTTGAAGTAGAAGCGGGGGGAACTGGTGGGAGTAGTGTTCATTGCAGACAGAGGGGCTTCACCATCTTTGAAGTAGTCCTGGGGTAGGACAGCGCTGAGGTCGGTCAAGGCTTTGTTAAAGGTATCTGCAATGGTTTTTGGGGTGAGGGTTGTGGTTCCGTTGATGTTGAGTATTGATGGGGGGGGGTTTGGGTGGATTCTCAGTGAGTTCCTTCATGTTCTTCCAGAATTCCTGACCATTGCCCCAGGAGTTTGTGAGGGCATGCTTATAGTAGGGGGACTTCATTTGCCGGATGGTTTTGGTGCAGTCATTGCGGGCACGTTTGTAGTTTTGGATGTCGTTTTGCCTTCCAGAGTTTCTGGCCAGCTCCCATAGGTGGTCTCTTGTTTTTAGCATCCTGAGGAGGTCACCTGAGAGCCAAGGGTTACTGAGTGATTTGACTTTGCATTTTTTAATAGGAGCATACTTGTCACAGGCCACAGTGAAGATGTTTATGAAGTGGTCAAGGGCAGCAGTGTTTACGTTGGTTGCATTGAAGATAAAGGACCAGTCTTGATGGAGGAGGTGGGATTTGAGTTGAGGAAGGTGACCACTGGGTAGAACCCTGCTGGTGATAGTTTTTGGTGCTCAGCCTATGGCTCTTACTTTATCACTACCAGCAATAATCTCTTCTGTGATTTAGAATCCGGAAGAATCCCTGATATCATACATGATATACGTATCTCTAAATGGCATTGTCCTCAATATAAATCCTCTGTGTTGCCATGTTTATGCTACAGACTCTAACTATTCCAATTTCTACTGCTAGGAATTTGGGTTTTATGACCAGGCATCCAAAATTGGTCCATGTTTCACTTCTAAGAAATGTTCCATTAAGGATACTGTGTTTGTGTCTTTCACTGTTTCTTTACCACCTTTTGATCCTACTACAGCTATATTTGATAAACTCACATATGTACACTCTATTGGGCACCTTGATGAAGACATCTACAGAGAACACCTTGATTTGCCTCCTTTTTTGGTCTTCCATCCTCTTCTGGACACGTGGGTCTCGATGCACACGGACTGCTGCATGAAGAAAGGGTATATTTATTTGTGTCGATGTGACATATTTGATGTTATTATACCTGTATGTGGCTATTTCCCAGACAGTATCGATTGGTGCTTTTCCATGGATGATGACATCACCACTAATGACACAGAATACCAGGACTCAACATCTGCTCCAGATGATTCCAAGTTATACCAGTCTTACCAGGAGGATGTTCACCACCCGTCAACACAGATTTCAAAACAGACTTATATTTGCCAGTACAGTTGCAAAAATGGAGACTGCCTACAGTGAAAATGCAATATAATTCAGATGGTGAATATTGTGCTGTGACTATCTATAAATCATACACCTATGGTTTAAAGACATGTTCTATTGATAGTTCTAACTTTTATTTCATACCTCATCAGAAAAAAGTTATTGGGCACACAGTTATTACCCCCGTCCCATTATGGACGATGATATCATTGATGGTAACCCTGATTATCTGCTTACTCTTTCAGAGTATTTACCTTACTTTAATGTACACATTGATCCTCTCACATTGACAATAAAATCACTTTTAGAGACAAAAGACACCCACCTCATCCACATCAGCAATAATATTTCCAAAGCTAACAAAGCTGTTCTTGTACTTATTAATGATGGTGATATGAATAGTGCACTTACTAACACTTGGTTAGAAATTACCTTTAAATGTTTTGTTATTATACAAGCATTTTTGATATTTTTTCTCATTATTATGCTTTGCTGCCTACGGCATACATTATGCCTACACTGTGAGGAGCTGGAGTTCCCTTACAAGGCTTGCGCTTTGGGTCTGTAAATGGCCCCTTCTCCCTAGCCACTTCCTTACCTATAGGCTGGGAGGAGAGTTGCTGTCAGTCACAAGGGAAGAAAGAGACTTGGGCATCATCATCACTGATGACCTGAAATCATCCAAGCAGACAACTAAAGTATTAGGTAAGGCTATTGGGATGTTGGGGTGTATTATTAGGGGTATCACAAGTCAGAAGAGGGAGGTAATAATCCATCTTTACAAGACACTGGTTAGGCCCCATCTGGAGTACTGCATGCAGTACTGGAGGCCACATCTTCATAAGGACATTAACAAAATTGAGGCAGTCCAGAGAAGGGCAACCAAAATGGTGCAAGGACTACATCAGAAAACATATGAGGACAGATTAACTGAGCTCAATATGTATATCCTAGAGCAATGGAGGGAGAGAGGTGATATGATTGAAACATTCAAGCACCTTAAGGGCATTAACAAGGTGAAAGAATCTAACATGTTCCAATATAAGAAAAATAGCAGGACAAGAGAACACAGCATGAGATTAGAGGCAGGCCAATTAAGGGGTAATGTGAGGAAGTTCTTTTTCACAGAAAGGTGGTGGATGCATGGAACGGCCTACCTCAGGAAGTGGTGGATATGAATACAGTGCAGGGCTTCAAACAGGCATGGAATAGGCATAAGGGAGCAATACAGATGAGCATGAATAAATAGACCATTGACTGAGAAAAGGCCAATGACACATTCATAAGGTAGAAAAAGAAATGGGCAGACTGGATGGACCTCGCGGTCCTTATCTGCCATCAACTTATATGTTTCTATGTTTCTATGTGTTTCCCCTTGTGAGGCAACAAGGGGGGGATGTTACACAAGGTCCCTGCACCCTAATTGGTACCCCTAGAGGTACACCGTAGACAGTTAGCAATTAAGCATATGTTATACTAACATATAGGGCTAAGGGCATCTACTGTACAAGAGTAGATGCCAGGATATGTATGCACATTATTGTTATACACTTTACTTTCTAATATACACTTGTATTTATTGCTTACATGATGTTAGGATATCTGTGTCCTTGTAATGATTATGATATATGAGTCAGCATTGCCATCTTCTGATGATTTGTATTATTACACGGCTATGTACAAACTGTACCTCATTGTTTCTACAAAGTGATGACTACTACAAAATAGTATAATGTTATCTTGGACTGAGGAGCCACCTCTAATTTAGCCAATAGGGCTTATCTCTGTAACCAGAAATGTTTCTATCTTACAGTAACCATGGTAATTATCGTAGGTATTTAATGTAAGACATTACGTCTTCTACCTCGGAGACCCCAGGAGACACGGAGATTCCTTGAGGTATAGGGAATGCTTAGCATTGGCTCCCAGTTGGTATTGGTAAGAACTGCTTAGGGCAACTGTGATTATCCTTTTGGTAGTAATAAACAAGTTGTATTACTCTTATGCAACATGTCTGTGATTCCTTGCATGCCCATTATTGCCAAGAACCTGAGAGTGAGGTTTAAACCTCCTGACACCCTCATCAAGAGCAAGGAATGTACCATCCCCCAGACCATGATCAATAATGGCACAGTTCTGTCCAGCCCCTTGGAGATCGCGTCCAGTAAAAATTGCTTTTTCACTGACCTAGACAGATACAAACAAGGCCTACCAAATGCACCACTACACCTTATCAACACCAGTCCTGACACCCCTCCCACTCCCTTCCATCTGAAACTTAACCCCAATAGCTTACTGGGATTTGACTCCCTTCCTCCAAAATTTATTAAGATAGGTGCATCTGCTATTGCACACCCAGTTGCACAATTAATCAATAGGTCCTTCCTCTCACACACCATTCCGGATAAATGGAAAATAGCAATAGTGGTCCCTGTACACAAGAATAACCCATCTAACCTTATGGAAAACTATAGACCAATATCCATACTGTGTCCCCAAGCTAAAATTCTAGAAAGAATGCTGTACAATCAGCTATACTCCTTCTTTGAGCTGACAAATGCCATTACCGTCTCTCACCACGGTTTCCAGAAACTGCATGGGCAGAATCCTCTCTCCTAAGGGTCACCGCAGATATCTTTCAAGCCATTGATCAAAGGTGTGCAAATGGGGCTGTATTTGTTGATCTCTTGAAAGTGTTTGATCTCATTAACCACCGACTCCTCCTAGCAAAACTAAACAAACTCAAACTCGCCTCTCATATCCTTTCATGGTTTACTAACTACCTGTCTAATTGGCTCCAGTGAGTCAAATGGACTGAAGTTACCGCTCCCCTTGCACACATCATGGATGGAGTCCCCCAGGGGTCCATCTTGGGTTCTCTACAATTTTCCATTTTCATTAATGGCCTACCCCACAATTGTGGAGGTGCATTAGTACAACTATGCAGATGACGCTATTCCATAACGATTTGATAGAAGTATCTCCTCCATCAAATCGGGCTTTGAAAAAAGACTTTTGGTAACTTGAAGCCTGGTTTAGGCAAAACCTATTGGTTCTGAATACCAAGAAAACTAAAACAATGCTGTTCCATCACACTTCCTTTGAATTGTCCACCCAACAACCCTTCACAATTAACACCTCCAATGGCATGGCTCTCAAAGGAGTAGACTCCTTTAAATATTTAGGGATAACCCTGGACAAAAATCTATCCCTCAAGACTCACTCTCTTAAAATTATTAAGTTTACACACAAAAAAAAGGGCCTACTTTATCAAATTGCTCTTACCTCACCTTCCCCCCCAATCCTGGAGAACAATTGCCTCAGCAACTCTGCTCCCTGGTCTTTTGTACAGAGCCCCTCTACTTCATTTGGCCAAGTCATCTGTCCTGACCAAATTAAAGCTAACCTATAACAGAATTGCACTCTTCACTGAACAGTACCAACACGAACGCACCACTGTGACTCCTCAATGCCCTAGGATGGCTGTACTTCAAGGCAAAGCTTAACTTCCCCCTACTCTGTACTATGTTCAAACTCACTCACCTTCCCTTCCCACCTATCCTTACTAACTTGCTTACTTTGAAACCCATCCCTAGGTCCCTACGCTCCTTTCATCATCTCCCTTTATTAAATCTTCCCAAGACACAGTTAGCAGAAAGCAAAAGATCCTTCACCAGATAGCACCCCAAAAATGGACCGCCTCCCACACAGACTACTCTCCTGCATGTCCCTTCCTCAATTCAAAAAATGCTTTAAAGAACTCTTCTTTCCTCCACTCATCTGCTCCTGCTACTAAATCCACCTTCTCACTCTCATCTTCCATCTACCTAATCTGTATTTCCTCTTCTGCTATCCCCATGCTACCATTATTATTTTCAACTGCTCAGTTTAAATATCACATTGTAAATACTATATCTACAATTGCAAATACTTGGCTCTTGCTAGTCTGTCGCGTGAACACGATCGATTTGTTAATAATTTTGTAATCCCTATTCTTGTTATATCTGTAAATTAATTGACCATGGCACTGATGTACTGTCTTTCAGCAAAACTTAGTCTATAGATTGTATTCTCTGTAACTCTCACCCTGATTCTCATATGCTTCTAGCTTACTGGAATTGTATTTCCCTGGGTCGCCCCTGAAAAAGGGATACGTGCGTATCAGTGGGCCTACACAGTCATCAAAATTCAAATAAAATAAAAAAAGATATATTTTGTTATAGGGTTGACATGCAAATTACATTTTGCACCTTGAATGTTAGAGTGTCCCTATTTGTATGTTACATATAAATATACAATACAAAAAAAGTCCAGCAGAAGAAGGCCATTAGCTTGTATTGCAGGATCTTCAGCATCAGCTAATAACAAAACCACTCCTCCTCAATCAGCCCTTCCCATCTGTCCGCCCCACCTCTTGACCCTTATTTTCTCCTTAACCCTGTCCAGCCTCTCTTGAAGCTGCCTACTGTTTTTGGTGAAACCACCTCCTCATAAAGCCAATTCCAACTCACCACCACCCTCTCTATGAAGAAGTGTTTCCTAACCTCTGTATTAATCCTAGCCCCCACAACTTGAAACTGTGTCCCCTCATGTTTTGACTCTGTCTCAGCTTGAAAAGACCCTTCATGTCCACTATATTGATTCCCCTTCAAACACTTCAGAGTCTCAGTCATGTCCTCTCTCCCTCTCTGTTCAGGGCCTCCATCATCTCCTCGCCTCTCCTCTCCTCATACACCCTGCTCTGCTGGCCCATGATCTTCTTGGTTGCCCTCCTTTTGACAGATCCAGCAGGTTTATGTTCTTTTTAAGGTATGGACACCAGTACTGTATGTTGCATTACAGATCTGGCCTCACCAATGACCTGTACAAGGGGAGTAATACATCCTTGTACCTTTTGCTGATCCCTAGGCAATAGAGCCCAACCACTTTATTTGGCCATTGGCAGGCCTATTTAATGCCTCTCTGGACTCAGGGTGTGTACCTCAGGATTGGAGGATGGCTCATATGGTTCCACTCCATGAGAGCAGTCCCAAAGATGAACCAGGGAATTATAGACCAGTGAGTCTCACATCCATAGTGGGGAAACTGATGGAAACAAATCTGAAGGAAAGGCTGGTGATCCTGCTGGAGGACAGGGGGGTGCAGGATAGTCAGCATCATGGCTTTGTCAAGGACAGATCCTGCCAGACCAACCTAGTGGACTACTATGACTGAGTGACTAGGGAAATGGACAAAGGGCATGCGGTGGATGTCCTGTACCTGGACTTCAGTAAGGCATTCGACTCAGTGCCACATGAAAAACTAGCATGTAACCTAAGGTGCATACTGGCAGGGACAAAATTGGTGAGATGGGTGGAGAACTGGCTGCAGGGATGGCAGCAGAGGGTGGTGGTGGGAGGAGAATTATCATCCTCAAGGTCAGTGATGAGCAGGGTCCCACAAGGGTCAGTGCTGGTGCCAGTGTTATTTAGGATATTTATTGTAGACATCTGGGTAGGTATAAATAGCAAGATCAGTCTATTTGTGAACAACACCAAGATGGGAGCAGTGGTGGATAACCAAGGGGGGGTGGCAGGGATTGTAGGAAGATTTAACAAGGCTGGAGACATGGTCTGACACCAGAAAATGCAAGGTGAAACATTTTGGAGCAAAGAATCCAAAGAGGAGCTACCATCTGGGGGGGTGCAGCTACCTGTGACTGAGGAGGAAAAAGATATGGGAGTGCTCCTTATGGGAGCAATGAACAACTCAGCACAGTGCAGGAAAGTAGCAGCAGTGGCCAACAAGATGGTGGGTTGCATTGTAAGGAGTATAACCTCTAGGAGGAGGGAGGTGGTTCTGCCATTATACAGATCACTGGTCAGACCCTACCTGGAGTACTGCATTCAGTTTTGGCACCCTTACCTAAAGAGGGACATTAGATTCCTGGAAGGGGTGCAACAAAGATGATCTAGTGTCGAGGGGAGTTACCATATGAGGTTAGACTGAGGGAGCTGAACATGTACTCTCTGGAGGAGAGGTGGGATGGGAGGATATGATTGAGACCATTAAGTACATGAGAGGAATAACAGGACAGGCACTGAGGGACTGTTCAAAGGGAGGGTGGGGAGAGACATTCATGTTCATGACACGAGATTGGAGAATGGAAGGTTTAGGAGGGAAATGAGGAGGCATTTCTTTACAGAAAGTGTGGTAGTAGAGTGGAACACACTACCAGCAGAGGTGGTGGCCTGTAAAACAGTGGGATGCCTCAGGAAGGGTTGGGATAGGGCAAAAGGGATGGTCATGGAAGGGGGGGTAGGGTGGGAGGGGCAGCTGCAGTGTAGGGGTGCTAGCTGCAAAATCGAGCAGACTCGATAGACCAAATGGGCTTTTTCTGCTGGCAGTTTCATATGTTCATATGTTCATATCTGTCTTTGCTGCTGCTTTCCTACATTATGTGGAATGCTTCAGGTCACTAATGATCATTACCCTCAGGTCCTTCTCCTCTTCAGATGCAGATACCTGAACCCTGCTCAGACTGTGCTCAGTCCTTGAGTTCTTAGCTCCAATGTGCATAAAATTACATTTTTCTGCATAGAAGTCAAGTTGCAAAATCCTGGGCCACTCTCTAGCTTTTTCAGATCTTCCTTTAAGTCATGTATCCCTTTTGCTGTGACCAGCCACCCACAAAGTTTGGTGGTGCCCATGGATAAGCAAATTTTACCCTTAATGTCATCACCAATGTCATTATTGGAAACATTAAAACGCAATGGTCTGAGTATTGAGCCCTGTGGGACCCCACGGATGACCGCCCTGTTGCCTGAGTGCTCACCCCCCACTACCATGCTCTGAGTCCTGCCCCTCAGACAATTTCCTACCAACCAAGTCAACTTCTCCTCAGCCTGTAGATTTGCCAGCTTCCTGATCAATCTCTTGTGAGGTACAGAGTCAAAGGCATATTACTGTTATTAACAGTCATTAGCAATCTGAAGCAGGATAAAGATTCCACAGAACAACAAAAATCTGTGGCTGCATTCATCAAAGCTTCACCCATAGTAGCCGAGCATCAAGAAAAATGTATTCAAATGATAAATTTAATTGAGTGCTTGGTGCTGAGTACTTGAACTAAATCAGCACTCAACAGAAACTCAACTTGCGCATTGAAATGGTTGTTGAATATTTAAATTAGTAATTTAGTACTGGCTGAGGATTTTATTTTCAGAATATGTTAGAGATGCATTTGAGCACCGATTGAGATCTTAAACTTTGGAAAGCGCTCAACAAAAACTCAGCTTGCCTGATTGCAGACTCCTATAGTCCCCATCCTCCAATAACTGCAGCTGGATACTGATCTCACTCAGCAATGGCTGTTAGTACCCAAAGTCCCACCCAGCCAGCCATGGAATCTGGTTTGCTCCCTCTTTTGCCATAGGCTCCCAGACCCATCCCCTAGCCCATGCTTGGAATCCACATACTGCCCACTACACATGGGTGTCAACGTGATACTTCTGGCTCTAACAGTTACAAGAAGTTGGCTGATCATTCATAAATGTTCATCAAATGCAAAAGGACACTGCTGTGTTGCAGGACAGTAATTAAAATTACTGAATTCAACATACAGCATCATACAATCCCACAGCCAATATTTAACAGATGCTCTATGCATTTTCTCAAGGTAGCCCAGTTAGTCTTGGTGCCTAGAAGAATCTTCAGTTAGGTTTTGTTTGGGCTTTGGTCTCTCTGGAGTTTTGAGTGTATCTGGACATTTCTTTTTTTGGGGGGGGGGAGCTATTGGGTTGGCTACACTAGCAGTCACATTTTTATCATTATGATTAATGATCATGGCAATTCACAATTCAGGAAGTTCTGAGTTTAGTTTTGGCAACATGGAGAAGGCTCCAGTCTGAGTGTGAGTGTGTGTGACCCCAGAGTAGAAGACTCCAGAGCCACAATGCCAGCCCATAATCATCATGGAATGGAAGTTTGTGTCAACTTGTGGGGGAACTGGAAAGTGAACTGGCCAGAGGATGCAGTAAGCATGCAGGCAGCCGTACAGGGGAAAGAAAAAGGTTGGGTACTGGTAATCAAGGCAGGGGTCAATGGGAGGGATTGGGAAGTTAAGAGGTGCACAGTGCATGGTGCACCATGCCACCCACACCTGGTGCTGCTGCTGCTTCGGGGGGGGGCTGGAATCGTGAGTGAGTGTCCTGGGCCTGGCTCTGCTCTGTCCTTGAGTTGTCGATTGGCAGCGCAGATGGAGAGACCCATTTGTTGTCCTCAAGTCTCGACCTCTCCTGCTCCCTCTCTCTGGTCCGTCCTGCAGCCTGTACTTTAGCGTGGGCTGGAGGCTGGCTGGCACCACAGCCTGGCAGTGGTCTGTGATTGGGGAATGTGTGTGGCAGTAAATTAAGCCGTCTTTCGGATGAGACATTAAACCGAGGTCCCATCTGCCTGGATTGGTGGTAGTTCAGGTGGATGTTAAAGATCCCATGGCACTTATCGAAAAGAGCAGGGGAATTTCCCCGGTGTCCTGGCCAAATTTCCCTCATTCACTAAAAATACCACCAACAGCTTAATCTGGTTCAAGGTCAGTTGGCATTCATCTGTATCCCCCTCCCCCGGGTCGTGCCTGAAAATAGGCAGGATTTGTCTAGTGCACTTACCCGGTCAACAAAAAACTAACTAAACTAAACTAAACTAAAGCTAAAATAAAAGAATAGAAAAGTAAGAGTTCAGTTGCTGCTTCACACAGTCAGGCCCAGGCCAGCTCAACTCCGAGTGGAGTCGAGTAGTCGACTCATCCCCATTAAAAGGGAGGGGGAATTCTTGCACATGCGCTATCTGTATCCCGACTCTATCCCAACAGTTGTCACATGCGTAGTAGTGCCCTCTTCTGTCCCGCTGCATACTAATGTAATTCCTTATTTCCCTTTCACTTATAGGCCTTAGAAGCACCCCTCTCCCCTCAAAACACTGCCCAGCTGAGGACCCTGTAACAGGGGACTGCAGAGATCCTTAAGGGGTAAAGACTCCAGCCAACTTGTGGAGAGCTCTTACCCTGTCGGCACTGCACACTGACTGCCCCACCCACATAAGGTCAGCACTACATTTATTGCAGCTTATACTCTCTGACCAATAGGGGTTGCTGCTGTGCCCCTCCAGCCACCACTCTGTTCACTTTCTTCATCTCCACTCCCTATTTGTTACTACTGGTTTCTAGCCACTAGGAGTCACTATAGCACCATCCTAACTCCTGTTTTCTCCACCCTGCATCCCTCCTAATCTCTATCCTTCCCCTCTTATCTGCCAGTGTCTCCTGGGGGTCTCAAAACCTGTATCACTGACCCCAAAGTCACCAACTCTACCACCAAGTCAACAAGTCAGGCCATTTACTCCCTGGGTTCCACAGCTCTTAAAGCTTCTTGCTCCATAGTCGGCTTAGAAACAGTTTTTTTACTGTTCCTTTGCAGGTCTCAAACCCTGTACGCTTGACACCAAAGTCAGCAGCTCTACCTCCAGGCCATCAAATCAAATTTTTTTTTTTTTTTTTGGTTTCTACAGCTCTTAAAGCGTTTTGGTCCCATAATCGACTAAAAATACTTTCTGCTGTTCCACCACAGGTCTCAAACCCTGTACCCTTGGTACTAAAGTCAGCAGTTCTACCTCTAGGCCAGCAAGCCAACATAAATTTCCCTAGATTTTTAAAGCTCTTTAAGCTTTTTGGTTACATAATCAACAAAAAATACACCCAGCTGTTCCACCACAATTCTCAAACCCTGCATCCTTGAGACCAAAGCGAGCAGTCTTACCACCAAGCCAACTAAATCTCCTCTTGGTTTTTAAAGCTCTTAAAGCTTAGCTTACCCCCCCAGCCACCTTGTTCTGCCTCCAAGGCTACTTGGCACCATGAATGCTCACCTCCACCTTATGTGTCTCATCTTTATAAACATTCTGAGGTTCACCTCCTACCAGCCATTCCTTATCCCCTGCCCTCTGTCGACTGCACCCACATACCTCACCCCTGTAACCCACTCACTCTCAACCATGTCAATGCACCCTGGACCCCTGCATCCACCTAGCTGCCCCCTCAACTTTGCTACCCACCCTGGCTCCCCTTGGCTCCACCACCTTTGTGTCTTCCTGACCCTCCAAATCCTGCCTACCTCTTACTCCCCTACTGCCTGCCCTGCCTCTCAAAGTACTCCCAAAAAGTTAACAAACTACCACCCCAGGGCTAGAACCTTGGTCATTCTATTACTCCTCTCTGGTAATATCCACCCCAACCCAGACCCTGCCACCACCAGTCCATGAACCAGGTCCAATGGACTCCTTATTGCATCTATGAACATTTGCAGCCTGCTGAAAAAATTCGCTGCCATTCAGCGCTGGGTCATACTACACCAACCAGACATCATAGCCCTAGTAGAAACCTGGCTAACTAAGTCCACCCCAGACTCCCTTGTCTCCCTTCCAGGCTACACCCTATATCATGAGGATCAAACAGGTAGATGTGGTGGTGGCTGTGCATTTTATGCTTGTGACACCATCATTGGCAATGCCCTCCCTGCCCCCAAGCTAGTAGACGGTGCCCAGGCCCTTACCCTCAAACTTACCCCTGACCCATCCAAGAGCCCGCTCTATCTCACAGTCTCCTACATACCCCCAAGGAACTAGACTCCAGCTATATCGTCTCTCACTGAATATCTCTCCTCCCTCCCCAGTAAAGCACAAGAAGTCCTAGTCGGAGACCTCAACATGAGCTGGCACAGTCCCTCTGCCTCACCAATAAAAGACACCTTTGCTGCATTAGACCAGCCCCAACTTGTCTCCCAACCCACTAGACATAACCAAGCTACTGGGACCTGCATCCTCCTAGGTGTCATTATCTCCAACCACCCCCAAAAGATTCAGAATATTCAAGTCCTTCTGGACTCCTTAAGTGACCACTCCCCTCTCCTATTCCTCTGGTCTGCCCCCACCCCCAAGCTTGTAGCCCAAGCCACCTGCCGCAGGCGTCTCCGCCCAGGCAGACTGAAAAAACTCAAGCAGTTCCTCGCTGACATTGATTGGTCTCCCATCCGCCATGCAACCAACACTGATGCTGCCCTCAACCTCTTCTCACAAGCCTTTAATATGGCCTGTGATCTCTTTGCTCCCTTCACCATGATCTGGTCCAAAAGGTAAAATGCACCTTGGGTCACCCCTGCCCTACTCCAACTGCTCAGGGACAGGGATAACCTCTGGCATATAGCCACTGAGACTGGCCGGATGGCTGACATACAAGCATATAATGCTGCACGTAATAGGTGCACATGGGCCATCTGAAAAGCCAAGGCAGACCACTACCAGGCCACCCTCACCTCCTCATGGGGGTGTGCCTGGAACTTCTGGAACAATATAAAAGAAATAAATGGCAAATCACGCTCCCCCTCAGCCGAACTTATGGTCAATGGCTGCACCTTTACTGACCCCACTGACATTGCCAAATGCCTTAACTCCTCCTTTACAGATCTTAGCCCTGTCCTCCCGAGTAACTTTTTTGACCCAACCCCCTACCCACCACCCTCAGATCCACAATGCCCCCAGTTCTACCTACACAAATTATCCATCTGGGAAGCCAGACCACTCCTGCTTAAAGCGTTAAACAGCAACAGTCCTAGCAGCGACTCCATGGACCCAAAAATACTCTGGCTGGTCCTGGATGATGTCCTGCTCCCACTCACTGACCTACTAAACTGGTCCCTCTGCCTGGGGCAATTCCCTACAGAATGGAAAGCAGCTATAGTCACACCTATTCACAAAGGAGGTGACAGATCTACCCCCAGCAATTATTGTCCAATCTCCATCTTCCCCCCTTTCCAAAGCCTTAGAAAAAGTGGTGGCCACTCAACTCACTGAATATCTAGCAAAATACAACATTCTTTGCCCAGAACAGCATAGCTTCCATGCTGGTCACAGTACAAGTACAGCATGAATGGAGTTCTCTAACTTCCTGCACTCCTCCCTGGACTCCGGTTCCCTAGCTGGAGCAGTGTTCATTGACCTCTCTAAGGCATTTGACACTGTCTCCCATCCCCTCCTACTAAATGCCCTCAGCCATACAGGGCTCTCTGCTGGCTCCCTTGCCTGGTGTGTGAGTTACCTATCAGCCTGTTCCCAGTGTGTCAAAAATAATGGGATACTTTCAAGAACCCATCCCATCTGCTTAGAGGTTCCCCAGGGCTCTGTCTTGGGCCCACTACTCTTTAGCCTCTACCTAAACACCCTGCCCTGTGCCTGCTCTGGCAATATTCTCCTGTACGCTGATGATGCCATTATTTATGCCACCAACAGAAATCCAACCTCCCTCCAAGACTCCTTCCAATGCTCCTTCAATGATGCTGAAAACTGGTTTAAGGAGAGCCGACTAGTCATTAACCTCAAAAAAAGTGAAGGCAATGCTCTTTGCCCACCACCAGAACAAAGCCAGCAACAATCTCCTCCAAATCCTCCCCAGCACTCATCAACCACTTGAACAAGTTTACACCTACAAATACCTTTGGGATCACTTTTGACTTGGCCCTCACCTTTCACACCCACATTACAGCCCTGGCTTCCGCTGCTAACGTACGTCTTGGCATACTCTACCATCACAAGGACTGCCTCCCACCTGATGCCCTCAGACTTGCCATATCATCCTCAGTAATGTCCCTTGTTGATTACAGCCTTCCAGTCTATGGTGCTGCTGACTCCACAGCCCTCAAAAAAATTCAACTCACCCTAAACAAGGCTTGCAGACTAGTGACCAATGCCCCTAGGCTCACCCACACATGTCAGCTCTATGACATGGCCATAGTCCTTAGCCTTGATGAACGCCTCCGCTACCAAACTTGTGCATTAACTAAGAAGATTCTACTTGGGATCTCACCCCCTGGGGTCTCTGCCTCCATCCCACTCAAACCTTCCAGAGTCACTACCCAAACCACTGGCAAGGTCACACTACTGGTACCCAGAACTAGGACCACCCAGGCACAGAGGTCGTTCAGCTACAGAGTCTTGTCCTGTTTCAACTCGCTCCCTGCAGCCATTTCCAACACCACCAAAACTGCCCCCTTTAAAACTGCCCTACAGAATGAACTGTTCAACACCCGCTGCTTTACCTGTCGCTAAGAGATGCTCCGCTGCTCTCTATCACTATTGACATAGCCTTCTGGGCAGAGCTACCCCTCACCCCTCCCCCCTCTCCTCCATGGGCTCCATCTCCTCTGCCAGTACCTGCTGGTACCAACCTGTCATGTCTGAAATGTTTCTTAATTACTCATTATGTTCAAGCAACTATGTAAAACTATGTTACTGTATAATTGTATTCAATATGTATGTTGACTCTGTATGTCCTCTCTGTGACGAGGTACCTTTGTAAACGAGCCTCTGGCTCAAAGGTTGTAAATCCAATTTATACAATAAATAAATACAAAATGGCACTTCTATTCAGTATACTGTTAATACTGTGTAAATATTCATGTGTACAAATAAGCTTTGCCTAAACTCTTGTAACATAACAAAGGAAGTGCAAAACGAATGAGCAGTATAGTAACCGGATCACAAATGTGTTGCTGTGCAAATGGAGTTGTTATAGACACAAAAAAAGCAGAGCAAGAAAAATGTAGA